>JBAMCD010000174.1:3772500-4972500 GCA_037075365.1 Drosophila emarginata
GCACGGTTATCAATGTGAAGAGATTTCCGTTTGTTTCTTAACATTCATCGATATTTTTTCGATTAAAAGGGAATTCTTATTTTCTTAGTTGTGCAAAAACTAAGCAATAACACCCGAGGTGATGCTCTGTGATTTCTTTTGCTTTCAACTGCCTCTCCTAATACATAGTTAAATGGATTGGGATGGGATGATAATAATGGGAAACAGTTCGATCTAGGCACGTCGCCGTCTATTGGTATAAGATGAGGCCGGTTAAGAGGCACGTACGCGCTACTAACCAGCACCAACACTCTCACAGCGGGGTGGATGCCAAATGAACGTGTGTGAGAACAATGATAGGTAGGTGGTACACACACACACACACACGCACACACAACGCATATAAACAGGAACGCACATGCACCGAAACGTGATCATTCACGCATCTTTTAGCCGGTGAGAAAAAACATAAATACATACATATGTACATATGTAGATACATATATGTATGTACATACATACATTTACATATAGAGAAAATTAGAAACTAAAAGGACGAACTAACTTCTTTTAGTTAGCCGAAGTTAGCTTATCTTTCTATTTTAATAATTAAATAATAGATCCATTAAAGGGAAAATAAAGAGGACATGTTAAAAACACATAAAACATACACATACATATATGTACATACATATGTACATTTATGTACATACATACATGCATACATACATAGATATCATAGGCAGAGAGAAGCAAACAAAACAGTTTTGAATAGAATTTTCATGAAAAGCAAATAAACAAAATATCGCTATACTGAAGTTCGCCTTCGCACTACGCAGCCCTTGATACACGGACCTCCTCCATGCCAGCAACATCTTTATTCTTTACATACATACATACATACATACATATGTACATTCATAGAAAAAATGTCGTCATGTAGATTGAAAGAAATCGCAGACCAAACACCTCACAGTTCTATTGGATGTAAATTAAGAAAAAAAACTAAATCGTTATTCAGGAAACCTTTTATTTAAATAAATATGTACATATGTATGTACATATGTAAAGAAAGAAAACTTTATTAATTTCCCCAACAACCTCAATTTTTGTAATTTGCTCAATTTCTATTAGTTACGATATCCGAGAGAGTGTTTTATATTATTCAGTGTCTATTCACTCTTTAGTATTTAAAAATTTGATTGTGTACGACTATGATTCAGTTAGGGAGAAATCGGGGAAGAGTTTTTACTGATAATCATTAGATCAGCGAATAGTGAGCGAAGAAGAAATTCTAGTACAATTACATAATTGAATTTGTTACTTAATTTTCTTGAAATATATCAATCCGCACGGACGAATATTTTTGTGAATAGCTCTTTGTACAGTGACTTTATCGAATTATCAGACAACAGTTTTCTCAGTTAGGAATAAAGTTATTAGAGAAATATGATTATAATTACATACATATGTATATAAATTCACATATTAAATCCTAAATTAAATACTAATAAAAGTTCCGTCCACTTTTTTTTAATGGACTCACTGTATGTATGCATACACATATGTACATACATACACACATATATAATAAAGACGGAATTGTTAAGTGTGTTTGTGGTACATGAAATGAAAATGGAAATGAAGTTTTCCAATGAAAAAAGGTAACAGCACTTCACTTCACTCTGGCAACATTCCACCAACTCCACCACAAGCAGAACCTCAAAACAACAACCACCGCTCCCCACCAAACAAAAGCCACAGGGGAAAGAATAATAACATCTACATACATACATATATAGATATATACGTGTGTGTGTGTTAATGTGCGTTAGCTACCTGTGGGAAACACGTTCCCCGCCATCCTCTATACATATGTACGTATGTATGTATGTAAGTATGTATGCATGTGTGTGTGTATATATGTATGTAAGCAACTTCCATCGTAACCAGCAATCCAAATAGATCGCAGTAAAACAAGTCAAAAATGAAGTTGGCGTTCGGTTACAATGAAATCATTTACACATTCATTCATTCATTTATTATACCCTTGTAAGGGTATATTAATTTTGGCCAGAAGTTTGCAACGCATACTCTATATAAAGTATATATATTCTTGATCAGCATGACAATCTGAGTAGATATAACCCTGTCCGTCTGTCTGGATCAACACGATCTCCTTGGAGATTCTTGGGACTACAGAACTGAAATTTCACAACATCCATAGTATGTTCATATATCTCCCATAGGAACGATTGGTCAAAAATATAGTTTTAGGTCAATAACTAGTTCGGAACAATGAGACCAAAAAAAAAAAAAAATGTAAGCAAGAAAATTTTTTTCAAGCCACGGACATTAAATTTAGATTTAATGAGTTTTATGTATTTGCTAATGATTCTGGCGAATTATATACATAAGTATGTACATATATACATATGTGTATATATGTATGTATATGTATATGTATATATATTAATCACAAAGAAAGTTTGCAAGGGTATACGAACTTCGCCACGGCAGAAGTTAGCCTATCCTTCTAGATTTTTTAATGCGTTCATTGCGGAAGAGCGCTTCCCCAAAGTCAAGTGCAGGTTTTTTTCTTCTATTTGTATGCGTGTACATATGTATGTCTGCATTCACATGTGCGCGTGTGTGTATGTGTGACATGCACTTATCACACACTCAGTTCAGGCCTAGATGATAAATTGAAACGCATGAAACCCCGAAAAAATCACCGATTCAACGATGTAATAATTGAATGAGTATGGATTGTATGGAAGTGGGGGGAAGCAAGGGACTACGTCTCATTGCGTCGGGTGCTTCTCAGACTCCAGTGCCTTTCTCTCTCTCTCTCTCTCTCTGTCGCTCTCACTCTCTTTCCACATGCATGCATACATACATACATATGTATGTATGTATTTATCTCCGCCGGGACTTCCGGTGCCATCGTGTGCCCGCCCTGTGTCTGTCCCCGCATCGTGTCGTGTGTTAGCATCAAAATGAACGCAAATTGATTTGTTGCAGTAAGAAGAAATGAGATGGGATGATCTGGTTTTTGGTTCTAGCTCTACCAGTAGATCTGAATACCCTTCTAATAGCTGCAATTAAGTATTTTTGTCTGTCTGTATGTCTTTCAAGCCAATTAAAATTATTGCTTATTGCATTCAATTGATAAAATGGATCCATTGAATAAAAAAAGAAAAATTGCTGAAAATAAAAATAGGAAAACTGTCAGATAAAAACTTTGTTTTGATAGAAATGGGAAAATTGTTCTACTTTCTTCCCTTTCATTCAAATGATCTGATTTTCATTTCGAAATAATCATTTAAAAAAGGGTTCTAGAATTATCTAATTCAAAATAAATGAAAACAATATACATAAAAATAATAAAGCAAGCAAGTAGTCCCTGCCGACATTTAGTTTACCCTGTACCAAGTAAAAAAAAACTTCATAAAGTCATTATTGATCAAAATCGCCATCAAAAAAAAATGTAAGAATGTATATGATATCTTTATTACAGCTCTAGTTATACGTTTTTTTTCAAATTGCGGAAGTGGGCGTGGCAAAAATTTGAAACAAACTTAACCTCGCTACTGACACTGATCATGAATATATATACATACTTTGTGGGGTCGGAAAATTTTCCTTCTTTTATTTTTTACAAGATCAATTTTTGATTCTTTTTCTATAACATACATAGCTGAAATAGTATTGTTTATATTAATATAACCTCAAATCAGCTGTTTCATATGCACATATATACATACATATGTATGTAAATACAGTGAAACCTCGATATAACGAATCTGAGGAGAATCAGAAAATTTTTTCGTTATATCTATTGATTCGCTTTAGCAATAGGTTATTAGTAAAATCTTGGTAAAGAAATCTGAAAGAAAATTCGTTATAAATAGTGTTTTCATCTGTTAACATCAAAATAATGATAAAATTGCAAAAAATTAACAGTTTCGTCTGCATTAAAAATATTGTGGGTCTGATATTCTGCCAACAGACTTGGTATATATGTTTTCCAGTTAGAACATTTACATTTGCCTTATACGTACAGCAAAATCTTCAGGGACTTAAAAAAAATTCATTATGTTGAGTTTTTCGTTACAACAAAATTCGATATATCAAGTTTTCACTGTTTTGAAAAGCTTAGCGCTCAATAAAATAATACAGCGAAAGAAAAACACAGTGCGACAAAGAAAGAGACACACAGAGAGAGAGAGAGTACTTAAGAGAGAGCACAACGAAATAGGTTTGTACATTGCCACGATCGAAAACTTGTTTTAGTTTCAAAATAGCATGCGGAGGAAACGTATTGCCTCGGTCGGTTGTTTCCGTTCGTATTGAATTGAATAAAATATTCTCAGATATATTTATTCTCGTTATTTTAATTTTTTTTTTTTTGTCTTTTACTTATATGTTGTTGATTTTTGTTTTTATTTTTGTGGATGACGACGACGCTTCGATGCTTAATATGTAGTGCAGTGTTGTTTAAAAGAAAAATAAAGGAAAATAAAAGAAAAACGTAAACCAAAATATACCAACGACGACAACGTTGAGTGAGTGAGTGAGTGAGTGCATCCAACAGAACAAAAAAAGATAATCAAGGAGAATCAACTGCGACTACATTGACACAGACGAAGAATTGACCCCAAAAATTTAAGATCATGAAGCTGTTAACTGCCTTTACCGCCATATCTCTTTTTATGAGCCAATCCCAATCTCACGAATTGCAGATAAATCAAACGCACATCTGTGATTACTGTCAATGTGAGAAAACTACGGTGATATGCGATTTTCGTAAATCTGAAAAACGGGTAAGTTTTATTTTAAACATTATTCCTTATTTTTTTATATTGATAAACTTTTCTTTAATTTAAAAAATTCAGCTTTGTATTTTTTTCTTTTTTTTTCTCGCTATTTGTATACGGTAATCGGCATATGACAATTTCAATTTAAATTTCCATTTTTAATTGTAGTTAGTAATTGCTCGTTGGTTGCCTTTAAAAGCGAATTTAGTTGCAGTAGAGGTACATATTTCATAGACAGAGAGATACACACATACATAGATCTATGTACATATACATACATATATATTGTCTATATCTGTATATATGTATGTACATATGTATATAACAAAGCATCAGAATAGATTAGAGGGAGTGTAGAATGAGCAATGGATGGATGGAGGAGTACTCGTACGTGCATAAATGATATATTGTTGTTAATTTGTTAGTCTCAAACGCATGTATATACATACATATGTATGTATATATATAGTATATATTTATATTTGTTTGTATAACCAAGTAAAGAAAAATTATCGATCATAAAATCTGCAAGATCATACCATTCATTCCGAAGTGCAAAACAACTTGAAAGGCGAAAAGATAAATTAAATATAAAAACTTCTAAATTTCATAAATTAACATTTCAATTTCAATGTTTATCAGGTGAAAAGCATGACTCACATTCTCGAACAGCATTTACGGTTGTATCTACATATCTACATAATTAACTAAGGCAAAGTATTCGTTTCAACGCAAAACTTGTCTTCTTTTAGTCTTTGGAAATAACTCAATTTTTGTAGGTTGAAAAATTGTCAATTCGCTATTATAAACTCTTTCTTTCATTCCCACTCAAATAAGATACATTTGTAAATTTAAATGTTCAACAATCTATATTAATAAATTAATGCATTGAGATAGAAAAATTAATTTTAAATTCACCTTGTCTGAGATTGTTCCACTTTAACAATATTGAAATGTAAACAAAAACTGAAAACAAAATTACAACAAAATACTGGCCAATAGCAAAAACAATTAACACAGAAAAATTACTTCAACGACACCGGCACAACAAACAAAAAACAAAACAAAAAAAAAAACAATAATAATACTATAAGGGAAACAAAAACAAAAAATAAGTCACTACTCATTCAACCAGTTCAACAGGTTATGCTAATGAATCAGGTGGCAACGGCAGCGGCTCAACTAGCCAAACAGAAACTTCTTTTATCCATTCTCGAAAAACTTTTTTCTATTCATATTAGGGTATTAATTGAGAGCTCTAGCAGTCTAATATCTAGCTATGTATATTCGAATGATCTTATTAAATAGATATTTAAAAATTTCCTTTTTTTTATGTTTTCGTAAATGAATATTTTAAGATTTCTGTGTCGAAAATTGACAAAGTTCTGAGTAGCTGAGTGTTTTCTACTCAAGACTGAGTGTTCAGTGTGAAAAACAATTTTGAGCGTTTTTCTGATTCATTTTAATTTTTTATACCCTTGCAAAAAGGGTATATTCATTTTGGTCAGAAGTTTGCAACGCATGGAAAGAAAAATCTCCGACTACATAAAGTATATACATATATTCTTGATCACTACGATAATCTGACTAGATATAACACTGTCTGGATCAACGCAATCTCCTTCAAGACCCTTCGAGCTGAAATTTTGCACATAGGATTCTTTTTGCTGCAGGCATTGTATGTATATCTCGGAATCATCCCGATTGGATGACTATATCATATAGCTCCCGTAGGAACTATCGGTCAAAAATATAACATTAGATCAATAACTTGGGTGTTTTAAAAGCAATTGTCACGAAATTTGGTATATGCATATTTTATATTAATAGAAATATATCTATTAAGTTTCAGCAGAATCGGTGGTCTATATGCTACAGCTGTCATCGGACAAAAATGAAATGTTTGCATGGAAGTAATTTTTCTTCAAGCCACAGACATTATATTTAAATCCAATGAGCTTTATATAATTACATACTTCGAAATTTTTGTGCCAAAAATATATACATATATATATACAAAATACAATTTGCAAGGGTATACGAACTTTGACACGGCCGATATCCTTCTAGTTTGTTTTACTTCTATTTATTGAGAAAAAGCCAAAGGTTTGTTGATCCATTAATGAAGATCCATCTTTGTTGACAATTGGAAATGCATGAATCAGTACAAATATATGTATATATATACATATATATACATATATATACATATATATACATATATATACATATATATACATATATATATATATATACATATATATATTTATTATATATGCATTTCTTTAAATTAATTTGTCTCAAGTTTGTTTTTGTAGTTGTTTTAATATTGTTCTTTTTTTATCTCTAAACATAAGGCGACTAAAGAACGGATATGGACGTTTCTATGATGGTTTATATATGTACATATGTACATATATGTGTATACATATATATATTATATATATGTATGTATATAGTATATGCATATAAATTCACAATAAATTAAAGTTCTCCATTTTGTATGTCGGCATCTTGTAGATACTGGAAATTATGGGTTTTTCGTGGGTGTATTTATCGCTAAATTGACTTTTACACTTCCCCTCTATCTCCCTCAATCCATTTATAGAGACTGCTCCAAAGACAAAATCTATGCACTCACATACATACATATAGACGTATGTATATATATATGTATATATTTATATAGTGCCATGCATATCCAGCAACTGGGTACTCAAAACAGATTGTTTTATTTATACAAATATATGGATGTATATGTATATGTGTGTGTGTTTCTCGTATATGCTGTGTGTGTATAATTGTTTTTTTTTTTTTTTTGTTTTTTTGATGCCTATACTTAAATACCATTCAAATGGCTACTTAAACTACTTTTCCAACACAAATATGGTTAATGGATATAGGTAGTAAAAATCTATCAAGTGGCAAATTGAATGACTATTTCCAGCTAGTAGACAGACACACTCACACGCTCACACACATACAATGACACATGCAGTCGTCCTACTATCAGCAACAATGTGTTAAACATTCGAAACTCATATAACGCGACGGGTGGTGAAATAGGAGAAAAATAATATTTTCTTAGTGAGTCAAAAAGGGATTACGAATTAATAAATAGTTAATAATGAATATAAGTATATAGTGAATCGAAATTACAATAGAATAGTATTCAATTTGATTTAGAATATATTGAAAGAGATTAGGAGAATACAAAGGAAAATTCCCAAGCAAAATCAGAATTGCACTCATAATTTCTGCGTTGCAAAGTATATATATATATATAGATATCTCTTGTATGTATGTATACTAAAATTATGAGACATAAATAGGAGTAAATATAGTATGTGTGTATGTATGTACATACATATATACAGATGAGTATATACTCTATAACATTTTAAAATTGTACTTAGGCATCTGTGTACTTAGTGTTGTAAACATAATTCTATATTTTCTTGTAGATGAAACATTTTTTTTTTCTAGTCACAAATTGCTTGAGAATGTATGTCCAAATATTTATATGTCTCAGTTAACAGCCGATCATTGGCGATTTGTATCTATGTATATATGTACATATGTATATGTACATAACCAATGGATATCCATAAATAATTCTTTCATGATGTAAACATCCGATTAATTGGCAGGTTGTTTTGCTCTTTGGCTAAATTATTTCATAGGCAATTTTCATTAATCACAAACAAATATTTAAGTTTAAGTCCATGAGAAAATCAAATTATTTATACAATAATTTTTTTTTGTATTTACTTTTCCTTTTCCTTTCCGCAAGTTGATATATGCATATATGTATGTATGTATATACATACATAAATATAAGTAAACGTGGATATGGAGTGATATTACAATCAGATATCTCAGATGATCGCACTTAATCTGCTCACACTTAATCTCCTTAATGGATCCAAACAATTCATAAGATAGACATGCTAGGTTGGTAGATCAAGTCTGAACAATTCGTAATCAACTCAAATGTATGTACATATATAGCATATTGTTTATGCTATATCTGCATCGATTATCAAATATCTTTTTTTTTTCTTTAATAAAACTGTTTATTTAAAAAGAACAACAGAATTTTTCTTATTCTTATTCCCCTTATAGTCGAGAGTATTTTCAAATTATTGTCTGACTGACTTAAAGCAATGTTCAAACATCAAAACAGTCACAAAAAAAAAAGTCACGTAGGTTCGATAAGGTCGAAACCACTGCACACACACACACACACACACACACACACACACACACATGCATGCATGCACATGGTGTGATGACCGCCGGAACCCGCAGCAGCAAAACAATAAGAAGCATCAAAGAAACTAATTTTAACCGTACCGAAGTTTTGCATACCCTAACAGTTTCAGATAATTTAATTACATTTTCCGTCCCTTCGAATTAAATCAAATAAAAACTAGAAGGATGGGTTAACTTCGGCACGAATTATACCCTTGCAAACTGTTTTTTTGATTTGTATAAATTTTTTGGGAGAATCATTTGGAAGTATAGAAAATTCATCAAATCTAAAACTATTAAGAAAAAAAATTTTTTCATACAAATATATGATATAGTCAACCGACTCTGATAAAAACTTGGTGGATGTGTTGAAAAGTATATAAAACTTACAAACACAACATTTAGTGACATTCGATTGAAAAACAACAGAGTTATTTACATATGTTAAGCCCTATTCTTGACCGATCGTTCTTATAAGAGCTATATGATATAGAGATGATCCCGAGATATACGATGCCTTCAGCTCTGTAGCTCCACAGGTCTCGGAGAAGATTGCGTTGATCCAGTCAGACGGACAAATGGACAAGGATATATCAACTCAGCTTATCGTGCTGATCAATTATATATATATACCTTATATAGTCAGAGATGCTTCCTTTTACGCGTTGCAATCTTCTGACCAAAATAAATATACCCTTGCAAGGGTATAATAAAAGCAAAGAAAAAAAATAAGAATTGACTTTATACATATAAAGAAAATCTCGTTATTTTAAATTTTCGTCAGTTTATCATTTTCTAATCCCATCTGAGTCATACTGTTGTACGGGTACAAATAGCATTCAAACGCAAAAACAAAAAAAATGTAATTTTCAGACCGATTATTCAGATAGTGAACCTTATAGTAGACCGATCCAGTTTTTAACCTTACCAAATTTCATCCACATAGTTTTCAATTTAAGTTCTTAAGGCGACGAAAAAAAAGACAGGCAGATACTGATCAAGAATATATATGTATGTATGTATACTTTATGAGGTCACTTACATATTTCTATGCGTTACAAACATGTGACTAGTTTTATTATACCCTCTTTAAGGGTATAAAAATGGATAAAATGTGAACGATGATTGGGAAAATTCTGTGACCATAACATGTTTTTACCACGTGTGGCGAAAAAGATTACTTGACCTGGCTTACAGAAAAACAGAGAAAATTTGTTTCCCCTTCTCTCTCTCTCTCTCACTTTTCCTCTGTCTACACTCCTTTTTTTTTTGGTTTGGTTTGAGATTGTTTTGTTGAGAGAGAGAGAGAGAACTTTATTGTTTAAAATTTTCATAAAACAAAAAAAATATCATAATTTATTTTTAATTGGTTTTTGTTTTTTCCTTCTCATTTATTTTGGGGGAGCTCTGTTTGTTAGTTTTGGCGACGGCTGCTATATACATACATACATATGTATGTCTGTATTTCCGTTACCATTGTTGCCCTTCTCTAAAAATAAAAATCCCCTCATCAACTTGGCGACAAACATTTTCCATTTTTTTTGCTTTTGGATAGAGTATAAGGAATGCAACTCTATCTATAAATAAAGTGGAAAAAACAACGATGTGAATTTGAAAGAACTTTATAAACTTAAAAATTTGACAAAGCTATATACTCGATATATATGTACATACATACATATGTATGTATATATAAAAGTGAGAAACTCAAAAGAACACAGAGAAAAACGAAAGAAGGAGGGTGGGGGGTGGTATAGGGAGAGAGAGAGAGAGAGAGAAAATTAAAAGAGGAGTAAGAGAGCCACAGAGTAGAAAATCAGACAAACAAGCAAATTAAAACTCATACGTAATTGAGACTTCCTCTTTAAAAGCTAAAGAAAAACTGGAGCAATTGAAAGAAATTGCGAGCTGAATACGTTTAGCAATTGTTAACTGATGTGTGATTGGTTGTGCACAGCAAGTGACAAGACTATGTACATATATACATATACATTTACGAGGGGTGACTTACTACTTTCGACATTCTTAAACAAAAATAAAGAATAATAAAATCAACTTTAAAGTTTGAATAAATTTAAATAAAAACTATGTGTGTAAAACTAACAAAAAATTAACTCCATAGACTCTCATTTTCCAATCGTAAACCCATTTTTGTATAATCGGAGATTTTAGATACAAATATCTAAAATTTAAATATTCACTTAAAGTGAAACAAAACGCAAAAATTTCTGTGACATATTTTGAATTTCTAATCATATTTTAAAAACTAATCAGATATAGTTTTCGATTAACCCTCGTATTTAATGAATTCGGAAATCAGATGTAAAAAAGATAGAGGATGGTGCTCTCTGGTACAATAATAATAAAAAAAAAAATATACATAGCAGAAAATGCAGTAAGGCAAAATCTCAGCAAAAGACAACAATTGACGAGGGGAAAAACAGAGTCAACGAGACAGCAAGTGCAACAAATAGAGACAACAGTGGAGGAGCTTAGGGAGTTACACATACATACATACATATGTACATACATACATACACGATGATGTTTGGGAGGAAGGGGCAGCATGGTTACTTTGTCGTTTTTCGTATGTGTGTGTGTGTGTGTCTGAGACAGCTGCAGTCAGGCCAAAGTCAGACATTGAACCTAAAACGAGGCCATGACGCAAAGTCTGGACTGTCTTTCGATAAAGTCTTGACCATGGGCAGGTGCCATCTCCCCATTTCATCTAACCCCCCTACACACCCCTACACACCCCTACATCTTTTGTGTTCCAAATATGTGAGCAACTTGTTTGATTCATGACAAATAATGCGGAAATGGCAGACACGCACCCACCGGCACGTAGACGGTGTCAATTGTAAGTCAAGTCAAGGGCAAATACAAAAAATGGTGAAAAACTTACTAATACATTTGTAATAAATATATCTTCAAAATATAACAAAAACGAAAGAGAAACCTATGATTAATCCAAATCAAATCATAATGAATAAAGCAAGTCGTCCCTGACTGCATTGACTATGCCCAGTACCAAGTAAAAGTAATTCTTAAAGTCAAAAACGATCAAAATCGATTTCAAATTACAAAAAATTCATTTTGCATGTAGCAACAGCGAACGCATGCTATCTCGCTCACTCTTAACAGGCAATTTTGCACTGGGCGTAACAGTAGAAAACGGAAATATGTACAATATATCTCCAATAATTATTTTGGTCAAATTTGGTTAGCTGGTGGATATTGGCTATATTATTGAGTGTGCCAAATTAGAATGCAATATCTTTAATATTGCTCTAGTTATACGTTTTCCCCGAATTGCGGGTGCGGAAGTGGGCGTGGCAAAAATTTGAAACAAACTTGACCTGCCTAGACAATAGACGGATGTTGACACCAAATTTGGTTGCTCTGAGATCTAGGTGTTCATACGGACGGACATACGAATAGATGGACAATCGATTTCCCTATTGATACTGATCATGAATATATATACTTAATGGGGTCGGAATACCTGTTACATACATTTTAGCGACATTAATATACCCTTTTACCCTATGGTAAAATACAGAAATTTGAAAGAAAGTCAAAATGATTTTTGGTCTAAGAACAGACTGACATACATATATTCATATTAAATGGTAATCACTTACATGCATATTAGTATCAAAAAAAAAAGATAGCACAACAGTAATCGTCATTATCATCATCCTCATCATCTTCGGCATCAGCTATCCAGACTAGAGATGGGCATGGGGCTATGGCCCAGTTCAAACATGGATAAGCAATATTAGAACGCCACGTCACTTATTGAACTGAACGATTCTAAGGGTTTTAAATGATAAGCTTCCCGTACTGTATCACACTACTGTGCCTCCCGTGAACTTTCCGATTTTTTTTTGTTTTTGTGGAGGCACGGCACGCCACGGCATAGCACATGACCATCTCTAATCCAAATGGTCGTCCAATCATCCATCAGGCAACGCCATTATTGAAGTTGACGTCGTCGTCACCCCAAGTAGTCAAACTATTTTCACTTAATTTAATGAGAAAATTGCACAAAAAGATATATGTATATAAGATATACATAAGTAAGAAAGAGATAAAGAAAGGGAGAACAGCTGAGTTTGGGTCTTTGGTGCGGATACGGGCAAAGCTGGAGCAATGAACGTTGCGGTCAAGTTGGTATTTTGCTGCCGATTCTTCTTGTTGTCAGAGACAACTTTTGCGTTTAAAAATAATACAAAAGTACGTTCATATATTATATATGTATATATATTCATATGTAAGCAGAGATAGGGAGGGAGAATTTAAGAAATGTAAGTCAAGCATGGAAAAAAAGAGCTAGAAAGCAGACAAACAGTGATGATGATGATAGTGTCTGTCTACAATGCCTCTTTCCATTTTGTTCTTTTTATTTTATTTTTTATACCCTTGCAGAGAATACATACATATGTACATACATATCGGTTTATTTATCTCAAATTTTCTTTCATTGTTTTTCTTTACAGGTTATCAAATGGGATAGTAAATTTTATTTACCATCGGATTGTACAGCCATTGAAGTAATACTCAGTCATGACACGGAACTGGAATTACATGATGGTTTCTTTCATTTAGAAAATCGTGTAAATCGTATTATAATAACTGGCGGTAGTCAAGTGGAAGTAACAGAATACGCATTTCGAAATAATCAAGGCGGCTATCCAGATATACAAATTTTGAATGTAACCAATGTGTTCCTAAGGAAATACTCATTTTCGGGTACGAACAAATGAATTTTTAATTTAATTTTTTAAATAAATAAATGATTTTAAAACGATTTTCTAATTAATTTTTTATTTTAACAGGTCGCGAATTCAAATTATCTATAATGGATTGTCAAAGTTTAATATTATTCACGGAGGCATTTGCAAATGTAAACGCATCGTGCAATTTTGTTCAAATTGGTCACCTCGAAATTAATAAGAAAGCCTTCAGTACGAATAGTACAGTGAATGTAAGTAAAGTTATGGATAAATCCATTTAAATAAATGAATTGATTTCAATTTTCATATCTTTTTGCAGTTGTACATTGAAGAAGCACAAATTAATAAGATTCAATCTTTTGGAGTGTTTATGAAGACAATCAATATAACGAAATCAAAAATTGGCACCATTAGCACAAAAGCTTTCGATTCAATAAAAATAAATGAATTATCCTTTGAACACTGTGACATTCACATAATTGAAACAGGTGCTTTCACAGATCGACTCTCAAGCAATCGTGTATCGATAACCGGTTGTCATATAGATACCATTGATCGAGAAGCTATAAATGGTAGCGGTATTAGCGAATTGACGTTTAAAAATAATACGTGAGTGATAAAAATGAATGATTCGTTCGTAATATTTAAATACTAATATTTGATTTTCTTTGTTTTTCTTCTTTTTTTTTTTTTGTAGGATTGAAACCATTAAATCTGAAGCATTAAAAGTAAATAGTGCATTGGTATTTATCCAAAGTAATAGAGTGAGGTATTCTGGAAATAATTGGCTAACGGTCACACAGGGATCACAAATTGTTGTGGAAAACAATTACTTTATGAATTCTGGACAGGTGACATTGGGTCATTCAAAAAATTTGAATTGTTCGTTTTCAAACAATCGCTTGGATTCCAAACAAAGTCTTATTCTAAATATTACAAACTGTGTGGTGCGTGCCATTATAACGGATCGTTTCTGCAATTGTAATAGTTCGCATGTAGCCACTTCATTTGAACATGATTTTAGTTCAGAGATCTACTGCTCCTTGGAGCCAAGAGATCAGAATTGCTTTAATGAAACAAATGTGAATTCGCGAAGATATAGCAATGAAGCTTGCGGATCAATGTTACCCAATCGTACAATGCGCTGTACTGATGGCTCAATGCGTATATATCGCAAAGATTATGGATTCATAACCAAAGAAGAAAATGCTAAAATGAATCGTGGTACACCACTTCACATAATTATACTATTTATTATCATTTTTGTAGTTTTTGCAGTGTTTGTTGTTGTAATTATTTGCTATTGTTGTCGTGTAAAGAGCAGCAAACGAAATGATAAAACTCCCAAATGTAAACTTAGCGAAGAACAATTAGCTTTTTTGAAAACCAAGCAGGAGAATCAGGAGAATCAGGAAATAAAATTGATGATGAATAAACTGATCGAACAAAATGGTAGGCGAACCATATTAGAATGTAAAAATCATATTACTCAATTGATCAGTCAAACAAAAAATTTACCGAATGATATCAACATATTTTTTGATAATCATTTGAGAAGTCATACAAAAAACAATTCAATACCATACGGGGGTGATAATCAGCCAGAACCAAGTGCACCGATACTACAAAATGAGCAAAGCGATGAGCCCATCTATGAGGAGCCACAGCAACCGCTCCTGTTAAACACATATTCACAACCTCTTGAAAATGGAGCACAAGCACCAGACTACGAGGAACCTTTCAATCCAGCCGGTAAGTTAATTAAACTGCGATCAATGTATTGGAATAGCAACGCTAGTGATCGGTTAGTTCAAAATGAATGAAATAGAGTAGTTCCTTTTTCTTTCTTATATGTATAATATAACTGGGAACTGAGAACATAACTGGACTTTTTATTTAGTTTACCACTATATATTGTTAATGATATTTAATGCTAAATTTTCAATGTATCTGTTTAAAAAAAAAAAATTTATTTTGTTTTTTTATATTGTAGTCTGAGGGAAAACCAATTTTTATAATAATTAATCACTAAAAGAAAAACTAACCACATAACCATATACTAAAACAACAAAAAAATCAAGACACAACAATAAAAAAAGGAAGAAATATAAACGCATGGGTAAAAATTGCCAGAAAAAATATACCGTTAAAGCTGTTACACAATCCGAAGTCCCACTAATTGCAAATTTTCACTGACAATCCTACACAAACCTCCCTCAAACACACGCACACACAGATAAAAGTCCAAAGGGCATATTATATGGAACACATTAAAAATTGAAAGGTATATAACCAATTCTATATGTAATCTAATTGATATATGTATTTTGGTGGTGGTCTTCTTTAAATGTCCTGTTTGTATCCTTCTATTGTTATCTATGTATGATTTGTGTACACATATGTATATATAAGAATATGGGAGTTGGTATTTAACACGAATACGTAATATGATTGATATATGATATAATAAAAACTTTTCTTAACACACAAATTAATAACATTTTCAAACTAATTCTTATTCTTGTTTATGAATTTCGGTTAAGTTAGTTACAATTTAGTTAAATTAACTATATAAATTGATATTATCATTACAGATGCGAATGATATGCCACCTCCATATCAAGCTGAATATGCAATGCCCATACTCCATCATCAGCTGCCGCAGTCATCTTCTATACAGCAACAAAACCCGTCCAGTCATACATATAATCATAATAATAATAATACCAATAATAATAACAGATATGCCACGCCCGTTTGGCGTCCAGCTGCCAGTGTTACACCTTTGTCGTCATTGCCAATAGCAACAACAATGACAATGTCATCACCGCCCATTATACACGTCCAAAGACATGTGCGGGATTTGCGACAAGATCTCGAGGCTAAGCCACAATTTCATCCCAATCAATTGACGTCGATCCGTAACCAAAGACAATTGCACCACATATCACCAATAACAGACACTGGTGCTACTATAACGTCAGTTTCAACATTAACCCCAACACCAGCTACTGCCACAATCCGAAATCCACAGCAGGGAACAAATCGTAAGCAAAATCATGCTCATCTCACTAGTAGGCAGAGCTTTGAGTGTCTGGATGGTGCCGCTAGTTTGGCTGCCATGGAGCATATGGATATGCGTGGAGCTGCCGGCGGATGTGATACTGTTTCGGATCATTCCGGCGGCAGCGATGAGACTGTTAAAATTGATGATGTCATTGAATACGCTGATGCCTAAAAATATGCAATAAATTCAAGTGAAACAACTTTAATGGAGAGAGGGAAGAAGTGGACGAAACCAATTTTGTGATCTGTAAATGTAAACACATATAATCATACATACTATATATACATACATACATATAATCTATTTTTTTTTTTTTTATAAACAATAAAACACAAAAAAAACGAAAGAAAACATTTTCGTATAAAAACATTTGAGTCATCCATCCAAGAAAAAAATGGCATCGGGGGGGCCAGTCCATATCAAATTTTAAATTTTGCACTTGTTTAAATGAAAAATATAAAAACAAAAAGAAATCGAAATTCAGCTGTGCTGAAGTTTATATACCCTTTCAGCACTTGACTTTTCAATTCGAATTATCTTTGTCGTCACAGCGCTCTAAATGTAAAATTAAAAAAGAAAATACTATCTTGTCACACTAGAAATTTGATTGTTCCTATAGAAGCTATACAATATGGTAATCTGATATGAAGAAAAATACGATGTAAAGATGCAAATCTGTTTGCTTGATTTGAGTTTGGTTACAATTAAAAAAACAGTTAAAACAAAAAGTTCATTTTGAATGGATCGTTTTTATATATAGTCATCCAACAGGAAAAATTTATAAACTTGATATACCTACATACATTGATTAAAAATATACATATATACCGAGTTTTATTCACATAGCACAAATATTACTTTCTAAAAAGTGCAAAGAAACAGACAAATAATGCTCTATATGACTTTTTTTTTTTTTGGGTTGCAAACGCTTTTTTTCTCAAACATCTGACCAATTTTATTTTATTGTTTGTAAAGTTAAAAAAATAAACGGAAACTAAATACCTAGCATGAGCCATACACAGAATATTATTTATTAATCACATGTCATGCAGCTGTAGTAATAGTAGTCACTTTTGTTTTTGTGTATTCGTTGCTATTTCTTTATGCCAAATTGCAAAAATGCATATTGAAGTTAGTTTGAAAAAAAAATTGACTTTTGAAATGTTGTAGAACTTGATTTTCAAGCGTTTTTCTTACTGCATTTTTGAATCTGACCGGGTGCTATGCAAATCGCATTCTAAATGCCTTTTAAAGTTATAAATTTATATGGTCAGCCGATCAGTTTAAGTCATGAACATGCATATAAATCTACACCTATGTAACTATGTGTATATTTACCTATTTGCGAAATATCAATTTAATTTCATAGAAACAAATTGCACTATAGTTTCGCTGTAAAGTGACGTAACCATAAGATTGATCATTATTGTCTATAGTTTTAATAGATAATAACATAATTTTGATTTGAGTAAGTGTATTTAGCTTTTAATATTGGTGTACCGGATCATTAGCAAAAATATATATTTAAATATGTAAATTCTTGATACTATTAGCACTAAAATTAAAACAAATCTTTGTAATGGTGAAAGTCATGAACAGTACATAATCAGAGAATTGAGATTTTTGGGCTCTGATTTTTAAAGAACAAATTGCGTCATATAAAAAAGTATACAACTGTATACAAAAATCCATTGATTCAATTATGTACATATTAATTTGTGATTCAAATTATGACCTTTTGGCAAACCTTGATTTAGTTTTTTGGAAATTTCTTTAAAGAAAATTTCACTAATAGATGACTACATATTTGAGTTGCATGCATAGATGGAATTTCTTTCACAAAGTGCTTGCCTCCGGGGGTCACATGTACTCGTATCATCATAGTTTTTGCGGGGGCAACGACAACCCACCTCCACTCTAATATCAACAAGTGTCAAGACGCATTCAATTAAGACCGACGCAAGCAATCAAAGCATATATCTCACATAACCAACCAGTGAAAGACGCCACCATCAGAGGCCAGAGAGACAGACCACCGTGTTATACAGTATGCCATTGTAAAGGGGAAAGGGGGGAAAGAAGGGGAGCACTCTGTGCATTATGGCAGCAGCTTCAACTTTTACTCAAACACTAGCTCTCCGACCATAATAAATTAAACAAAAAGCCCAGAGTAAAGTAAATAAACGGAAAAAATTCTTCATACAAACGCTTAGATACGCAGGGCAATATATCAGCAGCCACATTGGCGCGTTTGCTGAGCTAAGCGAGACGAGAGAATTTTTTTGCTTTAGATATGGGAGGAAATGAGATACCGAAATTTGAGAGAATGTATGTAATATATATATGTACATACATACATACGTACACACAAGACATACACACATATGTGATGGTGATGAGCAGTACATAATATGAAAATAATATGCCAAATTCTAAAGCGTTTATGTACAAAGAATATGTAAATAAACTTTATTAATTTTCCTTAAGTATCGAAAATATATTCAATTGTCATTGTTATTAAAGAAAAATATATGATAATGATTTGTTTAATAAGTATACTCATATTTAAGCTGATAAGACACTTATATGTATGCATATATGTATATACATATAAGAACTAGCTAAAAATCAAGCCAAATGATCACTACTGGTTTGCGCTTTGACAGTTGCCTCTCATTCACTCGCTCAGCTGGTTGCTAGAACTGCTCGCTCAGTTGTTGGGGGCTAACTGTTGTTGTTCGGGGACTCAGTTTGTCGTTTGCACGCGCTTACGCCGGGTCGCAAAACACCAACAAAACAAAAATAAATAATATAAATTAAAATAAACCAAATAAGAATAACCAAAAACAAAAATCACGTAAAATCTAAAAACTTGGACTCGTGTTCTGCCTTGAAACGGCGTCGCGTGTGTGTCTGATGTTGTTTTGCTGATTTCACCGCTAAATAGGAATATTTGCTTAGCTATTTTGCTGTAATATTCCCATTATTTTTTATTTATTTTTTCTTTTTAACATTTTACTGTGTGTGTGTGTGTAAATGTAGAATTGTGTACATATCTATACCCTCTATTCATAGGATAAAAGGGTATATTAAGATACATAACTAGAATTAACTAGGATATAATATGGAATCTGATTAGAATATAAGATTCCTATAACAATCCATACACAATATATTTAAACAAATTGACAATTTTTTTAATGCATTTAAAGTCTCTTAACAAATGCTGTAGTTACATTTTTATCTTTAACACCGTTAAACAAGTGAAATACACCGACATATATACATACATATGTATGTATGTATGTATGTATGTACATACATATGTGCATACATATGCATTATGATGTTACACTTGTAATTAGTACAGAGTACTTTAAAGTCGTAGCTACAACATAATTCATAGAGTTTTCTTTTACCAAAGTTCAAAGCCATAAAAACGTTTGCTCGGTTAGTCGGACGGTCAAGCAAAAAAGAACTAACAAAAAAAATATAGGATCGTGAGATATGCAAAAATTTTCCTCTTTCTCCTTTCTCGCTCTCTCTTTTTCTCTTTATGCAGTCGCCACGCTCTCTCTCTCTCTCTCTATCTTGCTCTCTTTTACTGTTTTGGCTCAGTGCGTAAGGGAGCAATACCCAGCAGAGCCGCACACATTTCATGTTTGGTTTTTGTTGCAAATTCTGCTTCAAGAAAATGCCGCCAAATGCAAATTAGTTACGCCCCCTCCCTCCGAAAACAAAAAAAAACACAATGAAAGGAGAGAGAGAAAGAGAGAAACCGAGAGAAAGGAGAGGAGGGATAGATTGACAAACAACTTGTCCATATCCATAACCATACCCATATATATGTACATATATTATCGTCATTTCCATCCAAAACAAAAAAAAAAGCAAACAAATCTTTCAGTATTTCAAGGTTAAATACTGACATAAAAATCTGTTTTTAGTTTGGCTTACTGCTTGAAGAAGGGGATAGAGGAGGCGGGTGGACAGCACAGATACTCGTAAAATCATCATACGAAAAGTTCAGCAAAATTTCGTGTTTTCGTGCCCATATGGAAACAAACAAGAAAACGAAACAAAACCCAAACAAATAACAAAAAGTCACATTTAAAAATTCTTTTATTCACCATAAACTGTTCCAAAATTTCACTTCAAAACATAGTTTAGAAAAGTTTCAAGTTTCTTATACATACATATGTATATATGTACATACATTCGTATGTGTAAACTTTTTAATAAGCCAATCAACTTTTAATGAGTGATAAATGAGAATTAGAGAAAAACAAAAAAAAAAAATAAAAAAAACTGCATCAACAGTTTGCTCAAATGTGATATGGAAGGATCCTAAAAGCCAAACTAAGAAAAACCAAATTGATTAACAAGAGCCAATATCTCATAAATAGAGCGATCAATTTCGGCTATGAATGTATTTTGTATATTAAGTGAACTCGAGTCAAACCAAATATATATGTTAATAGGAACTTTACATAGACCTTCTCAAGTTTAAATGAATCCATTCTAATAGGCAATACCCACTAATCACTTTTTGCTCCATCAACTGGTAAAAAAAAAGCAAATGGTGTTCATTCACAAGCTGTCAGGACTTTCCAAAGGAATAACTGCATCCATTAGAAATTTAATTGCGGTTAGGCATTTAAAAAGCTATTTTAAAACGAGACATTCAGATCATCATGCTGATCAAGAATATATACATAGTATATGTACTTTATATAGTCGGTGATGCTTCTTTCTATGCGTTGCAAACTTCTTACCAAAATTAATATACTCTTGCAAGGATATTAAAATATAGTATCATAATTGCGTCACTCATAAAAATGAGTACATTTATCAACGGTCACACTATTCACCCAAAGTATGAGGTATGATTATCAAAATAAATACAATACAAATAAATATTCGTTATAAAACGTAGATTGTCGAAATTGGACGATAATTATTCGGCGATATACATATGTACGTATTTTCGTTTTGTACTGAAGAGTGAGCGAGATAGAATGGGTTCACATAAGTACATATGTATTTGGTTGCTGCATTCTAAATTTTGTTATAAACTGATGTCGATTTTGATCGTTTTAGACTTTATGAAGTACTTCTACTTGATACAGGGTATGCTCAATGTCATCAGGTTGATTCATTTATATACATACATACATAAATACATACATATATGAATATGATGCATTCTGTATACTTTACTTTAAAAAAAATGAAACCAAACCCGCTATTAATTCCAATTCAAAATTGTCATTTAAAACGTTGCTTCTCCACCTATGTATATATGTATGTATCTCATATGACTGACTCATTGCATTGTATTTATCAATTTTATCTTTTAAACTAGATATGAGAGAGATAAGATAGCAGGCGTTTGCTTTTGCCTGCGAAATTCATTCTGATCCACAGGAACGGGAAACATTTGACTTAATTTAATTTCCTTTGTCGCTGCCATTTGTTGGGATAGCTACTTGTGACAGATTTTAATTTAATGCATCTACAAAATGACTGTGACATGAGTTAAAACTGAAGGGTTTTTACTTAAACAGTAAAGTCGGCGCACGCAGTCATTTCTCTATATGAATATAGACAGTATTTTTGTTTGCTTTAGCAGAAAGCGTTGCGTTAAACGTTAATCACAATTATGATTGACGTCTATTTACCCTAAGTACAGTTGTGCACAACTTTATAAGTTTTGTTTCTTACAATTTCAACGAGTTTTGTAAAACCGAAGCGAGTTGTTTTTTCTTTTTCTTTGAGTGTCATTTGAATAAACCAAAAATTCATAGTAAATGATCGATCGTTTGATGATAGCTTATTCAAATTTCAAATATTTGTACAACTTTTCCCTGCCATCATCCCTCTCACTCATACGCCCTTTCACTATGAATTGAGTTCTATAAACAAATGGAAATGGCTATAAACAAATAATAAAGCATACTCGTAATTGTTCATGTTTGTACGCTGCACTATGGTCTAGAATTCAATTTTTTTTGCCATAAATTCAAAATTTTCATGAAAAGCTTTTGTAGTTTTGATAATTTATTTTGAAATAAGATACTCGAAGCATATTAATTCGATAAATAAAGAATTTTACTGACAAAAAGGAATTGCTTCAATTTGTACTCATAAATGTCGTCCAAAAAATTATTTTGAATTCTTCATTAAAAGAAATTTAAAAACAGTTTTCGAACAATTAAAAATACAGAATTAAAGTATACAAACAGGCATATTTCTTTAGTATTGTTCGCATCGTGGTAAAATAATGGCAAAATTTCAATACTCTAGCATTTAAACTAAAGTTTATGCCACAAAAATCGAATTCTGGACCACAGTGCGATGCCGATCTTATATGACTGACGACCTCCAAATTCAATTAACAGTTTTTTCGACGCTGATTGGAGCTCACACTGTGTCCCTCCCCATCACTCTTTCAAGAGTCCCTGCCCAGTAATGCCTTTAGTATTAGTATATTATATAATATATAATTGTATATTAGTATATTATATAATATATAAATGTATATTAGTATATTAATATAATTTCTGCAAAAAGGATCTTAATTGTTAAACAATGTATAAAATTAGCATGAAATTCATACAAGAATTCCTATTTCTTTCTGTTCTTTTATATATTTTTACATATTATGATTTACAAAATTGAGACAAAGATGTATTTTGATGATGCACTCTATACCCTGTACCTATAGGGTAAAAGGGTATATTAAAGTCGCTAAAATGTATGTAACAGGCAGAAAGAAAATTTTTGAACCCCATAAAGTAAATATATATTCTCGATTAGTATCAATAGCCGAGTCGATTGAGACAGCTCCGTCTGTCCGTCTGTCTCAGAGACTATAAGATCTAGAGCAACCAAATTTGGTGTCAACATCCGTCTAGTGTATAGACAGGTCAAGTTTGTTTGTTTAAAATTTTTGCCACGACCACATTAATATAACCAAAATGCACCAGCTGACCAAATTTGACCGAAATTGGACAATAAATTTCGGAGATATACGCATTTCCGTTTTGTACTGAAACGCTCAGTGCAAAATCGGCTGTTAAGTGTGAGCGAGATAGCATGCGTTCGCTGTTGCTGCATGGCAAGCAGTGCAGTGTTGCTGCATGGCAAGCAGTGCATGCTAAGAGAATTTTTTTTGTAAATTGATAACGATTTTGATTATTTTTGACTTTATGGGGTACTTTTACTTGGTACAGGGTATACTCAATGTCGGCTGGGACGACTTCCTTGATTGACTAGGAAAGAGAATAATGACCGTTTATTAAATTGAAGAGCTCCATTTATTAGATTTGTCTAAAACAAAGAAAAACTCTTCAAATTGATAACCGTGCACAATTTTCTTCCATTTTCTAACTCTGATTGGTATTGCTTGTAATTCAATTAGTTCTTCAAGCCAAATTATACTTTTCTTTCTTTCTGCGCATTTGTACACATGACTAACTTTTTAGATTGATTAGATTAGATTCTAGGAATTGTCTTACCTTGATTATCCTTTTTGTTACCTGCCTGATATTATGTCGAAAATTCGAAATGTCTAATAGGGCGATTCGTTAAAGACTGGGTGACACATTTTTTTCTGAATCTTTATACACTTTTCTTATCAAATGGGCACTATATGTATATAATATATGTATATATAAAAAATTTCTTTGACCACGTTGTGTCAATATTCCACGCCGAGTTGTTTTTTCTAATTTTGCACGAAAAAGTTCAGTATCCGAACTGGTGTGGATTGTAAAGCTCAACCAAAATTAAACTTGACAAACATGAGAAATTGACAGTCCGGCCAAGTTTTTGTTAAATTTAAAAAACTTTGAAGTAGGCTAACAAAACAATTTATTTTCATTTAAATAATGAAAAAAATGGTAAGATTTTTAGCTTAATGTTGAAGTTTCTTTTGCTTTGCATTAATAATATTATATTAAGTTAAAAATCTTACCATTCTTTTTCAGAGATAGTAGAGATCATAAATGTCCGAGTTCGAAGTTAGAGGGACGCACAAGGAAAGATTTGGAGCTCGAGAAAGAGTCATAAATGGGTGATTTCGATGGCTGAGGGACGCACCTTCAACTGAGAGACGCACATTTATGACCCATCCTGGAGCTCGCGATCGTGACCTTTTTCCTTCTCTTCCCTCCCGGATTTACTTGTGCATGTTTCTACCTATGAACTCGCTCGGACTCGATCGCGATCGCGACCTTTTTCTCTGCTCGGATTGTTGTTTCTTGTAAATGTTGTTGTCGGGCTCACTTGCGAAATTTGGCTGCCCACCCTTGGATTAGAGTGAGAAAGATGTGTCTCTAAAATAAATTAATTTTACGGAGAACTTCCATATACATATGTATAAATATATGTATGTATAAGTATGTAGAATTTCATTTTAGGGAAGTTCGACTGCATATATGTAAATGTCATACATATAATTCCACATCATTCAGAGATAAGGCTATATGATATATGACTTTACTAGATATTTTTTAATTAATCCATTTATAAGGAAAATAACATTTATTTTTTTTAAATTATTTTATTTTTAAGGGATACACGCAGTCTTTGAATGCCTAGACCCCCCCCCCATTGAGCACAACTTCACTCCACCTATGTAAAATTAACTTTTCTCTCCTATCACGCATTCTGTTATCAGTCTTTGTGCAATGCCGCGAGCGAGAGAGAAAAATGATAGGTTGTAAAGAGCGAAACGGAATATAATCAGACGATAGGGCACAGATAAAGTAAAATTAGAGAATTGAAGTTAGAACACTGTAGTAAGTCCAACAGAATATTACTATTATTCACATATTTAGTAGGTTTATGGATATGAATTTTTTCTTATTATGAATAATTGGCCACAAAGGACAGAGAAATAAGCAAACAATGCATAATATTAATAATCTAAAGGATCCCACCAATATTGGACGATATTGGATTCGATCGATTTGCCTGTTTTTGCTATTATTAGTGATAATAGTTAAACCAGCGGATCTAACAAAGGTTATATGTCGGGATCACGACACCACAATCACCTGTGATTGCAATAATGAAGAACAGGTGAGTCATTCATATTTACTTATATGAATGAGTGTTATGAATGTATTATGAATATGTTATATACATATGTATATATGTATGTCTTAATCAATTCTAGAAATGGGTGTTGCCACAACTAAATGGTGCTGTTGATCGTATTGAAGTAAGAAATTGCCCTGATCTCATTGTGGAGACAAATACATTGACTTATACTGAAGGATTGCGTAAAATTCGATTTCAAAACATTGGGCAACTTGTCCTAAATGAATATGGCTTAAGTGTATCCCGTTATGCCAGCAATAAGGCTCTAATAGTTGAATTTGAGGATGTTTATTTTCATTTAATCGACTCACATGCCATCAATGGAAACATTGATGAGATATCATTTGTGGGGGGCGGAATTGAAAAGATCCAACCGTTTGGTTTCACTACCATTAAAGAACGTGCCATATTGCTTAAACTGGAAGGTGTTACCATACAACGTATTGAAAGTCAGGTGAGTTTGTCTTTCAATCATTTAACCAATTAATAAATATATTCATTTTATTTTGTTTGCAGGCATTCAAAAAGTTTTCCGTTGAACAAATGATTATTGCCAATTGCCATTTTACGGGAAATCTACCAACGCGTGCCTTCTATGAGGTGGAAGTGCTTAACGAGTTAAGTATCCGTAACAATCAGTTCCTGGAAGTGCATTCGCATGCCTTCTCTTTAAAACGTAAGTTTTTCTAACCGAAGCATATGTACATACATACATACATATGTACTAATATTGTATACTCTTTCATTTATTAAACTAATTTTGAAATATTTCTTTAGTTATCTCTAAACTAAGTCTGAGCGATAATCGTTTTGTCTCCGTTGATGGTGAATGGTTAGAGGCCCTTATACGTGATGCCGTTACACTAAGGGCTAATGATTTTGGTATCACCAGTGAATTAGCCTTTCGTAGCCTAAGCGTACATCGTGAATATAAATTAAGTGAACGTCTAGAGTTACGTTTTCACAATAATACCGTACGCAGCTGGCTGCCCACTTCATCGGTTATAGCGGTTACATCTAGTCGTGAAGAGAATGTGCTGGCTACACCATTACCGCTACGATTTGATGAGCGATTCTCATTGAGTATACGTGAGATTCGCTATAATAATGCCTGGAATTGTGATCAATTGGATCGGAGTGTTGATCCACCATTGCCACGTGCGAATTTCTTTCGTCTATATAGCGAACAATTGCTCTTTCAACGACAAACGCTTGAGAAGGATATGGATAGTGAATATTTGCCATTGCGTCAAATCATTGTCGAACAATGCCATATACGTAGCTATGTGGCCTATATTGTGGTGGGCAGTGTACTCTTATTACTGCTATTAGTAGCCATACTGTTACTCCTATGGTGGCGTCTGGCTCAGCGACGAAAGCGTCGCAAATTGGATGTTGTGCAACCGGAACCCCGTACCTATAAGGAGACCCAAATTGTATACCAAATCGAAAACGCTGGCCTGCTCAAGACTGATATGTAGATACACAAACAAACAATCAGTACGGATACTCCAGGAATAGGAATTCATATAGAAATGATAGAGAAATTTAATATTGTGATGTATTTTATTGGAGAAACGGAAAATGTTAATGAATTTTCTTCAAGGAATTCTAAAATTAATTCCTCTGGAGTTCGATTAACAAATTATTGACCACAGAGGAAGTTCATTTTTTTTTGTTTGACATCATGACAATGAACAAGTCAGGGAATGAATGATTCCTTGAGATATTCTGTTACTGAATTGAACATACACAAAAATACGTAGCTGAGAGACGCTAGCAGCGCCAACTATAAAAAATATACCAACACCACCATGAGTGACCTTTTGTTGTACCAAAATTCTTAGCTTAATAGTTAGCCTGTATATAAACTATATATGTATATATAAATATATGTATTAACTAAACATATACCACACGCACACACACACACATATACATACATGCATAAGTTGAAGCCAATAAGTTGCCCTGTAAATATTTATGCCTTATAATAAATAAATATAATAAAAATATTGTTAAACAATTCCATAAATAATTATAGCGCCAAAATTTAATTAATACTAGTCAGTCTCAGTCTTCTGTCTAGTAATTAATGGCAAATTCTAAAACGATTTATGATTCTTTCTTGATCATCTAATTTATTAGATGTTCTAATTTAGCCAATTTTTATTTTGTGCTTTTTTTTTTAAAAAGGTTTAACTTAATTTTATCCATACTTTTTGTGTCATTTAAAGCAATTAAATTTCAAAATTTTTGAAAATCAAAAGAATCATTTTCAAAACTATTTGAAATTTGTCCAATTAAGGTGCATAGGAAACCTTAAAATGGTCAGTCGATCCGCATAGGATCGTTAAACACATAAGTATATGGACTCGTATACTCTATATTAGAAATCATTTTTTATAGTTTGGAAGGTTTCTCTCAACATTTAAATATAGTCTGAATTTATATAACTAGATATAAATTATTTAATTTTAAATTCATGGAATGACATTATAGCATTTCTGTTGGTAATTTGCTTTTTTCCATTACTGAATTCATAATTATAAAAAAATTCACTATTCATCTTCTTAAATATATGTATTCACTTTAATGAGTATGCAAAAGACTCACCCAATGGGCAAATACGATTCCAATGCCTGATGAACTGTCAATTGTGGCTCAGATAGGGCAAAGCCCTTCGATAGCAACGCATGATGAGTGCTTATAGTGTCCTCTATGCCACTAATATCTTCCATTTCCTTGTCATCTATATAAAATTCAATGTTAAATACAATATAAATAAACAATATTATGAATAAAATTTACCCGGTAAATTGAGATCCTTTTTCATGAGATTTGCACTACACATGCCACCCAGATATGCCAATTCCTGTTCCAGGCGTATTAGACACGAATTGCTAGCATTAATCTAAGCGAGACAGACAGATGATGAGACAAGTGATTGAGTAAGAGGGAGAGGCAAAGAGAGAGAGAGAGAAAGACTTACCGCTGTGGGATTGTCATAGCCAACGACTAAACATTTAAAACCATAACGATTATTATGGGGATCCTGGGCATAGAGCGAGGCTGTTTCCAAAGAGAACTCCACACAATTACCAGGCAGTATGAGAACATTTTGTAACCAATTGGAAGCACTTAATGGATAATAGACAATAACAATATATTAGGATTTAATCAATTATTAAAATAAATTTTAACTTACGTATTAAATTTTTTTACCACAATCCAGTCGCGTTCTATTATCTCCTGATTGCTTGCCACTGATCCACCCAAAGCTGTGCGGCAACAACTTGTCATTGTTAATTGGGCATTGCGACAAGTTGTCGTCGTAGCTGTAGCAGTCGGTTTTCGTCCATTTGTTAGATTATTGTCTAGCATATCATAGTAATCCTCACCCGATGTTGATGTTGAACCCTGCTGGCATGTGGCTTGAGCCGATATTGTCGGTCTCATGGGTATCGATAGGAGGAGATAATCCTCCAATTGGGCTGTACCACACTGCGAATCAAATTCGATTGTCAACCATTGGACACATGGTGGAAATTCCACACGATAACAACTAATGGTGGCACTCCTATACGGATGTTCACTCTCAACCAAACAATAATGATTGCTTGTGGTATTGCTATTGTTGCTACTATTCCCGGTGGATGTGGCCGATGGTGGACCAAGTAAATTATCGGCCTCTGAGCCATGTTGTTCTTTGGATGATACATGCAATTGATTAAGTGCAGCAATATGTGGTAATATCTCTTTAATTAAACCAAGAATTTGTACTGAACTCTTTGGATCACTGCAGGCCAAATTTGCCATGTGGCCATAAACCAGCGGTAGAAGTGTATGAAACATATTCGAGGCATCCAAATTGAAGATTTCAAGCAATTGTATAGCTGGCATTCCAACTCCACCTTCTGCATTAACACCAACACCTCCAAGGCCACCAATACCCAAGACTGGAGCATCATCCGAATCGGAATTAACCAATTGCTGGGCTGATGGCACGGCACCAACTCCAATTGGCTGCTGCTCGGCACCCAATTCATATTCCGCCCTCTGCTCATTACCATTCAATTTGGCAGCCATTTGTCCATTACGATATATCAAATCGGTCGTCTCCTCGACACCAATCTCTGTGGCACCAATTTCAATTTCCATCTCAAAAGGATTTGTAGAGGAGCGTTTTGAATCAAATTTTAAAGTTTCCATAATTCCTTTTGAGAATGATTCAATACGTTTACCCAAATCTCTACCGACTGGATCTACCAAAACCACTGGCGGTAAGGCAGCAGTACGAGAATTATTTGCCCAATTGATATCCATATGCTCCTCAATTGGTGTAATATTGTGCTCGGAATCAATGGTTTGTGTGTGATTTGAACTATTATCGGAGGGTGAACATGAGGCAGCAGCCATGGCATTTCTAGCCAAAATTAGTAATTCAGTGCACTTTTTTGTTATATCGGATGCAATCTGTAGGGCTGTATCCCGAGTGGAGATTTCATGAGCACTATTCAAATTACCCATAGTGGCAGCAGCTCCCCCAATGGCAGTGGCATCCATTACAGCTCCACTTCCAGCACCTCCGCCGCCATTAGTACCACCATCCTGTTTATTGGGTGTACTATAATAGAGTATACATGGCAATTGTCCACGTGCCGGTGTGGTGCCATTAAAACTTAAATCACAGGCATAAAAATGAAATGTTGCTCCACATGGACCACGCACAGATGTTAGACCAGCATCACCCGAACATGTGCGTGCACCCTGCGAACACAAACGTAATGCATATCGTGCACTCTCCTTTATATGGACAGGATGATCAAATTTAATTTCAGCCATATCATTATGGACAGCCTCCTGGTCATAGCTACCCGAAACAGATTCCAATGTTTCCCATTTATGTTGCGGTTGCAAATCGGCTGTATTATCATATAATAATTCCAATTGATAGTCATAGCTACCAGAACCGGAATAGACCATAGCACCAGCTATAGCAATTCCAGAACGATCCACTGAAAATGCAATGGCATCTGGTCCAAAATTGCCAGTATTCCATGTTCGACTTAAATCGCAGCGAGCAAATCTAGCACCAGTCGAATGGAGTGTTCGTGGTGGTAAAAATAATTTATCATATTCTCCCAATACGGTCTGATAGACAATTTCGGCCAAAACCCGTGCCAACAGATGACAACAGTTATCAATTAGTCCCTGATTAATTGTAGTTGATTGATCTTTGCCACTACAGCTGCCTCCATAGCTACCACCTAAACTGCGACTATAAATGCTCTCAATTCGGGCACGTATCGGACTAGCTATGATATCCAATAACCGGACTAGAACATCCTTAAATGTCCATGAATTGCTTAAAAAATCACTTTTCTCTTGTTGTGTTCGATAAATCATCTGTTCGACAAGTATGGGATATTGATGAGCCTCCGTTGAGGAGAGCATCGGTAGACCAGAATTATCACTGGGACTTATTATAGATTGTCGATCATTACCAGACGCATTTAAGAGCGAAAATGTTGCCCTCAGTTTAACTGTAGGTGAGCATAAACCAGCCAATATGGCACTCAATAATCTCGAATGTAAAGCTCCGCGATCAATTTGGGCTAATAAATCGCAAAGGCAATTCCATTTCAAAGATGATGTTGGATAAAATGCATCAAAACAGGCCACAAAACTTAAGTGGCACTCATCAAGAATCTCAAGAACCAAGGCGTAACCTAAAAATAGATTAATAGGAAATAAATCTATCAAGATATATACATATATATGTACATATATAGATTAATATACCCTCATCTGTGGCAATATCCTTAAAGATGTCATCACAAAATATGCCAATTAGCAATGCACGAACATTTCCAATACATTCGGCCAATTGAATATTCTCCATATTTGTTTTTCGTGCTATTTGTGTACCAGATCCTCCTGGAGCAATAGATGCAATTGCTGCTGCTGCCGATGCTTCACCAAAATATTTTGCAACAGCGGCCGCATTACTTAATACTCGTGGTGAATTTTTGTCTGCAATAAAATCAGGAATCATCATATGGTAAAGTTTAATGTTTATGTAATGATGGATTGATTACCTTTGCCCGCTTTGGCATGGAGTTTGGAAAGTGCAGCTGCCACCATACTAGAACTATTAGTTTGGGCAGCAACAGCTGCAGCCGCTGCTGCAACAGCATTCGACCGCTGAGGATAAATCTCATTGGTATATTTACGCAGGAGACGTAGACATGACTTATTCACATAACCCAAATATTGCAATGTTTGTTGTAATTGAAGGGGACGGCTGCGATCCCGTTGTTCCCGCAATTGGGTCTTAAAGCTTTCCCACGACCAGTTGAGTAGAACAACCAAACTTTCGAAGCATTCACGACTCACACTATTGCCGAAAGCGCGGGAAATACGCTGCACAGGATCTGCATCAAGGGGAGCCGGTGTCTGTTTGCAATCTTGTGTAATGAGACGATATAAAATTGCTGGTATTTGGCCAGAATTTACATCGGTGCCATTGTTAGCCTTCTTGCTAGACTTGAATGTGAATACCACCTGATCTTCGGTGGTCACTGATGCCTGGCCACATGAACCACAATCCGAGGATGGTCCGGCAATGCGTGCCCATACCAGATACCATCTGCCGGCCGCAACATTCACTGGTTTCGGTAGCAATATATGATGTTTACTTCTAGCGGCGCATTCATATGGCACCTCCTTAGTTTCACTGATTAGAATACCTTCTTTCTCATAGCCCCCACCATCGGAGCCCAAATCGTAGAGTTTTAGTTTGCAACTATATTCGCCACGTCCACCGAACATGCCAAAGCCACAGAGTACAATATCCGTATCGGCAGCAAATCTTATGGCCTCCACACTGTGACCGGAATAACCCCAACCGCCACCAAAATTATCAAAACGATTGATCACCTGATACTCTCCACTTTGTGCCTCGGTTGTCTGATGTGGCTGTTTGGGTAATACCTGCTCAAAACAACCAGGTATATTATCTTGAGCCGATGTTAATATATCCAGACAAGCTAACAGATTTAACGATGCTTGAGAACGGGAAACTCTTGCATCCGATTTAATAGGAAGCGATAGCTCTGGCGAAAGTAAGGCTCGATAATTGGCTGCATTCTGGAAAAAAGTACAAAATATAAAAAATTGATTTAAATTCAAATTAATTTTAATAATAACATACCACATCCGTTTGGGCTATATCGCTGGCTACTACATTATGGCAACGCAATTTTTTGGAAAAACCATCAAATACCCACAAAACATTATAACTGGGATCCATGGCAAAGGCTATTTGCGATAATGGTTCTGTCGGTGATGTCTCCTGACGTACGGATCGAATACGTCTCTGTTGCCGTTGTTGTTGCTGTTGTTGTTGAGTTGTTGCAGCTAAACCAGCTGATACGGATGATGATAATTCCAAAGATTGATGATCTTCAAATATTTGATTTCTAGCCTCATGCATACTTCTTGACATTTGCTCATTGATTGGAACTCCAGCTGTGGCAGCAATCGCAACTGAGGAGGCCAGAACAGGTGGTGATTCACCAGCAACCAGTGGCGGTGTATCCACATTTCGATTAATTTCAGGTTGAGTTTGCATTGGCTGGGATTGTAAAAGGTCCGTGAAATTAGTCTGATCCCGATAATGGGCTGTGCAACTGCCATCACGCCGATTGATGGTCAATGTGTGAAAAGATAATTGTATAGTCGGTATAAGCACTGGAATATAAATCAATTTACATATATAGAATTAAAGTTCGATATCGGTGGCACTTTTTTTTTTTTTTTGACTTACATATTGTCTTTTTATTAGCCACCACATGCATTTTGGGCAACATTTGAGCTGTGATTAGGGATTCATCAATTTTAATAAATGTTTGATCGCCATTTGCTCCTATCCAGGTGACCTTTTTGCCATAGGTGGGGCCCAATCCGCTAAGGAAATTAAAATAAAAGAAAATTTAATTAATTTCATTTGAAATCTTCATATTGGATTTACTTACAAAACAGCTCCGGGTGCACAGTTCCATAAAAATTTTTGCCTTTGGGTCATACCAGTTGATAAATTGGACATCATGGGTATGGTTTCCTTGGAACCACCTGGTAGGACGCTAGCCTCTGGTATAATGCTGCCAGGTATTAAGCTGCCTGTTGTTGTTGTTGTCTCCTCTTCCACGGTTGTTGGTATCATAGGTTTTTGTCCATAATCACTGGGCAAACGACCTAGTTGGCCTTTCTGATAATTGCCAAAGGTATAGACCAATCCTTTGTGAGTCAATAGAACTGTATGATTACTACCGGCAGCCACTTGACTAATGGCACCCTGGACATGTACTCTGACAGGTCCGCTAACCGGTTGTAGATCCCCACTGCCCAATTGACCATATTGATTGCTACCAAAGGTGAAAACCTCACCGGCCAGAGTTAGAACCACAGTATGATATAAACCGCAAGCTACCTGAACCACAGGCGAGGCGGTGGGCAATTGTAAGATTTGTGGTGCTAATGGAGCAACACGTGGCGGATCCTTATCAATGTCAGTCGGTGTGGCGCCACCATTACCACCAGCTGCACCAGTTTCCAATTCGCTGGCTTTTTTCTCCTTGCGCGGTCGCATTATCAATGTCTTGGAACGTTGCTGACGCTGCTGGTACTCGACTTTGGTATCAACTACAAAATGGAAAAGCAATTTTAAATAAATGAGAGAAGGAAATCTTAACGGGAAACCACTCACCAATCTCACTCTCCTGCAGAGCTATACAAGCCGAACATAGGCCACATTTGGCACAGCCAGCATCACCGTGTCCACATGGACAGATACTGCCGGCCAAACGTTGTTCCAGCGGCACATTTAAGGCAGAAACACAACTCACATTATATCCAGTGCATTCCCGACATAAAACACAGACACGACACTGACCCTGGACAAGATTGTGATCATCGTAATCACAAAGTGTCGAGAAATCAACTTTGAAACGTTTGTCCAATGCCAATAGACTGGCATAGGCCAACGATGATGATGAACTGGGTACATCTTTAACGGGCATCAGTTTATTAAAGACACGTCCGCATTGTCCCTTGTTATTTAAACCAAACGAAAAGAGCTGACCCTTGGCATTGAGAGCCACACAATGGGCTTTGCCCAAAGCCACTTTCGTTATATGCTGTTCCAGTAATTCACTAACAAAGCCCATTGCATCACAATGGGCCGTATCCTTGCCATACATGATCAATTTACCTGTTTTGGTCACAAATGCTGATGTACCATTATTGCAAGCAGCATGAACTACCACATGACCATCAATTTTGGTCATTTTCTTTGGCTTAACAGCTTTGGGTTGTCGTCGATTCTTACTGCTATCACCATCCTCACCACGACGAGCGGTACCAGCAAAATAGACTGTACCATCATCATTAACTAATAGGGCATGAATCCCATCATGTCCCACAGCGACATGAACAATATGGGCAGCCTTTGATATAATCAATTCGGTTAGCTTTAACGTCGGAGTCCGGCCCACGCACTTGAGTCCCAATGCTGCCGATTTACCATAATAATAGACACGGCCATTGCTGCCACGAACCAAACCAAATTCCTTGCCACATGCCATTCCTAGTACATCTACATCCGTATCACGACATGGAGCCGGTAGCTTTGGCTCAAAACTATTATGCGCCGATTGTATACGTTGAATTTGATGTTGATTCAATAGCTCATCCTCGAATGCAGCATAGCCCAGAGTACGAAATTTTTTACGGGCCAACTGAAGTGGCAATTCGAATGGTGGTGAATCGCTACTATAGCTATTATGATATAGATTTAATTTCTTTACCACCAAAGTGTCCTGGATAGAAATAAATTAGAATAGGATCAGCATTGGTATACATAAATAAAATACAATTTTACTTACATCTCGATTACTACAAATGGCATGCAATGAATCATCGTCCGTAAAGAGAACATAATTGAGTCCTTCTCGCATGGGTAACATATTTAATGGACTCATTGATTTTAGAGCAAGTGTATCAAGACCGACCATTTGTAATTGATCGGCATTTCGTCGACAATTTCTACGATAATACAATTGTCCCCCACTGTAGCCTAGCCATGGATTGCGCTCCCGACTGAATTCTTCATTTTGAGCATAAATGTGTCCTTTATAGGAGCCACCAAAACCGGTGCCAATTTTAAGTAGATTTCCGCCATATAATAAATAGACAAAGACCCCATCACAAGCCATGGCCGGAGCAGATGCCGATGAAGATATTACCGATGGCAATTTCAATGAGAACTAAAATTGGATACAAATTTAAAACTCTGTCTGGAATAATCTATAATTTGAATTTCACTTACCTCATCCACTAAAGAATTGTGGGGCACACCATGACTATGAAAATCCGGACGAGTTGGCTTATTGAGAGCTGCACTGACCACCGTATGCTGCAATGCAGCCAATACTGCAGGCAATTGGACAACCTGGGCAGAGAGTTGACGCGGGGACATTAACATAGCTGCAATTGCTTTTAGCATTTTGCCCGTATCGCCGCGGGCTATGCAGAGACCCAGCAATGCGGCACATGCCATTGCCGACCAATTGGCTTCCGCTCCCGTGGTAGAACTTAAAGCCGCCGGCATTGTGGCCAAATCCAGTAGTAAATCGTATAGCGGATTTATAAGTTCCTCTGGTTCTAGTTTAAATGATTCGGGCTGCTGTCCTTGGATAACATCTAGCAATGCCTTCAGTGCTTTGGTACAAAGAAGTGGCTGAATATGTCGGGCATCAGCTATCAGTTCAAAGAGACTGCGCAGGCCAGCTCCAACAATGAGGGGAACTGTGGCATAAACGGGCTCACGTTCAATGGGCTCCTCGATATCGGAATCGGCATCACTGTTGGCACTGTCGCGACGTGTACGCTTCTCGACCTGGGCAGCACCAGCGGCCGCACCAGCTACTGCTCCACCACCAGCAGCACCACCAGCAGGTGCCGCTCCTCCTGCAGCACCGGGTCCTCCTGCTCCACCACCAATGCCAGCAGCTGGAGCATGGCAAGAACAATCGACCAGATTGCTGACCATACAACTGCCGGCACAGACTAAACAGCAAGATGATCCCATATTGCCTGTCCATTTTTTTAAAGCTCCACCGCCCACTCTGGCAGCGCCACTGCCTTCTTGGAACAAGGCATATCGGGTCTCTGCCTCCAGCACTGTCGACCTTATGGCCGAGAAGACAGCAAATTTTGATGCATTCGGATCCAGCTCAATATGCGCCACCGGAAATGAAGGCATTATCAACATTAATTGCTCCTTGACCAGTGGCGGATCCAAAGGATTCACAATGCCGCCAAGCAGATTGCCTCCCCCTTCCAGTACGGCTGCAGCGGCTGCCAAAGCGGCAGCGGATTTTTCTTTGCGACTTTTCCGTTTGGTAAGTCCTTTTCTTTCATTTTGCACCTTTCTGAAATAAAGAAACCGCCAAAATTCAAACCAAAAATTAAAGTATACTACATATTTTAGCGGGGTTCAAACAGCTGATTAACACCTGACAGCGTTGCCATACTGTTCCACAATTTCAAATGCCCGCCTAATCAAGCAACCCCCCTTTGGTACAAAATAGGGGTTGAAGACATATGTATCCCCTAGCCCAACAAGCAAATCGATCGATTTTTCAACCCTCCACTCTCCCCTTCAATCAACGACAATGCCAAACCACATCAGCATTGCCCTTTGTCATGCCAAAAAAGGATGTTACCTGCGTGTATTATTTGTATATAATTCATAAAAATGATCGCCATATTTCATAGGATTAAGAAGACCGACCATTGCTTTAACTTTAACCGTACGACCAGTGACAAAATCGATACATATACACACCGAAAACGAAAACGAGACCGACACTGATTCGACCCGACCTATTCGACACTGGCTAAAAAGACTCTTTTTGAGATTCTTTCCTTTGCTAATTTTTTATTGCACAAAAATTTACGCCTAAATATACACTCACACACAGCAAAAACAATGAAAAAAAAATTATTATAACTAAGAATTAACTATTTATTGGCTTTTTGTTGCGGGCGCTTTGACTAATACATATTTCTTGTGTATTATTTTGCTGGTTTTTATATCCTATTTGTAACGGGAGCGCCAGCCGCCGCGAACAATGAAAGCAATCAACTGAATGAGTGGCAACGCTGACAAAACAGGACTAACCGTCTAGAAATGAGCTTTGCGTACTCAATATTGTCTATCGATAGTTTTCAAAGGACACGTTCATGTCAACTGAGAACAAAGTGTGCGTTTTTAATTTATACATACAAAATGCTAAAGAGTTAAAGTAATAACAATATTAAACGTATTACAGAAAGAATTTGCAGTAAATACCATAACATAATCCTTAATAAACATTCTTATTAAAGAACAAACTATCGGTATCATTACCATCCCTATTTTTAGTTAACAAACCAAACAGCTGATAGTGTTGACAAACCAGTGTTAGCCAAGCAAAATTTCATCTCAAGTTGGCAGGCCCACGAAAGAAGCAGCTGTCAATCGTCTACAACAAAAGTGTCGCCAGAAAAAAAAACATTTTACGTAATTTATTTTCATTATTAATTCCAATCTGATTTGTTCAACCTTAAGTTAATTAAGCAATTCTCTCTCTACCCAAAATGCAGAATGGGCAACGCTTTGAATCACTATCTGAAACCAGATGTGACGCCCGGTCCAGATGTAGTGCCCAGTTTTGATCCCATGCTGGGATTCGGGTCGCGCAAGGAGCGTGTCATGATTGCCACCCAAGCGGAAATGGAATCGGCCAAACTGCCATTAGAAAATCGGGACTATTGTGCCCACAAGCTGATCGCATATCAGGCCTGTCGCACCGACAAGTTTCCATTTGTGTATCAATGTTCGCACGAGAAGCACGATTACTTGACCTGCGAATATGAGGATTATGTGCTGCGCATGAAGGAATTCGAGCGCGAGCGTCGTCTACTAGAGCGTCAAAAGCGTCTGGAGAAGTCTGCCTAAACGATCGTACTGGGACTCATTTGGTGGTTATAATTAATTTTTTTTTTTTGTTGGAGCCGATTTAAAGCGAAAAATTGGAATAAATACCCTTGCTAGTAATAATATGGATCTCGATTATTCATCGTATGGCAAAATGTGGGAAATGTTCAAATTACTATAACTACCAAACTTTATCAGAAATCTGTTATCACCATTATTTATAGGCTATGGAACTATATTGATATCCTACTTATAAAACTATCTTAAAAGGGGAAAAAAACTAGATCAATTTCCTTGATTAGCATTTAGAAGTTAATTATCAATCAAATAACATCAAAAAGCTAACCTAATTAGAGGAAATCAGACGATTTGGCGAAGTTGTTAGGAATTAAAATTTAGGATCGTCCATAAAACAAGCATTTAGTGAAAATTTAATCATTCAATAAACCTGTCATTGAATTCCCTGACCCAATTAATTGGGATATGTAGAAAATAAATTTACTTTGATCTGATTATGTTAAAATCTTGCAATTTGACTTAACGCGCGAAAAGTCTATCGATAATAAATAATAACTGTTATGTCGATGAACGGTTAGCAATTTGAAACAAAATTAATACCGATTGAAATATTTTTATTTATTTCCCGCTTTTTATCCATCATAATAAACTTTGCTTAAAAAATGTTTAAGAATTACAATTGCTTTGATTTAACAATGAGCCCATTCACACACCCATGCACATACACACATACACACACACATGCAGTTGTGCTCTTATCTCTTATATGTATATATATATGAAATATCGTTTGTATATATAGATAAATGATCTAGTTAACTTAACTGGTAATGGCAAGCAACTTGGCTTGACTAACTGGGAGCAATTTCGATCTACAAATGCTATATGCCAACCTGGCCGACTACATCTTTGGTAAAACTTTTATAAACTTTTTCACCCGCCCTCGCATTCCGTTGGCATGATGATACCCGCATCAAATTCCCAATTTGCGCCAAAGCAGATACATGCGTCCATTGGTCTCAAAAATGCTTCGCAATACAAGCACCTGAATGAATCCGACACCGATCATGGCACTAATCTGGATAAGAGACCAATTGTTAACTTTTTGAAAATTCGCTTCAGCCAAATTGCGATCGCGTGCCTCATGGGATCGTAGCATATCCTGCATTTGCCTTGCCTTATTCAATTGTACACGAATGCGACCAATAAAATCCATTATATCCTGTACTTTCATATCGTAATACTCATCGGGCGTGAGGCCGGCCAATTCATCCACTTCATGCCACTGCTGATCGCTAGGATTCGGATCACCATCGCGTTCCACAATCAGTTCAAAGAAGACAGTCTTACGATTGAACATACTGAAATTGTTGTCAAAACAGAAGCGATAGTCGCCCTCTTTCTCCACTGTATGCCGATGTATATTCTCCGGTTTCTTGTAATCACTTACAATTAGCAGGCCAATGGGATCGAGCAGTGTAAAACTAATATCCAAATCGCCGTGACCGCCATCAATTACCTGATATTCAAAATCAATCGTTTCGCCTTCCTTGACACTATGATATAGGCATTCAATTTTACCGGCATCCACATACACGGTCATTTCCTTTTCATAGGCCAGCACAAATTCCAATTGCATTCCAATCACCAGCAACGTGACAACACGGAGCCAAGCAAGGGCGCTTCTTTTTGCCTGTGTTGTGCACAAAATGATGATTCATTTCAAAGCATTACTATATTTAGCTTTACCACACTTACCATTTTTTTAAGAGACTAAAGAAGAAAAAATAAAGTTGAATAGTATTTGCAATTAAAAAGTGTGACCAAAACTAAAGATTTCAAAAATACTGTATGAGCATACGAGCATAAGAAAAAAATATTCAGAGTTGCTTGTGATTGTATTCCTATAAGAAATAAATCGGATCAAGTTTCGCTAGGTGGCGCTAAAAACGTAAAATTTTCTATTCTAACGGTTAAAATTATTTAAATTTGAATTTAAAAAAAATATAACTGACACTTCTTAAAAAAAATAACAGTAGTTTGTAATCAAAAGATTTTTTATTTTGTTAGCAAAATATCACATAATAAATATATAAAAATAGTTTTGGATTTTCTTGCACTTTTAATTATTTTTAATAATTTATTAAACGTAGTCATTGAAGTATATTTCTCTACTTAACTCTCATTGGAAATTCAGTGGCTTTGTTGTAAGAAATTAACGTTTAACTGTGATAAAATGTTAGTTACCTATCGTTCCCTTGACCCTGTTCCATTTGGAGAAAACCAAACGGACAATGTTAAAATAAAAACCAAGGGCTCGGCCCCACTCCCAATATCCCCCCTTTGTGTGTGTGATACCTGATAAGTCCAAACTGTCCATGGCCTGCCTTTGGCGCCTTGCCTTGGACTCATTTACATTTAGATTTTTACTCTTTTTATTTGTCGATTTTCTCGCATTTGGCATTTAATTAGAAAATAACGTAAATGCAATAAAATGGCAATTTGGTAATTAATTATATATATATGTACATATGTATGTATATATGTACATATGTACACACACACACACAGCAAAATGATACCATATATGGGCATAAACTACAAACAAAAACTAAATACCCCCAGAAACGAAATCAACCCAATCATTCACGCGGAACTTTTATAGTCCATCGAAATCACATGAAATTGTGATGTCTGTATATAGATATTGGTATGTACATACATACATACATATGTACATACATATACATATGTACATATATAATTTTTCAGGGTTAAGTCAACTCAAATCCATAGACCCACTGTTCCCCCACCCACTTGACCAAGCTCATTTGGCGCCTATCAAAAAATAATATTTATCATCATTACTTTATTGGTTTCATTTCCTTTTTTTGTTTCATTATAATACTTTTTTTTTCGTTCTGATTACGCAATTTGTACACCTGATAGAAAAGGGAATCTTATCATAACACGCCTGTGCTCCAGTCGCCGTGACGTTGATAAAGCAATCAACAAAAAAAAATAAACTATAGAAACTCGATTAGATTATGTACCAAATACCAAAAACATAATGGAGTGAAAGAGAGAGAATGATAGTGGCCCCATTTAAAAAATTATATCATTAGAAGAAAACCCCCGTTAAAAATTATTATTTCAAATACAAAAATTCACAATGAATACCCAAATTATGTTTTTGGGAATTTTAGATAATTTACATATAAAAAAAAAACGTCTTTAACCAAAATTCAAACTTCACTAAAATGTGTATAATTAATGAAAACTTTAACTGCAAATACTTTGCAATGGTTTTTATAAAAATTTCTTTCGATATATGTATGTATGTATGTACATATGTATGTATGTGTAAGTATGTACATATGTACAAATAAAACGTCGGGGTCACCATGTGTTGAAGTTGTTTAAGCTTTTATTGGGAAAGAAGTTGGACATATGTATGTATATACATACATAACAGTCCTGGAACGTCAAGAGGTATAGCAGATGGACTGATATATAAGAAATTTAATATTTTTAGACCATTTCTTAAACAATACTTTTGAGTTTGAGCTAACTTCGCATAGTTAATGAATGCTTATAAGAAACTAGGGACAGTTTTTGGATAGATAAGCCGCAGTTTTTTGTGGTACCATCGACGCATAAGGCATTGAATGACTTTATCAGTTTAGCTCTTTATGTCACTAGGCACATTTGTTTTATATATACATACATATATGGGGAATTTGGAAATTTTTGAAACATTTCCCACATAATGACTTCATGTAGTTAAAAATGATGAGATATTTTTAAAGCAAAAACTTTTATTACGCCAATTTCAACTATTTTCGATATCGTAATTTTTGGGCTCTCTTATCGCACGTACTTGTGACTCATAAAACAAAGCAAACAAGTAAAATAACCGCAATCCATATACATACATACATATGTAACATTTTTTTTTTCTTTTTTTTTTGTGAAGTGTCGCGAACAGAATTGCTCATCTTATCAGTATTTTCTATGCACTAGTCGAACAAGAGCCCTTCCATTGAACATAATTGCCATATAAGTGTTGTTGTTCCGATTTTACTGATATCGGTGAGGTTGAAAAGAAAAACAATTTCATAAATATAATGAGAAAATTAAAGCCTTTCAACCTTCACATTTTCTTAACAAACAAATAAACATTGGTACAAGCAAATAATAATAATAAGAAGAAGAAGGTCGGGCCTCTTTCACTATGCCTCTCTTTTTGCCTCTATGTATTTCTCGCCCTTCTCTTGGAAAATGTGGGAAAAACACATGTGAAAAATTGCACGTGCAATCAAAAAATGAGACAGACAAAAACAACCAAAAAAGAGCGACGCAGGCGCTTGATGTGAAATACAGATTTCCCCTATAAATTATGGAGAAACTTCCACCAAATTCGAATGCTGTTTTGCGGCGAATTGAAAGGAACAACCACCGTTAAGAAAAAAAAAAAAAAAAAACACCCTCTAGCTCTCTGGTCCGGAAGAATAGCAAAGAGAGAGAGTGGGTGCCATTCTGCAAGAGTATGATAAAAACAAATGCAGTTTTTGTGATTGAACCGATGCTAAGACGTACATACATATATGTGTGTATGTGTATGTATGTATGTATGTATGTGTGCTTATCCAATAGCTCATCCGGACACTTAACAGATTTTAGTTAAATACATATGTATGTATGTACATATGTACATACATACGTTCAACATGCCGCAAAGTAAACTTGGAGCAACGAAATCCAAATACTCTTGCTTACAAAACTTAATCGCGAATCAGAGTTATACATATACATATGTATGTATGTAGATAACATTATTATCTAATATTTATATATTGGAATAACCAATATGAAAAAAATTTTCTTTTCATATATTCTTTATATAAACAATAACGAATTTCTTTGAGTTTTCACTTTTAATAGACCCATAAACCCAAAGCTAACGAGAGAGAGAGAGAAAGACATACAATGGCAAGAGGGGGAAGGTAGGGTAAATTGCATGCTAGACAGACTTCCATAACACAGTATTAAATGAAGCGACCTAAATATGTATGTATGTACATATACAAAATATATACATACATACATACATACATATGTTAAGTGAGTGAAAGGTTATTTAAAAGCGTCGGGGTCACCAAATTTACCAATGATCCTAACCTATGAACAAACCCTTTGCACATTGATCGCATTAACGCTTAATGTAATACATACACACACACACACATACATATGTATGCACAAAAAGGAGACTGAGAGAGAGAGTCGGGGAAAAATGAATACGAACAAAAGGAAAAGACAGAGAGAGAGAGTAACACAAAAAAGAGATTGTTGTAGCGACAGCATAAAAGAGAAAGAGAGAGAGAGCGTGTTGATGACCGGCTAAGCGGTCTTTTTTGAACCAACTATAACCATATTTGGCATTGCATTTGGTAAAATGCAGTTTCTGCTTGCTGCACTGTTGCTCTCTGCAAATGCCAAATAAAGAGACAGAGAGAGAGAGAGCGAGAGAGAGAGGGGGAGCAGCCACAAACACTGACACAAAGAGTTAAAGAGGCAGCCAGCAGTGGTTGCGCGACTGAAAGAGAGATACAAAGGGAGAGCAAGGGAGTGGGCGCATGAGCATAAGCTAAGCTTAACTCTCCTTTAGAGAGACCGGAAAACGTTTGACAGTCACAGAATACAAAAAACATAAAAAATAAATATGAACTTGAACTTCTTTACCCCGCACGAACCCTGGTTCATCCATTAGCCATCATTGCCGACATTGCGTGCATTTGTTACCTCCCCTCCCCCCCTCCGCCCATCTCTTATCATAACTAAAATGCCGGCTTTACATACATATATGTATACATATGTATACATATGTATATTAATATATCCTTGTCTGAGCTCAATCCATTTGTCATTTCCATGTTCAGTTTATGGCAAAAATATTATGGGAAACGGAATCGTATATATATATACATATGTACATATATGTACATATATACATACGTAAATGCCATTTAGTTGCCATCAAATACTCCCCCAAATTGCCCCCCAGTCTTCACGGCATCTTCTACAACTTCCATTTGACTTGTGTGCGATTTGAATATTAAGCAAAATAAAACAATGAAATGTCCCATCCATAACTTTATTTAACACATGTATGTACATACATATGTCTGTATGTACATATGTATGTATGTAAGTCTGTATGTATTTATGTACATTTGAGCTTTTCCCTTTCTTAAATTTCTTATATTGTCACCTGTTGTGATCGGCATTTTAAATGGCTCACCATTTCCGTTGAATGTATATACATACATACATACATACATACCCATATATACATATATATATATATGTATACATATACATACATACATATATGCATAGTATGTAATTCCTTTTGCTCTTTCAATAATTTTACCGAACAACGTTTTGAATCTTGAATTAAATGAAATAAAGTGAAAATTTATATATGTATGTATATATATATATGTACATATGTATATATCTTTATATATTGAACTATATAATATAATAGTATAATACATTTTAAATATGTATATAAAATCTTTAATTAATATTTTCGATTTGGTAAGATTAAATTTTAAAATTAATAATCATATACCTTAATACGGAAACAGCTGCCATTTAGAAATATGATATATGTAGCAATACCAATCGCTTATTTAAAATGTTTGTAAGAACATATGCATGTATGTATGTATATATATGTAGGTATGTACACATATGTTATCTGTTGGGAGTCTTACGTAAAAATTGAAGTATTATATTCCATTGACTGAGTTTAAAATTGTTCTTTTGTATGAATCATTATTTCTTTATTTGCTTTTTTTTTTTTAAGTGAATTTTTCCCCCATTTGTGTAACCATATTGCCGACAGCCACGCCCTTTTTATAATAAAAACTGTCCATATTATAACACCCCGCATAGGCATTTACACTCATTGAAAGAGTGTGTGTGTGTGTGTGGGAGGGGGGAGCGAGGGTAACATCAACATATTGAGAAAGGGGTCGCCAGAGTGCAGATCGCCTGCCAAAATGCATATTTTTAAGACAAAAATTCTCATTTTTGAATACATAAGAATGTACTTATGTACTTAAAGGTTGGTTTATCAGAGCCACTTGAGTTTCATTTGTATATATAAAAATACTTTATACATACATACATATGTACATCTGGAGCACATGTGCATGCATATGTACATACATACATATGTATATACAAACATATTTATTATCAACCGGAAAGCCAAATGAATGCTCCCATATTTGTCCACTTCCAGGGACTGAAGAGACTGATTAGTAAACCACCACCACAAGTACCACCACCACCATTAGGAGAACAGCTGATTCAGACTAGCTAGCCCACGCCCTTGCCATGGCCACACCTAAAAACCTCCTAAAAAAAAAAAAAAAAAAACCAACATACGAACATTCGAGATTCGCATGCATGTTGTCCCAGGGCTAAAATTTTGGAATAAGGAATGAGATTGAGACAGGGAATTACTTCCGGCATAGTCAGGCGAATTGCACCCTCTCACCATTACCATTACCATTACATTTACCCTTACCCTTACCCTTACTCACACCCGCATTTGCACCCTAACTCTACTATTGTGAAATGCTCAAGGTTGCTGACAGAGACAAGTCAAGGCTTAGAACGACCCTCATTTCTCATTTCCATCCATTTTATCCTACCCTAACTACCATATTCCTGCTCCAGTCTCTATTACGAATTTCTGTCTGTTTTATCCCATTTTCTGGGGTGGTAATTGTATCGGACCCTGGGTGGGTCATTCAACGTTTTATTTTTATTTTTCTTTTTTGGCAAAAATTTCGCAAATGCTTTAATTTAATTTTTTTTTTTTTCTTTTTTTTTTCTAGCCGCCGACACACGCCGCACGTGTCACTTTCACAAAAGATGAGGTCTTGTATGAGTCATGAACATTGATTTTTTTTTTTTATTTTTCCTTTTTTTTCCCTTTTTTTTCTTTTTCTTTCCATTTCATTTCGTTGCAGTTTTCGAAAGCATTTTTCTTTTGCCTCTCCAACTTTGAAATGGAAATGCAATTTGTTATGCTCTGTTTACCTGAAGCTTGTCTTTACGAGAAGAAATTTTTATAGGTAAAGTGGATGCATTTTGAAGTTCTCTAACAAAATTCACCATCTTTAACAAAAAACAAATAAAAAAAACACTAATGTTTAAAACTCAGAATTTGTAGTTTAACATTTTCCAAAATTCTTTAAAAATGATATTTGAAGTTCGAAACGAAATCGAGTTTCAAACTCAGAAGTTAAAAGTCACGATTTTAATGCCAGTTACAAATTGCTATTCTAAGAAACAAAAAAGATATAGTTTATAAAAATCGGCTTTGATTTGACTTAATTAGAGATTTGCAAAGTTGAGGTGCGATCAAAAAAAAATTGCAAAACTTTTGTAAAAAATTTCAAAAATTTTTAAATTCAAAAAAAAAAAAAATTTAAATTTGAAAAAAAAAATTTTAAATTTGAAAAAAAATTTTAAAATCAAAAAAAGAAATTTTAATTTTTTTATTTTTTTTTTTTTGAAATTTTAATTTTCAAATGGCAATAATTTGGTCATCTTTTTGCCGAATTCAAAAGCAATTACGCCGTTTTAATCGCAACTTAGCATAGGGAAAAACTGCATTAAAACATTCGAAATTCGAGAGAAAAAAATTCTATCCGATTTTTTAATTTTTTGACGATGACCCCCTTTCATAATTTTCAAAAATCGGGTCGAAACTCGATTTTTCAATTTTTTAAGGTTTTAATGCCAATTTAAATTTACGATTTTAATGCCAGTTAAAAATTGCTATTATAAGAAACAAAAAAAGATATAGTTTATAAAAATCGGCTTTGATTTGACTTAATTAGAGATTTGCAAAGTTGAGGTGCGATCAAAAAAAAATTGCAAAATTTTTGTAAAAAATTTCAAAAATTTTTAAATTCAAAAAAAAAAAAGAATTTTTATTTTGAAAAAAAAATTTTAAATTTGAAAAAAAGAAATTTTAATTTTTTTATTTTTTTTTTTTGAAATTTTAATTTTCAAATGGCAATAATTTGGTCATCTTTTTGCCGAATTCAAAAGCAATTACGCCGTTTTAATCGCAACTTAGCATAGGAAAAAACTGCATTAAAACATTCGAAATTCGAGAGAAAAAAATTCTATCCGATTTTTTAATTTTTTGACGATGCTACCCCTTTCATAATTTTCAAAAATCGGGTCGAAGCTCGATTTTTCAATTTTTTAAGGTTTTAATGCCAATTTAAAGTCACGATTTTAATGCCAGTTAAAAATTGCTATTATAAGAAACAAAAAAAGATATAGTTTATAAAAATCGGCTTTGATTTGACTTAATTAGAGATTTGCAAAGTTGAGGTGCGATCAAAAAAAAATTGCAAAATTTTTGTAAAAAATTTCAAAAATTTTTAAAATCAAGAAAAAAAAATTTAAATTTGAAAAAAAAAATTTTAAATTTGAAAAAAAATTTTAAAATCAAAAAAAGAAATTTTAATTTTTTTATTTTTTTTTTTTGAAATTGTAATTTTCAAATGGCAATAATTTGGTCATCTTTTTGCCGAATTCAAAAGCAATTACGCCGCTTTAATCGCAACTTAGCATAGGGAAAAACTGCATTAAAACATTCGAAATTCGAGAGAAAAAAATTCTATCCGATTTTTTAATTTTTCGACGATGCTACCCCTTTCATAATTTTCAAAAATCGGGTCGAAACTCGATTTTTCAATTTTTTAAGGTTTTAATGCCAATTTAAAGTCACGATTTTAATGCCAGTTAAAAATTGCTATTATAAGAAACAAAAAAAGATATAGTTTTTAAAAATCGGCTTTGATTTGACTTAATTAGAGATTTGCAAAGTTGAGGTGCGATCAAAAAAAAAATTCCAAAATTTTTGTAAAAAATTTCAAAAATTTTTAAAATCAAAAAAAAAAAATTTAAATTTGAAAAAAAAATTTTAAATTTGAGAAAAAAATTTAAAAATCAAAAAAAGAAATTTTAATTTTGTTATTTTTTTTTTTTGAAATTGTAATTTTCAAATGGCAATAATTTGGTCATCTTTTTGCCGAATTCAAAAGCAATTACGCCGCTTTAATCGCAACTTAGCATAGGGAAAAACTGCATTAAAACATTCGAAATTCGAGAGAAAAAAATTTTATCCGATTTTTTAATTTTTTGACGATGCTACCCCTTTCATAATTTTCAAAAATCGGGTCGAAGCTCGATTTTTCAATTTTTTAAGGTTTTAATGCCAATTTAAAGTCACGATTTTAATGCCAGTTAAAAATTGCTATTATAAGAAACAAAAAAAGATATAGTTTATAAAAATCGGCTTTGATTTGACTTAATTAGAGATTTGCAAAGTTGAGGTGCGATCAAAAAAAAATTGCAAAATTTTTGTAAAAAATTTCAAAAATTTTTAAATTCTAAAAAAAAAAAAAATTTAAATTTGAAAAAAAAAATTTTAAATTTGAAAAAAAATTTTAAAATCAAAAAAAGAAATTTTAATTTTTTTATTTTTTTTTTTGATTTTTTTTTTCAATTTTAATTTTCAAATGGCAATAATTTGGTCATCTTTTTGCCGAATTCAAAAGCAATTACGCCGTTGTAATCGCAACTTAGCGTAGGGAAAAACTGCATTAAAACATTCGAAATTCGAGAGAAAAAAATTCTATCCGATTTTTTAATTTTTTGACGATGCTACCCCTTTCATAATTTTCAAAAATCGGGTCGAAACTCGATTTTTCAATTTTTTAAGGTTTTAATGCCAATTTAAAGTCACGATTTTAATGCCAGTTAAAAATTGCTATTATAAGAAACAAAAAAAGATATAGTTTTTAAAAATCGGCTTTGATTTGACTTAATTAGAGATTTGCAAAGTTGAGGTGCGATCAAAAAAAAATTGCAAAATTTTTGTAAAAAATTTCAAAAATTTTTAAATTCTAAAAAAAAAAAAATTTAAATTTGAAAAAAAAAATTTTAAATTTGAAAAAATATTTAAAAATCAAAAAAAGAAATTTTAATTTTTGTTTTTTTGAAATTGTAATTTTCAAATGGCAATAATTTGGTCATCTTTTTGCCGAATTCAAAAGCAATTACGCCGTTGTAATCGCAACTTAGCATAGGGAAAAACTGCATTAAAACATTCGAAATTCGAGAGAAAAAAATTCTATCCGATTTTTTAATTTTTTGACGATGCTACCCCTTTCATAATTTTCAAAAATCGGGTCGAAACTCGATTTTTCAATTTTTTAAGGTTTTAATGCCAATTTAAAGTCACGATTTTAATGCCAGTTAAAAATTGCTATTATAAGAAACAAAAAAAGATATAGTTTATAAAAATCGGCTTTGATTTGACTTAATTAGAGATTTGCAAAGTTGAGGTGCGATCAAAAAAAAAATTCCAAAAATTTTGTAAAAAATTTCAAAAATTTTTAAAATCAAGAAAAAAAAATTTAAATTTGAAAAAAAAATTTTAAATTTGAGAAAAAAATTTAAAAATCAAAAAAAGAAATTTTAATTTTTTATTTTTTTTTTTTGAAATTTTAATTTTCAAATGGCAATAATTTGGTCATCTTTTTGCCGAATTCAAAAGCAATTACGCCGTTGTAATCGCAACTTAGCGTAGGGAAAAACTGCATTAAAACATTCGAAATTCGAGAGAAAAAAATTCTATCCGATTTTTTAATTTTTTGACGATGCTACCCCTTTCATAATTTTCAAAAATCGGGTCGAAGCTCGATTTTTCAATTTTTTAAGGTTTTAATGCCAATTTAAAGTCACGATTTTAATGCCAGTTAAAAATTGCTATTATAAGAAACAAAAAAAGATATAGTTTATAAAAATCGGCTTTGATTTGACTTAATTAGAGATTTGCAAAGTTGAGGTGCGATCAAAAAAAAATTGCAAAATTTTTGTAAAAAATTTCAAAAATTTTTAAATTCTAAAAAAAAAAAAAATTTAAATTTGAAAAAAAAAATTTTAAATTTGAAAAAAAATTTTAAAATCAAAAAAAGAAATTTTAATTTTTTTATTTTTTTTTTTTGAAATTTTAATTTTCAAATGGCAATAATTTGGTCATCTTTTTGCCGAATTCAAAAGCAATTACGCCGTTGTAATCGCAACTTAGCATAGGGAAAAACTGCATTAAAACATTCGAAATTCGAGAGAAAAAAATTCTATCCGATTTTTTATTTTTTTGACGATGCTACCCCTTTCATAATTTTCAAAAATCGGGTCGAAACTCGATTTTTCAATTTTTTAAGGTTTTAATGCCAATTTAAAGTCACGATTTTAATGCCAGTTAAAAATTGCTATTATAAGAAACAAAAAAAGATATAGTTTATGAAAATCGGGTTTGATTTGACTTAATTAGAGATTTGCAAAGTTGAGGTGCGATCAAAAAAAAAATTCCAAAATTTTTGTAAAAAATTTCAAAAAATTTTAAAATCAAAAAAAAAAAAAATTTAAATTTGAAAAAAAAATTTTAAATTTGAGAAAAAAATTTAAAAATCAAAAAAAGAAATTTTAATTTTTTATTTTTTTTTTTTGAAATTTTAATTTTCAAATGGCAATAATTTGGTCATCTTTTTGCCGAATTCAAAAGCAATTACGCCGTTGTAATCGCAACTTAGCATAGGGAAAAACTGCATTAAAACATTCGAAATTCGAGAGAAAAAAATTCTATCCGATTTTTTAATTTTTTAACGATGCTACCCCTTTCATAATTTTCAAAAATCGGGTCGAAGCTCGATTTTTCAATTTTTTAAGGTTTTAATGCCAATTTAAATTCACGATTTTAATGCCAGTTAAAAATTGCTATTATAAGAAACAAAAAAAGATATAGTTTATAAAAATCGGCTTTGATTTGACTTAATTAGAGATTTGCAAGGTTGAGGTGCAATCAAAAAAAAATTGCAAAATTTTTGTAAAAAATTTCAAAAAATTTTAAATTCTAAAAAAAAAAAATTTAAATTTGAAAAAAAAAATTTTAAAATCAAAAAAAGAAATTTTAATTTTTTTATTTTTTTTTTTTGGATTTTTTTTTTTAAATTTTAATTTTCAAATGGCAATAATTTGGTCATCTTTTTGCCGAATTCAAAAGCAATTACGCCGTTGTAATCGCAACTTAGCGTAGGGAAAAACTGCATTAAAACATTCGAAATTCGAGAGAAAAAAATTCTATCCGATTTTTTAATTTTTCGACGATGCTACCCCTTTCATAATTTTCAAAAATCGGGTCGAAGCTCGATTTTTCAATTTTTTAAGGTTTTAATGCCAATTTAAAGTCACGATTTTAATGCCAGTTAAAAATTGCTATTATAAGAAACAAAAAAAGATATAGTTTATAAAAATCGGCTTTGATTTGACTTAATTAGAGATTTGCAAAGTTGAGGTGCGATCAAAAAAAAATTGCAAAATTTTTGTAAAAAATTTCAAAAATTTTTAAATTCTAAAAAAAAAAAAATTTAAATTTGAAAAAAAAAATTTTAAATTTGAAAAAAAATTTTAAAATCAAAAAAAGAAATTTTAATTTTTTTATTTTTTTTTTTTGAAATTGTAATTTTCAAATGGCAATAATTTGGTCATCTTTTTGCCGAATTCAAAAGCAATTACGCCGCTTTAATCGCAACTTAGCATAGGGAAAAACTGCATTAAAACATTCGAAATTCGAGAGAAAAAAATTCTATCCGATTTTTTAATTTTTCGACGATGCTACCCCTTTCATAATTTTCAAAAATCGGGTCGAAGCTCGATTTTTCAATTTTTTAAGGTTTTAATGCCAATTTAAAGTCACGATTTTAATGCCAGTTAAAAATTGCTATTATAAGAAACAAAAAAAGATATAGTTTATAAAAATCGGCTTTGATTTGACTTAATTAGAGATTTGCAAAGTTGAGGTGCGATCAAAAAAAAATTGCAAAATTTTTGTAAAAAATTTCAAAAATTTTTAAATTCTAAAAAAAAAAAAATTTAAATTTGAAAAAAAAAATTTTAAATTTGAAAAAAAATTTTAAAATCAAAAAAAGAAATTTTAATTTTTTTATTTTTTTTTTTTGAAATTTTAATTTTCAAATGGCAATAATTTGGTCATCTTTTTGCCGAATTCAAAAGCAATTACGCCGTTGTAATCGCAACTTAGCATAGGGAAAAACTGCATTAAAACATTCGAAATTCGAGAGAAAAAAATTCTATCCGATTTTTTATTTTTTTGACGATGCTACCCCTTTCATAATTTTCAAAAATCGGGTCGAAACTCGATTTTTCAATTTTTTAAGGTTTTAATGCCAATTTAAAGTCACGATTTTAATGCCAGTTAAAAATTGCTATTATAAGAAACAAAAAAAGATATAGTTTATGAAAATCGGGTTTGATTTGACTTAATTAGAGATTTGCAAAGTTGAGGTGCGATCAAAAAAAAAATTCCAAAATTTTTGTAAAAAATTTCAAAAAATTTTAAAATCAAAAAAAAAAAAAATTTAAATTTGAAAAAAAAATTTTAAATTTGAAAAAAATATTTAAAAATCAATAAAAGAAATTTTAATTTTTTTATTTTTTTTTTTTGAAATTGTAATTTTCAAATGGCAATAATTTGGTCATCTTTTTGCCGAATTCAAAAGCAATTACGCCGTTGTAATCGCAACTTAGCATAGGGAAAAACTGCATTAAAACATTCGAAATTCGAGAGAAAAAAATTCTATCCGATTTTTTAATTTTTTGACGATGCTACCCCTTTCATAATTTTCAAAAATCGGGTCGAAGCTCGATTTTTCAATTTTTTAAATTCACGATTTTAATGCCAGTTACAAATTGCTATTATAAGAAACAAAAAAAGATATAGTTTATAAAAATCGGCTTTGATTTGACTTAATTAGAGATTTGCAAAGTTGAGGTGCAATCAAAAAAAAATTGCAAAATTTTTGTAAAAAATTTCAAAAATTTTTAAATTTAAAAAAAAAAAAAAATTTAAATTTGAAAAAAAAAATTTTAAATTTGAAAAAAAAATTTAAAAATCAAAAAAAGAAATTTTAATTTTTTTATTTTTTTTTTTTTGGAATTTTTTTTTTAAATTTTAATTTTCAAATGACAATAATTTGGTCATCTTTTTGCCGAATTCAAAAGCAATTACGCCGTTGTAATCGCAACTTAGCGTAGGGAAAAACTGCATTAAAACATTCGAAATTCGAGAGAAAAAAATTCTATCCGATTTTTTAATTTTTTGACGATGCTACCCCTTTCATAATTTTCAAAAATCGGGTCGAAGCTCGATTTTTCAATTTTTTAAGGTTTTAATGCCAATTTAAAGTCACGATTTTAATGCCAGTTAAAAATTGCTATTATAAGAAACAAAAAAAGATATAGTTTATAAAAATCGGCTTTGATTTGACTTAATTAGAGATTTGCAAAGTTGAGGTGCGATCAAAAAAAAATTGCAAAATTTTTGTAAAAAATTTCAAAAATTTTTAAATTCTAAAAAAAAAAAAATTTAAATTTGAAAAAAAAAATTTTAAATTTGAAAAAAAATTTTAAAATCAAAAAAAGAAATTTTAATTTTTTTATTTTTTTTTTTTGAAATTTTAATTTTCAAATGGCAATAATTTGGTCATCTTTTTGCCGAATTCAAAAGCAATTACGCCGTTGTAATCGCAACTTAGCATAGGGAAAAACTGCATTAAAACATTCGAAATTCGAGAGAAAAAAATTCTATCCGATTTTTTATTTTTTTGACGATGCTACCCCTTTCATAATTTTCAAAAATCGGGTCGAAACTCGATTTTTCAATTTTTTAAGGTTTTAATGCCAATTTAAAGTCACGATTTTAATGCCAGTTAAAAATTGCTATTATAAGAAACAAAAAAAGATATAGTTTATAAAAATCGGCTTTGATTTGACTTAATTAGAGATTTGCAAAGTTGAGGTGCGATCAAAAAAAAATTGCAAAATTTTTGTAAAAAATTTCAAATATTTTTAAATTTAAAAAAAAAAAAAAATTTAAATTTGAAAAAAAAAATTTTAAATTTGAAAAAAAAATTTAAAAATCAAAAAAAGAAATTTTAATTTTTTTATTTTTTTTTTTTTGGAATTTTTTTTTTAAATTTTAATTTTCAAATGACAATAATTTGGTCATCTTTTTGCCGAATTCAAAAGCAATTACGCCGTTGTAATCGCAACTTAGCGTAGGGAAAAACTGCATTAAAACATTCGAAATTCGAGAGAAAAAAATTCTATCCGATTTTTTAATTTTTTGACGATGCTACCCCTTTCATAATTTTCAAAAATCGGGTCGAAACTCGATTTTTCAATTTTTTAAGGTTTTAATGCCAATTTAAATTCACGATTTTAATGCCAGTTACAAATTGCTATTATAAGAAACAAAAAAAGATATAGTTTATAAAAATCGGCTTTGATTTGACTTAATTAGAGATTTGCAAAGTTGAGGTGCGATCAAAAAAAAATTGCAAAATTTTTGTAAAAAATTTCAAAAATTTTTAAATTCTAAAAAAAAAAAAATTTAAATTTGAAAAAAAAAATTTTAAATTTGAAAAAAAATTTTAAAATCAAAAAAAGAAATTTTAATTTTTTTATTTTTTTTTTTTGAAATTTTAATTTTCAAATGGCAATAATTTGGTCATCTTTTTGCCGAATTCAAAAGCAATTACGCCGTTGTAATCGCAACTTAGCATAGGGAAAAACTGCATTAAAACATTCGAAATTCGAGAGAAAAAAATTCTATCCGATTTTTTATTTTTTTGACGATGCTACCCCTTTCATAATTTTCAAAAATCGGGTCGAAACTCGATTTTTCAATTTTTTAAGGTTTTAATGCCAATTTAAAGTCACGATTTTAATGCCAGTTAAAAATTGCTATTATAAGAAACAAAAAAAGATATAGTTTATAAAAATCGGCTTTGATTTGACTTAATTAGAGATTTGCAAAGTTGAGGTGCGATCAAAAAAAAATTGCAAAATTTTTGTAAAAAATTTCAAAAATTTTTAAATTCTAAAAAAAAAAAAATTTAAATTTGAAAAAAAAATTTTAAATTTGAAAAAAAATTTTAAAATCAAAAAAAGAAATTTTAATTTTTTTATTTTTTTTTTTGAAATTTTAATTTTCAAATGGCAATAATTTGGTCATCTTTTTGCCGAATTCAAAAGCAATTACGCCGTTGTAATCGCAACTTAGCATAGGGAAAAACTGCATTAAAACATTCGAAATTCGAGAGAAAAAAATTCTATCCGATTTTTTATTTTTTTGACGATGCTACCCCTTTCATAATTTTCAAAAATCGGGTCGAAACTAGTTTTTTCAATTTTTTAAGGTTTTAATGCCAATTTAAAGGCACGATTTTAATGCCAGCTAAAAATTGCTATTCTAAGAAACAAAAAAAGATATAGTTTACAGAAATCGGCTCTAATTTGACTTAATTAGAGATTTGCAAAGTTGAGGTGCGATCAAAAAAAAAATTGCAAAATTTTTGTAAAAAATTTAAAAAAATTTTTAAATTTAAAAAAAAAAAAAAATTTAATTTGAAAAAAAAATTTTAAATTTGAAAAAAATTTAGAAATCAAAAAAAGAAATTTTAATTTTTTTATTTTTTTTTTTTTGATTTTTTTTTGAAATTTTAATTTTCAAATGGCAATAATTTGGTCATCTTTTTGCCGAATTCAAAAGCAATTACGCCGTTGTAATCGCAACTTAGCATAGGGAAAAACTGCATTAAAACATTCGAAATTCGAGAGAAAAAAATTCTATCCGATTTTTTATTTTTTTGACGATGCTACCCCTTTCATAATTTTCAAAAATCGGGTCGAAACTCGATTTTTCAATTTTTTAAGGTTTTAATGCCAATTTAAATTCACGATTTTAATGCCAGTTACAAATTGCTATTATAAGAAACAAAAAAAGATATAGTTTATAAAAATCGGCTTTGATTTGACTTAATTAGAGATTTGCAAAGTTGAGGTGCGATCAAAAAAAAATTGCAAAATTTTTGTAAAAAATTTCAAAAATTTTTAAATTTAAAAAAAAAAAAAAATTTAAATTTGAAAAAAAAAATTTTAAATTTGAAAAAAAAATTTAAAAATCAAAAAAAGAAATTTTAATTTTTTTATTTTTTTTTTTTTGATTTTTTTTTGAAATTTTAATTTTCAAATGGCAATAATTTGGTCATCTTTTTGCCGAATTCAAAAGCAATTACGCCGTTGTAATCGCAACTTAGCATAGGGAAAAACTGCATTAAAACATTCGAAATTCGAGAGAAAAAAATTCTATCCGATTTTTTAATTTTTTGACGATGCTACCCCTTTCATAATTTTCAAAAATCGGGTCGAAACTCGATTTTTCAATTTTTTAAGGTTTTAACGCCAATTTAAATTCACGATTTTAATGCCAGCTAAAAATTGCTATTATAAGAAACAAAAAAAGATATAGTTTATGAAAATCGGCTTTGATTTGACTTAATTAGAGATTTGCAAAGTTGAGGTGCGATCAAAAAAAAAATTCCAAAATTTTTGTAAAAAATTTCAAAAAATTTTAAAATCAAAAAAAAAAAAAATTTAAATTTGAAAAAAAAATTTTAAATTTGAAAAAAATATTTAAAAATCAAAAAAAGAAATTTTAATTTTTTTATTTTTTTTTTTTGAAATTGTAATTTTCAAATGGCAATAATTTGGTCATCTTTTTGCCGAATTCAAAAGCAATTACGCCGTTGTAATCGCAACTTAGCATAGGGAAAAACTGCATTAAAACATTCGAAATTCGAGAGAAAAAAATTCTATCCGATTTTTTAATTTTTTGACGATGCTACCCCTTTCATAATTTTCAAAAATCGGGTCGAAGCTCGATTTTTCAATTTTTTAAGGTTTTAATGCCAATTTAAATTCACGATTTTAATGCCAGTTAAAAATTGCTATTATAAGAAACAAAAAAAGATATAGTTTATAAAAATCGGCTTTGATTTGACTTAATTAGAGATTTGCAAAGTTGAGGTGCGATCAAAAAAAAATTGCAAAATTTTTGTAAAAAATTTCAAAAAATTTTAAATTCTAAAAAAAAAAATTTAAATTTGAAAAAAAAATTTTAAATTTGAAAAAAAAATTTTAAAATCAAAAAAAGAAATTTTAATTTTTTTATTTTTTTTTTTTGGAATTTTTTTTTTAAATTTTAATTTTCAAATGGCAATAATTTGGTCATCTTTTTGCCGAATTCAAAAGCAATTACGCCGTTGTAATCGCAACTTAGCGTAGGGAAAAACTGCATTAAAACATTCGAAATTCGAGAGAAAAAAATTCTATCCGATTTTTTAATTTTTTGACGATGCTACCCCTTTCATAATTTTCAAAAATCGGGTCGAAACTCGATTTTTCAATTTTTTAAGGTTTTAATGCCAATTTAAAGTCACGATTTTAATGCCAGTTAAAAATTGCTATTATAAGAAACAAAAAAAGATATAGTTTATAAAAATCGGCTTTGATTTGACTTAATTAGAGATTTGCAAAGTTGAGGTGCGATCAAAAAAAAATTGCAAAATTTTTGTAAAAAATTTCAAAAAATTTTAAATTCTAAAAAAAAAAAATTTAAATTTGAAAAAAAAATTTTAAATTTGAAAAAAAAATTTTAAAATCAAAAAAAGAAATTTTAATTTTTTTATTTTTTTTTTTGGATTTTTTTTTTAAATTTTAATTTTCAAATGGCAATAATTTGGTCATCTTTTTGCCGAATTCAAAAGCAATTACGCCGTTGTAATCGCAACTTAGCATAGGGAAAAACTGCATAAAAACATTCGAAATTCGAGAGAAAAAAATTCTATCCGATTTTTTAATTTTTTGACGATGCTACCCCTTTCATAATTTTCAAAAATAGGGTCGAAACTCGATTTTTCAATTTTTTAAGGTTTTAATGCCAATTTAAATTCACGATTTTAATGCCAGTTAAAAATTGCTATTATAAGAAACAAAAAAGATATAGTTTATAAAAATCGGTTTTGATTTGACTTAATTAGAGATTTGCAAAGTTGAGGTGCGATCAAAAAAAAAATTACAAAATTTTTGTAAAAAATTTCAAAAAATTTTAAAATCAAAAAAAAAAAAAATTTAAATTTGAAAAAAAAATTTTAAATTTGAAAAAATATTTAAAAATCAAAAAAAGAAATTTAAATTTTTTTTTTTTGAAATTGTAATTTTCAAATGGCAATAATTTGGTCATCTTTTTGCCGAATTCAAAAGCAATTACGCCGTTGTAATCGCAACTTAGCATAGGGAAAAACTGCATTAAAACATTCGAAATTCGAGAGAAAAAAATTCTATCCGTTTTTTTAATTTTTTGACGATGCTACCCCTTTCATAATTTTCAAAAATCGGGTCGAAACTAGATTTTTCAATTTTTTAAGGTTTTAATGCCAATTTAAATTCACGATTTTAATGCCAGTTAAAAATTGCTATTATAAGAAACAAAAAAAGATATAGTTTATAAAAATCGGCTTTGATTTGACTTAATTAGAGATTTGCAAAGTTGAGGTGCAATCAAAAAAAAATTGCAAAATTTTTGTAAAAAATTTCAAAAAATTTTAAATTCTAAAAAAGAAAAATTTAAATTTGAAAAAAAAAATTTTAAAATCAAAAAAAGAAATTTTAATTTTTTTATTTTTTTTTTTGGATTTTTTTTTTTAAATTTTAATTTTCAAATGGCAATAATTTGGTCATCTTTTTGCCGAATTCAAAAGCAATTACGCCGTTGTAATCGCAACTTAGCGTAGGGAAAAACTGCATTAAAACATTCGAAATTCGAGAGAAAAAAATTCTATCCGATTTTTTAATTTTTTGACGATGCTACCCCTTTCATAATTTTCAAAAATCGGGTCGAAACTCGATTTTTCAATTTTTTAAGGTTTTAATGCCAATATAAATTCACGATTTTAATGCCAGTTAAAAATTGCTATTATAAGAAACAAAAAAAGATATAGTTTATAAAAATCGGCTTTGATTTGACTTAATTAGAGATTTGCAAAGTTGAGGTGCGATCAAAAAAAAATTGCAAAATTTTTGTAAAAAATTTCAAAAAATTTTAAATTCTAAAAAAAAAAAATTTAAATTTGAAAAAAAGAATTTTAAATTTGAAAAAAAAATTTTAAAATCAAAAAAAGAAATTTTAATTTTTTGATTTTTTTTTTTGGAATTTTTTTTTCAAATTTTAATTTTCAAATGGCAATAATTTGGTCATCTTTTTGCCGAATTCAAAAGCAATTACGCCGCTTTAATCGCAACTTAGCATAGGGAAAAACTGCATTAAAACATTCGAAATTCGAGAGAAAAAAATTCTATCCGATTTTTTAATTTTTTGACGATGCTACCCCTTTCATAATTTTCAAAAATCGGGTCGAAACTCGATTTTTCAATTTTTTAAGGTTTTAATGCCAATTTAAATTCACGATTTTAATGCCAGTTAAAAATTGCTATTATAAGAAACAAAAAAGATATAGTTTATAAAAATCGGTTTTGATTTGACTTAATTAGAGATTTGCAAAGTTGAGGTGCAATCAAAAAAAAATTGCACAATTTTTGTAAAAAATTTCAAAAATTTTTAAATTTAAAAAAAAAAATTTAAATTTGAAAAAAAAAATTTTAAATTTGAAAAAAAAATTTTAAAATCAAAAAAAGAAATTTTAATTTTTTTATTTTTTTTTTGGAATTTTTTTTAAAATTTTAATTTTCAAATGGCAATAATTTGGTCATCTTTTTGCCGAATTCAAAAGCAATTACGCCGTTGTAATCGCAACTTAGCATAGGGAAAAACTGCATAAAAACATTCGAAATTCGAGAGAAAAAAATTCTATCCGATTTTTTATTTTTTTGACGATGCTACCCCTTTCATAATTTTCAAAAATCGGGTCGAAACTCGATTTTTCAATTTTTTAAGGTTTTAATGCCAATTTAAAGTCACGATTTTAATGCCAGTTAAAAATTGCTATTATAAGAAACAAAAAAAGATATAGTTTATGAAAATCGGCTTTGATTTGACTTAATTAGAGATTTGCAAAGTTGAGGTGCGATCAAAAAAAAAATTCCAAAATTTTTGTAAAAAATTTCAAAAAATTTTAAAATCAAAAAAAAAAAAAATTTAAATTTGAAAAAAAAATTTTAAATTTGAAAAAAATATTTAAAAATCAAAAAAAGAAATTTTAATTTTTTTATTTTTTTTTTTTGAAATTGTAATTTTCAAATGGCAATAATTTGGTCATCTTTTTGCCGAATTCAAAAGCAATTACGCCGCTTTAATCGCAACTTAGCATAGGGAAAAACTGCATTAAAACATTCGAAATTCGAGAGAAAAAAATTTTATCCGATTTTTTAATTTTTTGACGATGCTACCCCTTTCATAATTTTCAAAAATCGGGTCGAAACTAGATTTTTCAATTTTTTAAGGTTTTAATGCCAATTTAAATTCACGATTTTAATGCCAGTTAAAAATTGCTATTATAAGAAACAAAAAAAGATATAGTTTATAAAAATCGGCTTTGATTTGACTTAATTAGAGATTTGCAAAGTTGAGGTGCGATCAAAAAAAAAATTGCAAAATTTTTGTAAAAAATTTAAAAAAATTTTTAAATTTAAAAAAAAAAAAAAATTTAATTTGAAAAAAAAAATTTTAAATTTGAAAAAAATTTAGAAATCAAAAAAAGAAATTTTAATTTTTTTATTTTTTTTTTTTTGATTTTTTTTTGAAATTTTAATTTTCAAATGGCAATAATTTGGTCATCTTAGCATAGGGAAAAACTGCATTAAAACATTCGAAATTCGAGAGAAAAAAATTCTATCCGATTTTTTAATTTTTTGACGATGCTTTCATAATTTTCAAAAATCGGGTCGAAACTCGATTTTCCATTTTTTAAGGTTTTAATGCCAATTTAAATTCACGATTTTAATGCCAGTTAAAAATTGCTATTATAAGAAACAAAAAAGATATAGTTTATAAAAATCGGTTTTGATTTGACTTAATTAGAGATTTGCAAAGTTGAGGTGCGATCAAAAAAAAAATTACAAAATTTTTGTAAAAAATTTCAAAAAATTTTAAAATCAAAAAAAAAAAATTTAAATTTGAAAAAAAAATTTTAAATTTGAAAAAATATTTAAAAATCAAAAAAAGAAATTTTAATTTTTGTTTTTTTGAAATTGTAATTTTCAAATGGCAATAATTTGGTCATCTTTTTGCCGAATTCAAAAGCAATTACGCCGTTGTAATCGCAACTTAGCATAGGGAAAAACTGCATTAAAACATTCGAAATTCGAGAGAAAAAAATTCTATCCGATTTTTTAATTTTTTGACGATGCTTTCATAATTTTCAAAAATCGGGTCGAAGCTCGATTTTTCAATTTTTTAAGGTTTTAATGCCAATTTAAATTCACGATTTTAATGCCAGTTACAAATTGCTATTATAAGAAACAAAAAAAGATATAGTTTATAAAAATCGGCTTTGATTTGACTTAATTAGAGATTTGCAAAGTTGAGGTGCAATCAAAAAAAAATTGCAAAATTTTTGTAAAAAATTTCAAAAAATTTTAAATTCTAAAAAAAAAAATTTTAATTTGAAAAAAAAAATTTTAAAATCAAAAAAAGAAATTTTAATTTTTTTATTTTTTTTTTTTGGATTTTTTTTTTTAAATTTTAATTTTCAAATGGCAATAATTTGGTCATCTTTTTGCCGAATTCAAAAGCAATTACGCCGTTGTAATCGCAACTTAGCGTAGGGAAAAACTGCATTAAAACATTCGAAATTCGAGAGAAAAAAATTCTATCCGATTTTTTAATTTTTTGACGATGCTTTCATAATTTTCAAAAATCGGATCGAAACTCGATTTTTCAATTTTTTAAGGTTTTAATGCCAATTTAAATTCACGATTTTAATGCCAGTTAAAAATTGCTATTATAAGAAACAAAAAAAGATATAGTTTATAAAAATCGGCTTTGATTTGACTTAATTAGAGATTTGCAAAGTTGAGGTGCGATCAAAAAAAAATTGCAAAATTTTTGTAAAAAATTTCAAAAAATTTTAAATTCAAAAAAAAAAAATTTAAATTTGAAAAAAAAAATTTTAAATTTGAAAAAAAAATTTTAAAATCAAAAAAAGAAATTTTAATTTTTTGATTTTTTTTTTTGGAATTTTTTTTTCAAATTTTAATTTTCAAATGGCAATAATTTGGTCATCTTTTTGCCGAATTCAAAAGCAATTACGCCGCTTTAATCGCAACTTAGCATAGGGAAAAACTGCATTAAAACATTCGAAATTCGAGAGAAAAAAATTCTATCCGATTTTTTAATTTTTTGACGATGCTACCCCTTTCATAATTTTCAAAAATAGGGTCGAAGCTCGATTTTTCAATTTTTTAAGGTTTTAATGCCAATTTAAATTCACGATTTTAATGCCAGTTACAAATTGCTATTATAAGAAACAAAAAAAGATATAGTTTATAAAAATCGGCTTTGATTTGACTTAATTAGAGATTTGCAAAGTTGAGGTGCAATCAAAAAAAAATTGCAAAATTTTTGTAAAAAATTTCAAAAAATTTTAAATTCTAAAAAAGAAAAATTTAAATTTGAAAAAAAAAAATTTTAAAATCAAAAAAAGAAATTTTAATTTTTTTATTTTTTTTTTTTTGGATTTTTTTTTTTAAATTTTAATTTTCAAATGGCAATAATTTGGTCATCTTTTTGCCGAATTCAAAAGCAATTACGCCGTTGTAATCGCAACTTAGCGTAGGGAAAAACTGCATTAAAACATTCGAAATTCGAGAGAAAAAAATTCTATCCGATTTTTTAATTTTTTGACGATGCTACCCCTTTCATAATTTTCAAAAATCGGGTCGAAACTCGATTTTTCAATTTTTTAAGGTTTTAATGCCAATTTAAATTCACGATTTTAATGCCAGTTACAAATTGCTATTATAAGAAACAAAAAAGATATAGTTTATAAAAATCGGTTTTGATTTGACTTAATTAGAGATTTGCAAAGTTGAGGTGCAATCAAAAAAAAATTGCACAATTTTTGTAAAAAATTTCAAAAATTTTTAAATTTAAAAAAAAAAATTTAAATTTGAAAAAAAAATTTTAAATTTGAAAAAAATATTTAAAAATCAAAAAAAGAAATTTTAATTTTTTTATTTTTTTTTTGGAATTTTTTTTTAAAATTTTAATTTTCAAATGGCAATAATTTGGTCATCTTTTTGCCGAATTCAAAAGCAATTACGCCGTTGTAATCGCAACTTAGCATAGGGAAAAACTGCATTAAAACATTCGAAATTCGAGAGAAAAAAATTCTATCCGATTTTTTAATTTTTTGACGATGCTACCCCTTTCATAATTTTCAAAAATCGGGTCGAAACTCGATTTTCCATTTTTTAAGGTTTTAATGCCAATTTAAATTCACGATTTTAATGCCAGTTAAAAATTGCTATTATAAGAAACAAAAAAAGATATAGTTTATAAAAATCGGCTTTGATTTGACTTAATTAGAGATTTGCAAAGTTGAGGTGCGATCAAAAAAAAATTGCAAAATTTTTGTAAAAAATTTCAAAAATTTTTAAATTCTAAAAAAAAAAAAATTTAAATTTGAAAAAAAAAATTTTAAAATCAAAAAAAGAAATTTTAATTTTTTTATTTTTTTTTTTTGAAATTGTAATTTTCAAATGGCAATAATTTGGTCATCTTTTTGCCGAATTCAAAAGCAATTACGCCGCTTTAATCGCAACTTAGCATAGGGAAAAACTGCATTAAAACATTCGAAATTCGAGAGAAAAAAATTCTATCCGTTTTTTTAATTTTTTGACGATGCTACCCCTTTCATAATTTTCAAAAATCGGGTCGAAGCTCGATTTTTCAATTTTTTAAGGTTTTAATGCCAATTTAAATTCACGATTTTAATGCCAGTTACAAATTGCTATTATAAGAAACAAAAAAAGATATAGTTTATAAAAATCGGCTTTGATTTGACTTAATTAGAGATTTGCAAAGTTGAGGTGCAATCAAAAAAAAATTGCAAAATTTTTGTAAAAAATTTCAAAAAATTTTAAATTCTAAAAAAGAAAAATTTAAATTTGAAAAAAAAAAATTTTAAAATCAAAAAAAGAAATTTTAATTTTTTTATTTTTTTTTTTTTGGATTTTTTTTTTTAAATTTTAATTTTCAAATGGCAATAATTTGGTCATCTTTTTGCCGAATTCAAAAGCAATTACGCCGTTGTAATCGCAACTTAGCGTAGGGAAAAACTGCATTAAAACATTCGAAATTCGAGAGAAAAAAATTCTATCCGATTTTTTAATTTTTTGACGATGCTACCCCCTTTCATAATTTTCAAAAATCGGGTCGAAGCTCGATTTTTCAATTTTTTAAGGTTTTAATGCCAATTTAAATTCACGATTTTAATGCCAGTTACAAATTGCTATTATAAGAAACAAAAAAAGATATAGTTTATAAAAATCGGCTTTGATTTGACTTAATTAGAGATTTGCAAAGTTGAGGTGCAATCAAAAAAAAATTGCAAAATTTTTGTAAAAAATTTCAAAAAATTTTAAATTCTAAAAAAGAAAAATTTAAATTTGAAAAAAAAAATTTTAAAATCAAAAAAAGAAATTTTAATTTTTTTATTTTTTTTTTTTTGGATTTTTTTTTTTAAATTTTAATTTTCAAATGGCAATAATTTGGTCATCTTTTTGCCGAATTCAAAAGCAATTACGCCGTTGTAATCGCAACTTAGCGTAGGGAAAAACTGCATTAAAACATTCGAAATTCGAGAGAAAAAAATTCTATCCGATTTTTTAATTTTTTGACGATGCTACCCCTTTCATAATTTTCAAAAATCGGGTCGAAACTCGATTTTTCAATTTTTTAAGGTTTTAATGCCAATATAAATTCACGATTTTAATGCCAGTTAAAAATTGCTATTATGAGAAACAAAAAAAGATATAGTTTATAAAAATCGGCTTTGATTTGACTTAATTAGAGATTTGCAAAGTTGAGGTGCGATCAAAAAAAAATTGCAAAATTTTTGTAAAAAATTTCAAAAAATTTTAAATTCTAAAAAAAAAAAATTTAAATTTGAAAAAAAGAATTTTAAATTTGAAAAAAAAATTTTAAAATCAAAAAAAGAAATTTTAATTTTTTGATTTTTTTTTTTGGAATTTTTTTTTCAAATTTTAATTTTCAAATGGCAATAATTTGGTCATCTTTTTGCCGAATTCAAAAGCAATTACGCCGTTGTAATCGCAACTTAGCGTAGGGAAAAACTGCATTAAAACATTCGAAATTCGAGAGAAAAAAATTGCTATTATAAGAAACAAAAAAGATATAGTTTATAAAAATCGGTTTTGATTTGACTTAATTAGAGATTTGCAAAGTTGAGGTGCGATCAAAAAAAAATTGCAAAATTTTTGTAAAAAATTTCAAAAAATTTTAAATTCTAAAAAAAAAAAATTTAAATTTGAAAAAAAAATTTTAAATTTGAAAAAAAAATTTTAAAATCAAAAAAAGAAATTTTAATTTTTTTATTTTTTTTTTCTAAATTTTTTTTGAAATTTTAATTTTCAAATGGCAATAATTTGGTCATCTTTTTGCCGAATTCAAAAGCAATTACGCCGTTGTAATCGCAACTTAGCGTAGGGAAAAACTGCATTAAAACATTCGAAATTCGAGAGAAAAAAATTCTATCCGATTTTTTAATTTTTTGACGATGCTACCCCTTTCATAATTTTCAAAAATCGGGTCGAAACTCGATTTTTCAATTTTTTAAGGTTTTAATGCCAATTTAAATTCGCGATTTTAATGCCAGTTAAAAATTGCTATTATAAGAAACAAAAAAGATATAGTTTATAAAAATCGGCTTTGATTTGACTTAATTAGAGATTTGCAAAGTTGAGGTGCGAACAAAAAAAAATTGCACAATTTTTGTAAAAAAATTCAAAAATTTTTAAATTTTAAAAAAAAAAAAATTTAAATTCGAAAAAAAAAATTTTAAATTTGAAAAAAAAATTTTAAAATCAAAAAAAGAAATTTTAATTTTTTTATTTTTTTTTTTTTGGAATTTTTTTTTTAAATTTTAATTTTCAAATGGCAATTTAAATTCACGATTTTAATGCCAGTTAAAAATTGCTATTATAAGAAACAAAAAAAGATATAGTTTATAAAAATCGGCTTTGATTTGACTTAATTAGAGATTTGCAAAGTTGAGGTGCGATCAAAAAAAAATTGCAAAATTTTTGTAAAAAATTTCAAAAAATTTTAAATTCTAAAAAAAAAAAATTTAAATTTGAAAAAAAAAATTTTAAATTTGAAAAAAAAATTTTAAAATCAAAAAAAGAAATTTTAAAATCAAAAAAAGAAATTTTAATTTTTTTATTTTTTTTTTTTGGAATTTTTTTTTTAAATTTTAATTTTCAAATGGCAATAATTTGGTCATCTTTTTGCCGAATTCAAAAGCAATTACGCCGTTGTAATCGCAACTTAGCGTAGGGAAAAACTGCATTAAAACATTCGAAATTCGAGAGAAAAAAATTCTATCCGATTTTTTAATTTTTTGACGATGCTACCCCTTTCATAATTTTCAAAAATCGGGTCGAAACTCGATTTTTCAATTTTTTAAGGTTTTAACGCCAATTTAAATTCACGATTTTAATGCCAGTTAAAAATTGCTATTATAAGAAACAAAAAAGATATAGTTTATAAAAATCGGCTTTGATTTGACTTAATTAGAGATTTGCAAAGTTGAGGTGCGATCAAAAAAAAATTGCAAAATTTTTGTAAAAAATTTCAAAAAATTTTAAATTCTAAAAAAAAAAATTTAAATTTGAAAAAAAAAATTTTAAATTTGAAAAAAAAATTTTAAAATCAAAAAAAGAAATTTTAATTTTTTTATTTTTTTTTTGGAATTTTTTTTTTTAAATTTTAATTTTCAAATGGCAATAATTTGGTCATCTTTTTGCCGAATTCAAAAGCAATTACGCCGTTGTAATCGCAACTTAGCGTAGGGAAAAACTGCATTAAAACATTCGAAATTCGAGAGAAAAAAATTCTATCCGATTTTTTAATTTTTTGACGATGCTACCCCTTTCATAATTTTCAAAAATCGGGTCGAAACTCGATTTTTCAATTTTTTAAGGTTTTAATGCCAATTTAAATTCACGATTTTAATGCCAGTTAAAAATTGCTATTATAAGAAACAAAAAAAGATATAGTTTATAAAAATCGGCTTTGATTTGACTTAATTAGAGATTTGCAAAGTTGAGGTGCGATCAAAAAAAAATTGCAAAATTTTTGTAAAAAATTTCAAAAATTTTTAAATTTAAAAAAAAAAAAAAATTTAAATTTGAAAAAAAAAATTTTAAATTTGAAAAAAAAATTTAAAAATCAAAAAAAGAAATTTTAATTTTTTTATTTTTTTTTTTTGGAATTTTTTTTTTAAATTTTAATTTTCAAATGACAATAATTTGGTCATCTTTTTGCCGAATTCAAAAGCAATTACGCCGTTGTAATCGCAACTTAGCGTAGGGAAAAACTGCATTAAAACATTCGAAATTCGAGAGAAAAAAATTCTATCCGATTTTTTATTTTTTTGACGATGCTACCCCTTTCATAATTTTCAAAAATCGGGTCGAAACTCGATTTTTCAATTTTTTAAGGTTTTAATGCCAATTTAAATTCACGATTTTAATGCCAGTTAAAAATTGCTATTATAAGAAACAAAAAAAGATATAGTTTATAAAAATCGGCTTTGATTTGACTTAATTAGAGATTTGCAAAGTTGAGGTGCGATCAAAAAAAAATTGCAAAATTTTTGTAAAAAATTTCAAAAATTTTTAAATTAAAAAAAAAAAAAATTTAAATTTGAAAAAAAAAATTTTAAATTTGAAAAAAAATTTTAAAATCAAAAAAAGAAATTTTAATTTTTTTATTTTTTTTTTTTTGGACATTTTTTTGAAATTTTAATTTTCAAATGGCAATAATTTGGTCATCTTTTTGCCGAATTCAAAAGCAATTACGCCGTTGTAATCGCAACTTAGCGTAGGGAAAAACTGCATTAAAACATTCGAAATTCGAGAGAAAAAAATTCTATCCGATTTTTTAATTTTTTGACGATGCTACCCCTTTCATAATTTTCAAAAATCGGGTCGAAACTCGATTTTTCAATTTTTTAAGGTTTTAATGCCAATTTAAATTCACGATTTTAATGCCAGTTAAAAATTGCTATTATAAGAAACAAAAAAAGATATAGTTTATAAAAATCGGCTTTGATTTGACTTAATTAGAGATTTGCAAAGTTGAGGTGCGATCAAAAAAAAACTGCACAATTTTTGTAAAAAATTTCAAAATTTTTGTAAAAAATTTCAAAAAATTTTAAATTCTAAAAAAAAAAATTTAAATTTGAAAAAAAAATTTTAAATTTGAAAAAAAAATTTTAAAATCAAAAAAAGAAATTTTAATTTTTTTATTTTTTTTTTTGAAATTTTAATTTTCAAATGGCAATAATTTGGTCATCTTTTTGCCGAATTCAAAAGCAATTACGCCGTTGTAATCGCAACTTAGCGTAGGGAAAAACTGCATTAAAACATTCGAAATTCGAGAGAAAAAAATTCTATCCGATTTTTTAATTTTTTGACGATGCTACCCCTTTCATAATTTTCAAAAATCGGGTCGAAACTCGATTTTTCAATTTTTTAAGGTTTTAATGCCAATTTAAATTCACGATTTTAATGCCAGTTAAAAATTGCTATTATAAGAAACAAAAAAGATATAGTTTATAAAAATCGGTTTTGATTTGACTTAATTAGAGATTTGCAAAGTTGAGGTGCAATCAAAAAAAAATTGCAAAATTTTTGTAAAAAATTTCAAAAAATTTTAAATTCTAAAAAAAAAAAATTTAAATTTGAAAAAAAAAATTTTAAATTTGAAAAAAAATTTTAAAATCAAAAAAAGAAATTTTAATTTTTTTATTTTTTTTTTTGGACATTTTTTTGAAATTTTAATTTTCAAATGGCAATAATTTGGTCATCTTTTTGTCGAATTCAAAAGCAATTACGCCGTTGTAATCGCAACTTAGCGTAGGGAAAAACTGCATTAAAACATTCGAAATTCGAGAGAAAAAAATTCTATCCGATTTTTTAATTTTTTGACGATGCTACCCCTTTCATAATTTTCAAAAATCGGGTCGAAACTCGATTTTTCAATTTTTTAAGGTTTTAATGCCAATTTAAATTCACGATTTTAATGCCAGTTAAAAATTGCTATTATAAGAAACAAAAAAAGATATAGTTTATAAAAATCGGCTTTGATTTGACTTAATTAGAGATTTGCAAAGTTGAGGTGCGATCAAAAAAAAATTGCAAAATTTTTGTAAAAAATTTCAAAAATTTTTAAATTCTAAAAAAAAAAAAATTTAAATTTGAAAAAAAAAATTGTAAATTTGAAAAAAAATTTAAAAATCAAAAAAAGAAATTTTAATTTTTTTATTTTTTTTTTTGAAATTTTAATTTTTAAATGGCAATAATTTGGTCATCTTTTTGCCGAATTCAAAAGCAATTACGCCGCTTTAATCGCAACTTAGCATAGGGAAAAACTGCATTAAAACATTCGAAATTCGAGAGAAAAAAATTCTATCCGATTTTTTAATTTTTTGACGATGCTACCCCTTTCATAATTTTCAAAAATCAGGTCGAAACTCGATTTTTCAATTTTTTAAGGTTTTAATGCCAATTTAAATTTTTAAATTCTAAAAAAAAAAAAAATTTAAATTTGAAAAAAAAAATTGTAAATTTGAAAAAAAATTTAAAAATCAAAAAAAGAAATTTTAATTTTTTTATTTTTTTTTTTGAAATTTTAATTTTTAAATGGCAATAATTTGGTCATCTTTTTGCCGAATTCAAAAGCAATTACGCCGCTTTAATCGCAACTTAGCATAGGGAAAAACTGCATTAAAACATTCGAAATTCGAGAGAAAAAAATTCTATCCGATTTTTTAATTTTTTGACGATGCTACCCCTTTCATAATTTTCAAAAATCAGGTCGAAACTCGATTTTTCAATTTTTTAAGGTTTTAATGCCAATTTAAATTCACGATTTTAATGCCAGCTAAAAATTGCTATTATAAGAAACAAAAAAAGATATAGTTTATAAAAATCGGCTTTGATTTGACTTAATTAGAGATTTGCAAAGTTGAGGTGCGATCAAAAAAAAATTGCACAATTTTTGTAAAAAATTTCAAAAAATTTTAAATTCTAAAAAAAAAAATTTAAATTTGAAAAAAAAAATTTTAAATTTGAAAAAAAAATTTTAAAATCAAAAAAAGAAATTTTAATTTTTTTATTTTTTTTTTTGGAATTTTTTTTTTAAATTTTAATTTTCAAATGGCAATAATTTGGTCATCTTTTTGACGAATTCAAAAGCAATTACGCCGTTGTAATCGCAACTTAGCGTAGGGAAAAACTGCATTAAAACATTCGAAATTCGAGAGAAAAAAAATTCTATCCGATTTTTTAATTTTTTGACGATGCTACCCCTTTCATAATTTTCAAAAATCGGGTCGAAACGAAAAGATATAGTTTATAAAAATCGGCTTTGATTTGACTTAATTAGAGATTTGCAAAGTTGAGGTGCGATCAAAAAAAAATTGCAAAATTTTTGTAAAAAATTTCAAAAAATTTTAAATGCTAAAAAAAAAAAATTTAAATTCGAAAAAAAAAATTTTAAATTTGAAAAAAAAATTTTAAAATCAAAAAAGAAATTTTAATTTTTTTATTTTTTTTTTTTTTGGAATTTTTTTTTAAATTTTAATTTTCAAATGGCAATAATTTGGTCATCTTTTTGCCGAATTCAAAAGCAGTTACGCCGTTGTAATCGCAACTTAGCGAAGGGAAAAACTGCATTAAAACATTCGAAATTCGAGAGAAAAAAATTCTATCCGATTTTTTAATTTTAATTTTTCATAATTTTCAAAAATCGGGTCGAAACTCGATTTTTCAATTTTTTAAGGTTTTAATGCCAATTTAAATTTTTTTATTTTTTTTTTTTGGAATTTTTTTTTGAAATTTTAATTTTCAAATGGCAATAATTTGGTCATCTTTTTGCCGAATTCAAAAGCAATTACGCCGTTGTAATCGCAACTTAGCGTAGGGAAAAACTGCATTAAAACATTCGAAATTCGAGAGAAAAAAATTCTATCCGATTTTTTAATTTTAATTTTTCATAATTTTCAAAAATCGGGTCGAAACTCGATTTTTCAATTTTTTAAGGTTTTAATGCCAATTTAAATTTTTTTATTTTTTTTTTTTGGAATTTTTTTTTTAAATTTTAATTTTCAAATGGCAATAATTTGGTCATCTTTTTGCCGAATTCAAAAGCAGTTACGCCGTTGTAATCGCAACTTAGCGTAGGGAAAAACTGCATTAAAACATTCGAAATTCGAGAGAAAAAAATTCTATCCGATTTTTTAATTTTTTGACGATGCTACCCCCTTTCATAATTTTCAAAAATCGGGTCGAAACTCGATTTTTCAATTTTTTAAGGTTTTAACGCCAATTTAAATTCACGATTTTAATGCCAGTTAAAAATTGCTATTATAAGAAACAAAAAAGATATAGTTTATAAAAATCGGCTTTGATTTGACTTAATTAGAGATTTGCAAAGTTGAGGTGCGATCAAAAAAAAATTGCAAAATTTTTGTAAAAAATTTCAAAAATAAAAAAATTCTAAAAAAAAAAATTTAAATTTGAAAAAAAAAATTTTAAATTTGGAAAAAAAATTTTAAAATCAAAAAAGAAATTTTAATTTTTTTATTTTTTTTTTCTAAATTTTTTTTGAAATTTTAATTTTCAAATGGCAATAATTTGGTCATCTTTTTGCCGAATTCAAAAGCAATTACGCCGTTGTAATCGCAACTTAGCGTAGGGAAAAACTGCATTAAAACATTCGAAATTCGAGAGAAAAAAATTCTATCCGATTTTTTAATTTTTTGACGATGCTACCCCCTTTCATAATTTTCAAAAATCGGGTCGAAACTCGATTTTTCAATTTTTTAAGGTTTTAACGCCAATTTAAATTCACGATTTTAATGCCAGTTAAAAATTGCTATTATAAGAAACAAAAAAGATATAGTTTATAAAAATCGGCTTTGATTTGACTTAATTAGAGATTTGCAAAGTTGAGGTGCGATCAAAAAAAAATTGCAAAATTTTTGTAAAAAATTTCAAAAATTTTTAAATTCTAAAAAAAAAAATTTAAATTTGAAAAAAAAAATTTTAAATTTGAAAAAATTTCAAAAATTTTTAAATTCAAAAAAAAAAAATTTAAATTTGAAAAAAAAAATTTAAATTTGAAAAAAAAATTTAAAAATCAAAAAAAGAAATTTTAATTTTTTTATTTTTTTTTTTCTAAATTTTTTTTGAAATTTTAATTTTCAAATGGCAATAATTTGGTCATCTTTTTGCCGAATTCAAAAGCAATTACGCCGTTGTAATCGCAACTTAACGTAGGGAAAACTGTATTAAAATATTCGAAATTCGAGAGGAAAGAATTCTATCCGATTTTTTAATTTTTTGACGATGCTACCTTATGCCCTTTCATAATTTTCAAAAATCGGGTCGAAACTCGATTTTTCAATTTTTTAACGTTTTAATGCCAATTCATTTTCCAAAATTCTTTAAAAATGATATTTGATATTCGAGTCGAAATCGAAATCATTCGAAATTCGAAAAAGTAGTTGTATACTTTTTTAGAATGGTTTCTTAAAACTTTGTTTCATTATAAAATTCTTTTTGGATGAACAAACTTTAGCCAATCCGAAGTCCTTTTTTTTTTATTTATATATAATTTGACAGAATCATTTGAAAGTACATATGTACATATATAAAACTCATTAAATCGAAGTTATATAAATGGGTATAAATATATATTGCCTAGTTAATATGGTGTGAATTTTTTAAATAAATTAGTCCACAATTCTAAAAAAAAAATTTAGATTATTTTAATAAATCATTTTGTTTTTTCTTTTACACATGTTTAACCAACAATTACAACTTGTTATTCATTTAAAAGTTACGAGAAATGAAATAATCAAGTTGAATAAGAATGATTCATAACCACAAGAAAGTAATAACAAATATTAACCAAAGACATTTTTTTTATCAGTATATAAAGTTTGTATACATGATATATAATAATTTGGGTCATTCATCAGTTAAAAAATAAAACAAACAACTAGAAGTATTAAAACTTTGTATGACATTAATTGATAGATACATATATACAGACAGACACATATGTATGTCACCCCCCCGTATCCATTAATTTTTAATTTTCTTTTAATTAAATGCACTCCAAGTGAGAGATAAAATATGCCATCAATTGATAATCATGTTAATGATCGGACAACTTTTCCTGATATTTCATGTTGAACAATTATGTAAATGTGATAAATAAAAGTCGACTTCAATATACTCGTTCAAAAAAAATATTTAACCCGCAATAAAACCGAATTAAGTACAGAAGAACCTTTATGACCTAATATAAGCAATAACTAACTATTAGCAACTATCTAGAATACAGTTATCATCTATTGGAATAAAAGTTATTCAATCTATTAATCGAAATATTAAGAACTCTTAATAATTATATATGTACATCTTAGTTAATTAAAAATATAATTTTTATACAATACTTTTTTCTTATTTATATAAAATTCGTATTTAGTTTTCTCTATTTTATAAAGAGTATAAAAATAAGTGAAAGGATTATTATTTAATAAAGAAAATATGTCACAAGTTAAGTTTTTAATATATATACATATGTATCTTATGTCAGAAATAAAATGGAAAAACTAAAATTAAATAAATGGCATTAGATAAATTGCTAACAAATTTGGTTAACTGAACTATTTCTTTTAATTTATATAGCCGCAAATTCATCCGTTAAACAAATTTCATAAGAATCGATTAGTATATAGAGGAAATACATCCGGTAGGTGGTGCTCAATTGTGGTTAAATAATTTATAAAAAAAAAAATTGGTAACTTTTAATACCATTAAGAATCAGAAAACTAATAACAAAAATTAATTAATCAATTATTTATTTAATTTTTACTTGGTTTACTCTTATTTTTCTGAAAAACTTTTTTATTGAAATATTATTGTTATTCTTTTTCTAAATTTTTTTTAATTGATTATAGAGTATAAGATTTTCGGTTTGCCAGCTACAAAATATCTTAACAAAGTCAATCAAATTGCATGATGCACTCTATTCGACTCAATGTTAAACGGTTTTTTGGTTTTTTTTTTCAAAACGGTTAGCCCATCCGAAAGCTTTCTATTGTGGGACTGTGACTCTATCTTCAAACGGTATCAAAAATCAAAATTTGACTTTCGCAAAAATTTGCTTAATAATTGAACACTAAAAATACATTTTTTGTAGTAGTAGTAGTAGTTATTGTTGTTGGTTTTGTTTGAACTTTGATTGTTTTTCTTTCTTATTTGTTATGCGAAAGCCTTCACCCAAATTCTAATTAGCTAGTGAAAGTGTTTGCTTCTCTTCTTCTTTATCTTATTTCTTCGTTTGATACCGTTAATGTTTGTTGTGTGAGACAAACAAAAAATTTAAATCTTTGATTTCTGCACAAATATATTGAAATTTATCTATTATTAAGAAAAACAAATATAAAAAAAGAGAAATGTTTACACTGCAACGCAAAAAAAAATTGAAAATTTAAAATATATATATTTTTATAATGTAAATATTAAAAAATTCAAAACCAAAAAATTTGTTTTTTTATTAAAATTGTTATTAACTAAAATATGATTAAGTAAAATATGCATTAAATGGTTTTTTGTTTTTTAAATCAAATATTTGTTTTAAACTGACTGATGATGTTAAAAATGTTTTATATTTAAGCTTTTCTTATCTTATTTTCTCAGATAACTTAGAATAGAAAAATTAAAACATATATTTAAGTAAAATAACATTTGATCCCTTTTGAGGCTTTATACAAATAATTTATTAGATAATATAACAACAAATTATTCTTCTTAAATTTGTTATCGTTTAATTCTGAGATATTTGTTAACATTGAGATAATTTTTGAATTCCTCATCTTTTGTTTTTTTTTTTATACACTTGCAAAAGTGTATATTAATTTTGGTCAGAAGTTTGCAACGCATAGAAGGAAGCATCTCCGACTATATAAAGTATATATATTCTTGATCAGCATGATGAGCTGAGTTGATATAGCCATGTCCGTCTGTCCGTCTGTCCGTCTGTCCGTCTGACCGTCTGTCCGTCTGTCCGTCTGTCCGTCTGTCCGTCTGTCCGTCTGTCTGGATCAACGCAATCTCCTCCGAGACCCTTGGAGCTACAGAGCTGAAATTTTGCACCTAGGCTTCTTTTTGCTGCAGGCATTGTATATCTCGGAATCATCCCGATCGGATGACTATATCATATAGCTGCCATAGGAACGATCGGTCAGGAATAAGGTTTAACATCAATAACTCAGTTGTTTCTTAATCGAATGTCACCAAATTTGGTGTTTGTGAGTTTTATATAATACCCAACTTATATACCAAGTTTCATCAGAATCGGTCGACTATATCATATAGCTCCCATAGGAACGATCGGCCAAGAATAGGGTTTAACATCAATAACTCTGTTGTTTTTCAATCGAATGTCACTAAATTTGGTATTTATGAGTTTTATATAATCCTCAACACATATACCAAATTTTATCAGAATCGGTCGACTATATCATACAGCTCCCATAGGAACGATCAGTCAAAAATTTAGTTTTTGATCAATAACTTCGATGTTTTTGAAGCAATCGTCACGAAATTTGTTATTTGACAATTTTATATAAAAAGAAATATATCTTTTAAGTTTTATCAGAATCGGTCGACTATATGCTATAGCTGTCATAGGAACAATCGGGGAAAAAAAAATTTGTTTTTTTTTTATGACACGGACAACAAATTTATATTTGATGGGCTTTATATACTTCCTTATGATTCCGGCAAATTATATATAAATCAAAAAGACTGTTTGCAAGGGTATACGAACTTCGGCACGGCCGAAGTTAGCCCATCCTTCTAGTTTTTTTGCAAATTGACTTTAAATTTAAAATGAAACCATATATAAACAGGGCTATTTTGGATATATGTATGTACATATGTGTGCATGTTTGTATATGGATATACATTTATATACGTACATCCATATAGTATATATATGTATGTAGCTATTGCAATTACCTTTTCTACTCTATCGCATTTGTAAACCGAAGACCAAAAAAAGCCAATAGACATTCTATGCTACCAAATGTGGCTTTAGATCATACACATATATAGTTTTTATGTATGTATGGGAATATTTAGTAGTTTCCTCTTCCCCTCACAATAAAAAAAAAATAAAAAAAAAACAGCGGATGCAATGTCTTTGAAAGTTTTCTAAGCCCATCAAATGAAAGCCGACTTGAAGATACCCTCTGTCAGAGAAGGTTAGTTGGCATTAGAGAGTTCGATTTCGTTTCGTTCATTAACGATTAAAACATATTTCTAGTTTGATTTCCAAAATAATGTAAAAGATATTAAGCAATGATTATAAAATATATATGTATAAAATATTCTACCGTTTCATTTTTTTAATTAAATTAACTAACATATATTTTTTTTTGCTGCTTTTAATATACCCATTTTTGTTTTGCAATATGGAAAAGAATTTAAATATGTCAATTTCGAATTCGAATCTCTTTATCTGTCTCTCTCTCTCTCTCTCTCGGTTTGTCGCTCTTAGATCAATCCGCTTCAGGTTACACCCACAACTTTGTTTTTGTGCTGTGTGTATATATATAGTCAACGTTTTGTTTTCTTTTTTTTTCGTTTCCGCTCGAATTTCGAAAATAGTTTTATTTTTCTCATTTTTGTTTTTTTTTTTTTTGTATTTTGGTTAATTTTGTTACATTTTTGTCCATAAACAAAATTGCGTTTTATTGTCATTGCATGTACTTTTAGGGAAAAAAAGAGAGAGAGAGAGAAAGACGATTTTTTAAAATGCCAACGGCCAAAAACGGGCAGCAAATTAAAATCGCTGTCGCATCGACGTCGACGTCAAAGTCGAAGTCAGCGACGACAGCTCAATGTCAATGGCTTCAACTTGAAACAAAAAAGAAAAAAACAACAATAACAACAAAAACAATATGGAAAAAAAAACAAAACAACAAAAAAAATAAATAAATAATGCAAAAATAAATTGAAACTATTTGACAATGTCAAATTCTCTATACCCTTGCAATAATTTTCATACATATAGTATATTGTAAATATATTCAATTATATGAAAAGTATGTATATGGAAAATTATGATACTACCGTTAGGTAACATCAATGGAAAAATAAATAAGCCAAAATTGAATGTGAAACGAAAAGTTTCATGAGATTAGATAAGACTAGATTAGATTAGATTAATGCAAACAATTACAGCCATTATAAGGGATACGTAAATAAGAGATTTATCTAGATTTTACATATATGTATTCTTAAAATTATAAGATGGCATTATAAACAAAAATGTACATATTTAAAAGTTTGATTAAGTTATTTATATAATCGAACGTTTTTCTTCATTGCTTTACCAATTTCTGATTAAAACGAATGTACCACATTTTCAAGGGTAAAAACGAAACCCGAAAAAAATACGTTAACTTTGTCTCCTCTCGTAATTTTAATTTATTGTTATTTATTTTTTTATTTTTTGGCTAATCTTTATTTCTTTTTCGATAGGGTCAACAAAATAACAAATGGCATAAGTTAGCTTAAAGTGAAAACATCGAATTACCCTAACAATTTGAACAGACTCTCTCTGGAATGTGAAATTGTCGATTAAGAAGGTTTACGAGTTGGTAAATATTAATTAAGACAGAGCCATCATATTTTTGTTGTCTTTAGAATTCCGAGATGAATATATCATAATTTTTATATAGGATAGCATTTATTAAATACATTTTAATAATCCTAATGTACCATTTTTTGTTGTTTTACTTTTAGCTATAGGGTATATCAATGGCAAATTCCATTTAATTCTTGTAGGAGTTTTGAATTAATGATGTTACTTATTGAAAGTGAAAATTAAAAAATATGCCATTAGAGAATATGTCACAATATATGTATATATGTACGTACATATGTATATATGTATACTTTTTCTTATACATACATATATGTAAATATTCCCATTTGCCTTAAGAGACAGGTCTCATTAGAATATCCATTTGGATACAGTAGAATTTTTGACTTCCTTTTGCAATGAATTGAAACTAATGGATTATTTAAAAGCAAATTTTTAAAATGGATTATTTAAAAGCAAATGTAAAAAAAAAAAAACAATATTTAAATAATAATTAAATTGCTTAAAAATATATAGAAATAATTAATGAAATGTGGACAAAATATGCCAAACAATCGGAAATATGTATATGTACATAATTACATACATACATATACATACATATGTAGCATATTCTTTTAGTTATTTAAACATAAAAATTCTTTTTTTTTTTAAATATAATATTTAGCTGTGTTAATAGTTAATATTAATAGAATTAAATTATACAGATATATTTTCTATTTTTATATAGGTTTTCTTGTTCTTGTTCTGTTGTGTCTTTGATTTTTTAATTTTTTAAAAATATTTAATGATTTGACAAATTCCAAATACCCAATATTAAAATCGTATTAGTTAGTGGATAGTCCAAAATGAAATGCATATCTTTAATTGCTGCTTCTAATCCGCTGGTCTCTGGTGTTAAATATATTTCCGTTAAACAAGTTTTTTCTTTTTTATATTAGCTTAGATATCTTGTTGCTCTGCTGCTGTTGCTTCTTTTTTCTGTTATTCTGTTATTTTCTAACATTTTTTTTTTTTTTCAAATCGTAACTGTCAACAATGGCTAGAAGTGGGGCTCAGACCACATCAAGACGGCGATTGTTCATTCTTTTCTGGGTGATTGTTACAGGTGCTGTTGGGTCTGCTCTTGTCTGGCTGGCTGCCTGCGTGCTTTCTAAGCTTAAACAAACGGTTTTATACACTCTTACACATACATAGATATACACACATACATACATACATACATATACAGATGAATGTGCTCTGTCACAATAATTGTTTATAATATTGTTGATTTAACTATTTTTTTTTTTTAAATATTTATACATATATGAGTCGGGCAAACATTTTGCATTATCCATCTTTCCGGTTTTTATTTTGAACTTATTCGTATTTATGTAAATCATTTTGAAACTGATTTGACTTGATGATTCATTCCCATAACATGGAATTGAAATTAAGCTGAGAGTCCGAGTCATGAATTGAGTAGAATGATTCATACATACAATAAATCGGAGGTCCCCCATATTTGACGTCTCAATTGAAATCTAAGTTAAATTTAATTTGAAAACTAAAATTATTCATATGTATATTATTCATATATTATTCATAGTTTTTTCCCCTTTATATACACCAACAAAAAGAGTAGATTAAATTTTTTTAGCGCTTAGGAACATAATTTTAGAAAAAATAAATATACAAACATACATACATACATACATATGTATGTACATATATACTATATGTTTGTTTTTTAATTTTGAATTAATCTAAGGAACTCTACCAAGTTTCATTTAAATCGGTTGGCTATATAATTATAGCTGACATGGAACGTGATGTCAAAAACAAAATTTTAATACGGAAAGATTTTTATAACTTAAGCTAAATTTAGTTTTCATCAGTTTTATGTATGTATGTATGTATATATGTACCTATTTATAATTCTGGTAAATTTTTAGCTTTCATATAAATATATTGTTAAATTATATGCTATGAGTGACGCACCAAATTCTTAAGACTTAGCTTAAAAAAATAGTAGTGTTCAAATTAAAGAAATACCCTTTATCCACAGGGTGAAATTGTATAATAAATAGTACACCCACTTGACCAAATTTAATGAAAAACGGACAATAAATATCGGAAATATACTGGCTGATAAGAGTGAGGGAGTTACGATTCGTTAAGGGAATCAAATTGATAATGATTCCGATGAAGTTTAATTTTATTTCGCACCTCTACTTGGTACAGGGTATACTTAAAGTCGTTAGGGAGAATTTGCTTGCTATAAATTTTTTTTTCGATTTTTTTATCAATGTATTAAATACTTTTCAACAGAATTCTTATTTATCAGTTAGTTAGTAAATTTATTTTTTATGATTATTTATAGGCTGTTGGAAAATTGTAATGTGGGGTACGTGTTCATAAATGTATTTATAGTCATGATAACAGAATCATACTTTATTATCGATGGGGAGTATGGGGTTAACTCCGATATCTGCTCTTTTCAATATAGTGATAGCAATTTCATTGGAAGAGAATTTAACTAAAGAACTTAAAACGAATGAAAAATGATAAAAATACATACATAAAATACATACATACATATGTATTTATGTATATGTATTTTTAACGGAAGCTTACTTAAGATTTAGTTGCAGTGATTTGGCGTTTCCTTCCTCAGATAGTGTCCCATGCATTTTAGTTTTTCATTTCCACTGAAAGATATATGTATGTATGTACATATATGTATGTATATACAAACCACTAAAATAAAACCGCTTGGCTTTCTTTTATAGGGTTTTCTCATAATTTATTATATTTGGATTCTATTTGCTTTATCTAATATGGGATCGTAAGTATATGTTTTTTATATTTCGTATTTAAATACTTTGGGCAAATGAAAGAAAATAAAATCTTTTATTACATTAAGAGTCCTGGAACCACTCCTAACACTATCTTTGCAAAAAAATCCATTTCGTGTGCCTAGTTAAAGTCATTACAGCATATATTATGTGTGTAGCACATACATAATCTATGTATGTAAATATGTCTATTTACATATATACTACATATATACATATGTACATATAGTGGGTCTGTTTGGTCATCATGTTGACGGATGCGTTAGAGGCATGCCTCACGCGAATCCTTGTCTCAAAAAAATCTCAACGATATTGTATTATTGGGTGCGGCATCCCCTGTTGCACGCACTGCCGTTACTTGAAAGTACATATGTATGTATGTACATATGTATATACATACATACATATATGTACATACATACATATGTTTGTATATATTTATGTACATACATATGTACATACACCCGCCACAATGTGTGTACGCTTTTCAATTTGAGTAATTAGTGGGAGGCAGGAGAAATGCTTGAAGAAATGGCATCTTTATTTGAATTTTCCAGTTGAGTTTGGTTTAATTGACGTCGTTCACACGCAGACAATATCTTTTAACGTAGTACTTCATGCCCAGCTGACGGCACTGAAGCGCAACGGGGCCAATCCCGCCACCTGAATTCCCTATGCGTGTGAGTGTGTGTACATGTATACAGACATACATATGTATGTATGTGTGTATATATGTATGGGAGTGTGGGCGCCAATATACAAGTCTAACCACAAACTTATACACTCTCGCGGTACATTTCATTAAAAACCACTTTAGGTTTTTGTTTTTGCAACCCACATTCTTCAAGCAACAACAACGACGTTTTCGCCTATATGTACAAATACAGTGAAGATCAACCAACCACTGAAAAAAATGGGAAAAAAAAGACATAATGTTAGTGTGTATATAAATTTTTAACCTTCTTTAAGTATAAGAATCTTAGTTTCGTCAAAATCAGCTAAATCACAGAGTAGAAATATATAATAGAGGAATATATGTATGTAAGTTAGTGATGAATAATATAGTAATATAACTAACAACTAGTTTTCAGAGTTGAAAAGATTAAGCAACTATTTAAAAATAAGTAGCTTATTTTACTATTTATTTTAGTACTTATTTATGTTCTATTAGGCTTAAACTCTGACACTATATGTGTGGGGTTTTTCGGTTTTGTTAATTTTAAATTTATCGAAATGTGTTTTCACTGTAGTGGTCGCTGTTTTGGTTAGTTCATTCTCTCTGTATCTCAATTACTTCACCAGGCAAATATGTTGATTTAACCTTATATACACAAATGCAACATGAACGACTTCTCTCGTCCAGATATAGACAAAACATCTCCCTCGTCTCTATCACACTCCCTATGTCTCTTCTTCTCTGTCTGTCTCTCTAAGTAGCACAGTTTTGCATATAATTATGAATTTTTAGGGCAAGTAGAGGGGGGGCTGATTGTTAAAAGGGTACATTTTTTTTAAATAAAAATAAGAATACAGATAAGGCATTCCTAATACTTTACCTTCCATATACGCGTACATTGCTATTAGTTTTTCTTTTTTTTTTTTTTTGCTAATCCTACAACGCAAATGTATACATACATCGGTTTCTTTTTAACTTTATTTATGCTCCGCTTTTCTTTTTCAGCATCCAACACTAATCAGATGCGAAAAAAAAAAATGTTAACTAGCTTGTCTCGCCAACGCTGACGCCGCAAAATAAAATAAGAAAATAAAAGAGAAGAAGAAAAAAAATCCAAAACGTAACATGGAGGCGCAAGACGCCAAGTCTACGAGACTCAGTCGGTCTTGCTGTCCCGACTTAACTCCTGCCTACATACTTAGTAGTACATCAAGTACTATTGCTATTACACCTTCACGTACACACATCAAGAGAGATAGATGGTAGTGTTGCAGCCGGGACTACCGCAACGAGACGAAAAGAGATGACTGGCAAACTAAGTGACTCAATGAAATAAATCACTTTTCCTCTGCCTTTTATAATACAGCCACCTAACCCAGCAAACAAACCTTTCAATACTTTTAAACTGCCAAAATTTGTTTCAAAAAAGTTAATTCAATTACGTCCCATAATACGAACTAATAAAAGTCACTGAAAGAAAAGTATTTTTTTATTTTTTTTTTTATTTATCGAGAAATTGAAATTATCAAAAGAAACTTTAATAATCAATATTGATTCAAAAATTGTTCTCCTGCATTGTTAAACATTTAAATTGTTCATTGGGTAATCGTTTGATGCGTCTTACTATTTTTTATATATATATTTTTTTTTCTTTTTTTTTACTAATTACTTTTGTGCTGACTGTTTTGCGAAACAGACTTCAGACAATTTTTCATGATGTGAGAAATTGCATCCACCACTTGGATTTAAAGTGAAAGAGGCACGCACCAATTTAAACGAACATTGGCATTCCAAGTGAAATTGTGAATCCACAAAATGAATTATAAATCATTTTGTTTCACGCAAATCCATTTTTTTTTTAAATTGGATGTCTTTTTCTCACAATCGCAATGGTTTAAGCACTTGCAGCTTTTACAATTAACAACCAATTAACTTGGTAATTACCAAATTTATTTTTTGTAAGATATTCCGTTCAAAGAAATTGCATTAATTTGTGGTTTACGACGATCTTATGCCTTCAATGCAATTTTATATTGCATTTCTAAACAACATAATTAATTTCATTTATCAAACACTTTTTAGTGTAATGAATTTAGCATCTTATCTATAATGTATGAAAGTGGAAAGTTGGTTTTATTTTGCTTACAATTCCCAAAACCTATGTATTTCAAATCCTTTTCCATAATAAAAACTACTATTACCGCTTTATTCAGAACATTTAAAAAAAACTTATATATGTACATATATGTACGTACATACGTATTTATTTAACTAAAGTTCATTAGTCTTTAATCGCTGTTTTTGTTTTTTTTTCCTACCCAATTTCAAGACCATTACTCAATATCAAAACTTTTGAAAAGAAATTAAAGTCTGCCTAGTTGGTGACTATGACCTTGTGCGTTTATTGAAAGAGAAAGAGAGGGAGGTAGCGGCAGAGACAGAGGCAAAAAGGCAGCTGGCTTAACATGGCCTAGCGTTTTTATTGAAACTAGAAATACACAAGATTGCCAAAAACAGCGCACAAGCTTCAAGTTTGATGTTGACTTGAAATCAGCAACAACATCATCTCAGCTGCACACACACTTACTCTTTAGCCATGATCAACGACCTTTCTCCAAAAAGTACATACTACGTAACTCGTCACGTTTTCTACACACACACACACAGAAATAAGCAAAAGTGAGACAGAGACATATAGACAACTATCCATAAAGAGTTGTAGTTTATAGATATATGTACATATGTATATGTATGTATGTACATAAATATGTATTTGTAGTTTCAACTAAAAGCCAAAGCCATTGTCAAGGTCATTGAATGTGAAAATTTTTACATTTTTCGCAATTAATTTTTGTGCTTTACTAGTGCCATTAACATACGCACACGCACACTAGCACGCACTCACGCATTCATGTTAATATGTATGTATGTATGTATGCTTGTTTGTTTGCCACCATGGTTACCGTTAGTTAATGGTAAACATTTTCACTACAACTTGTTATTATTTGGTTGAGGTTAGTTTTTTTGGTTGCATACACACATACATATGTATGTATGTATTTATATTGTACATTTATTGACCAGCAAAGGCATTATTAATTGTAATTCTTTCTTAATTGCATAGATTTGGCATGGGCATGTATGTTAGAGAGAGACAGAGAGCAACGGTAGATAGCAAGAGGTAGGCAGGCCGAGAGATGCTCAGACAAGATTGTCCAGCGCGTTGGCGTTACAGTACAAGGCTATAATATCAAGAGATCAATAGATGCAAAATAGATAAACCAATGACATAAAAATTGCAAAAACAAAATTCCAAGGTTATCCAATGTATCAAATATCTGAATATCTGAAAATCTGAATCTAGAAAAGCTTCCTTTTTAAGGAGCAACTGCCAACAAAAACAATTAATTCAAAATTATATAAAAAAATCAAGCCCATTCTACATATGTATGTATGTACATACATGCATCCTTCTTTATTTTAACTATGTACATACATATGTACATATATTCTAATAGTTCAACCTTATTATTCACCTTTGAGAAATCGTTTGCAATATAAAAACTTTCAAGTTTATATATGTATTTATATGTACATATGAAGCTACTTCAATTCATTATAATTTTTTCCACAGTTTAAATAAGTTTTTTCTTAATTAATCAGATATAATTTAAATACAAAGTTAGTGAGATATGATCGTTTTCATAAATCTAGTTTTCATGTTCAACGAGTTTTCGTTTTTATTAAATTTTTCATTTCCCGCAGCAATTTTCTTTTTAAAGGCCTTAAACTATTACCCACTTTTGGGTTATTTTCTTAACGATTTAAGAACCAGTTTTTTTTTTGTGTAAAACGGTAAAAAGCAATTTTCAAGCAGGTGCCGATAAGATAGTTTTGGATTATGCTGTTAATGTTAACCATAATAAAGATGATCACGATGATGATGATGATGATGCCTTGACGCACACAAGAATGGAATTCGGAATGTGGAATAGTAGACTGCTGATGTATGCAATGTTATAATGTAGAAGAAAAGCGCTTTAGCTCCAATTTCGGTCTGTTACCTTGAAATTGTAGCAAAGTGTAGATAATATTGTTTTATATGGAATTGTGTAGACAATTGCAAATTGACGATTTCAAATTTCTTCCAAAACCAAAGCTTAAACCAAATGCGGTAAAATGCAATGTGAATGCATAGAGGGGGAAGTGGGGGCAGAGAAAATACAATAAGAAAGAGAGAGCGAAAGAGTTAGGCAGGGGTGTTGTCAGTTGGCATCGGGACCGCAACGTCATCGTAACCGTCACCGCCTGTCTCTGCCACTCCTTATATTCGAAGAGAGAAGCTTACTCTTGCCTCTATGTCTCTCCCTCTCTTTTTGTCTGTTGTCTTTGCCTTTTTTGTGTGTCATTTTGTCCCAAAATAGGCAATTATTTAAACAAAAATAATTAAATTCGTAGAATAACAATAAATATATAGACAATATAATAGAACTATGAAAATTCTAAATAAGCAATTGCCGTTAGTAAAACAGCACTCTCTACTGCACACACAGATACACATGCACACACAGATCTGCCGACACTTGACCACAGCTTTCCCCTTTTTCACAAGTCAAAACCAAGCCATAATGTGTATGGTGACTATTTTTCAAAAAGGATTAAATAAAACCATTTCTTTTAATAATTAAGAATCTTTTGTATACGATTATGATATTAAATTTCTTATTGAATCAAGGCGTCTCCCTTGGAGGGTCGCTTCTTGATAAGCCGCCGACAACAACTCTGACTCAGTCACAGGCAGAGAGACAAACGGCAAGTGAATGAGCGAGCCCCGCTTACATATTCATGTGAGTGACCGAAACTGAAACTGAGTATGTATTTGTAAGTCTCTCTCTAGCTGTCTCTGTTGCGCAAACGCGAAACTTTGCTGTATGCTATGCTGTATTTGAGTGTGCGGCTGCAGTTGTCTGCTATGCTGTGGCGCCCGTTATTATTCGAAAACCGGCTTTAAAAAAAAAAATAAATGGTTGGATAATGATTTCTGAATACCCTAAATTTTGATTGCGTCACGAGTAAGTTAAATATTTTGAATATAGTATTTTAATTACTAGCACCCAAATTTATTTTTCTCATCTAAAATAAAAAAGTCTTTCACCAGAATGTTACTAAAAGAATCTTTAATTTTAATGCGATGACATCAAGAATTCTAATAAATAATAATTGATAACTAACTGGTTTTAATCTTAATTAAATAAGTAAATTCCAATTGCCTTTAACTCATAGGGTTGAGAACTCTCAAATCATCATGAATAAGTTCCAATGGAATAGATATGATTATCAAATTCTTTGTACTTGGGTATTACTCATATTGAGTCACATGAATTGAAACTGACCGTTACACACACACACACACAATATGTATATATGTATGTATGTATAAAGGGCAAGCCCAAAAACACAGCGAACGAACTCGAATTTAAACCCTCTCTATCATATCGTTGGTAAGCGTACACACATATGTATGTTTATTTCATATATACACACCCATATGTATCTATAAGTGGATGTATATGTATGTATGTATATGTCGTGAGTTGGGAGAGCTAAAAGAGCGAGACAGCGCAGGAAATTCTCTGAAATTTCAATTCATACCCATATATGGTAAAACTTCAGTAACGACACTGATAAGGAGTTTTAACCGAGCATATGAATGACGTCGTCATCGTCATCGTTGTATTGTTGTTTATGTTTGCCGGCTTGTGTTTTTGCTATGGGGTAAGCTGGCTTTATAAAACCCCATACAGCGACCAGTTTTCATGTCATTACAGTTTCAGTTCTTGTGCTGAGTGGATACGATAATTCCCAGACACAAAACTACCCAAAAGACTTAATTTATATTAATTTAATTTTAATCTAAAAAAACAGACCAAAAGTAAGTAACTAATGGTTAATACAAACATACATAAAACTTATGTACATAAAACAGTGCAGCAGAAATTATGTGGAATTACACAATATGTACAAAAAACATCTAAAAATTCAATTTTTTGCAAGTGCTAAAGTGACTGAAAAAGTGTGTACAAAAGGCAACAAAGGAAATGATAATACATATCAAGATACCAATATCAAAATTGGACAAAATAACCCATGTGCTTAAACCAATACCCCCTGATATGATAGGGTTTTTTTTTTTTATTATTTAATTGTCGCTGATAAGATACAATCCGTTTCATGAGACCTCTTACCAATCAGCGATGACGAAAGATCGCCGTCTCCGAAATTGTCAACGAAAACTATCATGGCCAAAGCTAAAACTTCTAAAAAATAAGACGAATTACACGAATCGGGTGTTCAAATCTCGACCAGTTAGTTAGGACTATCAACTTTATTTAACTCACTTACATTGTCCGTCAAATTTTAATGCAAAAATTTCACTGAAGCTTTATTTCGGTGACAGTTTTAAGTGAAGCATTTATAAAATGCCACTTTCTATTTTTTCCCACGCCATAATTTAGCTTTCAAAAAATGTAACGGTCTTCATTTACCCCCTCTGTCTTGGCGTCTGCCTCTCTCTCTCGACTAGTTTGGAGGTCGGTCGAAACAGCTTTTTTTTTTGTTGTTTTAAGCCATGGTATGACGTAGGTCGACAAAAAATAGTTCTAGAAATAAAATAGAAAAAAAAAGAAGAAAATTAATAAATTTATTTGGCAAGACAACAAGTAACTAATAAAATGCCGGTTTTGCCAAATTGAGAGAAGAGAGAAACCACCATTGGCTTGGCTCTCCTCGTGGTCGTTGCTGTCGCATTGCCGTTCGATTTCGCTTCGAAACATGCCCATATATGGGCACAAAATGTTGCCCGCTAAGTCTCTCTCTTTCCAATGCGCAGTGGTCGCATGCGGTAGAGCGAGAAGCACAGAGAGCAGCGATAGAGAGAGAGAGCAATGACGCCAACGCTACGTTGCTGCAGCAGCAATAGCAGCGGTGATCAAAAAATGGCAGTTAACTGGCATTCGCCCTGAGGTTTGTTCATTCCTCTTTCGGCAGTCAGATAGTGCGGTTCGGCTCTCAAGCTCAAAACTAGCAATCAAATTCTTTTCTCGGCTTTTAAATACATAAAAAAAAAAAAGGTGAATAAATTTTGAAAATTTAACGGACGGAGAGAACGGTTTTGCGAAATAGAAAATAATTTTAAAAAACGAAAACTTAGAATTCTTGTTGCTGCAAGTTGCAATTCCTCCTCCTCCCAATATTTTTATTCCTCTCTTTTAAAGTGTGTGAGAGCCGCCATTTTTTTTCTTCATTTGCCGCATACACATTTACACCGGCTTTTTCTTTTTAGAGAGCGAATATATATATATATAAAAAAAAGTGAACTTAGACAAGGGTGGGGTGGGGTGTGAAGTTCCGTTTGTTCTTTTCACTTGATGCTAATTTTTGATTCTTTCTTTTGCAGCTTACAAAATGTGTGACGAAGAAGTTGCTGCATTGGTTGTCGACAATGGCTCCGGCATGTGCAAGGCTGGTTTCGCTGGCGATGATGCGCCACGCGCTGTCTTCCCCTCCATTGTGGGTCGTCCACGTCACCAGGGTGTGATGGTTGGCATGGGACAGAAGGATTCCTATGTGGGTGATGAGGCCCAGAGCAAGCGTGGTATTCTGACCCTGAAATATCCCATTGAGCACGGTATTGTGACCAACTGGGATGATATGGAGAAAATCTGGCATCACACTTTCTACAATGAACTCCGTGTGGCCCCCGAAGAGCATCCCGTGCTGCTGACTGAGGCTCCCCTGAATCCTAAGGCCAATCGTGAGAAGATGACACAGATCATGTTTGAGACCTTCAACACCCCAGCCATGTATGTGGCCATTCAGGCTGTCCTCTCTTTGTACGCTTCTGGTCGTACCACCGGTATTGTCCTGGATTCTGGTGATGGTGTCTCTCACACTGTGCCCATCTATGAGGGTTATGCCCTGCCACATGCCATCCTCCGTCTGGATTTGGCCGGTCGCGATTTGACCGACTATCTGATGAAGATCCTTACCGAGCGCGGTTACTCGTTCACCACAACAGCTGAGCGTGAAATTGTTCGTGACATCAAGGAGAAACTGTGCTATGTTGCTTTGGACTTTGAGCAGGAGATGGCCACCGCTGCCTCAAGCTCGTCCCTGGAGAAGTCTTATGAACTTCCCGACGGACAGGTCATTACCATCGGTAATGAGCGTTTCCGTTGCCCCGAGGCCTTGTTCCAGCCCTCGTTCTTGGGTATGGAAGCCTGCGGCATCCACGAGACCACCTACAATTCGATCATGAAGTGCGATGTGGATATCCGTAAGGATCTGTACGCCAACACTGTTCTGTCTGGTGGTACCACCATGTACCCAGGCATTGCTGACCGTATGCAGAAGGAAATCACTGCTCTGGCCCCCAGCACCATGAAGATCAAGATCATTGCTCCACCAGAGCGTAAATACTCTGTATGGATCGGTGGTTCCATCTTGGCTTCCCTGTCTACCTTCCAGCAGATGTGGATCTCCAAGCAGGAATACGATGAGTCTGGCCCATCCATTGTGCACCGCAAGTGCTTCTAAGCAGCAGGCGACAGTTAAAGGAGTAGAAAGAGAAAGCAGCAACAGCAGCAGAAGAGCGAGTGATAGAGCGTTAAAGAAGATTAAGAAAAACAAGAAGGAGGAGGAGAAGGAGAGTGCAGCACAACAAAAACAACACCTATCTATCATCATTATCACCTGTGTGGGGATCCCTGCCCTCCGTCGTGTTGTGTTCTAGCATTAATTTAATTTATTCCACATTGAGATATAAATATTACTATGTATTTTTTGTTTTTTTTTTTTTTGATACCTTTTAATATAACGTGAAAAGTAAAATGAAAGAAAAAGAAAAGCAAACAGCATATTTCTGCCATTCCACACAAACACACACACACACATCGACACACACCCCCCCATCTATAAACAACAAAGTCACACGTAACACCTACACTCGCTACTTCTGACAAAAAAAAAAGACAGCAACAAGAAGAATTATTCCCCAAAGCAAAATGAGAAGATGAAGAAATGCTTGCAAAACCCCAAGAGATTGAGAAACACCAACTACACAAACACTTAGAGTTTTGTAAAATTTTTCAAAACGCAACCTTATGTATTATTTTTGAATTATGGCGATGTAATTATAAACAAAAAAAAAATGAAACAAAAATATGAGAAATCAAAGAAAACCAACAACAAACTTTTTTCTTTTCTCGGAATTGCTGAACCGGCCGACTGCCCACCCGTTTGCTCTTTCATTCTATTAATGTTGTAGCGGTAAAATGTTTAAATGGAAATGGTATGCAGCCGCGTCAACGTTCTGCACATTCCCCCCTCTCATGGTTTGCTTTACCGTTTGGAATTGATTTAGTGAGCTAACTAGTAGCTTGTCATTATTATTCGAGGTCAATGAACCGAACCATCACCACCGGCTCTCGGGTCCGACTAATGCTAATCGATCGATGCGTGTTGTCTCCTCGTTGCGTTTAAGATGCCGTTTTAAATGCTCGAAATTGGTTTAATCTGTTGGCTTAGTTTTGTCTTTTGGAATGCTGTTGCTGGCTTTGTTTATGTATGGCACGAGAACGGTAAATGCCATCGGCAACAACTAATGTCTTTCCATATCGTCGTATTCTTAGAATGTTGCGGTTAAAATTCTCATTCAACAAGAGTTTAAAATCATACATATGTATGTATGTATATGTACATATGTATGTATGTACATATGTATGTATATATGTATGTATTTGTTTTAATTTGTAAAATTCAAATGTATCTGCGGTTATATTGAACCAAGCTATCTCAGGGTCATCGATAAGTACAAGAAAGCAAAGTCGTACAAAACAATACAAGACAAGACTTTCTGTAAACTAGTCTCTTAAGTATCATTTTAAATGTTTTATTGTCATTAAAATGGGTGACCAAAGTATTGGTGTTTTCGTTTATGCATCCGGACTTTTAACAGCAAACTTGCACAGCGAATACAATACAGTCGATGATCGTTGTGTAACTAAAATCAAACGTATGGCCTTTTGAATATTCAGTATATTGAACTCTATGGGGGTCAGTTGGCAGAATGAGTCTTAATTCACTTAGCAAACAGTTCCGATACTGAATACGAAAAATACGGACAGAGCTAGACGGAACAGCAAGCTGTTAGGTAATCAAAATGTCAATTGCAGCGGCGTTTAAGGATCATGAAATTTTTATAACCGGCGGTTCGGGTAAGTGTTTAATGTGTTTATTATACGTACATATGTATGTACATATGTATGTATGTACATACATATGTATGTACATATCTTCCTTATTTATCACGTACATACATATGTATGTATGTATATTCTGTAGGTTTTTTGGGCAAGGCTTTAATTGAGAAACTATTGCGATCATGTACCACGTTAAGTAAAATCTATGTGCTACTCCGCCCCAAAAAGGGTCAGTCCATTGAGCAACGATTGGATGAACAGCTTAAATCAAAATTGTATAAACGTTTGAGGGAGGAACAGCCTGCAGCATTGTCCAAACTGGTGCCCATTCAGGGTGAGATAACGGAACTTGGCTTGGGAATAAGTGCAGCGGATCTGAGTCGTTTAAGCAATGTAACTATTGTCTATCATTCGGCAGCCAGTGTACGGTAGGTAAATTTATGGTAATTTTCTCTATACCAGATAATTAATAATAATCTCCAATAGATTTGATGATCCTTTGCGTTCTGCCATTCTAATGAATACCCGTGGGACACATGAGCTTATCAAATTGGCGTTACAGTGGAAAAAATTAAAGGCTTTTGTCCATGTATCAACTACATACTCGAATCCCAGTGTTATAGAGGTGGAGGAAAAATTGTATCCACCATATGCAGATTGGAGAACCACCATCAAATTGGCTGAGACCTACGATGAACAAACTCTTAATATATACAGTTTAAAGTGAGTTAGAAATTTTTAAAATATCCAACAGTGGAACTTATATGAGTATTTTTGAAAATTTCAGATATGGTAACTTCCAACCGAATACATATACATTTACAAAAAGCCTGGCCGAGCATGTGGTTAACGATTATCGCGATCAGTTACCAATTTTTGTGTTTAGACCCTCAATAGGTAAGTTCTTTATGACCGTATTTCGTATTCTTTAAAGAAAGATAATTTTGAATTGATACCAAACGATTATATTTGTTTCTAGTCATATCCACCTTGGAGGAGCCTGTTCCCGGTTGGACGGATAATTATAATGGTCCCACTGGTCTTTTGGTAGCTTGTGGCGTTGGCATTTTGCGTTCACAGAACTGTGATCCCGACTGTGTTGTTGATTTTGTACCAGCTGATATTGTAGTTCGTGCCCTCATAATTGCAGCTTATCAATATCTTGTTGCTGAACCATTAGCTCCAGTTAAGACAACGAACGTGGTTAAAGAGAAGGAAGATAAATCATTATATGTGGTCAATTGTGCCACAGCAAATATATCACCAATTACCATGGGTCAGGTTATTGAAATTGGTAAGACCTATATACGACAGAATCCATTTGAGAGAACACTTTGGTTACCTGGAGGAAGTATAACCCTATGTCCTGTATTGCATTTTGTGAGAGTAAGTATTTTTCTATGGTCCTAAAGTAGATGAATATTTAGAACGTTTTCTATAAATTTTCTTTAGTTTTGTACCATGCACATCATGATGGCCATTGCGGTAGACTCTTTGTTGCGGCTCTACAATGAAAAACCTTTGTGAGTGCATTTTTTTCTACAAAATTGATTAAAGTTTCTTTTTCTAATGACAATTTATTTATGTATTTTAGCCTTCTTAAACTGCAACGTCGCATTTTTGCAGCGTTTAGTGCTCTACAGGTCTTTGCAACTACTGAATGGCATTTCCAGAATCAAAATTTTCGAGCTCTACACGATTTAGTGAAGCCAAATGAAATGTAAATGTTAATTTAATAATTTTGAAATGTTTCCCATTGATTTTAATGCTTTAAAAATATTCACAGCTCGACATTTGGTTTTATGCAGCATTCCAATATTGATTATGTGGCCTTCTTCCGGAATGGTATACGGGGAGCTAAAGAATTTCTACTACACGAGAGCCCAGACAGCAGCAGTAAGGCACGTTTTCGTATAAAAATATTCTATGCACTGGATTTCTTGTGCCGAGCGGTCGTCTATAGCGGAATAATGCTTTTGCTGTACAAATTGGTTTTGAAAATATTTTAAGAATAGAGAGTAAATGTTCTTTTTTTTTTTTTTTTAAATTGGTAAAGGTTAAAGTAAACGCCACCTGTTGTCACAGGGCCCGGTAATGAAACACTGATTAAAAACGGAAGAAAATTTTCTCATTTTAAATTGCAACGGTATGCGCATGCACATTATCGATAGATGTCTGTAGGGAACTGCATTTTTGAAATTTACTTTTATTACTTTTCTGCTACTAAATAAATAGTAATATCTAAACCTAATTTTTCAATTAAAACTCGATTTACTGACTGCAATTGTAAAAAGCAATAAATGGTTGTGAAATTATTCCAGAGAAAATATATATAGACTCTACAAGTAGATTACAAATATAATGGTTGAGTTTTCTTTAAAAACATACAGAATTCGCCTAACAAGAATAAATATAAAAATTCATTTTTAACGGTTTTCTGAAAACATCGATGCTTGGCCGGAGACAAGACTACTTAAAACGATACCTTTGTTGGTGGGTAATCATTTCAAAGTAAGAATCAATGCTTGATCATCACTAGCAAGTAGGAATCGATGACATTTCTATCGGAATGTTCTAGTCGAAAATAGTTCCTATGTGTATCGAAAAAATATGCTCGTTTATCGGACATTTTTTCTGTGTATATCGGAAAAGCGACAAAAGAGACACGAATTTCTAGATCAAAGCAAAACAAAAAGAATGCAAAAAATTTAAAAAGTTAGCAGAAAAGAAACAACAGACAATTAAGCAAATATTGCATTTGTCTCATAAACAGGAAGAAGATAGTTGTGCGTTGCCTAGATATTGTTTTGAAAGTTAATTGGATTAAGTTCCGACTCGGGCACGGACACGGAATTGGTTTTTGTGAGCGGGGGTGGCGAGGAGGAAGTGGATAAGACGAAAAGGACAAGAGCGATTATGGCCACCACACAGCAATACTCGTTGCGTTGGAACAATTACCTACGCCATTTAACCTACTCGTTGGATAATCATAGGCTAAACGATGATTTTGTTGATGTCAGCCTGTGTGTGGATGGAAGGAAAATTAAGGCCCATAAGGTGGTCCTATCATCCTGTTCATCATACTTTAAAGAGATATTCAAAGAAAATCCTCATCCGCATCCGGTCATAATATTTAAGTTCATCAAATTTGAAGATCTCAACTCGATTATTGAGTTTATGTATCAGGTGCGTTTGCTATACATATGTATAAAATAAGACTTTTTTCCATTTATAAATTAGCTGAAAACAAGCAAAAACAAGATATCGAAATAACTATTTATATGTTTTTATATATTCTATGTAAAATTTTCGTCTAATTTTAAATGATCTTTTAAGGGCGAAGTAAATGTCCAGCAAGAGGCTCTACAATCGTTTTTACAAACTGCCGAACTGTTGGCTGTCCAAGGACTAACAGCCGAAGAGAAGGAGAAACCCCAATTGCCAGTGGCACCGCTAATCAGTGAGCATAAATTGATTAAAACCATACCCAGCACCATAAGGGCAGTCAATGAGCAGCAGCAACTTCATCAGCAAGTGACAGGAGGTGCCACACAAACCATCGAAATACCAACGGCCACTCTGTTGCAGGCAACAGCGGCCAGTCAGGTGCAAACTCAAGTTGCTGCCGCTCAGCTGCAAGTTCAGCAAACGCAACAACAGCAGCAACAACAACAACAGCAGCAGCAACAACAACAACAACAGCAGCAGCAACAACAACAACACCACCATCACCATGTACAAACCACTCAAATTCAACACATTCAAGTGCAATCAGCACCGCCACAGCCACAGCAGCAACAACAACAGCCACCACAGCAACAACAGCAGCAATCACAAACCCAACAACAGCAGCAACAACAACAACAGGCCACACCACAGCATCAATCTCAACATTTAACCATAACAAATGCTGTGGCTTTGCCCACTGCCAGTTCGGTAAAGAAACGTAAAATAACGTTTTCCGATGATGATGATAATACCTACACCACCGAAACGGTCGATTATGTTGTCAAAGATGAGCAAACTATGACTGTAAAAAGTAAGCATTAATATAGATAAATCAATATCATTTCCATATCATTAATATATACATATTTTTTTATTTAGCTGCTGAAATGACTTTCCTACGCGGCCCCGTTAAAATGGATATACCCGATTATATAGTCAGCGAAGTGGATGATCGTTTGTCTGATGGGGCAACGCCGCAAACATCACAGGATGCAACAACAGCTGCTGCCCAAACAGTTGCCCAATACTCATCCGAATATGAGATATTAACTGAATCCGAAATTGAAGAGAAATATCAAGCGGATCCGGATAATGCTGAGATTGCCATCGAAATGAGTAAGTTCAAGTTGAAAATGTTGAAATATATTAATTAATTAACAATGATATCTGAAATAATTCGACCATAAGATGTTAATAATACTATTCGTGATATCTTCCATTTCATTTTTAATTGTTACATAGGAATTTCGTCTGATTTATTTTTGTGCTTGATTATATAGAAAAAAGACAAGTCAAGCTATTTATGCCTTTTGCGAGGATTAGAAAATTAAATATATGATGATTGCAATTAGATCAAATCAATCAATATATTAAACATAGAAATGTAAATAATTATGGGTATAAACCACAGTATCCCTTTGATATCTCTCTGTTTAGATTTTAAATTTTAAGCTATGTGGGTATAACTTGGTAGATTAGCTTTTCAGGTGTGTATGTTTGGGAAGTTTAAGAATTGGTTGAAGTCGCATTACGATAAGATATAGTCCCGGAATAAATCGGAATAATCGGTGTGAAGCAAAGTTTTTGTTTTACTTTTGGCGTATAAAGTCTATTTGTACCCCTGCACCGTACACCTAGTTTGAATGAGATCTGATAATTATTACGGATACAAGTAATCTGTAATAAAAATAATCTACACAATGTGTGTGAGAGAGACAAAAAGCATTTGAATTGTGTTTTTGGAGATCTCTTTTGCTTCCTATATACGCCGGAATGAGGGCCGGTCGAGATAGCTTCTGTTTTTCAATTTATGCATTAATAATATATCCTTTTTTTTTGCAGCACGATTGTTAGGTACAGCGGCCGGAGCAGGTACCACAACTACCACTCAAGCGGTATTAGAAGATGCGGGTACTGCTCCGGCAACCGTTCCATCGACCACGGTGTCCGTGACACCAGTCAAAACGGATAACAAGGCCAGCGGCACAAATGGTGAGTATTTTAAAAATTTCTTTCTTTCAAATAATATATGTATGCCATACAATATTATTAATGTATTTGGATGAATGAATGCCAAATTGTACATTTATTATTATTATTTTATATGTATTCTAGTTATTAAAATTTTAAGTTCATTTATTCCCCCCTTTGCCCCTCACTATATTGTAAAATCCCCCTGTTAAATGTATCCAATCATTTTTTTTAATATGTAGTTTGCAATTTTCGATTGATATTAGATTACAATTCGATTTCTTTTGTGTGCGTTTCGAATATGTCTCCAAAGTGTTTATCTCTCTCTCGTTGTTGTTATTCTTGCTGTTTTTTTTTTCTTGTTGACCATAATGTTTTATTGCTGTTTAGATGTGTGGTTCAAGTAATTGTTATTGGGAACTATGTATATCATATCATTTGTTTGTTGACTTCCCTATTTTTCTGTATATTTTTAGATTCACCCAATAATAAATGGACAGAATGTCAGTTTTGCAAAATGGTTATTACCACGGTTAATCTTTGGAGACATATTCGCACCCAGCATACACCCCAACCGCCACGTAAATGCGATCTCTGCAATAAGAATTTCAAGAATAAGTACAGTCTACGGGAGCATATACGCATCTCCCATGAACAAAAAGTGGCAATTAAAACGGAAAACTGATTGGTCATCTTTTGAATGGGGGAAAACAGAAGATAAATTTATATATATATATATATAAATATATATACATATATACAAAGAGTCAAGAAAAAAACAACGTCCATAAAATTATGATGAGAATGGATCATCACATCCCAAAAATCCCCTTCAAAAATTAAACAAGAAAATAAAAAAAAAATAAACACCAAAATAGCAAAGCACTTTTCCAGTCATAAATTAGCACTTACATCCCAAAGCCCTCTTCCCCCTGTCTAAATGTAAAATGTAAAACAAATTTAAAACAGATCAAATGCTAAATTGTGAGAACAATCTTGCCAAAATCAAAGAAATATTCCAAAATTCTCTCACAATTTGCTTCATTGAAACAACTACATTTACATTACATATATGTGTCTATATATTTATATCAGCAGTATGAATAGAAATTATAAATATTAAGGTTGAAACAAAAGCAAAAAGAAATTCATTAGAAAACGAAAGAACAAAACATTTTTGTCAAAGTCAGTCAGTTAAATGGAGCTGGTAATCCCTTAGTTAAACAAGAGCCATGTCATCATATATAGATTATATAATTGTATATTTGTTAAGAGAAATTAATTTATATATAGTTTTAATTAATTATAGTTAGCAAAGATTCACAAACACATTCGGATAAGCATCACCATCGACAGCCGGCTAATCAAACGCCCCACCCACCTACATTTTTCTTTGACTTGTCATAACTTTTGTTTATTGAATTCTTGCAGTACATCACACACGATAAAGATTATTAGTCCCGTTACTCCCTTTAAATTAAACTGATTAAATTGTATATATAATATGATGGATTGTTTTGCTTCAAGCCGAATTATGTTTTTGTGTTTACCCTAATATAAATATATATATATATATATATCTATATATATTCCTTACAATTTTATACATTTTGCTCAAGTCAAACTTAATTATTAAATTGTACAAATTGAAGATTAAAACCCAATTGTATATTACGTCAATTAGTTATAGTCTCCCCTCAGCATTCAAGCAAGAAAAACAGACAACTCTAATTAGGTAGACATTAATTGTATAATCAATCTAAGTACCATGTGTTTTTTTTTTCATAATTATTATTATTATTGTAAACTGTTATTTTGTAGCCAAGTCTAAAGATTAGTTGAAAAACAAGTATTGTATTTTTGGAGCCTATCGATTTTAATCATACCATCCCGAGACCGCATTATACAGAATACAGACACACACATGCTAAAGATAATATTATATAGGAAAATCAGACGACTCATACGTATTAAAAATGAATTATCAATCTAAATAATTTTGTATATGTACTGCAAAAGATTAATTATGATAAAAAATTCCCTTACATTTAAAAATTACCAGAGCAATAGGTACTTAAGTGATCGTATTTAAAAGAAGAAAGAAAAGTACGATTACATAAGTAATTACAATGTGGATGCTGAAGCCTTTAAATGTATTCAGCTCGTCATTAAATTTCTTAATTAATCTTTTGGAAGTACAATTGCGTAGGCATTAAATTAATGTATACCTAATAATTAAGTATATTCAGCCACAAATTGTTGGACTAAAAAGGATTCAAAAATGAAAATATCATACAAATTGAAATAGCCCGTTAACATCCCATCCATAGTTTGCAAACAAAAAAAAAGAAAAGATCTCATCGCAAAATTTTTAAAAATTGAAATTTGTATATATTTTGGAAAATGGGTACAGGGTAGAATCTACATATATAACTCCGAGCCCTCGAGTATAAAATGTGTACAATTTCGCAATTTTTTTTTGTTTTGTGTGTCATTAACTAATATATATATATATATGTGTATGTGTATATATATATATATATCAATGAAAATTTATCGACATTTTCTTCTTGGCTAAGAACACAAAAAAAAGGAAAAAAATACAAAAAAAAAAAGAGAAAATAAGTGAAAACAGAAAAAAAAAACGAAATAAAGATTAAAAATAAATGTAATAAAAACAAATTAAGATACTTGCTTTCTTTATGCATTATATATACAATATATATAAATATAGAGTGTATCTCTTTCTAATTCATTGCCTTTCACTCTCTGTCTCTTTTTAGCTATTGATGCTGCTTCTACTAGTGATGGTCCTGGTGCAATCAGCGATGATGAATCCTCTGGTGGTTCCAGCATCATGCCATTAATTTGCTCATTCTGCAAGCGAGGATTAAAATCAATGAATGCTTTGCGCCGTCACATCGCCTCCAGGCATTCACAAATCCAAGGGAAGGAACACGAATGTTATCATTGTATGAAGGGTTTCAAGACCAAATGGTCTCTATCAACGCACAATTCAAGATTTCACAAGATGAGCAAAGAGTTTATCAAAATTGAATTCGTGAATCAATAATAGAAATAAATAATATGGATAAGGAGAGGGAAAATTGGACAAAGAAGACGAGACTTAAGAAAAAGTATTCTAATTGTAAAAACTATTTTATATACACTATGTAAAGAAAATAACACATAGATTGTGCTAATATATTTTTTTTATATACCTACATATTTTATTGTTGAATATTTCAAGTTTAAAGAACAACAAAGTATCCCCTAAGAGAACAGAAAAACACAGGAGAATATCTTGGTTTTTTTTGTACCATTTGCTAATAACTTGGAATCGTATTCTGAGCTGTCGTTCAAGGATAACATACTACAATACAATCTTAATTAATTTAAATCGAAACTGTTTGATAAATGATTAACACAAATGCAATTTTATAATTTCATGTTTTTTTTTGGTGAAATATGGTAGGTATGTTTTAATATATCTTAACTATCGAAATATTCTTTAATTGAAAAGACAGAGAAAAAAATATGATTGATGGTCCACAGTTTAAAGAACTTCCAATCCTGGCAGTGGGAACTTCTTGGTAAAGTTAATGATACGTTGACGAATATCATCAACTTTGTTTTTTGTTTTCTCATTCTGTTCAAAAACTTTATGATAATCAGCCAATTTGGGACCTGCGGCAATTTGAGCAGCTTCAGCTCCAGTTTTTAGGGCCTCATCGATGAACGTTACCACCTGTTCGATATCCTTTTCATTTAAACCTCGTGTGGTCAGAGCAGGAGTACCCAAACGAATGCCAGATGGATTTAGAGCAGATTTATCGCCTGGCACAGTATTTTTATTGCAGGCAATGCCAACCAATTCCAGTATGTATTCGGCCCTGGCACCAGTTAATCCTGCCGTGCGTACATCCACCAAAACGAGATGGACATCTGTGCCGCCAGTAGCCACAACATAACCCTTTTCGATAAGACCTTTGCACAATGCCTTCGCGTTCTTCATGACACGCGATTGATAATCCTTGAATTCGGCCGATTTGGCTTGCTTGAAGGCTGTGGCAATGCCAGCAATTGCATTATTATGGGGTCCACCTTGGAGAGCAGGGAAAACAGCCTGATTAATTCGCTCCTCCAGGTCATAGAATACTTTATCGCCATTCGGTTTTGTGGTGCGTAAACCCTTGCGGAAGAAGATAACACCGGCTCGTGGACCACGCAATGTCTTATGAGTGGTAGTGCTTACAATATCAGCATATTCAAATGGGGATGGGATCAGACCAGCTGCCACTAAACCAGCCACATGAGCCATATCGGCCATTAGATAGGCACCAACATCATCACAAATCTCACGGAATCGTTTATAATCAAGGAGACGTGAATAGCAAGAGATGCCAGCTATAATGATTTGAGGACGGAATGTTTTGGCAGCTTCGGCCAATTTATCATAATCAATAATTCCTGTAGTTGGATTTACTTTATATGGCATACTCTCAAAGAATATAGATGTAGCTGATATCCGTTTGCTGGGTGTAAAAAAGCCATGTGTCAAATGTCCACCATCGGGCAAATCGAGACCCATAATACGATCATGGGGACGACATACGCCAGTATAGACAGCCAAATTTGCTGGTGAACCGGAATATGGTTGAACATTAACGCCCCATTTATCTCCATCCAAATTGAATAGTTCACGTCCACGTGCTTGAGCCAGACATTCAACCATATCGATATACTCATTGCCACCATAATAGCTAAAATAGTTAATATAAAAAAACTTAAAAAACTCAAAAATAAAAATGTAAATAATATTTACCGTTTTCCGGGATATCCCTCCGAATACTTGTTGGTCAGGCAAGAACTCAAACAGTCTAATACAGCCACTGAGGTATAATTCTCACTGGCAATCATTTCCAATCCCTCAAGTTGACGCTTTTTCTCCTTCTTAATGATCGCAGCTAATTCTGGATCACTTGTCTCCAAGGTAGCTTGTAATAATTTTTGATCCGCCATTTTCTTTTCAAAAAAGAAAATCAAAGAAAAGAAATCAAAGGGGGAAAATTAAAGTTTATATATTTTTGATTTAAATAACTTGCTCTATTGCAATTTTTTGATGCGTTCGGGGCAAGATTCACTGACTTTATGAATTGCAATTCAAACCGAATGCTAACTGGTCAACTTGGCCCGGCCCACACATCTCATGTTTTTATTTGTGTAAAAAAATATTTATTTATATATTTATTTGTTGATTTTCGCAATAGCAGCAACAAGTTCAACGGGTTCAAAAAGTAATTGGAATAATTCTAGGCTGATAAGACCAGGCGAAAATGATCAGGCCTATCGCTAACCGGAGATTACCAACTTGGTTTATGATCGAAGATTTACATATGTTTATATATACATAGTTACTGATACATAGGCGTTTATACTATCATTTAAGTACGTACATATTAACTTTGGCACTTTCCTTTTATATATATGATTGGTATATTAGCTTTGCTATGATTAGATTAGTTTCCAGGCCCAGTTCTCATATTTATTTTGTGTCATTTCTGACTAAACACAAGAGACAATATTCTTATAATACATTTTTTTTTTTTTTTGCTTTGTTTTTGTAAAAGACCCCCTATGGGTTAGCATCTATTTACGTATTCTCTTATCAGTGTGCATGTGTCAAAAGTTCATTGATTTATAAAGCAAAAAAATGATAAGTTCATACCACATATTGATATAGACGGAGAGATTGTTGCATCAGACGATTAACCATATGAGTAACTGAGGAACATCGGAACATTTATATATGTAGAAGTCAAGAAAAGGGATACTACATATATACATGTACATACATACATACATATAATATCTTAATTCTGGTTTTTATTTACAACATTTCACGAAGTGATTAATGGAGAAAAATACAAATTTCATTAATCCTATATTGTCATACGATTTCAATCACAACTGTTTCGAGAATAACAGTTCTAAAATCAATCAATTTTATCTTTTAAACAGATCGTATCTTTCAAATCGGTATATATGTAAATCTTATATGTATATGTATACTTAAAATCACAAAATCTATTTTAAAATAAGGGTTAAACAATTGAGATTTTAGAAACTTTATCTAATAAATATTTCTAACGAAAACAAAATATATTTTTAGTGCAATTAAAATTCAAAATAAAATAGAATGGAATATGCACGATTATCTAGCAAATAACTAAAATTAGCGTTGCTACGTAAGAAATGCTAATATAATCTACGTGACTTAAAAGGAAACATGAAACATGCAAAAAAAAAAACAAAAAAAAAAAACCAACAATAATAAACAATTGATCTTTAGTTTTCGTCAAAGGATAAAATTAATTTTTACCCTTCATTAGAAATGCAGCTGGTACTTTCTAATTATTTGTTTTTTGCAAAAAACAATAAATATATTTACGTCTAGAAAATTGAGAATATAATGACTCAGGAAAAAAAACAAAGAAAAAAGAAAATCTACGCCCAAGAACACGATATTTGAGTAGGTCCCCCGAAAACCAAAACGAGTTTAAAGCTAAGGCTATCAACACGTTGTGGTAAGTCGGAGGAAAGATATTGAGGTTACCCCACATATAGTTGCTTTTATTTGCATGTATTGAGTCTGTATACATATACATACATACATACTTACATACATATGTATTATGTTTGCTTATATGAAAGAATTATGAGAACAAGTAACAAGTAACAGTAGAAAAGATTTTGTTTTTCTAATGATCGTATTTATTTTGTAAAACTGTACACGCTTCTTTTAAACACCTACGATAAAATGCCGGGCTACACAGAAATTGAATGTTTGCAAACTAAAGATGAATTTAAAATCGCGTTATCACAACACGTTGCCGGTTCAAGAGCATAAAATGGGAAATACGCAAATGTACACACACACATAGAGTTGTATGCACATTGATCAAAACAAATTAATTTAAAGTGTTTTACTACAATTTCTCTCTTTGTGGTACTTACCGTTACCGCCTTTTCTTGTGAATTATCGCAGACTGCGTCCGAATATCGTCTGATTGTTGAACATGGAAACTTTTTTCCCGGCAAAGACACAGCTGTTGAGGGCGAATTCGATGATAAAGCTCGCATCAGCTGTTGCTGTTGCTTAACTGGGTAGTAAGAAATGGTTAACTGCTGTAATTTTCGCGGAAAGAGTACTCGAGGGTATTGCATTTTCTAACAGGATTTAAAATGACACTAAAGACGATCTAGATCGGACACTGTATTCTATTTACTTGCGACTTGCACATATGTATGGTAACTTTCCCGTTCAAACCTCAACTAGACCAAAATAATACAAATAAAATGTCATCAACTGCCCTCTTGTTGAAGTTGTTTGCCGGTCGGGTCTCAGCTTTTAGTGATAATGATGACACTTTAACCTTTCGATGCTGATAAAGATAACAGTCTCTCTGATTGTCTTTCTACTAGCAGGTCGGCTGCCAGTGGCGGATTTACCGGCTTAGCCATCCTAGGCCACTCGCCGCAAACAAGACACCAATCTTTCTTCTGAATAGGTACTAAAGGCAGTACACACACCTACCTACGGAGAGCGAAATATAAGTTTTGTAATTGGTTTGAAGATCTTCAGTTCATTACCATTTTTTATATTGCAGTGAGAGCGAACTGTATTACAAAATTTTATATTTGCCGCCCCTTATACCTGGCCACCCAAAACCCGTGGGACGACTGTGGCTTTAGGGTTGCTATAAGTTAGTCGAATATTCTTAAGACAATCGGCACGAACCAGCTGTTTGAGCTTTTCCAGAATATCTTTGAAAAAATTACTGGCCAATGGAGCTTGAAAAGCTAAAATTTCAAATGTTTTGTTGGCTATTGTGAATTTTTAATAAAAATAGCTAATCAATTGCCTTAAAAAATTATTCTTGTTTTGATTAATGGTTTTAAATGTTACTTTATTTACCATTTGCCGTTTATTACCATTTTCTTATTTGAATGAAAATGTTAAAGCTGTTTTAACATTCAAGACCGCTTAAAATTATCAGGATAGTTCGCGTAAATATGATTATAAAGTGATCAATGCAGCCGTTATTTACATAGATAAATTCATCTAAACTACAATATTTCTTCTCATCAGTTATTATTATTAGAAATAGTAAAAGTCTAATTGTAAAGAATAAAGTATAACAGCATTACTCGTAGTGAGTCTGTAATGTAAGGAGACTTAACAGGTGGCTGTTATTAACAGAATTAACAGAGATTCGCGAAATCGATTGGTTTATTCTAAAAGTTTTTTTCAGTGTTGTTTCGGTTTTCAAGATAAGCGGTCGTGTGGTTGGGTCCGTCAAATGTCAAATAATTCGTTTTTTTTTGAAAATACAAAATTTTGAAAAATATCAACATTCGAAAATAAGAAGAATCCGGCTTAAGTCGAGCAGAAGGTGAAAAAAGTTAATTGTTAACCGTTAAGCCGGTCGGGCTGGGGCAGCAGAAAGAAATACAACAACGGCAATAAGAATGTTTTTACCGTTAGCAATTTCGCTTCGTCTTTAATGAACACAAAAACGCGCGCTCTGCAAAAATCCAACAACAAAAACGTTACAATTTTTGTTCACATTTATTAATTTTTTGTGCATTTTTTTTTGGTTTTTCCCCTTCACATAAGAAACAAATGAAGAAATACAATAACAAAAAAATGAATGAATGAAAATTGCTGAGGGGAGAGAAAAAACACAACTAAACTGAAAGATAAGACAACAACAAAAGCCAAATAACAACAAGAAAGCCATAAAGAAAGGTGAGAAAAACAAAACCAAAAAAAAAAAAATAAAAAAAAAACACAAAAACGCAAAAATTATTTATTTAATGTGCTAAAAAAATAATTATAATGACACGCAACACACAGGCAGAAAGACGAATAAATAAATATATAAAAGTTATTGTTATTTTGTTTTTTGTTATTTGTAATTTTGTGTTGCTATTTTTTTTTTTTTTTTTTTTTTTAATATTACGATATAATAAAACAAAAAAATCCCCGTTGTTCTCGTGAAGGCTTCCGGGTTTGTTGACTTTTTTTGTTATTGTTGTTATTGAAATTGGCATAAATAATAATTATAAACAATTGTTTTTATGATATTTTGTTTTTTGTCCGGAAATCTGTAAAGTTATATATATATATATAGTATATAGTATATACATATATGTACATTGTACATACAAATGTATGTAAAAAAAAACAGCCGACTAATTGCACAAAGCGCAAAAAAGCTAACAAAAAGAGAAGAGAAAAATTTCAAACGACAAAAAAACAGAGGTCCGATCTAAGTTTGACTATGTAGACATTTCTATACCCTACACAGGTGTACATATGTATATAGTAATCGTACCAAGATCTTTGTCCCCAAAAGATCTATTTGGTTTCGTATGTTTCGAATAGTTCTGATATAAATATTTTTTACACTCTAACATGCTTCACGCTGATCAAGAATATATATATATATATATACATATATGTGTTTATTTAACTGTATTAAAAGTATATAGATCTGCATCATGTTAATTAAATAAAATATAATAAGATTTTGCCCTAATCTTACAAACGTATGTACATATGTATAACCAAAATGCATATACCCCTTATATCTTTGGGTATCAAAATTAAATTAAATTCGTGCGGCAAAAGATTTCCATTTTGTTGTTGCTGCGCTTTTTTTTTTGTATTTTATTTGCCTTCCTTTTTTGCTTATTTCTTTTTTTGTTTTTTTTTTTTTTTTTTAAGGTGAGTTGGTAATTAATTTTTGCCAGGTTTTTTTGTTGTTGTTTTTTCGAATTTTCCCTCTTAACTTTTGGAATGTATTTTAGTTTTTGTTGTTGTCGTTTTTTGCATTTCTTTAAATAACAAAAAAAAATTTTAATTGCAAATCGCTTTTTTTTGTGGAACTATTACTATCACCTTTCTCTCTCTCTCTCTCTCTTACTGCCTCTTTCTCTCCTACACACACACTTTGCCATTGCCTATCTGCGTTTACTTCTCTCGTGGTCGCTGTTTCTTTTACTCTCTTTTTGTTTTTGTTCGCATTTTTATTAGATTTTGTTTTGTTTTCACAACGATATTCGGCCAAAGGAGGCGCGTCATCAATGAGCGTTAGTGTCGGTGTCTCCGTCTGTGTGTGTGTGTGTATTTGTGCGCGCGGCGCTCCACTCACACACATTTCCATGCTCCAAATTTCAAGTTCATTGTCCAAAAACAACAACAAGCCAGAGGGGCCATGTGTATGTTTGTACACACGTATCATATCTATATACATACATATATTTATGTACATATGCATATGTATGTATGTATGTATGTATGTATATAGAATGTCAGAAAAAACAACTTGATTTGTTTTGCTTTTGCTTTTTGATTAGAAGCAACCGTATCGCTTTTATTGAAATTCAAAAGAAAAGTAAAAACTAAAATATCGCACCCTTTCCTATACCCTTGAAAAAAGAGTATATTAGCTTGCAACGCATAGGTAGATATAAACAGCTGGTTAATTTACATAAGAATATACATACATACCCGATGTTCATATATGTATTTCAATGAGTATAAAATTATAAATAAAAAAGATATCAACAAAGTATACATACATAAGTATATAATGATAAGTGGAGATTTCAAGTTAAATAAATACATATTTTAATTATTCAGGAAAATTATTTTATATTATATAAATAAAAAAAAATGGGAAAATTTAAAATTTTTACACTTCATTCGATAAATTAAAATTCTTTAAATTGTTAAGATAAGCATTAATTAAGTTTTTGGCTTTTTAAAATAGATTTCATTCTTACGCCCTTTTCTTAATTGAGTCTCAAACTTAATTATGACAATATTAATTATGATGCCATAAACATGGCATTGTTACCTGGTTTTCTTACAAACGTATCAAAGTGTTTGTTATAATCCTAAAATCCTATAAATAAATAGGATTCAAATTTAAATCCTATATCCTTCCGAAACTGGAAGATACAATGACAAGAATAGCAGCCAAATATCCATTTTCTCATGTTTGTATATGTATATTTAGCTTCTGGAGTTTCGAACGATCCAGGTTAGCTTTTCTTTTTTATATTTACATATGTATGTACATACATACATATAATAATTATAATAATATTATGTACATCTGTATGTACATATATATTTATATTGGAATAAAAATATAAATTATAATTTCTCAGTCCCTCTTGGCAATTCGTGCTAGACCTTTGCAGGTTAACAAATAGAAAAAAAAATAAATAAATCTCGGAAAAAAATAATATTCACTCATAAAATAATAATAAAAAAAAGTTAAAAAAAAACAAAAACTAAAAAACAATTTCTCAATAACAACAAAAATAAAAAAAAAAAAAATTCTTTAGAAAAATGTTAACAACAAAATTTAGAAACAAAACAATAACAAATACTTAAATGTATCTATGTATGTATGTATACATATGTATGTATGTATGTATACATATGTATGTATGTATGTATACATATGTATGTATGTATGTATACATATGTATGTATGTATGTACATACATGCATGTACATATCTGTATATTGTTAACAGTACCATAGATATTGTTTTTTAAGCTGTTTGTTGTTTTTTGCGCATTTTGCGTAATAAAGTCCCTGGTTTCCCCTCTTTAGCCCTCTGTGGCTCATTTTGCTTGTTGCAAATACTTTTGTTCATACAAACGAGTGCAAATATTTAACATTATTCTTATTTTAAAGTATGTATTTATTACCTAAGAATTTTTCACTTTTTATTTTAAATGAAATCAAGAAAATAATACAATAAAATAAGAGTATACAAAATGTTTATCTAATGCTTAATTAAACAAATGAATTAGATTTCTTTCATTAGTTTTTTTTCTAGAATAAATAAAGAAATTGAGATACAGATAGAGGACGGATTAACGAAACGTTTTAAATAATTAAATATTTTTCAGGTATTATTCTATAATTACTTTTCACTTGCAAATAATATATAAATTATTAGATATTTGAATCATTAGACTATAGGCTAAGATCTGTCGCATCTGTCTTATCGAGGCTTATATCATCTGAAAAAATTACCTTCCGATTTTGGGGTGATATCAGCGTATATTTATAATTTCAAAACAAAAAATAAAAAGTAAGCAAGCAGCAAATTGGAGAACAGCAACAAATTATCGGAAGCAAATAAATAATAGCAAAGTATTCATAAACCTTTTTAATACCCATTATCAATCTACATATGTATAAAGAAAAGGGGCGTTTTGTTGGTAAAAATTTTCAACATACATATGTATGTATGTATGTATCATTAATCGACAAACTTTCGCTCATATTATTGAGAAAATGTTTAAAATATATATGTAATATAAGTATGTATATATGCATATTTTTATGATTTTAATAGTCCCCCTGCAACTCATGAGAGGTTACAGGGTATAAAACCACAAACAGAACTAAAAAACAAACACGTTAAGCAAATTCGCTGATAACTTTAAGCAACAAAAACAAAACAAAAATATGGAAAAAAAAAAATAAAATGAAAAGAAAAAGTAATGCGAAGAAGAATGGAAAAATTATGGGACAGCAAAGAAATCTAAAAGCGAGAAGAGATAAAAACTATTTCCGTTGTACAATGATAATATATTATATATGGTTATATCTATGTATGTATGTATATACGACCATATAAACATAGTTATAAATGTGTTATAACAAAAAAAGGTTCACAAAAATACGAAACAAAATACAAAAAAAAAAAAGACAAAAAAATGTACATATGTATATTATGTCGCGATCCAAAATTAAAAAAAAAACAATCGTCAATTCGCTCTCTATTTTTATGCAATTAAGATGAAAAAAAACAAAGTTTTGAATTTATTTTAACTGTGCCGAAAGCCTAAATACCCTTACATATTAGTCAAGTGATCCAAAATTATTGAGTTTTACAAATACTTTTAGAAATTCACAACCCACTATTAATAAAACAAATATAAATATGTCGATATAGTCAACTGATTTTATTGATTTTGATCTTGTTAAAAGAGTTTTTTTATTGATGTAAACTATGTTTTACTATGTATTAGATGAAATTTTTCGATCCAGACCTTATGGCTTAAAATTTAATCCAGAATTATAAATAATATTTTTTTGTTGATTAATGTACATACATATATGTTTAAATTTAAATTATATATTTATATTTGTTTTTTGCAAGGGTATCGAAAACAGAAGAAAAAAAATTAAATTAAAGAAATACATACAGAACACGCACAACAAAAACTTCCCCGAAAGAAAAAAAAAATTGAATCTCAATTGAAATTATGAATCACAAAATAAAAAATATACATATAAAAAAATTAATGAAAAAAAAAACAAATTGTTTTGTGGTTGGTTGTTGGTTTTTTTTTTTGTTTTTTGTTATTTTTTAATACATTCCATTTTAACTTTTTTTATAGATATTTTTGTTGCTGAGTTTTTTGTTTTGGTTTTTTAATTTATCCGCTTCCGTGGCATTGTGGGATGCCCTTTTTTTGTTGCACCCTGTACCGCCAATAGGCGAAAGGGTATATAAAGGGTATAAATAGTTTATATATAAAATATAAAAAACTCAACTCTTTGGGTTACCATTTTGCTTGAAATACACCAGCTACAGGGTAATTTTTGTGCGGCGCAGCGTAGAATTTTGTTTCTTCTTTGGTTTTATAATTTTTCATTTAATTTTTTGCTCTACCCAGATGAGAATGTAGAATAAGAACAAATCAAAATCACAAAAAAAGAATAACAATTTCATTTAAATTTGTAAATGTTTTTGATAGATAATTGAAATATAAATATTAATTAAATTCCAAAAAAAAAGTTTAACAATGTCTTTTATACATCGACGTAAAAATTATGCAAATGAAATTTGAATGATTGAGGAAGTTTTTGGTATTCTCTTTTCGATGCTAAGAATCAATAAAAGTAAAATAAAGTTTTCAAGAAAATACAATCAGATATAGGGGAATAGGTTTATTAAAGTTCGACTTAAACAATGTGGTTTTTTTTTTCAATTGAACTTAATTATTGGTTATTATAATTATTTTTTGCAAATTTTCCTAAATAAATTATTAATGAATTAGTTCTTAATTAAACTCGTTATTCTTTTTTTTTTTTAATCTGCTACAGTTATTTGCTTAGGGGTTTAATTTTTACAATTTTTTGTATGTTTAAACATATATTTTTTGTTTATATTTTACATTTTAATTCAATTGCAAATTGCATTAATATATTTCCTTATAATTTTAGGCTTCACTTAATAAATGAAATCAATACGTTTTTGTGTTGTTCAAATCGCGTAAATTTCATTTAATCATTTTTTTGTAAACATTTAACGGTTTTCATTGGAAAAGAAAACAAATATAAATACGTGACGTTGAATTTAGTACATACCTTGACTGCTCTAGATAGATATAGAACTATATTCCGTATACATACATATACATATACAGTGTTGCAATATTTTTTCAAAAATCATTTTTGATTAGATGATCTAATTTCAAACAAAAAAAATTGTAATTGGTTTTAAAGTTTGCCGATAAATTATATACTATACCCTAGCAAAAAGGGTATATTAAGTTTCTTTATAAGTTTGTAACGCATAGAAGGATATATCTTCGACCAGATATATTCTTGATCATGTCTAGCTGATTTGAATTAAGGTTTATCCGTCCGTCTGTCTGAATCAACATAATATGTAGTTAGCTCGTCTTTCTGGGTTTAATTTTTCTTTTTATTTATTTACAATGTTAGATGGAGTGGACCTAATAGAAGGGAAGATAACATAACTACTGTATACATAATTATGTCTGCAAATTGAGCTGATAAATGAAAGTAATATAATTACCTTTGAAAACTGTTGCATACTTTTAGGAAATGATGGAACAACAGGTTTTGCATATATGTACATATGTATATGTGTATGTATGTATGTGTATATAATCGTATGTTTACATCTAACAATCTATATAAGAAAGTTGCCCTTTATTTGAACTTTTTTGCCATATCTATCATATATACACAATACATATATGTATATATGTCTTTATTTATATGAACATCTCACTAAAAAAACCAACTACAAATCATGGCTGAAAACTGCTAGCAAAAAGTCGATGACTGAAATTCTTTTTTGTTTTTTATTTTTGCTCTCTTTGTTTTATATATGTATGTATGTATTATATAAATAAAAAAAAATAAGGGAAAGAAAATATTAAAAGAAGAGGCAAACATTGCCAGCGAAAATAAAGTCGAGCATTTAATTTATTTACCTCCTTTTCTGCCCGCCATCACCTCCTCCCTTTTTCATACGCCTCCAACACCGCCTTTGAACTTCCCGGCTAGCTTCGAAGTCCCCATGTTAGTCCCCTCTGCTACCCAACATCGTCATCATCATCATCATCGTCCGCCATATACCATATACCGCCTAGAATGAAGAATACGAGAATAAAAAAAAAAAAACGTTCGTTTTACTGTTGCTCGGTTTTTGTGCCTTTGCCTCCTTTTTTTTCTTCATCTCTCTCTCTTTTGTTCTTTTTTCTTTTGTTTTTGGCGCGCGGCAGCAAAGTGCAGAAAAACTAGAAACAGAAACTGAACTTTGGCTGTGCCCAGCGACTACAAAAAAAAAACGAACAAAAAGGAAGCAAAAGAAAATCACCAAAAACAACAATAAGAACAAAAAAAAAACACAAAAAAATTATACAACAAAAAAGAAATACAAGAAAAACTTAATTTATATTTTGCACAGAAAACAAAATGGTAAAAGACGTAAAGCAACCAAACTTAAAAAAAAAAGAAGACATTACAGAATGTCCCAATTTTGGCAGCATAGGCTATTTAATGGAGTTTGTTACAACTTCGTAAAGTAATATAAAATATTACGAAGTTAATAATATAAATTATAAATTTCAAGTTATTATAGATAGATTTCGCGTTTAGATATTGGTAATAAATTATTTATATTTATACAGAACAGAATGGAAATTGAACAAGTGATTATGTATATTAAGTAAATTACCATGTATTCTGTCTATTTTATATGTACTATTTTTTATGTATATATTCTTGATACTATTCTATTCTCCTAAAAAGAAAGAAAAGGTTTATCTATTAAAACCAAAATTTAATTAATTTTTTTACCTTTAGATTATATGAGAATAATTTATGCTCCTTTTGTTTATTTTTAGATTTAATCGTTAGATTTAAAATAATCTTTTTAATAAATATTTTCTATGTTTTCTTGCCCCAATTACGATGAAAAATATAAAAATTAATTAACTGAGCAGCTTTTCTAGTGTTTCACTGCAATGGAAAATGGAAAACTATTGAAAATTTTAACTGTAATTAACTGATTTAGTGTGGGACTTCTCTCAGGTTGTGTGGTCCTCTTGGTAAAATATTTGTCCTGTTACAATTTCTTTAAACCTTTGATAAGTCACTTTTTCTACTTTAGTTTAATATGAAGTATTCGAAATATTTTCATCTTTTTTTTTGCTGAGAATATGTAGACAGGGCATATATATTTTAACTATATATGTAAGTTAACCTTTTTACTTACATACATACATACATATATAAATGCCAAGCGCACCAGTAAAACTATGAAAAAATCTCATATAGTATATATTTACTATACATATATGTACATACATACACATGTACAAATATATAAAGCGAGACATGCACATTACGAAAAGAGTAAATCGCTTTTTTTTCCCCAACAAGCGGATGGTGAAATGCGGGGGGTGGGGCGATATACTATATCTCAATATTCACTCTGTCTGTGCTTTTTTTTTTGTGCTGGTCTCTTGATAAGTTCGTTCGATTGGTTCGATGAGGTATGGTGGTGCGAGTATGGGGGGGGGGGACGGTCATGGATATGTTTGTGACTGTGTCTGCTGGATCCCTTTGCCTACAATATTGTAGATTTTTCGGCCCTTCTCCACATTGTCTGGTACGAAATTGAACAATTTTATAAAACACTCGAATACGCAGAAAAACATTGCGAAAAAAAAACACTAACAATAACAAAAGACGTAATAAATTACAAAGTCACAAAAACAAAACAAAAAAAATTCACCAAAAAGACAACAAACAAAAAATGAGTAAGTCAGAGCAAAAAAGAAAAAAAAAATCCGTTACGGGGACCAAGAAAAAAAAACAAAGTTGCTCATTTCAAGGAGACAGACCCTACGTCGACGAACGGTATTGCTGGGGAATGATAAAACTTCTCGAGTTGCTTCCAGTTTCCGGTATTCACGACGTAGTCATGGTTTATAGTATCCATCGACAACGTCACCATCAATATTATTATTATCAGCAACAAGGTTAAATTTTTGTTTTTCATTTTTCTTCACTACATTTTGTTAGTGTCATCTATTGAAATATATATACATATACATATATATATTTACATTTCATTCAGTCATTGATAAAAATAAAAGTTAAGTAAACGATAGAGTACCTAGATGTACATACATACTTAAATACATATGAATGTAACATGAAGACTTTTCCGAAAACGATCATTTTTATTTCAAAGAACTGGGTTAAGGGGAATTTAGTTATAAGTACATATATATTTTTGATCGCCTTTCAAATAAATCAACTTACTTATTTATTAGATTTACACTTTTAGATTTATTCAGCATAGGATTTACATTACAAAATATATATGTAGTAATTTCGGGTTTTATAAAGTTCTCTGATCTGCAGACTTTGCTTTTTATTTCTTTATCGGGATATAACGTGATATGTGTAAAAACTTTTGATTTTGTTGTTATCTTTTGTATAAATAAATTTAAGTGATTAATCCAAATTATATATTTCATTTTAATAGTTGAAATTTGTGAAAAATCAACTAAAAAATCATTTAAGCTCATTGACTATAAAATTAGCTCAACTAAAGTTACTTTTAACACTTAAATAGACATAAATAGACTTATTTTAAATTGATTCGCTGATATATATAACCTAAATTTTTATTATATACGATCTTGATGAAGTTCTTAGCAAATAAAAAAGGAGTTAAGCATTTTAGGAGAAAATGCCATGTGGATATAGTAAGATAAAACAAATATTAGCCAAAAGATACAACTTGCCAATAATGATTGCAGCAAAAAAACAAAAAAATTCCGCAACTTTTTAATAATTATATAAAATTTTACATGATCATCAGGAAGGAAATAAAACTAGTCGAATCTAAATTTAATGTCCTTTATTTAAGAAAAAAAATTATTCATACCAAACCTATTTTTTGGTCCAATTGTTCCTATGGAAGTTATAGCATTTAGTCCACCGATTCTAATAAAACTTGGTGGATGTATTATTATATATATAAAACTCACAAATATCTGTAACTTTAGTTATCGGAGGAGATCGTGTTTAATCAGACAGGTGGACGGGCAGAAGGATATACAGACAGGGCTATATTATATAGAAAATAGAATAGGAAAAATATATTTTCTTTATATAGTCGAAGATGCTTCCTTGCATCCTATGCGTTGCAAACTTCTCATACAAATTAATATACACTTTTTGCAAGAGTATTAACAGAAAAAGCGGTAAAACAACTCTGGAGGAGATGGGGCTATTGCTGCTGGTGTTGCTGGGATCGAGGGTGAAGGCCTGGAGGTCAGTGAGATTGGCTCTGATGTGTTGTGTTTTATCTTTAATATTTAACTTTATATTAAGTAGCGCAGCAGCAACAACAACAAAATATATGATAAATAATGAAAATAACAAATCAAAAAAGCAAATAATATAAATGTGGAAGGTGACACAACGGGGGGAGGTTGCGGGAGAACAAGTAATATAAGTTAGAATCCATAGGCGAGGCTAACGTACTTATAGATAGATATACACACACACTGACACATACACACACACACACACACACACACACACACACACACACACACACACACACACACACACACACAGACGCACACACACAGAGAGAGCCAGAACAAAAAAAAAAAAAACGACGACAGTTTTCTTGATGAATGTTCGCGGTGCTTCCCATTTCGCTCTTCTCTCTCCTCTCTCACATTTTCCTATCATACATCTAGCCACCTTACCAAGTAAAGTGAGTTTTTCCTTCGAGTATCTTGTGAATATTCTTTTTTTTTTCTTTCAGTATTTCTTTTTTTTTATATTTTGTTTGTTTGCCGCAACCAAAAAGCCAAAGAGCTTCTGTTCACTCCTCATTTCCCTCTGCACTCCATTCACTTCTGAGAAAAGCAGCTTTTCCTTTTTTCGCAACGCAATTTGTGTTTTGTGTCTTGTGCAAAAATAAAAAAATTGAAAAAAAAAGGAAAAAAATACCCAAAACGTTTGCATACTATGTTAGCAGAGAGTTAGAGTAAGAGAAGGAGAAAGACAAAAAGATATAGAATAGACAAAGAGAGGAGTGGGGGGAGTCTTCAAGTTTATGCACATACATACATACATACATACATACATACATACATACATACATATATAGTTGATGGAGTCGATGTAGACGCTTCTTTTGCTGGCCTTTAGGGCTTCCATATTCAGCTAGCACCTGCTTGGTATCCTATAAAGATCTATCGTTTGTCGATAAACTTTAATAAACTTGGTAGGAATTTAACCAATTTTAAATTCCTTTATTGTTATTGTTTCCTTAAATAATAAAGACTATTAAGGCAAAGTGATTTAGATTTTAATTGAATATATTGAATGCGTTTTGCGATCAGTTAAATAAAAGCTAAGACAAATGGGTAAATAAAAGGCTAAAGAAATAAAATTAAATTGTTGAAATACATATAATCAAAATAGAAAATATCAATTTTCTTTTAAATAAGAAATGTTAATAAATAATTCTCCAGATATGTAGCATATTAAATCGTTCAGTTTTAAAATCAAATCTTACTTTGAAACAGGACTTCAAAAACATCGTACTAAAACTCATTTCTAAAGAGATTTAAACTTTTAAAAATTATTCCAATTATGTATTAAAATTATATAATTTCCTTATACTGCTTTTCTTGATCATATAATTAATTTGAGAAAAGCAATCAAAATTTTTTCAAATCTGGTTGACATGATTCAAATCCCTCAACTTTTTAATTAATTCTTAAAGAATGTCATTTTCATTTTCGTAATTTGAAAAAATGTCGGCGGCCTTAAAGTGTTTTTTCCTTAGGTTTTTTTAACTTTGAAAGCTTCTGGACTAAACTCTATTTTTGCAATTTACTTAATTTCTATATTTTGGCATTGTATTAAAGAGCTCCGTTAAAAAATGTCAAAGAAATTCATTTCTTTTAAGACAATCCTTATAACTCTGAATTTTTCAACATCTAAACTTTGAAAATATGCAAAAAATAAATCAATGTTTTTTTTTTAATTTCTGGACTAGAAAACTACCGTAAATTAACCTTAAACTCTACATATATTCTGTAGCAACAATTGTCTCTCATTTTAAGAAAATTATTGGGTAAAGTAAATTATTGGGTCTATAAACCAATCTAAATCATTGTCAGGGCATTATTTTGTCATGACATTGGGTGATGTATCTTCTTTTTGAACACAATAAGTAAAGTGTTTTTTTTTTTTCTTTTTGGGTTATCGTTTGAAGCTTTTTGCTACATTTTTGGTGCAGATTTTTTCAATTTGAATTGATTCTAGCAAATTCTAACATTTTCACATTTTTTCCTTCTCCTTTCATGTTATTAATTTTTTTCCGTTTTATTTTTTTTTTTTATTTGTTTGATTCGAACACGAGAAACTGCTTATTCATTTTGTGGGCTTTCTGTAGTCGTTGGGCGTTTATTTATGCAAGGAAAGAGAAGTCGAAATGCATATTGGAGACGTTGACGAAGATAAAGACGAAAAAGTGGTGGATGGTGAAAGGAAGGAGAAGTTGTTATTTTAAATTTTTTAACAGATTTTCTTTCGCATGTCTAAAGATCATATACATATGTATGTATGTATATAAATACTATGTCTGTATGTTTATGTATATATTTTTTCCTCTCATTCTATTACTGATGAAGTTTTGTTTATTTTGTTTTGATGATGGGCCAGGCCAACACTAGGAAGTTTCAAGAGTTGGTTGAGATCGGAAAGGCAAAACCTATCCATTTACTGTTTACTTCTAAAGAATGATGGTATTTCTTTATTATTTCCCATACATGGGAAAATAAAATCAAAATAGTTATTTGGGGGAGAGAATGCGTTAACATTTGAGTTGCACTTTTCTTGAATTTATTTGTTTACCCTTGCACCGTTTGGTTCTTAGATCATTAGTTGGCAGAATGCAGTTTGCAATGCATAAACAAAAAAAAAATATATATGTATATACAATTTCTGATATTGATCTATAATTAAGCTTAATGTTTATTAAACAAAATTCTTTCTCTGCAAACAATTGATTTAGTATACAATAAAAACAAAATAATTAAGTTATCTTTTAAGAAATTTAATTATCAATTTAATGAGCTTCTAATATTTGTCTATATTATGTTTATATAATATCTGATTAGTCCGTGGTAATAGAATTTAAGTCTTATAAATATTAATTAGTTCAATGTTATTCCACTATGGGTCAGCTACTTTCCTTTAAAGTCTTATTATGCTTTATTTTTTACCACAAAACGAAGAAAAAAAAAATTGAATTGCCAAATGGGAAGTAAAATCCAAAACTGAAGTCCAAGATCAAGATCAGGCAACAATAGTAACAAATACAACAGCAATAACTACATAAAAAACAACTGCAAATAAGGCCAAGTGCAATGGCAACTTCTCGTCTCCTACACATACACCTATGTACATACATATGTATGTACATACATACATACATACAGGTTGATTTGCTTACCCAGCAAACATTTCCAAGGCAATCGGTTTTAAATAAAACAACTTTAATCTTAAATCTAAGATCTTATATAAAGATTTAAAGATGTAAACTGTGCCTTTTTGGTCTACAGGCAGCAATTTTAGTTAAGTTTAATTAGTTTAATATAAACAAATAAAAAAAGAGTAAAATAAAAAATGGAAAAATTGAAAGAGATTTGGAATAACGAAGTGAAGGGTCCCAAAAAATGCATTGCGCTAGGTCACAATTGTATTCCTCTTAGCAATCCAAAATAAAACAAATTAAAAGGGTTTATTAAACTATAGTATTGTTATTATTGCTAATATTAACTAACAATAAATCGATAAACATAATTTATTCCTTAAATTTTCGCTTTGGATCTATATAGAGAATTTTTAAAATCTGCTAGATTTAAGCAATTTAAAAAGTGAAAAACTTAAAATATATATATATTTTTTTGCTGTTTTTTGACATCTCTGAAATTGTCAAGAGAATCTTAGTAAAAGCAATGAAAGAGAATTATAAAAGTTAATTGTTTATAGAACAATCTATTTTGGAAAAACGTCTGAAACTATCTTAAATTTCGTATTTTTGTTAACGATTTAACACAATATTGATTTGAAGAATAAGAAGGAGTTGATTGAATTACATTTAGTTTAGATTGAGATTTGATAATTGAATTGATCTCCAATCAAATGTGTTTACTGGGAGAAATGGGATATGTATGTATGTATGTATGTGCATATGTACATCCATTCATCTATATATCCATGTGTATTCACGCGAGTGTTAAAAGTATCTATAAGATACGCAACTGAAACGACAACAGCAGCAGCGGCAGCATCATAAAACGTTCCAAAAAAAAAAACAAAAAAAAAAGTAAAAACTTGCAACGAACACAACAACAACAACAACAACAACAACAACAATTTCTTGCGACTTTACGATGCTCTACAACTATGAGGAGGTTATTGTTGTTGCTTCAACCAAGTCCAAGTGCATTCGCCTTCCGCTCGCTTGTTGTTATTCTTTTTTTTTTTGTTTTCTCTCTCTCTTATTTTTTATTATTATTTTTTTTTATATATTTTTTTTTTTGTTGTGTTGACTTATGTAGCGTCTTATTCTTCTTCTTTGCTTGGATTTTTTTTTAAGTCTTTTTTTCTAATAATTTCCAACCGCAACAACAAAAACAACAATGAAATGAAGAAAAAACACGCAGCGTCCAGTTTGGCATCACACACACACACACACACACACATACAGCCAGAGAGAGAGAGAGAGAGAGAGATACCAAGATACAAATGTATCTTCAGCTAGGCTTTAAGGTTGCTGAACCTCATTTGGGATGTCGGCTGACATGGTCAGAAAAGGAAGAGGGGGGGTGGTAAGGGGAAATGTATGAGCTGAGGTAAAGGGAGGCAAAACAGGACTTTACCATAAATAGGAGTCCTAGCTAAATAACCAGATTTTGTTTTAGGGCTCTTTTCCTCATTCATTTTTGCCCTTTTTTTTGTGATTTTTTAGCCTCTTTCCATTCTATTAGATTCGCTGCGACAGGTTTATAGATTTTAATATTTGCACAGCTGGGCTCCCACTTAAGAAATTCAACTAACCAACAAATTGAAAGTACACTTTTCAAATTTGAAAATAGTTTTGAACTTGATAAATTGACTTGATTTGAAAAGAATATTGCATACCAGATGTTACGTACATACATATATATCTTTATTATATACAATATATTAATTTACAAATACAAAAACATTTATCTTATGCTGGATTTTAGTTACACTTTACTTTTTATTTGAAAATACGTTTTTATTATACAAATTCCATATTATAGATTCGTATTTTCAAAGTTCGAAAAGCATTTTATAAGTTATTTATAAAAGTCTAAAGCTGAACAATTTTCTTTAAGTTATATCAGAAACTTTAAGGGGTTTGAAAAACTTCTTTGAAAAGATGTCAATCTAAATGATCTTGTGTTTATAAATTTAGTAGGATCTTTGGTAAAAAATTTTCATTTTGTCAGATTAACAAAGTGTATCTTTAGCCCAAATAAAAAGATATCGTTTCGTTAAGTTAGTTAGTTAGTTTTGAAAAATTCTTCATGATAATACCTAACGTATTATTCTAAAATTCGAAATAAGGGTTCTCAATTACCTTATGCCTAAAATTCTTGAACATTTTTTAAGATTTAAGCAATTTGTGTTAAATTTATGGAATCCTTTTTGAAATTGTAGAGTATAGAAGCTTCTGTTAAAGCAACCAAAGTTAAATTAAACTTTTGATAAGAAAATTTCAGATTTTCTTTTCAACTAATTGAAGAATTTCTATCTCTGTCTCTCTCTCTCTCTCCATATATCTTTCTCCCTGCGTTTCTCTTTCCTTTGTTTGGCTTTTGTTCGTGGTTTCTCGTTTCCCCCCCCCAACACGTTTGTTTTTTGTGTCGGTGTTTTTTTTTTCTTCCTTTTTTTTTTTTTGTCATTTTATCTAAAAGTTCTCGAATTCGTTGTTTATCGAAGCGTAGCAGATAATCAAGTTCTTTGAAAAACAAAACGAAAAATAAATTTTAATTTTTTCTATCAAAAGAAAAAAAAAGAGAAAACCAGAAAAAAAATACAAAAAATGGTTGAGTCAACTTTTCAAATTGCCGTTGTCTAATCTGGCGCCAAAAATAAAATGTGTCTCCTCTTCAAAAGGGGGTGGTGGTGGAGTTCCTCATGCCGACAAGCAAGAATGAAGAAAAAGGGGGAGGAGGGTAGTGTGGAGTGCATGTATGTATGTATGTACATACATATATACATAATTTGCCACAAATATTTAGACACACAACTCTATCACGTTCTTGTGTGAATGTGTGGTGTATGTGCGTGTAAAATGGATGGGGTGGGGTGGTGTGGGTGTTGTGGTTGGAGGAGAAAAGAGTTCAGTTTTTTGTTGTTGTAGTTACTGAAAATTTCAAAGGTTTTTTTCGTCTTTTTTTTATGGTGCGATAAAATTCATTTTGAAATTTAGGGTTAGTTAAGAGAACCTTTTTTTTTTGTTTTCTTTGCTTCCAAGGGGGAAAGTTTCCTTGTTTTTTTTTACAGTTTTTTTATTCTGTTGTATACAATTTTTTATTAAGTACCTACTACATATGTACATATGTATGTATATATGTGCTTATGTACATATATATAAGCTGTACATATATGTATACATACATATGTACATATATGTATATAAAATAAAATGGAAATTCTGTGCTGAAATAAAGGAAAAGAAATTCCTTTTAAATTTTGCATTTCTTTTTTTCTGCTTTTCGCTTTTCTTTTTTTTCGTTTTTAATTTTGTTTTTTATTTTTGTTCCATTTGTGTACTGACTGGCGCTGTGCCCTGCCCCTTCTTGCTTCCTTTTTTTTTTTGTACATAAATTTATATATAAAACATAACTTACGTTACACTGTAATGACTTTTAAATACCCTATACAAAATATAACTTTCTTATTTTCTGATAAATTTGAAACATATATTGGCAACTAAATTAAAAATGAATATAAAATTTTAAAAAATTAAACATAAAATATAGAAATTCTATTTCTAGAATTTAAGTAAATGTTATTAAAATTTTATTATATTAAACCATTAGTCGAACAATAATAATAATAATATAAATAATATTGGGTATTGAAAATATACCCAATGAGAGTGCATATATTAATTTATTTAATATATAATCAATGACATAATACCCATTAATCAGTTATTGATATTCTTACCGATTTTAAATGTTAGATCAGGTCTTAAAAGTTTTTAAAAATATTGTGGAAAATTATGCTCATTTATTTATTTTTCTGCCTTTTATATTTCGCTGATATTTTATAGGGTATATTGGCATTCGTTGTTGTAAGTAATGCTTTTATATTCATTCCTTTTGTTTGCTATAATATGAGGAGTAGCCATTGTCGGGCGATGATGACGATATAAAAAAATTATACAATTTACAAAAGCCAGAAACACATAGGACAAGTAAAATAAAAAAAGAAAGAAAATTACTGTGACAGGAATAAGATTTACATGGGTTTTTATGTATATACATATGTACATACATACATATATAAATATATATAAAAATATAAAGGTTTTTATATGTACATATATACCTATTTTCTGTTATATGTTTATGTATATAAATATATATATATATGATGCATCGTTGTCCTGACAAAAACTCAAAATGATAATGTGGTTACTTTATGCCACAAACGAAACAACAAGGAGTTAAAAAAAAGGATATATGCAACCACTTTAAAGTTTAAACTTTAGTCAAGCGAGAATAGAAACTATATATAATTATATATAACATGTTGTTCAGGTAGTAATTTTTAACGCCACTTGCTACATACGTTAACTTTTTTTTTATTAAAATAGTTTGTTCAATTATTTGACTCTGTCGGTGGATAATAAAATACATTGGTACATAATTGGAAACAATTTTATTACCTAGGTTTTTCTAAAAGTAACCAAGACAAATAGTTTTTTGTCTGAAAATAGTTAATGATAAATTTTAAATATTTAATAGATTTAATCTTGAGCCTGGCTTCTTTAACTCCACTTAATTTTAATATATTTGTATTTTCTTGGTTTTTTTTTCTATATAAATTAGAGGCTATTAACTATAACCAAATGATCTTACTATAACGAAATTTTCTATTAATCTCTTTGATTCTGAAAATCTTAATGGACAGAGCATTTTTTTTTTAATTATCCTAGGCTCTAGGTAGATTTCAGTTTGTTCTGGGAGTTTATTGTGATACGCTTTTAGTATATACTTAGTCGGGTGACTTTGAAGCTTTAACCCCTATAACCCCCCCCCCAACCCGTTATTCAAGCTTTTCACTCCTTTACCTTTCTACCCTGTTAAAAAACGAACAACCATAGCACAGGCCATAAATTTCAAGAATTCCCCCAACAATTTGCTACCCTTTTTTATAGTACTTTTTCACTTTTTGTTTTTTTTTACTTATGTGTGTGTGTGTGTAAAACGCATTCTTATTTTTAGTACTAATAACACAGGAAAAAGGGGAAAAAATCTACGTAGCTGCGTTTTATGTCCATATGGTGGGGAAAGGGGGGACAGAGGTGGGGGTTAACAAAAAGGACAGCGTAAGAAATAAGAGTAAAACTCGTCAACTTGGGTCCCGAAAAAGAAAGAAAAAAAAAAAGACAACAAAGCTTGAGAATACGAAACTTATTTCGTTTCACTTTTTTTCCAAAACGAAAAAAAAACCGGCAAAGAAATGCCAAAAGAAAGTTAAAAAAAATGAAAAAGAACAGTGCAAATTGCAGCAAAGCAAAAGAAACGGGAAAATGAGAAAAAAAAAGGATTTCTCTAAAGTATATAAGTGGCGAGTATATACGAGGGCAGCTCATAAACTTAACCACTATAGATTACCAACTGGAAATTTAAGAAATATTAGAAACCAAATCAGAGTAGATATAATATATAATACAATTTTACGATTAAAGTTGTTTTTTATATGACAGTTTAGCGATACGCAGTACATTTCTTTTTTATATACATATATGAATATATGTTTTAATAGTAATAGATTTATATTCAGTTTGATGATAGTTCTGAATTTATGTTACATTAAAGATAATGCTTTCTCATTCTATATTTAGTGTATATATCGCAATCTCCATATAATGAAGGTTTTTATCTGATCCTGTGCGTATTCACTAAAGGAAACTTTGACTGTTTCAACTTAATTTAAATCATATAATTTATATCTTATAATAATAATCATATAATTTATATCTTTGTGTTCGGTAAAGAAATTCGAAGCCAGTTTTAATATTAACAATATTGAGAATAAAAATATAATAAATAATTTAATTAATTGATGTTTTTAAATAGTTTAGATGGTTTTCCATACAGCAAGAGTGACCCTCGTAATAAAGTACATATGGCCCTTGTACATACTATAAGTAAATACATACATATGTAGAAATGTATGTATGTATGTGTGTGTGTGTGTGAGTGTGTATAAAATTGTGAAAAAAGTGGTATTAAAAAACGCAATGTCCGGCAAGCTGGGCCACCCACAAGAAGGAAACACACACACACTTACACAATAGCAAAGGGTTTTTTGATCCCAACACACACACACACTCATACAACTTACATACCTACACATGGAAGAGTTACACATTTCAGCTCCTTAAAATAAAAATGGGGTAAAAAAAAAATGAACTTAAAGGGTTTAATTCAAATTTGCCGAAGTTTCTATGCACTTTACTTTAAAATTCATTATTTTCTATGGGTGCCATATAATTAATATGGAATGTAATGATCGGTGATAAGGCACTTAAAAAAAAAAAAATATTGTATTGAGTTCTCTGTTTCCAATCCGCACTTTAAGAATCGTTTGTAGTTTTGTTTCTTAGAACTAAGTCTGATTGTTGGAAGGTCCTGTAATTCCAATAGGAATCATTATAGTTGCGATACTTTCCAATAGAAAAATTTTCTTAAAATTTTCCTTAAACCAAACACCTGTAGTTGAGTTAGTCTATTAACCCATTTTTAGAACATATTCCTTGTTAACTTTTGTTAATTATAGGAAAATGTCCTATTTTAATGTGCGTTGCATAATGTTAAGAAATATTGGTATACTTTCATTTGCCAGGGTATCAAAAGAGAAGAAAAAAGAGAATGGCATAAAAAATACATGTTTTATTTGTAGTAGTATATTTTTCCCGCCAAGCATACATACATACATATATACGAAAACACATACAAACGAACCCCAATCTGCCCCCAAAATACCAAACCGCCCAACCTAGCCCCACCAACCCCTCCACTCCCTCCACCTAGTCATCGACTCAACCGAAGAGCAAGCAGCAGAGTTGTTGCCTGGCTCTTACTTCTTTTGGATTTTCTCATGGAAAATATTTTTCAGTTTTTATCACATTTTTCTTCTTCTTTGGATTTCGTGTTTTTCTTTTTCTTTTTTTTTTTCAGTTTGTTCAGTTTTTTTTTTTTTATTTTTCTTCTTTTTTCCTGAACGGCAAGAAACGTTTGGCTACATGAGCGTAACGAGTATGAGGAGACGGGAGCCGGGTGCCGGGAGCAGGGACGGGCTCTGAATCTGTGTGGCTAGAGGGGAGGAAAAGGGAGAGGAGGGGAGACGTTGACGCAAAAAGGTTGCGAGCGGAAAAATAAAAATGAAAAAAGACATTACAGCAGCAGCTACAAAAAAAAAGCAAAAAAAAAAAAAATAAATAAAAATGGAAAAAAACAAAAAACCAAGAAAAAAAGAGGAAAAAAAAAGATAAATAAAAACACAAAAAGCTTCAGAACAGAGGAAAAAAGCATAACGACCATTTCGTTTCGTTTCATTTTTTTTTCTTTTCTCTCCTTGGTTGTTGTTTTTTTTCAGACATACATACATACATATATATATGTATATATGTATATGTATATAACTTTTTTTTTTGTTATTATTATTTTCAGTTTCTGTCTTTCTCCATTTTGCTGTGTGCTGTTTTTCCTGCTTTTTAAGCTGTAATTTTTTACTTGACGTTTTTTATGGCTGTATTACATACATATATAGACATATCTCTATATATGTATATGTATGTGCTTTTGCTTTTTATTTTGTTTTTATTTTATTTTGGTTTTTCATTTTTTTTTTCACAAAAATTTTATCCTTTTTTTTTTTTAATATTGATTTTTATGTCAACTTAAATGAAAGGTATACAAAAATCGCAGCGCAAAAAGAAACACACACACACCCACACACACCATAATAATGCAAAATAATAAAGGAATTTTGTTTAAGTCTGTGTATGAGGTGTGTGTGTGTGTGTGTGAGGTGTGTGTGTGTGTGTGTGTGTGTGGGTATGGGTATGAGTGTGTGCATGTAAGGTCTCAGTATTTTTCCATCTCTTCCTTATACCTTTCCATTTTTTTTTGTTTTATTTATTTTTTCATTATAAACGACAGGATCAACGAAGGAAACTAAAGCACCTTCAAGTCCTTTTTTTTTCGGATATATGTATGTACTTATGTATATATGTACATATGTATATAACTATTACATATATTTGTGTGTTGCACTTATTCAATCAAATTGAGATCTATAGATTTTATATATATATATAAAAATCATTTTATATGGAGTGACTTATATACATACATACATACATATATGTAGACATATACATTCTGAAAGCTGTAGCAATTATTTTGATTCTATAAAGTGCAACGGAAGCCCTCGACATGATCTAGAGATGTTTGTCCTACGGTTCGTCTGTCGGTTTGGATGAGTGTCTAGACGAAGTAATCAAATTGTAGTGAATCGAAGTGGCTGAAAGTGTCGTACCAGGGAAAGCAGCAAGTTGCAGGTGCACCATTAAAAGGGCGGCAAAATCTGGCAAAATATTGAAAAGTTAATTTAAAAACTAGCAGGCTTATCTCGAATGGTACTGTACTGTAAACTATTCTAAAGATTCGTTTATCAAGCAAGTCCTTATCCAATATTTTATAACACATACTGTGACCAAAAATAAAAATTAAAGTATTGTAAAGTTTGATTCATTCGTTTCCCACTAAATGGAAGTGTTCGGATTGTGGTAGAGGCAAGACGATATGCTGGAACAGCTGTTTAGCTTACGAATATCTTTATAATTGGGGTACATTCAACCAGTAACGACTAATCAATACCCTTACATAAATAATTAGTAAATTGCTTTTAAGGGGTATATTAAAGTCGATGATAATGAATGAAATTCTTTTACATTTTTCTTATATCTTCGTTCAAACCATTTTCTTTTTTTTTTCATATCTATGTATATAAAAGAGAAATACATATATATGTATATACATTATATATATTTATATATGTACATATGTATGTACAACATATACATATGATGAAGGAAAATAAAAACAGGAGAAGGAGGAAAAAAAACCCTCGCAAAATAATTTTTCTCCCTCCCCCTCACTGTTTTTCTCGCTTCTTCTCAGTATATAATAAAAATGAGAAAAGAAAAAAAAAAGAAAAAAATTATGAAAATATGAAAACCTGGCGGTGGTAGTGATGGTGGTGGGGGTTGGTTTTGGGTAAGAAAAATACAAAAAGAAAGAGAAGAAAATCAAAATAATAAAATGAAAATGAGGACGAACATTTTATGATGCTAGGCAAGAAAAAAACTTGCCGGTTGTGAGCCAAACGATGGCGCCTCCCACTCCCAATCTGGATTGCTTGCTAGTCCTCATAGTTACTTTTATTCATTTCTAGGACTTTTCTATACCCTTTACCAAAATGAGTATATTAATTTGCATCCGATTTTCTGCCAACATATTGGAGAAAAAGTAAAGCAGTCAAAGTAAAAAAAAAAAACTAGTTCAAAGTGTGCTTAAATTTCCATTAGCCGGATTAACAAATTTTTATGAAATTCTATTCTTAATTTATTTAACAAATTGAATTCAAATTGTTCGACTTTATTATCGTGTAATTCATATATGTCAAACTTGGTCTAGTTTCAGTTATTTCATAAACTATTTTAAACTTTCGAATTTGGCCAGAAGAGTTTTGATTTATCATATGTATATCTTTTGACATTTTTAAATCAATTTCTAAGGATGCGACCCAATGTATATCAAAGGAGAACAATCCTTTCATTCCTATAAAGTATTACTAAAATTTGTAAGGGTATAAAAGTTTCGGCATTGCCATAATTTTTGTGTCCCTTTTTTTTATTTTGTTCTTATTTTTTTAAGTTAGACCATTTTATATGGGAACGTGCTATACAAATACATGTACGTAAATATAAAATATATACCTATATATATGCATATATGTACATACATTCATCGATACAAAATGATTTAAATTTTTCTTTTGTACTCTCCTCTGTATTTAATTTATAAATTCTATGAACAGAAATTTCGTATTTAAAACTTAAAAATGTATGAAAAAAGTGTGCATAGTAATTGACTTTGTTTTTGTGGCTATATATTATATATACATATATATATATATATATGTGTATGAAACATTGGTTATTAACATTGCTTACATTGTAAAGTATCTATAAAAGAAATAATGTATTCATTTATATTACTTTATTCATTTAATTTAAATCTAAGGCAGAGACGTTTTTTATTACTGTGCAATAAAAATTCCCATAAAATGAAAAATAATTTAAAATTTTTACATAAATTATGGTTTGCAGATAAAAACTGTTTAATACATATTTAATGTCATTTAGTGAATGAATCGATTACAAATTATTATTTAAAAATATAAATTTTCAATACTTTAACAAAATAAATGAAATTACTTAAGAAAAAATAAAAATCAAATTATAAAAGTAATAATTAAGTATTTTTATTTGTTTTAAAATGTTTACAGAGGAGTTCACCATGTTGCCACAGCAGTATTGCCTGCGTTGGAAATACCATCATAGCAATCTACAGACCATGTTCTCCCAGCTCTTAGATCGTGGCTGTTTCTGTGATGTGACCCTGGCCTGTGAGGGACAATTGATACGGGCTCATCGTGTAGTATTATGTGCTTGTAGTACATTCTTTGATTCCGTATTGTCCAATTATGCCAATGAGAGGGATCCCATTATTATAATGAAAGATGTAACATTTGCTGAAGTAAAATGTCTTATTGAATTTATGTACAAGGGTGAAATCAATGTAGAGCATGTAAGTGTCTAAAATATATATATTTTTTTTATATAACTCAGTTGAATTTGATTTGATTGTCTATTTGTAAATGTCTTTCATTAGGCTAGCCTTCCGTCGTTGCTTAAAACGGCTGATGATCTCAAAATTAAAGGTTTAGCCGAGGTGACATGGCGCGATGATGAAGATGGACCACCGCCACCAATAACAGCAGCAACTGAATTTCATTCACCACCAAGAAGTTTTGCTGAAAGTTATGTCCAAGATTTGGTATTGAATCATCAGCAACATCAGGCATCGGTGAACCATTCATTGACAGAACGAGATAAAGAACGTGAACATGATCGTCATACACCACCAGCCATAGATTTGGGTATAAATGGTGGACGAATGCCATCGTTGACACCTCTACCTGCGGGTGGTGCAATCAGTTGCAATAGTGGAAATATTGAAGGATCATCAGCTCCAGTCGAGCATTATTTGGGCCCGAAACGCAAACGTGGTCGTCCCCCATTGGATGATGCCTACGATGTGTTTAATGTGTAAGTTGATTTTATTTAAATTTGTGTTTTTTCTTTTTTTTTTTTTTATATTTTCAGTTTTTATTTTTATTTCAATAGACGGAAATTGGCTCAGTATGCTGCCCATTTGGAGCCCGCACAGCGTGCTTATTTGGAAACGGCACGTCATTTTGGTGAGGAACCTCAATTGGCTGCACACTCCTCCGCTGTTTTGTCCTCACCACCATCCGCCTGTCCGCCCAAGCATCGACAGCGTCTGCGTCATCAGCAACAGCAGATTCAAGCAGCAGCAGCAGCAGCTGCAGCAGCCGCAGCCGCCGCAGCTGTAGCATCAGTGCCACCTGAGGACCATTATTCCAGCGATAAGGAATTAACAAACACTCAGGAATGGGCAAATACGGGTGCAGAGATTCGGGAGACTCCAAGAAGTCCTTCACCTCAGGCAAATATACAACCCAAAAAGGAGCCAGATGTTAGCGATGATCCAAATGATGTTGTAGATGATCCCACTGGCGCTGCTTCTGGTGGAAAAGAAACTACGCCCATATGTACGCCAGTCAAGAAGCTGGACAAGATTAACGAGCGTCGTGAACGCCATGGAAAACTACGTCACGCCAAACGTTCTTATGACAGCGAGCAGGAAAAACCATCTGAGAAACGTTGTTCAGATGAATCAGATCAAGATTTGGCGCCAGCCACTGCATTACCAAAACCCGTGGAGGAGATTGAAAATGAGCATTTGATGGCCAATCGATCAGAGTCTCCAGCTGCCCGTAATTTAACCCTTTTGCCTGCCAGTTTCAAATATGAGAATGCATCAGATGCATCTAATGCTGGTGGTGGAAGAGCTGAAGGATCTAATACCGGTGGTTATCTAATTAATGAGCATGGCATGTTAATGGCTCATGATTTTTCGCCCACTGTGGCCAGTGCAGCAGCAGCTACGGCAGCTGTTGCCGCTGCTGCTGCAGCTGCTGTGGTAGCCAGCGCCAATGCTGTCACCAATGGTGGTAATAATGAGCATGTTGGTCCATCGCCTGGCGGTGACTATGCGGACATCAAATTGGATGACTATGATGCAGCCGAATTGCGTTTGACCAATGAGGAACTAACACAATGGCAGGATGTCATTAAAATGGATGATTATTTGGCAAAGGGCAGACGCCCTCAGTTTTGGGAGGAACCATTCACAAAGCGCGTAAGTTGCCAAATCAATATGTATGAAAAGCTATATCTTTGAATGCTAATTGTAAATATACATTTATATATTACATATACATATGAATTTAAAACTATATTTATTTCTGCCGCTTAGGTTTTGGATGCCATTAAAAACAAAAGACTTGAAATGAAAAAGGCAGCTCGAATATTAGGAGTTTCTTATGGCACTCTCTATGGTCGCTATCGCGAAGTATATGGCTGTTTAAAACATCCTTATAGGTAAAATTTATTGTTTTTTTGGTGTTGATGTTAAGAAATTAATACTAAATTATACTAAATTCCAGCGGTACAGCATTTCGTAATTCTGCCTCCGCCTCATCAGCGGCCAATCAATTGGCTGTACAGTCGCGATTTGATCTAGGTTTTCGTAATGGTGGTGTTTTGTCCTCACAGTTGGGTAAGTTCTTACAGATTTTTACAAAATTTTTCTTGCCTTATTTAATTTTTTTTTTTTCGACACATTTTTGCAGAACTTGGGAAACTAAAGAAGGATCTAAGTGAGCTCTGGACACGTCCGCAGATTTGAAAACCAACAAAGAAACCACAAAAAAATCTCAAACGTCGCCACAGATTGATCTAAGTTACCATATGATCTGAAATATTAAAAAAAGACACTTTGCCTAAGTTGAATTGAGGTCAGGAGGCTAGTTTAATAAAATTTTCAATGAATCGTTATACAAAATCCTTGAACGTTTCCTAGAAAACTGATTTCCTTTATATTATTTTTGTTAAATGTAAGGACTATTATATACATATATACATATTTAAATACATAGCACTTATACACTTATGCGTGTACATTAATTAGTTCAATAAACTTTAAAAACAAAAATCATAAGCAAAAAAAACTTATTAAATAAACACTATTAATAATGTATTAGAACGGTATTACGAATAGCAAAGATGTGCAAATGAAAAGTATGTTTCGTTTGGTAGCAAAAATTTAAATACAATTTAATGAATCTAGTTAATCAATACAAAAATAGCATGATAATTTTTTGATAAGCTAATAAAAATTAATGTGTATTACATATAAAATAAATAGAAATATGTTTAAAAAGAGAAACAAAATAAAAGTAAAACGTTTAAAATTATTACTTTAATTCCAATTTTGAAATTTTAAAATTGCGGGCAACTGATATAACAGACCAAGATTTGCCGTAACAGAGCTATGTTATTGAGATGAGCGCGTGTAATAGCGCGTGTAATAGCGCGTAGCTGCCAGAAATTCATTCCGACTACTCGAAATCGTGGTAAAACCACAATTAATTGGATTGCTAAAACTTTGTTTCTAATTTGAAATTAAAAACAGTTCATAACACGACAAATTTAAAAACGAAGACAACTTCTTTTATACATATGTATGTATGTGTATACTTTGAGTGAAGCATATAAAAACGAAATTTGAAAAAGTCAACTTTTGATTTAAAATTTTGATACGAATATAAATTTTGTTCATTTTATTAGATCATATATATTATATTTGGTGGTGAAATAGTTATTCCATGATGTTTAAGAATTCTACCATCTCTATAACAGTTTAATGTTAACTAACATTCGATAACTTATCAGCTGTTTATGTACCTGTTGTTGTCATCTCTTTTATAAACATTGTGTGTCCTAGTCCTTGTAAGCTTTCGAAATGTTGGTAAAAATTATACAGATGGGGGATAAACGACTTGTAGCATGTTTGGGAACAGATGAAGATGATGGTCTTAAATTTTATTGTCAAGATCAGGAGAATGAAAACTATGCCGAACATTTGGCCAAACAAGACTTTGTAACGCGGCTCAAGGTAAGATTTAGATTTTGTTTACTCTAAAAATAAAAAAATTAATAATAATTGGTATCTTACAGGAGTTAAACAAGCGTGTGCAATTTCCCGCTGATGCAGTGCGTCAGACATTGAGTAATAAAGAACCATTTGAGGCGTTGCTTAGCAAGATGGAAGGCGATAGAGCAGGTGGCAAGCTCATAACTTTAAAATATCGCATGGAGGGTACTTCAGCCCCATTTAAGTGGGAGTGGCATATTAAGGCCATTGATAAAGCTAATGTAAGAACTAAGCGAGTAAAAAATCGTTCTAATAATTAATTTCTCCTTGTAGTTCTATCGGTTTATAGCATTGGATTCTATATCCAAAACTTCACAATTGTCCAGCCAAATGTCAATTTTGATGCATCTGCTGCAAAAGAAAGATATAGAGCTAAAACAGTATCGCATTGAGGGATCCCAATTACGTAGAAGTGAGTAATTGGTATAACTTCTATTGAACCAATAGTTAATTTCCCATTTTTTTTTTCCCAATAGCCACCGTGGCCACAGAGCCATTTGATTTCGAAAACTATAAGTTAGAGCATGATATGCTTTTAACGGAAGCTGCATCTTATGGCCAATTATCTGGTGTTTTCGACTCCACTTTGGCAGAGCAACATAATAACCATTCTCCATTGACCAAAGATGTTAAGCATAAAATATCAACACCAGGGTCTTCAGCATCTACTTCGTCTTCATCTTCGACACCTAAGCAGATACAAAGTTTAAGTCCCCGTAACAGGTTGGTCTGCTACTCCTTATTTTTAAATTTTAAAGTTTTAACAAATCCTTTTAATTTTGATTACAGAAAACGAATGGCGTTGGAAAAGAGTACAAATCATTTGGAAAAGAAGGTACTGCAACGACAACGTGAACCACAATTACAGTATAAAGATACACAGAGTCAGGAAGATGATGTAGACGATTGGTTTGAGGAAAATCCGAAACACACTAAAATGGATAAAGCCGCTGAAGAGAGTGTAAAAGAGGAAATACCACAGACAAATGAGACAAGTATTAAGCAAGAAGAACAAGAGAATTCAAATGAATTAAATGATTTACTAGCCATATTGGATCGTACAAGCAAAGCAAATGAACAGATGCTAAAAGAAGCAAACATCAAAAAATAGAATTAAAATAACATTTTCTGTTATTTTTGTATTTATATTTGAATATATAGCTTAGGTTTTATTTAAATCCATGTCCATTGACTCAACCTATCAAACAAAATGTGATATCGATAAGGAAATACTGGTGGACATATCAACAAATTAGTTAGAAATAAAAAAATTTATTTCTAATTACCATTTATCAGTTTATATCGTGCGGCCGTCATGCCCAAATGTTATTGTTGGTCTTTTCTATCCATCGTATTTTGTCAGGTGATAGTTCTGACAGCACAATCTGCTCATGATGTCCGTATAATAAATGCAGAGCTGATGCCCCTAGTGCCCTATCAGGTATCAGTGCGTCTTAAAAGTATTGATGAACTCGATTTTGGAGCTGGACACATTTGTGGGGGCAGTCTGATCTCTCAGCGTGTTGTACTCTCAGCTGCTCATTGTGTGGTTGAGTGAGTTCAAATTGAAATTGACCAATTTATAAATATTTAGATAAAATAATATAATTTCTATATCGGATCAGTACTCAGTCTAGTCCAATACGTTTTCGGACTGCATCGGAATTTCGTATGGTTATGGGCAACATTGATCTCTATTTGCCCACACCCTATGTGTACAATGTTCTAAATGTGTTGTGGGAGCCAACATTTAATATAACCACACAAGTGAATGATATTGCTGTATTCTTTATGGATGGCAGTGTGCCTTGGGGCCTGACAGCAGTCCATCCAATCGATTTGAATTTATACGCTGTGCAAAGTGGTACCATATGCCTAATCACGGGATGGGGTGTATCCCGAAACGTAAGTTACTCGTATCTATATGCACTTGAAACAAAATAAATGGCTTATCAATTGCTTGTTTATAGGGTTCTTCGCAGGTGTCACCTTTATTGATGGGCGACCAGGTACCGATTGTAAGCAATTCAGTTTGTGCCAAAGCCTACTCTGATTTTCAGAATCTTACCATCACTGAGGGAATGTTATGTGCCAGCAATATGGAAATGGATAGTGCCGATGCCTGTCAGGGTGACTCTGGTGGACCTCTGGTATGCACAAATGGCACTTTAGCTGGCATTGTATCCTGGGGCAATGGTTGTGCACAATATGGTTATCCAGGCATCTATACAAATATCTCTAATTATATTAAATATATAAAATATGTTAATTCCACATTCAATTATGGATATCATAAAACATCATCTAGTGGGGCATCAAATCCATTAAAAAGGATTACTCCATTGCTGATGGCCATCTTATTGGATGGACTAGTGTGATGATAGATAATAAAGTTAAATCAAATATAATTTTGCTTTAATACTCGAGTGTATCGCTGTTTACCAACTATTTTTCTTTGATTTTAGCTCTCCCATAATTTCATACCTTTTTATATTTATTGTGTATGACAAGCCCATATTGTTGCTCTACGGCTTTGGCAATATTCAATTTGCGCACAATACCCACAAATACACTCCTTTGATAAGATAAACCTCAATTTTGTTCGAATTAATAAAAGTCTTTTTGGTGGCCCAGTCACAGTCGTAGTCCAACTGGCCTCCTAGTTGGCAATAGTTTATTAGGTATACATTGATTTTAATGTATAATATTTAAATTTTAATCGTTTCACATCAAGATTCAATTTGTGCGTATATTTTGTTTTTCTTTCTTTTTTTTTGTTTTTTTTTTTGTTTTCTGTGATAATGTTTTTCTTGTGGACCAAAGTTTTGGTGGCTTCTTTACTAGTTGCCAATGGTGTTTCTGCTACGACTGAATGTGAGTCATAATGTGTTATTTTTATTTTTTTTATTTTTTATTTTTTTTTTATTTTTGAAGTGAAGCGTATCTTTCTAATGTCTGTCATACCTATCTGGGTACCCGCTGCCCCAACATATTTATTCTTTAGATAATAGAGGCATGAAGAAACAGTCAATTTTTTGGTGTAATGGTTAATTTTATCTAGCTACACTTGAAGAAAAAAAAAATTATTCATTTAAAAGAAATTTTGTATTTTTAGTGTGTTTTGAAAGGTTTTGGACTAAAAATTTATTTTTAATTTTCGGATAAATGAAAATAATTTGCAATTAAATAAAATTAAGAAAAAATATATTTACTTTTATATTTGCTTTTATAGGTTTCAAAAGAATTTCGCCTTTATTCTGTTTTAGTTAAAGGAAATTAATCAATATCAAGGCAAAAATTTCAATTTTTTGTGTAATTTTAAATCGTGTTGGTGAAATTGAATAACGTAAAAGTCTTGTTTCGTGCATTTTTCCGTAGTTCAAAAACTATACGATTAGATAATTTTTTTTATTTATTTATTATTGTTCTAGCTGATATGGGTGTTTTTTTTTTGCCTCCAGAAATAATAAACAATTTATTTTTTTTTATATTTATATAAATTTATACATATATATTGAATTTGATCTGTTTTTTAAAGTTTTGTAAAATATTTGTTTGAACGAAATTTTTAGCCAGCCAAAAAGGAGTATTGCAAACGGAAAATGTCAAACCAAAAATTGTGGGCGGCAACACAATAAGTATTAGCCAGGCCCCATATATTGTTTCGATACGGTTAACAGCAAATGATAGGCGCTCCTATGGCTCCGGACATATGTGTGGAGGTGTGGTTATATCCCAACGTTTAGTGGTTACAGCAGCTCATTGTTGCTACAAGTAAGTTGTCTTCGAAAATATATAAAAAAAATTTGCAACTATCAATTGATACGCAATATACATATATATATCTATAGTACCAATACGAAAAAATTCCGTAAAGCTGGCGATTATTTCCTAGTAATGGGTAGTACTTATTTGCGTAGCAGTGATTCAAATACACAATCGTATTATTTGCAAAAGTTAATTATCCATGATAAGTATAGTCATTCCGCTCTGGCCAATGATATTGCATTGATGTTTATCAATGGTTTTATACCCTGGAATTCGAATACCGTAAAGGCATTGCCTCTCAACACTGACGTTTTGAGCTCAGGAACGATTTGTGAGGTCTCTGGATGGGGTCTCCTATCAGAGGTAAATTAATTATTATTTATTTTTTATAAACATAGAATTTCTAATTGAAAATTGAATTGAATTTGCAGGGCGGTACTGGATCTAGTAATTCCCTACAATCAGCTAGCGTTCCAATTGTCGGTTATGGAATATGCAGTGTGAGTTATAACACTGTGCCACTATCCCAAATCTGTGCTGGATATATGACTGGTGGGATTGATGCATGCCAAGGAGATTCAGGTGGTCCACTTGCATGTAATAATCAATTGGCGGGCGTTGTTTCCTATGGCTCTGGTTGTGCCAGTCCTGGTTTTCCTGGTGTATATACAAATATATCCTACTATTACGACTGGATAGTCCAACAGAATAGTTCATTGAATTATACAGAATATCGTAATACTGGAATATCATTATTGGCACGTTGGAATGGTTTGTGTTTAATTTTATTGATCATTGCATTGATTGTATATTGAGTGAAATTCCGTTTCAAAATGTTGTTGAATGTTGTAAATATTATCGACTATATGTGTACTTATGTAATTTATTATTTATTTAGTTAATTATTTGGTGCAAAATGTCGCAAAACGATATAGTTAGTGAGATTTTCTTTGCATACTTTAGGGAACTGATAAAATTAATATACCATATGTATATATTATTAAATAAATATTTGATCGCATATATTTTTCACAATTGCAAAATTGTGTTTATTAACTTCATTCAATGCCAAGTAAATTGATTTTATAGTTCCCTAAAGTATGCTAGAGTGATATAATGATTTTAGTAGCAATCATGGCTATATGTTTATTTACAATGAATTAAAAGTAATATATAACACTATATCCCATTTATTGGATAATTTATAATAATTTTTTCTTGGTGGCACGTTTTGAAGAAGATTTAAAATTATCGTTAATTAACATGGAAAAAATAATCAAAAAATTAAATATATAGTTTACATTTATTTTAGTTTAACATATTTGGAAAATTTCCAAATCAAAGCATTACATCCTTTACATATTGATATGGGAAAATTGTTAGTTTTCTTCCTAATCATGCAATTATTTTTCTCTATTTGGCTGGCAGTTGAAGGGCATGGTAAGTTTTTTATTGAAAAAGTTTGTCCACATCCATATAAGAATAACATCTATATCATAGGTAATTATATCATTAATCCCAAGGTAGTGGGTGGTTATCCCGTTAGCATAGAGCAAATCCCATTCCAGGTATCGGTAAGATATCGAGAAGTACTGGAAGGTACTGGCCATGTCTGTGGCGGAGCGGTAATATCACAGCGCGCCGTCCTTTCGGCCGCCCATTGCTTTGTAATGTGAGTGAATTTACTATAGATATTAATTAAATAATATTTAATATTTATTTTGTCTATAGAAAATCACCGATGTCATTACGATATCGTGAGGCTAGCATTTATATTGTTGTTGGTGGCGGTAATGTTATTAATCACGCTGACAAACATACCCTGGAATTTAATGTACAGCAAATAATTGGCCACGAAAAATATAATAAAACAACACTAGAGAATGATATTGCCATTTTATTTCTAAATGGATATATACCATGGACATCGAAAACAATAAGAGCTGTGCCCCTGCCCAAAAACCCACCAACTGTAGGTCAAATATGTCTTGTCAGTGGATGGGGCAAGATAAACAAGGTGCTCACTATAAAGAATCTTTATTGAATTCTTTACCATATATTATTTTTTTGTTGTTTTTATCCGTTAACCTATTCTAGACGGATGAATCAACCATATTGCAACAGGCCCCAGTACCCATTTTAAATAATCAAACATGCACTGCGATTTACATTCTGATTGCAATTTCTCAAATGTGCGCCGGTTACATTCAGGGAGGGATTGATGCCTGTAAAGGTGATTCGGGTGGACCATTAGTTTGCTCTGAAAAATTATCGGGTATTGTATCCTGGGGTGTCGGCTGTGCGGATGCTGGTTATCCTGGCGTTTATACAAATGTTTTCTATTATCTCGATTGGATACGTAAGGCAAATGCCTCCTTTAATTATTCCCTTTATTTGAATATGCGTAATTTGGGTGTCGAGCATAGAAGAAATATCAATCTACAAGTGATCCGGTTTCTACTCTTGTCTATCTATATACTTTGGTGCTGATTAAGCAAATAAATCGTCGTTAGTTTCTGATATCTAATCATTAACATTATTTATTGCACAACCAAATGGGTGTGTGGGGGAGGAGGGGCAGATGGGGTTTTGGTCAACTGCGTACACGTTGATCAGACAATTAAAACGACAGTTCAGTGACATAACAGTATATAAAAAATTAGAACAAGGTTTTGGTATGACATTGATTTATGTATAACAGAAATACACTTAAAAAAAAAAATTATGCTCAATTCTAAACAAAATCGAAAATCGATTTGTAAAGCAAACATTTTATTTTTCGAAAAAAATATTTAAATAATTTAAAAACATAATAATTTTATACTTAATACCATTTCTAAAAAAAAATTTTTTAAATAAATTCCGATTATAACATTACAAAAAGAAAACTTAAAAAGACTTTCAGTTTGAGATTAATATTTAAAATTATAAATAAATTTGATATATTTTGATTTTTAGTTTTAAAGCTATCGAAGAATTTGCTATCGAAAGTTTTAATTTAATTTAAAAGTAATTGGAAAATATTTTTAATTTAAAATTATCGAACGATTATTAAAAACGATTTTTGATAGTACAATATTCTTTTATTTGATGCACTGACAATTTATATAAGGAAGTCCACTAACGTTCGGTATAGACAACATTTCAAGTAGATCTCATTTATTTAATTAATAAGAATAAATATGAAGTTCAAGTAAATTTCATTAAATGTTTCACGTTCGAAATGTTATAGATTACTTATCTCAATTGGTGTTTTTATCTGTTGATTAAGATATGAAATGGAATCATTCAATTTACAAGACGTTTTCCCTCATCTTAATGTATTTCCCCGTTTCAATGATGTTGTAAATTTGTTTATTAACTGCTTTATTACCCAAAAAAAAAAAAAAAAACTGTGCTAAAACCCAAAATCGTTGATTTTGTGACTGGTTCGGGTTGGGAAATTCAAGAGATGAAAAGAGGGTCGGGCTGAGCCGAAGTTTTTATACACTTCCATATGGTCGTTTTTTTTTTGGGTACTCTTAAATTCATTGCTTCATTAATTTATTATATATGTACATATGTATATACAAGTTTATCGATTCAAAACAAAAATAAAATAAAAAGAAATATTTTTTTTAAATGAATGAATATATGCCGAAATATACATATACATATATAGAATCGATACTAAGCTTTAGATAACGATAGAGAATAAATTCCTTATACTAATTGATTGATTGATTAACTTTTAATAATTTTAATATTGTTTATTGATTTCTAAATATAAACTTTTTAATTTGAATTGATTTACTTATTGATCAAATTCATTATTTAAATGTTTATTTTAAATATCTCAACAATTTTGTAAGGGTATGTTGTAGAATTTCTAAATATGTATTTATCAATGAAATCGCAATCACAGGGCACACCTGCCAATATGGGATGGACGTATTTTTCTTTAGTTAGCCAGAAATTTGCACAGAAGTGGGTTCGACGATGACAATGTCTTCTACCGAGTGCCCAATGCCAACTGTTGGTATTCTTGATTAGATTAGGATGTGCGTACTTATTAACTGATTTATTTTCAAACCATATCAATTTGCCAAGTCTTCAAAATCAAATAGTTCACATTGCCAGCCCGTGAAGTTCAGACATAATTATATATATATATATACATATATATAATGAAAATCTTAAGAGGACTTTTAGTGTTAGTAGCTCTATATGCTGCATTTTCAAGTGAGTAAAGCAAAACAGAGAGAGAGAGAGAGAGAGAAAGAAAAAGACAGTTTGATCGATTTTCATTTATTTTTCTTTTTTTATTATAGCGGCTGAGGATAATGTAAATCGTATACGTCCTCGTTTCAATGAGGATCCAGGACGTATTATCAATGGCACCTTGGCTAATATGGAAGCCACCAGACATCAAGTTAGCCTTAGGAAACGTTTAAACGATGGCTATTTCTTTGGTACTGGACATCTATGCGGTGCTTCTCTAATCCGACCCAATTGGGTTCTAACCGCTGCCCATTGTTTTGTGGAGTAAGTAGAATTTCTATAACCCATCAAAGTAATTAAATTAAATTCTATTAATCACATTATTTCATTTCAGTCAGGTTGCTTATAATGGCACATTTTTACCCAAAGAACAATTCATTGTTGTTATGGGCAATTTGGATCGTTTTAATACAACAAATACCCTAACCTTTGACATAAAGCAATTGTTTATGCAATTGGAAATCTTTGTACTAAGTACATATAATAAGGATATTGCATTATTAGAGATCGATGGTTCAGTGCCAGCCAATCATCCCACAATTCGTCCCATTGATCTAACACCATTGGCAGTGCCAGCCAATACCGTATGCCAGGTGACCGGTTGGGGTCTAACCGAAGATGGTTATAATTCCGATTATCTGATGACACTCGATGTGCCAATGCTCAGTGAGGAGGATTGTGTTAATAGTTTATTGGGTGTAATGTTCAAATGTGAGTAGCCTCCTGTTGGAGCGCCAAAATTGTTATGTACATGCTTGTACGAATCGGTGGCGGACTAAGGTGGTGTTTAAGTCGCTCTCGGAGTCAGGAATGCCTAGCGGGGCGGGACCCTCTGGAACCGTAGCTCTTTCGGTGTGGGGTGGGTTTTTGCTGGAAACCTGTCTCTACATTAACAAAAATTAAATTTAAGGATCCCTTCTGAAACTACCAGAAAATATGACTAAAAAAAATAAAAATAAAAAAAATGGTCAAAGGAACATAATAGTAGTATAGTCAAAACAAAGCAACAAAATTGTTGAAAGCTTGGGGGGAGTTTTTAATATTAATTACAGCGAATCATGCGGAATCCAAGATGACAACGGATCCGCCCGCTCTTTACCCTACCCTACCTATGATTTTCATTGCGGATATTTAATCTGAAAATCCCTTTAACGTTTAGATCATCTGATTTTTGTATTGCCACATCACCAACAAAATTATATTAATCTCTCATGTTGATTTTCAAATAAACAAAATTCATTTAATTTCTGCAGTAAATTTCAGGCTTAAATCAACTGACATTATTTAACAAAAGAAAAGTGGCAGTTTGCTTGAACTTAAAATTAATGTTATATTAAGAATAATAGCTCATGGCATTAGGAAGATAAAAAGAATATAATTACGGAATTAATAGATATACATTTATACATTTTTAGTTTTAAACATTTTTTTTTTGTTTTTTTGTTTGAATTATTTCTTGTGTAACTGTGTATGATCTTTATTTTCTCTTCATGTGTAAATATGTAAGTTATTCTAGAAGTGATAAATGAAGTTCAATGACCTACATACAGTAGATCAGCTGTTCATAATTGAGTGAGGAAAGAACTGAATATTTAAGAGCGAGCTTAAGAGCTTAAACTGTATCGAACTAGAAAAGAATGCAAATAATAGAAGTAAACGGAGATAATCATTTGGATCAGATTACGAATGGTTTAGGTATGTAAGTAAATCTAAATCGAAACCGTTTTACTAAATCCATATGATTATCATAACAACATGGGGAGGTATTAAAGTTTGGTAAACGTTATAACTCACGTGCTTGTATTCATATAATGTTGTTTTTATCCAGCGGTGAAAGGCCTTCCAACGATGTCTTGGTAATTTAATTTGATTACTCCATTATTAATTATTTTTGATTCATTATTATTATTTTTTTTTTTTTGTTTTTCACTTATATAATTGGCATAGTTTTTCTTTTAGTTCGATGCTTTAGTTTTCACTCAGGGGTTAATTGTTAGAAATATAGGTAATCAGATAAATTTATGAAACAAAAATTAGGAATTTAATAGAGAATCAAAAGTTTACTAGCGACCCGTTGCGCTTACATTTACTTTAAACAGTTACATATACATACATATGCTTTTGCAAACATATGAATGCACTTATAAGCGTACAGAGGCGTATTTAAATCATTTTATAAAAAGGGGAAAAAAAATTATAATAATTATTATTGATATTGAACTGGTATTAGTAAAATAAGCATTATTTTATAATTGGTGATCACACGAAGAGATTAATTAAATCATCACAGATACTCACTCTCTCGAGCCTAACAAAAAAAAAATTCTATACACGTGCTTTCTAGGTTAAGACAAAAAAATTTATATTTTTTTTGATTCTTAATAGTTTTCACTCATGTTTTTTTTTTCTTTACAAATATTCTTTAAGTTTCTTTATAACTATATGCCTGTATGTAGCTTTGCATTGTATATAAAAAAAACACGTGGGCACAAAGAAAATTAACACTGAATACTACACTGCCAAATCTTCAAGGTTGGGTAGGTTGGCCGATTCCTTGTAGATTTCAATCCGCAGCGTACAGAAGTTTATATAATTTTCATCAGCAGACATCAAATTATGTAATTTGCGTCTTTCTCTTGGCTTTTCTATCCCACTATGAAAGTGTATAGGAAACTCCTATCACAACTGCTGTGATTTCTGCTGACAAGAAAACAATTTTATAAGAATTCCTAAGGTTTGCATATAGTGATATGCGACATACCTGTGAAAGCAGTTTTATGTTTATCCGACTTGTAAATATATATGAGCGGCTCCACCACTTTCTTAGGGCCAGACAATCGAAGAGAAATCAATAAAAATCCTGATATTGAATTTACTTCCCAGTAAATCACTTGCGTTAAGTTTTGCTTTTGTATTTATTTGCGCTCTATGAATATTGGAAAAACTGAATTTTCCAATGAGGAAAATTTTGGCACGTGGTTTTTTTTCTTTTCTTCTTAGCCTGTACTTAGCCGTTTGTAACTTCTGTGAGTGGTTTTAGAATTAAGAAAAGGCCGTCTGCAGTTGATACACTGTCTTTTATAACCACTACCAAATTAAAGCTCTCTCTTTTAACTCCTGAAGTGAGCTGCGATCGCTGCCAAAAAAAAAATCTATTGCAATCGAAGTAACGCCCTCTATGACAACAAATACATCGCCTTAAATCGCATGCGAGAATTTTTCTTATTCGCGCCCAATTAGCGATTTAAAAAAAAAACAAAATTAAGCAGTTCGACCATTACACCATCCGATAATATAACAACATTAGGCGGCATATTAGCGGAAATTATTGTCGAATATCTTTAGCATGGAAGGTACCAATTTTTTTTCCGTTATAGTCTTCTAATTGATAAAAGCTATTTCCTAATTTCTTTCTCACTCTACATTTTACAAATTGTTTACCCAATTTGGCATTAAAATTCTGACTAAATTTACTTTGTGCAAAATTCCTTCTGAACACCTCATCTCCTTCTTTAAATGATACAGGCTTTGACCTAAGATTATACTGAGAAACATTTCTCTCATAGGCTTGTTTTATGTGTTTTTGAATATCTTTACGCATCAGTGCTAAATTATCTTCTCTATGCAAGGGAATTAAGGGCTCCTCTAAAAGTGCTAAATTTTTCAATAATCTATAATCTGTACCGTGTGTAATCATATCCAGCCCGAATAGTGCTCGATATGGAGAACAGCCTAGTGACTGATGTAATCCAGAACGCAACGCACAAGAAATACTTGAAATATTTTTATCCCACTCGGTCTGATCTTTTTCTAGATAAGAACGAACTGCAGCCAACAGAGATCGATTTACGCGTTCTGCTGCATTACATTGTGGAGAATATAGTGCGGTGTATACATGAGTTATACCTAATTTAGTAAGAAAAGCATTAAAATCATTAGCTTTAAACTGCACTCCGTTGTCACTAACAATTGTCTCCGGCACTCCAAAACTATGAAATATGTTTTTCAACAAAAACTCGATAATTGTCGCTGTAGTAAATTTTTTTAATGGAAGCAACCAGTGAAACTTACTAAAATGATCTAGTACTATCATATTTTGAATAGCAGTATAATTGAAGGTGCTGGTATTATTTCTTGGTGCACGAGCAGGACGACCTCTTCTTTGTCGATTAACAGGTCTTGCTGAGGCAGCTGCTCCATTAGTGCTGTTGCTGTGATCTAATGTCTGCAATTGTGCACTACTGTCTAATGGTACTGTTTGCTCGCCAGCTGGAGCTGGTGCTAAGCTCATGGTTTTGGCAAGATTTCTTGTGACAGGTCTTCTGGCTGCTTGACTTGTAGATGGTCCCTGATCAAGTATAGGCTGCGGAGTTGCGAACCCGTTCACAATTACTAATTTCAAATTTACATCGTCTAGACTTTGAGCACAGCTTGGGCATTCCCTAAGCGACGCTACATGTTTGTCCAAACAATCCTTATGAAATACATGACCGCATGGTGTCATTAAACATGGCTGTACATTTGTCATTAATTGAGAACAAATGATACAGTAACATATATTGGGTGTAGCTAATGTGGAAGTATCTTGTGGACTATGTTCTAAAGGCATTATGTAATACTTCGTTATAGAAAATTTCTTTAAAGTGATGTTTTGTGGCAATAACAAAAAAAACAGATAATCTAAAAATTCTGATTCACCGTATTAATATTAATTTCAAGTGGAAAGAAAACTGGGCTATTGCATTTATTAAATAGTGCAGGGACTATGGAAAGACTTAATTCTTTCTCTTCAATTTATGATAATAGTCTAATTCTTGAAAGTTCATCCAACTCTCAGGATATGGTATCCGATCTAAGCCAAATACGCATATAGTCAACTGAGTGTTGAGCAACGTCTAAACCAAACTAAAAATGATAACTTAAGGAAAGAGTAACTCTAAAAAAAACGAGCTATTATTGTTAGAGAATGTTTTAGGTAACGGACGTTAAAGTGCTACCAACTTTCCATCTTCTTCTACGAATCGAATGAAAATTTCACGACTTGGAATTCGACTTCGCCAAATTAACCAGATTCAAACGAAAATTCTCCACTCGCTCTAGAACTTACTATAACTTTACGGCAATTGAATAACTTATACTCAAAGATTTCAACGTAAACTTAGCAAAGACTTTAACTTTAAGATTGTTTCTCTGAACAATATGGGTATGTGACCGCTAACTACTCTTTTTAAAGAGACTTTCAAAACAAAACTATGTAATGAGAAGTGTTAGTTGCCCCACGTTGGGCGCCAAATTATTTGTAATGTTCAAATGTGAGTAGCCTCCTGTTGGAGCGCCAAAATTGTTATGTACATGCTTGTACGAATCGGTGGCGGACTAAGGTGGTGTTTAAGTCGCTCTCGGAGTCAGGAATGCCTAGCGGGGCGGGACCCTCTGGAACCGTAGCTCTTTCGGTGTGGGGTGGGTTTTTGCTGGAAACCTGTCTCTACATTAACAAAAATTAAATTTAAGGATCCCTTCTGAAACTACCAGAAAATATGACTAAAAAAAATAAAAATAAAAAAAATGGTCAAAGGAACATAATAGTAGTATAGTCAAAACAAAGCAACAAAATTGTTGAAAGCTTGGGGGGAGTTTTTAATATTAATTACAGCGAATCATGCGGAATCCAAGATGACAACGGATCCGCCCGCTCTTTACCCTACCCTACCTATGATTTTCATTGCGGATATTTAATCTGAAAATCCCTTTAACGTTTAGATCATCTGATTTTTGTATTGCCACATCACCAACAAAATTATATTAATCTCTCATGTTGATTTTCAAATAAACAAAATTCATTTAATTTCTGCAGTAAATTTCAGGCTTAAATCAACTGACATTATTTAACAAAAGAAAAGTGGCAGTTTGCTTGAACTTAAAATTAATGTTATATTAAGAATAATAGCTCATGGCATTAGGAAGATAAAAAGAATATAATTACGGAATTAATAGATATACATTTATACATTTTTAGTTTTAAACATTTTTTTTTTGTTTTTTTGTTTGAATTATTTCTTGTGTAACTGTGTATGATCTTTATTTTCTCTTCATGTGTAAATATGTAAGTTATTCTAGAAGTGATAAATGAAGTTCAATGACCTACATACAGTAGATCAGCTGTTCATAATTGAGTGAGGAAAGAACTGAATATTTAAGAGCGAGCTTAAGAGCTTAAACTGTATCGAACTAGAAAAGAATGCAAATAATAGAAGTAAACGGAGATAATCATTTGGATCAGATTACGAATGGTTTAGGTATGTAAGTAAATCTAAATCGAAACCGTTTTACTAAATCCATATGATTATCATAACAACATGGGGAGGTATTAAAGTTTGGTAAACGTTATAACTCACGTGCTTGTATTCATATAATGTTGTTTTTATCCAGCGGTGAAAGGCCTTCCAACGATGTCTTGGTAATTTAATTTGATTACTCCATTATTAATTATTTTTGATTCATTATTATTATTTTTTTTTTTGTTTTTCACTTATATAATTGGCATAGTTTTTCTTTTAGTTCGATGCTTTAGTTTTCACTCAGGGGTTAATTGTTAGAAATATAGGTAATCAGATAAATTTATGAAACAAAAATTAGGAATTTAATAGAGAATCAAAAGTTTACTAGCGACCCGTTGCGCTTACATTTACTTTAAACAGTTACATATACATACATATGCTTTTGCAAACATATGAATGCACTTATAAGCGTACAGAGGCGTATTTAAATCATTTTATAAAAAGGGGAAAAAAAATTATAATAATTATTATTGATATTGAACTGGTATTAGTAAAATAAGCATTATTTTATAATTGGTGATCACACGAAGAGATTAATTAAATCATCACAGATACTCACTCTCTCGAGCCTAACAAAAAAAAAATTCTATACACGTGCTTTCTAGGTTAAGACAAAAAAATTTATATTTTTTTTGATTCTTAATAGTTTTCACTCATGTTTTTTTTTTCTTTACAAATATTCTTTAAGTTTCTTTATAACTATATGCCTGTATGTAGCTTTGCATTGTATATAAAAAAAACACGTGGGCACAAAGAAAATTAACACTGAATACTACACTGCCAAATCTTCAAGGTTGGGTAGGTTGGCCGATTCCTTGTAGATTTCAATCCGCAGCGTACAGAAGTTTATATAATTTTCATCAGCAGACATCAAATTATGTAATTTGCGTCTTTCTCTTGGCTTTTCTATCCCACTATGAAAGTGTATAGGAAACTCCTATCACAACTGCTGTGATTTCTGCTGACAAGAAAACAATTTTATAAGAATTCCTAAGGTTTGCATATAGTGATATGCGACATACCTGTGAAAGCAGTTTTATGTTTATCCGACTTGTAAATATATATGAGCGGCTCCACCACTTTCTTAGGGCCAGACAATCGAAGAGAAATCAATAAAAATCCTGATATTGAATTTACTTCCCAGTAAATCACTTGCGTTAAGTTTTGCTTTTGTATTTATTTGCGCTCTATGAATATTGGAAAAACTGAATTTTCCAATGAGGAAAATTTTGGCACGTGGTTTTTTTTCTTTTCTTCTTAGCCTGTACTTAGCCGTTTGTAACTTCTGTGAGTGGTTTTAGAATTAAGAAAAGGCCGTCTGCAGTTGATACACTGTCTTTTATAACCACTACCAAATTAAAGCTCTCTCTTTTAACTCCTGAAGTGAGCTGCGATCGCTGCCAAAAAAAAAATCTATTGCAATCGAAGTAACGCCCTCTATGACAACAAATACATCGCCTTAAATCGCATGCGAGAATTTTTCTTATTCGCGCCCAATTAGCGATTTAAAAAAAAAAACAAAATTAAGCAGTTCGACCATTACATGGGTGAACTCATATTGCCGGGAATGGTATGTGCTGGATATTTAGAGGGTGAACGGGATGCTTGCAGCGGGGACTCTGGTGGGCCGCTTGTATGTCAAAGCCAATTGGCCGGCATAGTATCCTGGGGCATATCCTGTGCTCTGCCAAACTATCCGGGTGTGTATACAGAGGTATCCTATTATTATGACTGGATATTGGAGAATATTGAGGCCAATACTGAAAATGGCAGTGGAAGTGCCAGTGGAGAAGGCAGTGGAGAAGGTAGTGGAGAAGGCAGTGGAGAAGGTAGTGGAGAAGGCAGTGGCAGTGGAGAAGGCAGTGGAGATGACTCTGGTGGAGGAGGATCTATGTTAGCAGTTACATGTACACTTACACTTCTCCTACCAAGTCTTCTCTCCTTGAGGCATTAAGCCATATATTGGAATAAAATTTTTTGTAAAAAAGAAAGCCAAAATTTTGTTTGATTGAATTGAAAAGAAAAGTATAAGCAGCATATAAAGAAGGCTAAGAAAATCTATCCAAAAAAAATATAGAAAAATATAATAGAATATTTATTTATGCAAGTTTTGTAATTATAAAATACAACTCGAAAATCTCGCTGTTCGTGATATTATCAATAGATTCAAAAGAATTCTTTATGCCCAGTGCAAATTTAATGGAGTCACTATGATCACGTTTTGGGGAATATTTCAAACGGATTGTCAATGGAATAAATGAAAAGGAGGAATGAATAAGACATTAAATCCCATTACGATTTTTGATTGTTTTTGGAGCAGTGAACATATGAGGTGGAACTCTAATTAAATCCAATTTAGTTTTAACTGCAACTCGTTTTTTTTTATAGTAAGCAGTAAAAGGATATCTTATATTCAAGCAATTTTTTCTTCAGTCAAGTCAAATAGAAGGGTACATTTTTGCCTCTAAACAAGTTTATTTAATCAATAAGAGGCTAATCCGTGAACTTAATCCTTGAACTGTGGAATCGCAATTCGCTTTGTGAATATTTGGAAATTACTTTGTTACATTTAAATGATTCGGTGGCAATTGATCATCCATCTACTGGTATCATCCATGGAGTTGACTGAGAAGGAATTAGAACCACATAACTGGCTGTAACAGAAACTGGCTATAATTCAGAAATTTTAATGTAAATGAATGTTCCATTAACTCCTTATAGTGAGTGCGAAGTCAAATAGCAGAGCCTCCTATTGCCGGAAAAGATTTGTGGCGGTAATTTGCCTTTTGTAGTGATTCATTTGCTGGGGACTCTGCCATTGTATCCTGGAACATGACCTGTGGCGAACTAATAGATGCCAGGTATCTATACGGATGTAGTTTACTATAAATAATAAATCAATATCAATATTACAAGATTTTCGAAAGAGGAAAATTTAAGCAGGACTGCAAATTATAAAGAAGTATTCACTATTATCAAGTTCTAGAATTAAGGTGATAATGGGGCCAAGTTGGGGGACTGTTTTTGGTATACTTTTAGGCTGTCCATAAAAATAAAAAGCTTTGTATTTAGGAAAAAAGAAAAACAAAAATTCTAAATAAGTCCCTATCTTTGGCATGGCCTTCACGTTATGGCCTAAAGTAGATTAAAGTTGTGCGTATTTGGGGAATGCGTAAGATCAAAAATAAACAATATCAACTTCTTTTGTTTACTCAATGGAACCAAAAACAATATTTATGATATTGATCAAGGAAATCAGTTTGATTTGTATTATGTATAGTGCATTTGTACGTACTTATATGTATATAGTATATTGGGCATTTCCAGTTTGATTGGGTTATCATAATCCTTATCGTTTTCTATCAATTAATTTTAAGCATTGTAATCGTCTATGTCTAGCTTATCAATTACCCAATATCTCAGGTACTTGGACATACTGATTATAATTATAAAGGGATTAGACAAAATTTATTTTAAAAAGTGAGATTTTTTCGCTTAAATACAATGTCATGATTAAAACCTATAATTTTATTTTTGTTCACCTTCATATTAAAGCTATAGAAGAGAGTATATCTGGGTAATAAAATTATATAAAATAAATATATATTGTATCTGTTCTATTAACTTTTTATTAATCAAATTTACTGACTTGGAAATGAACATTAAATAAAATCAATAAAAAAATTATTTATAAACCTATTTTAGTTTGTATTAAAGTTTTGTATATGCACTGTATGAAATTAAAAATATTTTTAAATGTTAAAAGTATATTAAATAATAAAATATGAAATAGAAATATATTAAATTCTGAAGAAATGTTAAAAGTATAATAAATAATGTAATATGAATTTAAAAATAGAAATATATTAAATTGTGAAGAAAGCTTTATAACCAGATACCAATATTATCGGCTTTAAGGATTCTTTTAAGGATTTTGCATGAGTTTATGATAAAGAAGCATCATATCTTTCGTAGGCTCTTTATTGACTATATTTCAGGAGATTAGTAAAGGACTTTGTTTAATCAGTTTTTTTTAGCAAAACAAAAAATATAAAATTTTAGTAAATAAAAAGAAAATGAATTTGGTAAAAATAAAATAAATAAAATAATATACAAATTATATATTCAGTACAAAGTAGAAAAAAAGTTCAAATCAATCCACAATAATACATATATAGACAAACATGGCTATAAGAGGTCAGTTTGTTATGCTAATCAGGAACATATATAATTTTCATAGAATAAAGTTTTTATGGTTTGAAAAAGCTTTTAAATCTGATAGAATTCAAGTCACCATCTGTATATTAAAATTATGATTGATTGAATTTAAATCACATTATCTGTTTGGAATTTGAATCACACCAAACTAGTCGATACAATCCTATATCACACACACCTTTTAAGTTGGGCATATAATTTATAGAAAGGGTATACAAATTCGCTTTAAGCTAAGCCTTAATCCAACATCGAAATGTTATTGATCAAATCACATTTTATGCCATCTTCGTTGGGTCATTGGGAGGGCATCTATTTGTATTTATGTAAATACATGTTTTGCCATTTAAAAGTGCACTGGCTCGCAATTTGAATATAAATATATATATATTAATGTATATACATATAAAAATATAAGCAATTTAGTAAACCAATATATATAAAAAATATACAAATAAGTTATTTGCTCTTATCAGTTCTGACAGCCAATTCCGATTATGATTGCGCATGTATGCGTATTTATTTATTATATTTATTGTATTTGATTATTATGAGAATGGCCCGACTTTATCAATACATATCAAGCAACAATAATAACAACAACAAAAGTAACAACAGCAACAAAATCAACGTCGAACGAAACCAAAACAAAACTGAAATTATCTAAGAAAGCTTTTTTTTTTTTTAAGCGCAAATTTTAGCTTCACGTTACGATTTTGAAAAAGAAATATGTTCATTCAACGTTCGAAACTCAGTCCAGGTGGGCGTGGCTTAGATCGTGCGCTTTCTTTTCGTTAATAATTTTTTTTTTTTGTTTGTTTTGGCGATACTTAAGCAAAATGCAACCCAACGAACATATCAAGAAAATTGTTAAAATTCTTATATTTGCATTTCTATGCACTGAAATGCAGACAAGTAAGTTAAAGTGAAGTTTTCATAATTAAAAGTAAAAAAAAACTAAAAAAATCTTACAAAATTTAATACATAAGTATATAAATAGGAAGTGCTAGTAAATACATATATTATAAAGTAACCTGTATATTTAATCCGATATAGTTTCAAAAACTTAGGACACTATCTTACAAATAATAAACATATAAGTATATATATATGTATTTAGGTGTTTAATTTTTTTTTCCAAACTTAATTTGAAACTAATTGTCACATATATATTTTATTTTTAAAAACTTTAAGCACATAACTAGAATTTCAATGTCCACTAAATGTATGCGAAAAACTTTAATTTTTTTTTAAATTGATTGTTAAAATTTGTATTTAAATTGTCTACACAAAGTAATTATCTAATCAAAAGTATAAATTTTGAATTGGTATGATTAAAAATGAGTGATAGAATTAAGAAAATTTGAAACACTTGAAACATTTTAAAAGGTTTATCTTTAAACTGATCTACACTTGAAATTCTTGTAAATTGTGAGAAAGATTTAATTAAATTCTGATGTCAGATATCTGTTATATAATATAACATTAAAAATTCTCAGACTGAATTTGAACATGAACATTCTCCGACTGTGTCTTTAATTTGAATGTTAAAATGAGCCCTAACAAGTGTACGTGCCATATCAATTGATCAATTGATCAATTACGGACGACCTGTTCACAGAGTGTAGTGGCATGACAAACAAATTGAGTGAAAATCCATAAAGACCATTAGAGAACAATTTGTTGACCTTTCAACAATCAAAGTTAGTTAAATTTGTGTTTGATTTGTATACGAAAAAGTATTGCATGAAATTGTATCATTTTAATTTTAAAATTAACAAATTGGTTATCTTAGCATCAAGGTCGATGGGGTCTAGGTAAAACATCCGGCATTTTGACCATTTCATATCGCTTATCTCAGTTCATGTATACTGTAACTGGAAAGTGAATAAATCGAAAGCTGAATGGCCTGTTCGCCTCGACTATCTTAGCCATATTCTCCGCTTAGCGATAAGAGTTTATTAGGCACAAAAATAATTCACGATCAGCTGGCGATCAGCTGATAAAATAGGCAAAATTCGTATATATTGCACTGCCAATTGGCCCGAAATACTGTTGCCTAGGGGATGCGTTCCATTTGCTTATCATTTCTTCCATTTGGCTTTACTCTGATTAGTTTTTATACCCTTGCAAAGAGTATAATAAAATTGTTTATATGTTTGTAAGGCAAAAAAAAAAAAATATACATTTCCGACTCCATAAAAAAAACTCTGTCTGTCTATTTTCTTGCAGCTTTTAGACATTAATTTTTAAACTAAGTGGATGAAACTTGGTAGAGATTTTTTTTACATGTTTACGCAATGCAAGTTTAAAAATTCGTTTAATCGGACAACGTATACTCACTATCGGAATAATGACGGAATTAAATAATCAAGAATTACTAGAGGGTGTTGAAATTTCGGCAAGCTTCTTTGATATATTTTTTTTTAAATTTTTTTTTTTATATTTTCTTTTTACTTTCCAGCATTTACGCAACATGATTTGTCTCAGAAACGTGGCATTGGCAGTGATTCGACAAAGACCCAAAAGTTATCTGTATCCTATCAAGCCTCCATACGTTTATTATCCAAAGAGAAGGATTACTTTGGCAAAGGACACATTTGTTCCGGTGCCCTAGTGGCACCCGCTGTGGTAATTAGTGCCAGTGAGTGTGTATACAAGTGAGTGTTGTATTTTTCTGTGTTTAAATAGTAAAAATAATGAACATTTTTCAATTTTTATATTAGCTTAAATACAAAATCGTATTACCATCCCTCGGAATTGCGCATTATTCTGGGAAGTAGCCAACGTTTTGCACCCAGCATCCATGGTGTTATCTCTAGTGTAACTCATATCCATAAGCCACCGAAGGGTATGGCTATAGCTATACTAATGCTTGCTAATGATATACCAGCCGATCATCCGCAAATTCAACCAATTTCATTGGTTGAAGCCTGGTCAAAACTTCCAGCATCACCAGTACTGATAAGCACCTGGGGCTATGATGAAAATAATCGTGAAGCTCATGAGTTAATTTCTTGGAATAGTGGAAAAAATGTTAAATATTGTCTCGAAGCAGGATTTTGTCTATCATTAGATCCTCAACGTCATGTAGAAGCTGGAGCCACACTTATTGAAAAGAATGGCAAATTGGCAGGTCTAAAGAGCTCCAAGGAACCCACAATGTTTATACCTGTGGCGAATCATGTGGAATGGATTCAAAAGGAAATCGGTGATGGTACCAATCAGAATAGTAGCATTTGGGGTATTCTAGGACTTTTAATTCTTACCGGCTATGTCCTTAAAGTTAGTCATAAGAAATAGAATATATATAATAGATTTTATTTTATTTTATTTTTTTTTTTACCCATAACATGTGATAATCTCTTTAGATCTTTAAGAATATTTACAAAGGATATATATAAAATATATAATACAAATATTATTATTTAGCCCACCAGGGCATTGACCAGTTTACATCCTATATTACTACAAAGCAAGAGAATTGGAAATGTGCCAGATTCCTGAAGTTGTGTATTCGAATTAATTAAAGGCCATGACCTTTGATACTCTCCCATATAGCCATAGGTGAACTCCTGCCAACCCTCTATATGGGCATAAGTGAATACATAAAAATGTTGTGATCCTGGCTGGGTCAGGACAACTAAATGCCACTCTTCATTCACACTCAACGGTATTAGCTGTTGGATCTGAGAAACCTGTAATCCCAGTGTTTGTAAGAGAATAAATTTCTGTTCTTTTGGTTCAAGTATATAGACATCAATATGTTTACATCCAAGACAACTGAGTATAAGTTGTTCATTTCCAGTAAGTTCAGCTAAATCGAAATCCCCTTCAATAGTTTGATGGAATTCAAAACATTGTTTCTCCGGTTTTAATTGATAAATGGATAAACTGGAACTTTCACCACTGATCAATAGATATGTGGAATTTTTGATTTCGATCATCTTCATCAGACGTCCAGCTGTCATTCGTATCGATTGCCAATCACTGAGACTACAATTATCTAAATTAACTCTAAGTATACGTATTTCCTCTATAGTTCTGAGTAATATAAGTTGGTATTTATCTAATCGATGAATTTTCATCTCTTCCACATTTTGTCGCATTCCCAAATTATGGCTTAATTGGCGACAACTGAAACTAATTTTACTTCTAAGACGGAGTGGATGTTTCTGAAGTGGTGGACAGTAATTCACAACTTTTACCCATACCGGAAAAGAATTAGCTGTCATTGGTTCTTGAGATTGACTCACATTACTTAAATGAACTATTTTATCAATTAGTTGGACTTTAGCTTCTATTAACTCTCGTTGGCAAATGGATGGAGATTCTTCAACAATTACTCGTGACATCAGATCAAAGGATTCTGTACGATTTAATTTTGTCCACATTTTATCTAATATATGCTCTTCATCGAAATCCAAATATAGTAAACGTTTCGATCTTGTACCATTAATTTTCAATTGTTTTTTTATATCTAGTTCCGCCTTTAGATTTTCCTCATCGTTTTGACGGATTTCCCCCAGGGGAGAGTAGGGATCGGTTTCTGTTTCCGTTTGCCATACCAAACCGCCAGGAAAATCGGCTTTATCTAGAACCAAACTATCAATATTATAATTTCGATTTGTAAAAATTGTTTCTCCATAACTTTCACTGAGTTCTCGGCCATTTAAATGCATAATATGAACCGGTCCCGATAATTCCAATCCGCCAGCAAATGTTTTTGCAGCTGTAATCGCTTGTAACTGATTACTTTGCTTATATACCACATTATCCAATGCAATGCCATTAATTGTATTCAATATGGCATTTTGGCCAAGTTTTAAATTTTCAAAATTCAATGTGCCAAATATTTCCAAGGCTGGACCACGCAGTGGAACACGACTGTCTAGAAAATAATCCATATTCATTCCATTTACAGACTCAATATTAAGATCATTTTCAATTATTAATTGCTTAAAACTTATTGTGGATGGAAATGACTGTTTACCCAATTGATAAACCTTTGTTAATTTACCACCATTGACCAGACCACCACCAGCAATCTCCAAATTCTCGAAAACGGGTGGTTTTGTGAAATGAAGATCAGCCTGAATGGCCAAACCGCTGGATTGCCGATATAAGGATGAATTTAAACGTATGAGATCTATACCATTGAGTAGATAAAAATTGCTATCATTTAGTAATTGAACAGATTTTGTTTTAACGCATTGCAAAAAGTTAACTGGTGCTAGGATAACTTGACTTTCATTCTTGTCTGAGTGACGCAATAAGGCATCATTCGCCAATTGGGTAAAATTGAGCTGATCAATTGGCAAAGATTGAGTGCTTTGCATGATATGGATTTGTGGTTGAATTAGTGTTACATGTCCATTTATTTTTTGATTTTCTCCATGACGGAGCACAGCATGTAGTCGTAAATAGTCCAAGAGAGTTTGTTGAGTGGAATGGACAGGAATATTATCATCATCCCTTGGCCAAATGGCATCACCAGTTACGATTAGTTTACGAACTGAAGAAAGTTCCTTGAGATGATTCACTTGATCTTTTGTTTCACTTATGTTGAAATTGTTGGCCAATTGACATGTGAGATTTCCATTTATTGTCAATTGGTTAAAATATAAATCGCCTTGCAATTTTATATCCTTTTGATCAGTATTCAGAAATTCATTGGCTGGCACTCCATTTACGCTGCGAACATCCAAATTTGAGGTTTTCAGTTTATTGAAAGTATATTCTCCATTTATCTTTTGTGGTGTAGTTCTTAGTAGTGTATTGTCCAGCAATGAACTAAGATTTAAACCATTTATATTGGGTGTCACTAGGGAATCAATCAGTTGAACATCCTCTAGAAATGTTTTTCGACCCAATATCTCTGAATTAAGATTAGGTCGCACCAGTCCCTTAACATAATTATCCCAGTTCAAATCATTAATCGTTTCCAATTGTAAATTATCTTCGAAACGTACATTCCCCTCGACAAGTAGCTGTTTTCGTAGTGTCAACTGTGGAATGCTTCCTTTCTGATCGGTGCCAAGAAGCTCATCGAAAGGCAATCCATTCAGACGTTGGAAATAAAGTTCCTTTAAGAATGGTGTGTCCTTTAGTTCTAGACGTGGCAGATGGCTAATTTGATTCAAGGGAAGACCATTCAAACGATTGACATTTAAGTTAGCCATCACATCCAACTTCTCATTGACTATCAATTTAGGAAAGATCTTAGTTGACCTAAAGTCTTGCTTTAGATCGGACTTTCGTACAAGTTCATTGACATTCAAATCATTTAAATAATTACTGGTAAGATCAGTCACTCGAACAGGGGCTTTAAATACCTTGAAACCGTTTATTACAGCCGTTTGACCTTTGCGCACAATATCTTCAGATATTTCCGCCAGATATGAGGTGTAATTTCGACAAATGATATTACCATTAACTGTAGCATTTAAGAATATGATTAGCAATGTTTTACCCTCTGTATTTTGTCCACCGCTCAATAGATGGTCACTCAATGGATGTCCATTAAGATTATTTGTAATGAGAGAGGGTATGGTCACCCTGGCATTGCCAAATATCAGTTTACTTAAATTCTATTAAAATCAAATGAATATATATTGAATTTAATTGATAGAAAATTATTATTATTAATATCTTACCTGTGGTGTTTGTTGTAATAGATAATTCGATTGCAAATCATTTTTGGTCAGAGATTCTTCTCCTATCATAATTTTTGTGGTATTCACATCCCTTTTTAAATTATTGATTATCAGAGATCCATTGATAATAACGCGATTTGTGTAATATTGTTGGAGCGGAGATTCATTGTCCATTTGTCGAGTTTTAGCTGTCGATTGATTAGCTATATGTAAATCGCCCGATACAGACATTTGATTAATACGAACAGGAGCTATCAAAGAAATCAGATTATTGATGTATTTTTAGTTATATATATATATATAATTGCCTACTTACACTTGATAACCACATTATTGCCACCTCGAATTACTATATCTTTGGCAAAATTTAAACCATTTACCATCTTTGCCTCCAAATTTGGTACAAAGAATGCAGACATAAATATATTTGAGTTCACTGTCTGAGCCTGTTTCGTATTGAAAAGTTTTTGTACCATTCTTCCATTTAGAAGATCTGTTTCAAGATTAACCACTCTGGCCTTGGCCTGAATAAAAAGTCGTCCATTTATAATTTTATCACGGGATCGTAAAAAGAGTGTATCATATAAATCAGACCACGACATATTATTAATCCTTTCCACATGTAAATAACGAACTAAAGTCCGATTGGATAAATCTGGGAAATTATCTGTTTTATTGTATGGTTTTTGTGTCCGAAACTCTTTCGTTTGCAATTTCTTAGTCAATAGTTTTCCTGTTATATTGAGTACAGCTGAAGACTCGAGGTGATAACCTAAATATAAATTTTAATAATTGATTAAATGTGAATTAGGGTTTAAAATTTAAATAACAAACCTGGCAGTATATCCCCTTTATAGATCAGATTTTTGACATGCAAACGCTGAACTTTAAGAACTTCGACTAAATTATCAATGGACGTATCATTGTGACCCACAAGAAAAGATCGCGCGGAACGTCTCCCTCTACTATAGCGTTGACTCAGTTCATTTAAACGTTGCTTTAGTTGGGTAGGAGTACGTAGATTTTGTCCTTCCATTTGCAATTGGTCAATGTGATTTTTGCGTAAATGTAGTGTGTTATCTAATTTTAAGAATTGCTCCTTAAGTTGATTACTTAATCGTCGAAGAAGATCTATTTGAAGTTTACGACGTAGCAGAAGACTACGCAATGAATTGATAGTTGCCTCAAATTCGTGACGATGTTGTTGCACCACACTAAGATCTAAAATATCATCAATATATAAATTTCTTATTCTCATTTGTACTATTTGTACTATGGATCACCTTCGTTAAGTTCTGAGGTAGCTCCAAGGGTAGCATCATTTTCACCAACCAATTGGATCATACGTATCACGGAGGCTCCCGCTTGCTTCTCTTGTCTATAGGCCATTATTAAAAATGTCTCATTTTGTGTATTACGATGGCTTAATAGACCTTTGGGTTTATGTTTGTCATTGAAACCATTGTAACAATCTAAACGAGGTGTATTAAAAACCATAACATCACCATTAGATCTAGCTCCAATCAATAGCTGACCCTTTCGTGCCGCAGTCAAGTGACTAAACTGTAAATCCCGCAGAGTATGTTTACGATACACCACAAACTGGCCATCTATCATGCGAAAGAATATGCAAGAGGTCGAAGAACTACCACAGGCAATAAGACAATTCCGACCGCGAAATCTAGCAGCAAGAACTTCACGTGCCTGAGGCACCGTCAAGGTCTGACGACGTTGAAAGCGCAGTGAGGGAACCTCTATCTCATAAATGGTAAGCACAAGCTAGTGAGAAAGAACATATGTATAGTTAATAACGAGATGGAAGTCCTAACTAGTTAAATACCTTCGTTTGAGAGCGTAGGAAACGACCGCTTATAATGTACAATGGTTTTCGTCCAACTATTTGCAGAGCTTGAATTGTAGGTAAAGTAATTTCTTCAATGGGATTAAAGTAAGTATCCAGCCATTCGAAAGTTCTAAAACGATATACATATATAGATTTTCAAATAATATATGAAATAATCAATAATGATATTTCAACGTACTTGCATTTTCCATGCGTTCGCGTATAGTTCATTGTAACAAATAGCATTATTTGATCTGTATTGGGTTTTAATAGATCCATTTGTATATATTTTCCCGGTAATGAGAACTCCTGTATGGGATGAAATTTTGGCTGTAATTCCGGACTCAAGGCATCCTCTTTAGCTAGTTGATAAACTTCAAGCTCTGAGTCATCTAAAGCGATGGCCAATAATAGATATTGCTGCCAACCGATAACAGCCACACCCACTGGATCACGTTCCCGTACTCTTCCAGCCAATTCTCCAAGGCGTACCAGTTTTTTATCTTCACTGCTCACATGTAACTGAAATAGTTCATGGCCATGCAGCACCAGAACTAACTCCAATTCCTCATCCATTTCGCGCAGTAGGTAAAGTGGCCGCTCATGATGCAATTCCATGTCCATAAATGGCAATCTAATCTCAACACTCAAATCGCTGCCATTGAGACCCTTGCGGCATAAACTGGGCTCCAGGCGAGAAACCGGCGTGGCCTCTTGAGGCTCACCTGATGAAAGTTGACCTTGGCACTGATAGTTTAATGCATTTGTTAAAGTCAAATTAAAGGCAAAAAGTTGTTAAAAAGAAAAAAAAAATTTACTTACTTGAACAATTAATATACAATTAAACACAAAACATAAGCCAATATTTAACATTTTCAGATCTCAGTTTGATTTCACATTCAGTAATATTCCATTCACATGTGAGTCAACATTTTTATATCGCCTCTTTGCTATAATATAACGGTTATATTGAATAAGCAAATCGGAGAAGTAGTAGAGATCAAAAGTGGATAGCAATATTGGTACAGTGGTTCAAATAGTGATTTAAACTGATCACAAATTTAATAAAAGAGAATTTCTTGTTTTTTTATTGTTTTTTTTTTTTTTAATGAAAATTTTATTTCAAGTAGTCATGGAAAAATAATATATGAAAATTTTTTATCAAAATTTTTCTTCTTTTCTGAATGAGTTTATGCTGAAAAATGGATTGTAAAACACTTTTATTTAAATTAATTACAAAATTAAAAAGTTATATAAACACAGTTTTTCGGAACAAGCTTTCAGTCAAAGAAAAAGTCAATAAAAATTCGAAACAAATGCTAAAATAAGCGTTTTAGTATTTTTGATAGAAAGAGTTGTCTGTTGCAATTTTTAAAAGTTATAAATTAATTCTTTAAGAGATTTACGAGACTTACTAAAAAATTGTAATATTTTCTTTCGTGTCACTACCAGGAATTTAACGATTGAATTTTGGAAGTGTTCTCGTTCCACTATAAATATATATTTTAACCAAGTTAAATTGGAACAATTTCAGTTGTATATACGTATGTGTAAACATATATACATATGTACATATATGACTATGTATGATCAAGCAAAGCATTCTACTGCCTAAATTTATGCTATGCTATTTACATCTAATTCCAACAAATGTACTTAAAATTCCTTCACAATCATAGAATATAATCGTATCACATGGCACACCTTTAGATTTTGAGTTTGTCGTTGCCAAAAATAACCTTGGACAGAGCTCTCGACTCTGTTGAATCAATCAGTTTCGATCATTAGGGAAAGTCATTAAAAGACATTAAAATCGACGATGTCGTTGCACCCCTCTATACGAAAGAAAGAAGAAAGTAAAAATAAAAATGCGTAACCATTAAATATGTATATATGTACATACATATGTATGTTTGTATATATGTATATACACTATGAACTTTCTCCCCCCCCCTCAGTCCTTCGTTCTTCTTTCTTCCGTTTAGGGATAATAAAATATTAAGATATTTCGGTATAAGTAAACCATATGGTAACTAAATAAAAGTACCAATTGATGGAATTACATGACTTTAGATGACCTCATAAATTGAGAATCTTTTACAGATTTTTATTTCAAATCGAGAAAGTTTACAATTCAAGATGAATATTTATATATCTTGGATTAAGCCCCAAAGAAATGAAAATCTATCGAATAATCAGTGAATATTCTGGGTCAGTTGGTATAAACATTTCTGTTCTGCGAATTTAAAATTTGCATAAACAAAATATTGTTTATTCTTTATTTAACTTGTTCATACAAATAGGACGCCAAAAAGTAGGCTATGTCAAAATTAAACGAAAGTGCAAAAATTATAAAACTGATTTTTTTCCGATTTCAATGCTTTTCATACACATATGGTATTATATTAAGTAGGTTGACTTAAGAAACGGCTGTGTTAATTGCAGAACAGATGTTTACCTGCTGCCTACTGACTACTGATGGCAATTTTTTTTTTTGCCAATTTTGGTTTCATCATGTCCATGTCCATTTGTTTAATGTGTCTTTTCGTGACTAATTAGCGAACTAGCAAAAATATAAAAGACCACCAAATGGAGGTCAATTATAGAGCAATACTATCGAAGCCGAACCCAGGTCAGAAACCATCAACATCATCATTATCATCATCATCATTATCGTCATCAGCTGTTTGCCATAAGCGAAGTGGCACTGATTTGAGTGGTTTCCAATTAGAAACTGGCATGCGATGGATATATTGTGGATGAGTTTATGTTTTTGTTCTCAAAACTCACCACTTAAGTGAGAGCGTCAGACACAGAGAGAAATGAGAAAGAGAGTCAGTGAGAGTGAGAAAAATTCTTAATGCCATTGGGGAAAAAAAAAAAAAAAAAAACTGACAGTGGCAAAGGCAACATAGAGAGCGGCGCGCGCTAGCGCTATGTTGCGTATCTGCAAGATACAAATGTGAAGGCAACACCAACAACACCAACAACACCAACAGCAACAACAACAAAATAATAAACGGCGGAGCGTCAGATCGCAACGCCACCGTCTGGCCTGGTCTGGCCATGCTCTGCCTCTGCCTCTGGCTCTGACTCTATATTATGCCTCTGAATCATTGTGCAATTTCGTTTCGTATACGCCGGACGTGCCACCACGGACGAGCTCAAATGCTCTTACCCTCTCCGTCATCTCGTCATCGTCATCGTCATCGTCGTCGTTGTTGTCGTTGTCAGTCGTCGAGCGCCGCATTTGTTGTCGTTGCGAGGCGTGAAATTTGAAAAATTTTCAATTCAATTTTACAAAATTTAATTTTATTTTATTTTTTTTTTGTTTGTTTTTCGTGTAAGTGTGCTCTAAATTTTCATTAAATGCATCTCAACAAAATCTAAGTAAAAGTGCAGACTGCTTGCTGAAGTGCATTAGCAGCTGCTTTAGTTCGTTTCGATTTATTTTTTGTTTTTGCGATATTTGTCGAATATTCGAATATCCCATAATAGAAAAAACCCAAGACAATGCCAAAACGATTGTAGAAAATAAAAGAAAACAAAAAAAAACAAAAAAAAAAAAAATAACCTCAAAGGAGACACAAAATGAAATTGTGGAAATCAAAGAAACCCATTGGCAGTTGTGTGCCCGGCAAGAAACAGGAGCAACAGCACCAGCAACACCAACAACACCAGCACCAACCACAACAACAACAACAACAACAGCAACAACAACAATCTGAGGTCGTTTCCTCCAATAAGCAATCAGCAAGCAACGGCATTGCCTTGGCGCCCATGCTATCCGGTAAGAGCTTCCGCTTAGAATAGAATTTTCATTTTCATTTTAATTTTTTACCATTCGGTTTTTTTTTTTTTTTTTTGTGGAAACATATGCCTTTAGCTTTTCCCTTGTCGTACCGTTAGCTCAGGGTTATCGCATTTCCGCTCAAGGTGCGCTCTTTTCCTACATATCAAGTGGCTTTGCTTGTTTTATTTTCATTTTTTTTTTAAGAGGAGACAACTCTTTTCTTCTCTATCTCTTTCTTTCTCTCTTGTATCCTCCCACTCTCTCTCTCTCTCTCTCTCTCTCTCTGTCTCCCTCTCTTTGGCTCAACATATTTGACATTTTCAATTAGAAACAATTGCTCGCATTTCGTTTTCCGTTTAGTTTCTTTTCATTTTTATCCACTGCAATTTGTCAATTTTGGGTTCAATGAAATCGATCTGTATCATTTATATAGTTGCAAAATCAATGCATATATACTATATAGAAAAAGCCAATTGAAAAAAGATCGGATAAGCAACTGATATCAATTGAGAAATAAATATATGATAAATTGATTGAGTATCGACCAATGGATCATTTTGATTGCATAATTTTGTAAATTACCAAACAATTATTTTTTATTTTTAAACTTTTTAAAGTTAAAAAAAAAAAATCATGTGAAGTCTTGCCACAAATTTAAACCAATCATATAATATTCCATAATCAGTAATTTATATTAATTATAGCTGAATAATAAATATGATAATATTCAGATTTGAGTTTGAGTAAACTAAGTAAGAAATTAAAAGTTTTAAAATTATTTTTTAAAAAAGATATAAACTGCAACACAAATGTTGAAATTTTGAATCAGGTGAAAAGAGAAATTAAAAATTTTGATTTAACATCTGTTATGATATATTATAAAATAATTACTTAAATTAAGAGAAAAAAAAACATTTCAAATATAAGTAATTTGTTATAAAAAAAAGTTTCAAACTTTACTAAACTGTAGTATAATTTGTATAACTGAGGTAAAAACTGTACTAAACTTAATTATATTCAAAACCTAACTGAAAAATAAATTCTTTAACGAAAATTTTAAACATATTTCGCCTATGGTCATAAATGGAAAAAGTCATTACCCATACCAATGAAATTTGATTAAACTTGACTGAAGATTTAACAAAGGGTGCGGGTGGGAGGGGGGTTAGGGTGATTGTAAAATTTTGTTAAAGTCATAAATAAAAGATTCAAGTTGTGCTAATCCTCCCTGCTTCAAACCGCTTGAACACTTTCAATCACGAATTATGTCTGCAATTTGAGGCCCAGCCTCTCTCTACTGGGATTTATGCCAGTTTATGGCCGCATCAAGAAGAATTATGGTGGATAACATTTAACCCGGCTTCATTTGTATGAACTTTTAATGAATGAAAATGCAACAGCAAGCATAAGTTACAGATACAAAAGTATCTATGTCTGTCTGTGTCTTGCTATCTGCATTTGTATATGTATGTATGTATATATATGTATATGTATATGTATGTATATCTCTCTTCGTAGTCTCCTTATGTATGTATTTATGTATGTACATACATATGTATCTGTATCTTTATCCGCAAATGCACCAAAACATTTGCCGCTCGTTTCGTTTGTTCGTTTCTTGGTCGTGTGTGTGAGCTTAAATTGCATTTGATGAATTTATGGCATGGCAAGCGTAATTAAGCATTTAATTAAATATTTTTGTTGTTGGTGTTGGTGTTTGGTATTGGAAATGCGGCGCATTGTTGCTTTCATTGCTTTCATTGCTTAATTTTCTTGCGCGGAATGCCACAGATTGTTGATAAGGTTAAGTAGTTGAAAAGCCAAATGTAAACGTCAAAACAAAAGTTAGATATATAATTACTTAAAATAACATCAACTGCATTCAATTACAATTGATATACAAAAGCAGTCATACAGAAATTCTAAAATAGAGTCAAAGCTAGAGCATTTCCAACTTTAATTTACACTAAACAACACATTTCTGTATCGAAATTGAGTGAATGATATTAAAATTTTTGTTGTTAGCTTAATCGAGCTGAACATTTATATAATTTATTTATATTTATTATATTTCTTTATAAGTATATAAAGCTGTATTGTATTTTTATATAATTTTTAAATTGATTAAAAAAATTTAATTTATATTTGAAAAATCGTAAATACGTTTTGAAAAGTAGTTTTAAAACAAGTTATAGAATTTAACTATAACTCATTCAACTCTTATATATTTAATAACTTTTATTAAAAAAAAACTTTTTTAGTGAAAAAAAAGTTATTCATGAGAAATATTTAAACAATCAAAAAAAAATTACAATTATTTTTTGGTCGGACATACACTATTTATGGCTTAAGATTTATTATTATTATTAATTTAATTTATAAATGTACTGATTTTTTATATATTTTCTGAATGTCCTACTGAAAAATGAAAAAAAAAGTTGTTGAAATTTTAATCTATGAAGCAAATGGTTGTTAAAATTTTAATTCAATTATATAACAAATTACAATATTGGAAGAGCTAAATTGATATGCTCCAGCTTATGAGGTCTCTTAATCCTGAGACATAATTCCAAGTAGCTGGAAATTATGAAAGTTAAAATTTAAAGGTTTGTAATGGTCGAACTGCTTAATTTTGTTTTTTTTTTTAAATCGCTAATTGGGCGCGAATAAGAAAAATTCTCGCATGCGATTTAAGGCGATGTATTTGTTGTCATAGAGGGCGTTACTTCGATTGCAATAGATTTTTTTTTTGGCAGCGATCGCAGCTCACTTCAGGAGTTAAAAGAGAGAGCTTTAATTTGGTAGTGGTTATAAAAGACAGTGTATCAACTGCAGACGGCCTTTTCTTAATTCTAAAACCACTCACAGAAGTTACAAACGGCTAAGTACAGGCTAAGAAGAAAAGAAAAAAAACCACGTGCCAAAATTTTCCTCATTGGAAAATTCAGTTTTTCCAATATTCATAGAGCGCAAATAAATACAAAAGCAAAACTTAACGCAAGTGATTTACTGGGAAGTAAATTCAATATCAGGATTTTTATTGATTTCTCTTCGATTGTCTGGCCCTAAGAAAGTGGTGGAGCCGCTCATATATATTTACAAGTCGGATAAACATAAAACTGCTTTCACAGGTATGTCGCATATCACTATATGCAAACCTTAGGAATTCTTATAAAATTGTTTTCTTGTCAGCAGAAATCACAGCAGTTGTGATAGGAGTTTCCTATACACTTTCATAGTGGGATAGAAAAGCCAAGAGAAAGACGCAAATTACATAATTTGATGTCTGCTGATGAAAATTATATAAACTTCTGTACGCTGCGGATTGAAATCTACAAGGAATCGGCCAACCTACCCAACCTTGAAGATTTGGCAGTGTAGTATTCAGTGTTAATTTTCTTTGTGCCCACGTGTTTTTTTTATATACAATGCAAAGCTACATACAGGCATATAGTTATAAAGAAACTTAAAGAATATTTGGAAAGAAAAAAAAAAACATGAGTGAAAACTATTAAGAATCGAAAAAAAAAAAATATAAATTTTTCTTGTCTTAACCTAGAAAGCACGTGTATAGAATTTTTTTTTTTGTTAAGCTCGAGAGAGTGAGTATCTGTGATGATTTAATTAATCTCTTCGTGTGATCACCAATTATAAAATAATGCTTATTTTACTAATACCAGTTCAATATCAATAATAATTATTATAATTTTTTTTCCCCTTTTTATAAAATGATTTAAATACGCCTCTGTACGCTTATAAGTGCATTCATATGTTTGCCAAAAGCATATGTATGTATATGTAACTGTTTAAAGTAAATGTAAGCTCAACGGGTCGCTAGTAAACTTTTGATTCTCTATTAAATTCCTAATTTTTGTTTCATAAATTTATCTGATTACCTATATTTCTAACAATTAACCCCTGAGTGAAAACTAAAGCATCGAGCTAAAAGAAAACTATGCCAATTATATAAGTGAAAAACAAAAAAAAATTATAATAATAATAATGAATCAAAAATAATTAATAATGGAGTAATCAAATTAAATTACCAAGACATCGTTGGAAGGCCTTTCACCGCTGGATAAAAACAACATTATATGAATACAAGCACGTGAGTTATAACGTTTACCAAACTTTAATACCTCCCCATGTTGTTATGATAATCATATGGATTTAGTAAAACGGTTTCAATTTAGATTTACTTCCATACCTAAACCATTCGTAATCTGATCCAAATGATTATCTCCGTTTACTTCTATTATTTGCATTTCTTTCTAGTTCGATACAGTTTAAGCTCTTAAGCTCGCTCTTAAATATTCAGTTCTTTCCTCACTCAATTATGAACAGCTGATCTACTGTATGTAGGTCATTGAACTTCATTTATCACTTCTAGAATAACTTCCATATTTACACATGAAGAGAAAATAAAGATCATACACAGTTACACAAGAAATAATTCAAACAAAAAAAAACAAAAATGTTTAAAACTAAAAATGTATAAATGTATATCTATTAATTCCGTAATTATATTCTTTTTATCTTCCTAATGCCATGAGCTATTATTCTTAATATAACATTAATTTTAAGTTCAAGCAAACTGCCACTTTTTTTTTGTTAAATAATGTCAGTTGATTTAAGCCTGAAATTTACTGCAGAAATTAAATGAATTTTGTTTATTTGAAAATCAACATGAGAAATTAATATAATTTTGTTGGTGATGTGGCAATACAAAAATCAGATGATCTAAACGTTTAAGGGATTTTCAGATTAAATATCCGCAATGAAAATCATAGGTAGGGTAGGGTAAAGAGCGGGCGGATCCGTTGTCATCTTGGATTCCGCATGATTCGCTGTAATTAATATTAAAAACTCCCCCCAAGCTTTCAACAATTTTGTTGCTTTGTTTTGACTATACTACTATTATGTTCCTTTGACCATTTTTTTTATTTTTATTTTTTTTAGTCATATTTTCTGGTAGTTTCAGAAGGGATCCTTAAATTTAATTTTTGTTAATGTAGAGACAGGTTTCCAGCAAAAACCCACCCCACACCGAAAGAGCTACGGTTCCAGAGGGTCCCGCCCCGCTAGGCATTCCTGACTCCGAGAGCGACTTAAACACCACCTTAGTCCGCCACCGATTCGTACAAGCATGTACATAACAATTTTGGCGCTCCAACAGGAGGCTACTCACATTTGAACATTACAAATAATTTGGCGCCCAACAATGGGGCAACTAACACTTCTCATTACATAGTTTTGTTTTGAAAGTCTCTTTAAAAAGAGTAGTTAGCGGTCACATACCCATATTGTTCAGAGAAACAATCTTAAAGTTAAAGTCTTTGCTAAGTTTACGTTGAAATCTTTGAGTATAAGTTATTCAATTGCCGTAAAGTTATAGTAAGTTCTAGAGCGAGTGGAGAATTTTCGTTTGAATCTGGTTAATTTGGCGAAGTCGAATTCCAAGTCGTGAAATTTTCATTCGATTCGTAGAAGAAGATGGAAAGTTGGTAGCACTTTAACGTCCGTTACCTAAAACATTCTCTAACAATAATAGCTCGTTTTTTTTAGAGTTACTCTTTCCTTAAGTTATCATTTTTAGTTTGGTTTAGACGTTGCTCAACACTCAGTTGACTATATGCGTATTTGGCTTAGATCGGATACCATATCCTGAGAGTTGGATGAACTTTCAAGAATTAGACTATTATCATAAATTGAAGAGAAAGAATTAAGTCTTTCCATAGTCCCTGCACTATTTAATAAATGCAATAGCCCAGTTTTCTTTCCACTTGAAATTAATATTAATACGGTGAATCAGAATTTTTAGATTATCTGTTTTTTTTGTTATTGCCACAAAACATCACTTTAAAGAAATTTTCTATAACGAAGTATTACATAATGCCTTTAGAACATAGTCCACAAGATACTTCCACATTAGCTACACCCAATATATGTTACTGTATCATTTGTTCTCAATTAATGACAAATGTACAGCCATGTTTAATGACACCATGCGGTCATGTATTTCATAAGGATTGTTTGGACAAACATGTAGCGTCGCTTAGGGAATGCCCAAGCTGTGCTCAAAGTCTAGACGATGTAAATTTGAAATTAGTAATTGTGAACGGGTTCGCAACTCCGCAGCCTATACTTGATCAGGGACCATCTACAAGTCAAGCAGCCAGAAGACCTGTCACAAGAAATCTTGCCAAAACCATGAGCTTAGCACCAGCTCCAGCTGGCGAGCAAACAGTACCATTAGACAGTAGTGCACAATTGCAGACATTAGATCACAGCAACAGCACTAATGGAGCAGCTGCCTCAGCAAGACCTGTTAATCGACAAAGAAGAGGTCGTCCTGCTCGTGCACCAAGAAATAATACCAGCACCTTCAATTATACTGCTATTCAAAATATGATAGTACTAGATCATTTTAGTAAGTTTCACTGGTTGCTTCCATTAAAAAAATTTACTACAGCGACAATTATCGAGTTTTTGTTGAAAAACATATTTCATAGTTTTGGAGTGCCGGAGACAATTGTTAGTGACAACGGAGTGCAGTTTAAAGCTAATGATTTTAATGCTTTTCTTACTAAATTAGGTATAACTCATGTATACACCGCACTATATTCTCCACAATGTAATGCAGCAGAACGCGTAAATCGATCTCTGTTGGCTGCAGTTCGTTCTTATCTAGAAAAAGATCAGACCGAGTGGGATAAAAATATTTCAAGTATTTCTTGTGCGTTGCGTTCTGGATTACATCAGTCACTAGGCTGTTCTCCATATCGAGCACTATTCGGGCTGGATATGATTACACACGGTACAGATTATAGATTATTGAAAAATTTAGCACTTTTAGAGGAGCCCTTAATTCCCTTGCATAGAGAAGATAATTTAGCACTGATGCGTAAAGATATTCAAAAACACATAAAACAAGCCTATGAGAGAAATGTTTCTCAGTATAATCTTAGGTCAAAGCCTGTATCATTTAAAGAAGGAGATGAGGTGTTCAGAAGGAATTTTGCACAAAGTAAATTTAGTCAGAATTTTAATGCCAAATTGGGTAAACAATTTGTAAAATGTAGAGTGAGAAAGAAATTAGGAAATAGCTTTTATCAATTAGAAGACTATAACGGAAAAAAAATTGGTACCTTCCATGCTAAAGATATTCGACAATAATTTCCGCTAATATGCCGCCTAATGTTGTTATATTATCGGATGGTGTAATGGTCGAACTGCTTAATTTTGTTTTTTTTTTTAAATCGCTAATTGGGCGCGAATAAGAAAAATTCTCGCATGCGATTTAAGGCGATGTATTTGTTGTCATAGAGGGCGTTACTTCGATTGCAATAGATTTTTTTTTGGCAGTGATCGCAGCTCACTTCAGGAGTTAAAAGAGAGAGCTTTAATTTGGTAGTGGTTATAAAAGACAGTGTATCAACTGCAGACGGCCTTTTCTTAATTCTAAAACCACTCACAGAAGTTACAAACGGCTAAGTACAGGCTAAGAAGAAAAGAAAAAAAACCACGTGCCAAAATTTTCCTCATTGGAAAATTCAGTTTTTCCAATATTCATAGAGCGCAAATAAATACAAAAGCAAAACTTAACGCAAGTGATTTACTGGGAAGTAAATTCAATATCAGGATTTTTATTGATTTCTCTTCGATTGTCTGGCCCTAAGAAAGTGGTGTAGCCGCTCATATATATTTACAAGTCGGATAAACATAAAACTGCTTTCACAGGTATGTCGCATATCACTATATGCAAACCTTAGGAATTCTTATAAAACTGTTTTCTTGTCAGCAGAAATCACAGCAGTTGTGATAGGAGTTTCCTACACACTTTCATAGTGGGATAGAAAAGCCAAGAGAAAGACGCAAATTACATAATTTGATGTCTGCTGATGAAAATTATATAAACTTCTGTACGCTGCGGATTGAAATCTACAAGGAATCGGCCAACCTACCCAACCTTGAAGATTTGGCAGTGTAGTATTCAGTGTTAATTTTCTTTGTGCCCACGTGTTTTTTTTATATACAATGCAAAGCTACATACAGGCATATAGTTATAAAGAAACTTAAAGAATATTTGGCAAGAAAAAAAAACATGAGTGAAAACTATTAAGAATCGAAAAAAAAAAAAATATAAATTTTTCTTGTCTTAACCTAGAAAGCACGTGTATAGAATTTTTTTTTTGTTAAGCTCGAGAGAGTGAGTATCTGTGATGATTTAATTAATCTCTTCGTGTGATCACCAATTATAAAATAATGCTTATTTTACTAATACCAGTTCAATATCAATAATAATTATTATAATTTTTTTTCCCCTTTTTATAAAATGATTTAAATACGCCTCTGTACGCTTATAAGTGCATTCATATGTTTGCCAAAAGCATATGTATGTATATGTAACTGTTTAAAGTAAATGTAAGCTCAACGGGTCGCTAGTAAACTTTTGATTCTCTATTAAATTCCTAATTTTTGTTTCATAAATTTATCTGATTACCTATATTTCTAACAATTAACCTCTGAGTGAAAACTAAAGCATCGAGCTAAAAGAAAACTATGCCAATTATATAAGTGAAAAACAAAAAAAAATTATAATAATAATAATGAATCAAAAATAATTAATAATGGAGTAATCAAATTAAATTACCAAGACATCGTTGGAAGGCCTTTCACCGCTGGATAAAAACAACATTATATGAATACAAGCACGTGAGTTATAACGTTTACCAAACTTTAATACCTCCCCATGTTGTTATGATAATCATATGGATTTAGTAAAACGGTTTCAATTTAGATTTACTTCCATACCTAAACCATTCGTAATCTGATCCAAATGATTATCTCCGTTTACTTCTATTATTTGCATTTCTTTCTAGTTCGATACAGTTTAAGCTCTTAAGCTCGCTCTTAAATATTCAGTTCTTTCCTCACTCAATTATGAACAGCTGATCTACTGTATGTAGGTCATTGAACTTCATTTATCACTTCTAGAATAACTTCCATATTTACACATGAAGAGAAAATAAAGATCATACACAGTTACACAAGAAATAATTCAAACAAAAAAAAACAAAAATGTTTAAAACTAAAAATGTATAAATGTATATCTATTAATTCCGTAATTATATTCTTTTTATCTTCCTAATGCCATGAGCTATTATTCTTAATATAACATTAATTTTAAGTTCAAGCAAACTGCCACTTTTTTTTTGTTAAATAATGTCAGTTGATTTAAGCCTGAAATTTACTGCAGAAATTAAATGAATTTTGTTTATTTGAAAATCAACATGAGAAATTAATATAATTTTGTTGGTGATGTGGCAATACAAAAATCAGATGATCTAAACGTTTAAGGGATTTTCAGATTAAATATCCGCAATGAAAATCATAGGTAGGGTAGGGTAAAGAGCGGGCGGATCCGTTGTCATCTTGGATTCCGCATGATTCGCTGTAATTAATATTAAAAACTCCCCCCAAGCTTTCAACAATTTTGTTGCTTTGTTTTGACTATACTACTATTATGTTCCTTTGACCATTTTTTTTATTTTTATTTTTTTTAGTCATATTTTCTGGTAGTTTCAGAAGGGATCCTTAAATTTAATTTTTGTTAATGTAGAGACAGGTTTCCAGCAAAAACCCACCCCACACCGAAAGAGCTACGGTTCCAGAGGGTCCCGCCCCGCTAGGCATTCCTGACTCCGAGAGCGACTTAAACACCACCTTAGTCCGCCACCGATTCGTACAAGCATGTACATAACAATTTTGGCGCTCCAACAGGAGGCTACTCATATTTGAACATTACAAATAATTTGGCGCCCAACAATGGGGCAACTAACACTTCTCATTACATAGTTTTGTTTTGAAAGTCTCTTTAAAAAGAGTAGTTAGCGGTCACATACCCATATTGTTCAGAGAAACAATCTTAAAGTTAAAGTCTTTGCTAAGTTTACGTTGAAATCTTTGAGTATAAGTTATTCAATTGCCGTAAAGTTATAGTAAGTTCTAGAGCGAGTGGAGAATTTTCGTTTGAATCTGGTTAATTTGGCGAAGTCGAATTCCAAGTCGTGAAATTTTCATTCGATTCGTAGAAGAAGATGGAAAGTTGGTAGCACTTTAACGTCCGTTACCTAAAACATTCTCTAACAATAATAGCTCGTTTTTTTTAGAGTTACTCTTTCCTTAAGTTATCATTTTTAGTTTGGTTTAGACGTTGCTCAACACTCAGTTGACTATATGCGTATTTGGCTTAGATCGGATACCATATCCTGAGAGTTGGATGAACTTTCAAGAATTAGACTATTATCATAAATTGAAGAGAAAGAATTAAGTCTTTCCATAGTCCCTGCACTATTTAATAAATGCAATAGCCCAGTTTTCTTTCCACTTGAAATTAATATTAATACGGTGAATCAGAATTTTTAGATTATCTGTTTTTTTTGTTATTGCCACAAAACATCACTTTAAAGAAATTTTCTATAACGAAGTATTACATAATGCCTTTAGAACATAGTCCACAAGATACTTCCACATTAGCTACACCCAATATATGTTACTGTATCATTTGTTCTCAATTAATGACAAATGTACAGCCATGTTTAATGACACCATGCGGTCATGTATTTCATAAGGATTGTTTGGACAAACATGTAGCGTCGCTTAGGGAATGCCCAAGCTGTGCTCAAAGTCTAGACGATGTAAATTTGAAATTAGTAATTGTGAACGGGTTCGCAACTCCGCAGCCTATACTTGATCAGGGACCATCTACAAGTCAAGCAGCCAGAAGACCTGTCACAAGAAATCTTGCCAAAACCATGAGCTTAGCACCAGCTCCAGCTGGCGAGCAAACAGTACCATTAGACAGTAGTGCACAATTGCAGACATTAGATCACAGCAACAGCACTAATGGAGCAGCTGCCTCAGCAAGACCTGTTAATCGACAAAGAAGAGGTCGTCCTGCTCGTGCACCAAGAAATAATACCAGCACCTTCAATTATACTGCTATTCAAAATATGATAGTACTAGATCATTTTAGTAAGTTTCACTGGTTGCTTCCATTAAAAAAATTTACTACAGCGACAATTATCGAGTTTTTGTTGAAAAACATATTTCATAGTTTTGGAGTGCCGGAGACAATTGTTAGTGACAACGGAGTGCAGTTTAAAGCTAATGATTTTAATGCTTTTCTTACTAAATTAGGTATAACTCATGTATACACCGCACTATATTCTCCACAATGTAATGCAGCAGAACGCGTAAATCGATCTCTGTTGGCTGCAGTTCGTTCTTATCTAGAAAAAGATCAGACCGAGTGGGATAAAAATATTTCAAGTATTTCTTGTGCGTTGCGTTCTGGATTACATCAGTCACTAGGCTGTTCTCCATATCGAGCACTATTCGGGCTGGATATGATTACACACGGTACAGATTATAGATTATTGAAAAATTTAGCACTTTTAGAGGAGCCCTTAATTCCCTTGCATAGAGAAGATAATTTAGCACTGATGCGTAAAGATATTCAAAAACACATAAAACAAGCCTATGAGAGAAATGTTTCTCAGTATAATCTTAGGTCAAAGCCTGTATCATTTAAAGAAGGAGATGAGGTGTTCAGAAGGAATTTTGCACAAAGTAAATTTAGTCAGAATTTTAATGCCAAATTGGGTAAACAATTTGTAAAATGTAGAGTGAGAAAGAAATTAGGAAATAGCTTTTATCAATTAGAAGACTATAACGGAAAAAAAATTGGTACCTTCCATGCTAAAGATATTCGACAATAATTTCCGCTAATATGCCGCCTAATGTTGTTATATTATCGGATGGTGTAATGGTCGAACTGCTTAATTTTGTTTTTTTTTTTAAATCGCTAATTGGGCGCGAATAAGAAAAATTCTCGCATGCGATTTAAGGCGATGTATTTGTTGTCATAGAGGGCGTTACTTCGATTGCAATAGATTTTTTTTTTGGCAGCGATCGCAGCTCACTTCAGGAGTTAAAAGAGAGAGCTTTAATTTGGTAGTGGTTATAAAAGACAGTGTATCAACTGCAGACGGCCTTTTCTTAATTCTAAAACCACTCACAGAAGTTACAAACGGCTAAGTACAGGCTAAGAAGAAAAGAAAAAAAACCACGTGCCAAAATTTTCCTCATTGGAAAATTCAGTTTTTCCAATATTCATAGAGCGCAAATAAATACAAAAGCAAAACTTAACGCAAGTGATTTACTGGGAAGTAAATTCAATATCAGGATTTTTATTGATTTCTCTTCGATTGTCTGGCCCTAAGAAAGTGGTGGAGCCGCTCATATATATTTACAAGTCGGATAAACATAAAACTGCTTTCACAGGTATGTCGCATATCACTATATGCAAACCTTAGGAATTCTTATAAAATTGTTTTCTTGTCAGCAGAAATCACAGCAGTTGTGATAGGAGTTTCCTATACACTTTCATAGTGGGATAGAAAAGCCAAGAGAAAGACGCAAATTACATAATTTGATGTCTGCTGATGAAAATTATATAAACTTCTGTACGCTGCGGATTGAAATCTACAAGGAATCGGCCAACCTACCCAACCTTGAAGATTTGGCAGTGTAGTATTCAGTGTTAATTTTCTTTGTGCCCACGTGTTTTTTTTATATACAATGCAAAGCTACATACAGGCATATAGTTATAAAGAAACTTAAAGAATATTTGGAAAGAAAAAAAAACATGAGTGAAAACTATTAAGAATCGAAAAAAAAAAAATATAAATTTTTCTTGTCTTAACCTAGAAAGCACGTGTATAGAATTTTTTTTTTGTTAAGCTCGAGAGAGTGAGTATCTGTGATGATTTAATTAATCTCTTCGTGTGATCACCAATTATAAAATAATGCTTATTTTACTAATACCAGTTCAATATCAATAATAATTATTATAATTTTTTTTCCCCTTTTTATAAAATGATTTAAATACGCCTCTGTACGCTTATAAGTGCATTCATATGTTTGCCAAAAGCATATGTATGTATATGTAACTGTTTAAAGTAAATGTAAGCTCAACGGGTCGCTAGTAAACTTTTGATTCTCTATTAAATTCCTAATTTTTGTTTCATAAATTTATCTGATTACCTATATTTCTAACAATTAACCCCTGAGTGAAAACTAAAGCATCGAGCTAAAAGAAAACTATGCCAATTATATAAGTGAAAAACAAAAAAAAATTATAATAATAATAATGAATCAAAAATAATTAATAATGGAGTAATCAAATTAAATTACCAAGACATCGTTGGAAGGCCTTTCACCGCTGGATAAAAACAACATTATATGAATACAAGCACGTGAGTTATAACGTTTACCAAACTTTAATACCTCCCCATGTTGTTATGATAATCATATGGATTTAGTAAAACGGTTTCAATTTAGATTTACTTCCATACCTAAACCATTCGTAATCTGATCCAAATGATTATCTCCGTTTACTTCTATTATTTGCATTTCTTTCTAGTTCGATACAGTTTAAGCTCTTAAGCTCGCTCTTAAATATTCAGTTCTTTCCTCACTCAATTATGAACAGCTGATCTACTGTATGTAGGTCATTGAACTTCATTTATCACTTCTAGAATAACTTCCATATTTACACATGAAGAGAAAATAAAGATCATACACAGTTACACAAGAAATAATTCAAACAAAAAAAAACAAAAATGTTTAAAACTAAAAATGTATAAATGTATATCTATTAATTCCGTAATTATATTCTTTTTATCTTCCTAATGCCATGAGCTATTATTCTTAATATAACATTAATTTTAAGTTCAAGCAAACTGCCACTTTTTTTTTGTTAAATAATGTCAGTTGATTTAAGCCTGAAATTTACTGCAGAAATTAAATGAATTTTGTTTATTTGAAAATCAACATGAGAAATTAATATAATTTTGTTGGTGATGTGGCAATACAAAAATCAGATGATCTAAACGTTTAAGGGATTTTCAGATTAAATATCCGCAATGAAAATCATAGGTAGGGTAGGGTAAAGAGCGGGCGGATCCGTTGTCATCTTGGATTCCGCATGATTCGCTGTAATTAATATTAAAAACTCCCCCAAGCTTTCAACAATTTTGTTGCTTTGTTTTGACTATACTACTATTATGTTCCTTTGACCATTTTTTTTATTTTTATTTTTTTTAGTCATATTTTCTGGTAGTTTCAGAAGGGATCCTTAAATTTAATTTTTGTTAATGTAGAGACAGGTTTCCAGCAAAAACCCACCCCACACCGAAAGAGCTACGGTTCCAGAGGGTCCCGCCCCGCTAGGCATTCCTGACTCCGAGAGCGACTTAAACACCACCTTAGTCCGCCACCGATTCGTACAAGCATGTACATAACAATTTTGGCGCTCCAACAGGAGGCTACTCACATTTGAACATTACAGGTTATCCTTAGATTAATCAACTGATAGGATCAAGTAGCTAATATATATATATATATATTTTTTTTTTAAGATCTTCATTAGTGATTGCATTGGCGGATACCATGCGGGTAAAAGAACATAATCAATTGCTAAACAGTGTAACTGAAGGGAAAATATTCAGCTAGGGTCATAGGGCTGGGAACAGATGTCATTTGTTTACACAACAACTCAATTTCGGAAGGGGTTTCAAGTGGTGTGCTTAGTAGGCATGAGAAAATCGAAAGGTGTGCGGCAATGTGTCAGTGCACTTAACAATCAACAATCAAAGGTAATCAAATAACAAACACAGATGATATTACAGCCGGTTAGACGGAAGGTTGGCAACCTTTTAGCTGATTTTATAGCTTGTTGCACACACACACACACGCACACGCACACTCACACACAAACATACACATTAAACACACATAAAATCTACATTTAGATATGTCATCAAATATGACATCTCATAAATGAACCTTCACACATACATACATATTACCATGCATATGTATGTATGTATCTATGGTTAATAATGGCCATTTTGATGTTGAGTTATAAGTGTTTTATCCTAAAAAAAAATCACGTTTCAGAACTTATGGAATTTTTGTTGCAAGTATTTCAAACATTTTTCAAATTGTTAAAACATATTGTTTTTGTAGTTTTTAGCAATCTTTATCTCCATCTTTAACTGCATAAATGTTTCAAATTTTACGACTCGCCCAAATTTCTTTTTCTTTTTGTTTTTTGAACAAGGAAAATTGTAAAAATTTGAAATAGATTCATTTTAATGGGACTTTGTACAAGATGTGTACAATGTGGATGCATTTGCATTTTCACATTTTAGATATAAAATTAGTTGTTATTATTTTTTTTTATGATCAGTAAATTGAATTTTACAAATTTACAAGCGCTTTGTCGATGTAGCTGAAGTTGTTAATAGGTTCCATTTGATTTAATGATATCCATGATATAAAATGCCATCCGATAATTACTTGATATTAAGGATTAAGAAACAGTTGGTTGAATTTCATCATAAAAGATCACTTTAGATAAATGAGAAATGTGAAATATATTTTTTATCTCTCAGGTGTTTCCAATTGGATTGGATACGGAAGCAAATTGGGAAAGAGAAATGGTTTAATCATATATATAGATGGTTAACATATGCTCCTTGGAGAGATTGTTATATTTGCTCGTCTGCTTCTGTGTCACTCCATTCCATCTCCATCTCCATCAACAGGCTATATAGATGTATGTAAGTCTCAAATCGTTTGGCGACACTTCATTGTTGATGGGTTTATTTCATTCCTTGGAGATTTGAAGTGGCCCACATCATGGTATGCCCTCTACAATCTCAATACCATTTCATACATACTCGCTCCCCATTCTCGTTAAACAATAAAAATCACACAATTTGAGAGTTTTTCCCCTCTCCCCCTTGGGTATGGATTTTGGTGGACGAAAGAAGTTCTGCTCATTCAGGGATTTACATAATATGCCCAAGTACCCCATGAAAATACATATAAACACACACACACACACACATACATACATATACATTATAATATACATACACTGAAGGGAAAGAGACAGGGAAACAAAATAAAAGAGGGATAGTTAGATGGAAGGGGCGTCAGACATGATGTCTTCTGAAAATGGGTAAACATTGAAATATTTCAATACACATATAATTTTTTTTCTTTCTCTTAAGAGATGCTTCTGTTAGAAATTGCTGAGATTTTTCCAGTCGTTTTCGGCAATCGAACATTAGTTTTCCATTTGTTTCTCTCCACTCCTCCTTCCTTTTTACTTTTCTCACTTCCTCATTTCGTTCCGTTTTAATTTTTGTTATGTTTATTTTTTGCCACATTGCGGCAGTCGAAAGTATAAACAAAACAAAATAACAAAAAAGAAAAGAAAAGCGGCCAGAGAAGCCGCCAATTCAACAACAACAAATTGACGCAATTAAAATAAAATGAGTACAGACTGAGGTCTGCTTATACCCTTTTCCCCCCTTAGTCCAACACCCTTTCTTCCATTCAATTGCCACCAAATGGTCTGTTGTTGTAGTTGCAGTTCTTTGTGCCTGCCACAAGAGAGTAGGAGAAATCTTTTGTTACGAAGCAAATCCTTTTGGGTGTCATAAAGCTGCAACCATATCAAACGGAAGCTGCAAATGGGCGACAACTGCAACAGTCAAATGACATATTCTCGATACAGTGGGCTCTATATTGAAAATTTTTATATAAACAAAATAATATTAATAATTAAAATAGTTGCCTGCTGGAATAAAAGTAAAAAAAGAACTGTTCTTTAAATTGAATACTGAAAGCGAAAAAGGTTTTCGTTTTTGATAAAAAAAAAATAAAACTCAAAATAATATTTCAAAAAGTATTTATTCATCTTCTCATACTATAAAAATTAATGTTAAGATTATGTATATTGAGAATAACGTTCAAAATTAATGCTATGGAATACATTTTGGAGATAAAAAGTTTGATCAGTCTGAGAAAATATTGTTAAACTATTCTTAAGACAATAAAATTGCCTGCAAAACGTGAAGGAATATATATTTGATTATTATGTTTATTGTATAATAATTATGGTAATATTTAATGTTGTATACGATTTTAAAAAATTTCCATATTTCTTTTTAATTTCCGAAGTTTTTTTATATAATAAAATAGTTTTCTAGACAGGTAAAAACTAAAAAAACAAACTTTCCAAATGCAATAAGTTTTATAAATAATGTTCTTCAACATTTTCCCATAAATGTTAGGCTAGATTATGATTTTATATTATATTTAGCCGAATTTGAAGAGTTCTGGTAAAGTTGATATTTCTATAAGTTTCTATTTATACATATTAATATCTACATATATTCAAATTGGCATCATTGTAGTTGTCTTATTTTCCCATATTTAAATATTTTTTACATTAACTACAAAAGTAGTTAAATACTTTAGGAATACTTGTTAATTTTTTACTGTTTATTGAACCAATTCAATGATCATAATCATTGAAAATTTCTACGCAAATTAGTATATCATACATATGTATGATATTCCTATTCCGATTTGTTCTTCAAAGCTATGTAACTTGAGTGATAAGAAAACTAATTGAAAAACATATGGTTTAACATTTATATATTCGAAATTTTTTAAGTGGTATTCAAAAATTGAGAATCTAGTAATTATAAAAACATATTTCAAAGTTCTTCAATTTAAGTTAGTTAAATATATTGTTTCTAGATATTTTCAACGTTTAAATAGATTTTTTCATTATATTTCAATTTATTTTTATAAAAAATTTATGTCTACTTCCTCTCTTAGCATATTTATGGGGCCATTATAAACGGTTTACATACATACTTCCAATAGTGTTTTGTTTTTGCGTCACTTTTACTCTCCTCTCCACCTCTCTCTACTAGTCATTTTGCTGGCTCCTCCGTCTATCTGAAGAACATAAATATTTGTTGAATTTTTATAGGCACTTGGTATGGTGTGTGGTCCCATGGTTGTTTTTGTTTGTTATGTTGCTGCATGTTCGTTTGGTTGTTTGAATGGCATGTTGCAAACATTTTGTTGCCACTTTGGGTGCAGTTTTGTTGCAGTTGCGTTGTTTTTGCCCCTCATCTTGAGTGCGAAATCTGCCGCAATGAGCAAAACGTCACTCAACAGCCAATACAAATATAAATCTATTTCAAATTGAACTTATGTGTGTATAAGTATGTGTGTCTCTATATAGACGAGAGTCACTTCATAAGTTTCTGAATTATTAATTGAGTTACAATAACCTGAAACCTGTTAGCTCTTGTATTTTTATCATTTTCTTATTAAAATTCATCTGTTTAAAAAAGAAAAAGACAAATTTTTTATTAGAAAAGTTCAATTAATTAATTATAAAACATTGTTTGTATGTCTACCAGCTTTATGATTGTGAAATGTTTCCTCATAATCACTGAGTTTCGTCACCCAATAATCGCTTAGTCGTGAAAAATGACACCCAATCAAATGACTTTGAATAGGAATATGTTTTAAAAAGAGCTTTATAAATTTAATTGATGTATGTATTGAAAATTTGAAATAGATTTTAAAATTTTAGTGGTGGGGATTATGATATAAAATGACGTTATACCAAAAAAGTTACTAAATTCTATTTGATAATATTGTATAGGTTTCCATAGACTTTTGTATCAGCCCTCGTATACATACATACATACATACTATCTATGCATTAGTATTAGAGAGGCGGAGAAGCTTTGAATACAAACGATGGGCATTGTATTCAGTTCCAGCTGAAAATAGGAACACATACATAATAATATATGTAACTCTAAGGGCAGTTCCACAGACATACATACATACATATAAATGTGAATATATGTATATAATATATATATATATAATTATATATATATATATTTGTGTATGTGTGTTTGTAATGCTGCTCGTTTCTCTTTTTGGAGAGAAAAATGTCACAATTTCCAATGCTGCTTGCATTTTCCTAAAAATAGCACAAAAGAAAAACAAAAGCGAATGGCAGCCACATCGTCATCATCATCATCATCATTATCATCATCCAACATCAACATGCAACATGAGGCACACGTTTATTGTAATTTGTTGTTGTTCTTGTCTACCGTTTGGATTAATTTGTACAGTCTAACTTCCCCCCTTTTTCTTCGACTGTTTTCAACTTACAACTGCCAACTCACTGTAATTATTGTCTGTTGTCGAGTGAATCTGAATCTGCATCTGCATTATGCGACATCTAGTGTATACATATATTCATCCATCCATCCATCCATCCCACATCCCACTGGGATCCCATCAAGCATCATCGCTTTGCCGCTGCACGTGTTCAACGGGGAATGCCGTGTGGAATGCTCGACAATTTCAACGCAAATATGAGAAATATTTAAGAAAATCATTTTGGGTTTTCCAATTTTTTTTTAACCTATTTTTGTTTAAAACTAATTGAGAAAATTTTGAAAGGCTAAAGTAAAGATTTGTTAAAGTAAAATTATAATAATAAATTACTTTGATAAATCAATTTTAAATTATAAATATTATAATCAAAATTACATTTATAAATTTAGTAATTTTAGAGAACTATATTAGAAGTTTTTTCAATCAAACTTTATATTTGTTTAACAAATATCGTATCTTTATTGAATAGATATATTTTTCTATATATATACATAAAAAGGTGTGTTGAGTGGAATAACCTAACAGCAGTTCTAGATATTCTTGAATATAGATTGATATATATAAAAACTACACATTTATTGTCTAGGTTCCGATTTTAAGATTAGTATATAGTAATTTCCGCTTCATAGATTCAGTAGATAGATTCTTAAGTACCGTTTCTTGTTCTTTCTTTTCGTGTAGAGTTATCTGAGTTCAGTATCCTTTTTATAATGATTTTTCAACAGTTTATCTTATATCATTATTTCTCTTTAATAGAATCATTATCGGTCTTCTTTTCCACTTGCTCGTTGTAATACAAACATGAATTTAAAATCAATTTTCGACATAAAATTCCTATATGTAAATTTAGATATTTCCATATTGTTTTGTACTCCATATCCTCCCCATAAAATTTGTCCACTTATCGGCAGCTGAGCTAACGCCTTTTATTATACAAACGGTACATTTTTAAAAATATATTAAGATATGTTTGTCAAATTGCTGGAACCTTTCGCTTTAGTTTAGTTTATTATTTTTTGTGTGGCGTTCCCATTAGAAGTGTTTTTTTTTTTTTTTTTTTTTTTGAGGCCGTGGAGGTTTCTTTCCTTATCGTCGAGTTATTGTGCGTGCATTGTTGCCTCAACCGGGGATTGCGATTGGGATTGGTTATGGGCAATTAACATTTCGGGGCATAAATCTCTGCCCCTCTTACCCAGTTACGCAGCAACACATGATGCACTCGATACGAGTATTATGACAAAAAAAAAAAAAGAAGAAAAAATACACAAAAATGCTGTGAAATTGTCAAATATTTTGGAGATTGTTTTTTTTTTCCAAACTGTTTCGTTGATGTGCAAATGGAAATGTTTGCAGACCAAATGAATGACGGAATGGCAATGTCGTCGCAGAGCAAGTCAACTGGCTATAAATCAATTTTGATGCAATGGGGAGGCAAAGAGCTGTAGGCATTTGAACCCCTTCCCTCGGCCATCATATCATCTCTGCAAAAAACAAAAAAAAAAAGAGGGCGAGTGAAGAGATACTTTCGTGTCTAGATAAAATACATATGGTTATATGAATGCCCTGGTTATGCCCCGACTTCGGCACAAAATTCTTCACAATTATCCATACAACTTTAACTTAAGTTGAGATATTCAGGGTTGAACTAGTTCTAAAATACCTCACTATTTCAATTCATTATACGGAAGTTCGACTGTTTTATATATATTTAAAGAAAAAACAATAATCTAATACAAATATATATTTTTAATTTTTTTCATCCAATTTAAGCCTCAATGATTCCATTTTTAAAGTATATCAACTACCAAAATATTAAACCATATTTTGCTTTAAAATTTCAAGAAAAGTAAAATAATCAAGTTTAAAATAGTTTCGATATTTAAAAATGTTTGGAAATATAGTTATAAATCTATTTTGTTCTATCTATTATAAATCTATTTAATTTATTATATATTTTTTCTGTATTGCTTTTTAGATTTATTAAACTGATTTAGCAGAATAAGTAAATAGTAACTAACAGATTTAGAAACTTTTTTTTTTCTAATAAAAGATATAGAAAGAAAACATTATTAAGATTGCATACTTTGATAATGAATGACGCCAAAGTTAAGTTTAATTAAGGACTTAGATACTGTTCCAACCCTGGAATTTGCATGCTCATTTTTTTTTTGTTTGCTGTTGCCACTCATCAAATAAATGTCAACATTTTGCTAAATACTCGAGGATCTCAATGTGTGACTATCTCTCTTCGTGACCCTCTACCCCTTCCCATTCAATTATTCCTGGCAATGTTCTTTTTGCACGCAAGGGTCGCCCTCATCGACCATCCTCAGCTCACTCCACTCCACTCCACTCCACTCCACTACAGTTCAGTTGAGTTGAATTGAGTTCGGGCTGTTGCACTTTGGCTTGCCCTTGTGCAAGTCTCTTGCAGCTGCCTATGGAAAACGAGTGGATATATAGATACATATATGTATATACATACATATATTGTATGCATGTATGTACATATGTATCTAGAGGTACTGGTGTTTGCAGGATAAAAGGGTAATTGGGGGGAATTGTTGGTAGCTACGCTTTTGTTGCGGCTTTATCAGATGTTGACATTTCGTATACTTTTTTTTTTTCCTTTTTTTTTGTTTTTTCCTTTGCGGAACCACACTTGAGTTCATTTGCAATAATTGGTTTTTCTTGTTGTTGCTGTCTTTCCTTGTCCGCCGACTACGCCGCAAATATAAAGGACGGCTAGCCTCTAGATAGATTCTGTTGTGAAATATTTAAAATATTTTCACGCCCCACAGTCCCAAGTGTCCATTAATAAAGTCTATAGTCGGGCATTACGTTTAGGTTAATGGATATATTAACATGACAACTATGGTGGGAATACAAACTCAACCGGATCATCATTATCATCATCACCAATGCCATTCCATCATGAAATGAAGTTGTTTGTCTTTTGGGATTATTGCAAGAAACTCTAAACACAAGAATAAACAATAACAGGAATCTGTCAGGTTGCCAATCAATATCAATCGGTCCAATCTGTCAATTAGTCAGCCAGTCAGTTACCCATTCACTCAATTTGTTGTCCCACATTAAACTTAATGGAATTGAAAGCACCTGTCATTTGGTATATAGCAACTCAATTCCTTAATAGATCTCTTTAAGAAAACTTTGATTTTTTGTATTCCAGCTTAAACATAAATCGGTCATGACCGTTTTTTTTTTTATATTCATTTCATTAAAAAATCAAGTATTTTATGTAAATTATATTCTGTTTCATAGTGATTCTAATGGAGTTCTATAAATTATATTTTTTTTCCTTATCCTATGAATATCAAATACAATTTAAGAGAGAGGGAATTTGGAAAAGTAATTGGCCACTCCTCATTTAAAATACATTCCTCTATTAATGTATACAATGATGAGTATTTAAAAAAAAATGTTTCACTTTATAGATTATACATGTCCGATTTCTGTTGAACGATGTCTATTTTCAATGTAAATGTTGCAAAGAGTTGAACGAAATTTCTTGATTCAAATGAACCGTAAAGAACCGCAAAGACAAATGCAAAGACGACCCCCAGCGTTTTTTGTCTATAGTCTCAAGCCTTTCCACTGACTGCTCCCTAGCCAGTTTCTCTTATGCCAGTCAGTCAGTCAGCCAGGCAGTCAGCCAGCCAGTCCAACTAGATCGACACTTGTATGCAATTCTCTTCGTTGATCTAAAGTTGGAATCTTTCTTTTACTGCGGCCTTCGAGTGCTATGTCGCCGTCTATGGTGCCTGTCTAACTGTCTGTCTCTTTTAATCAGTCGCGGGAAGTGATCTGTGATCTGTTTAATTGCCAGGATTACATGTGGCCAGGAAGTGCCCCCAACACCACCGGTTGTACGTTCCGCCTGAGCGCAATTTCCGCCTATACTAATATTGCTGCTGATGATTGCAACTGTTGCCGATAAATTTTGTCACAACAACTTCTTCATATATGCCAAAAAAAAAATGGAAAAAACGGAAAAACCAACAAAAATATAACCATAAAAACAAATGGGACTGGCCCAAAAGCAACGGGAAAATTAGTGAATGGCGAAAATAGTTTTTAACTGCACACCCAAGAAAAAAAAAAAAACATCTCTGTGCCATTTTCCACAGTTTCCGTATGTTCATGTTCTTTAAACGGAACTGGAAAGTAAATTGCCCATCATTTGCCATATGTGAATGCTCATTGGGACTAATGGAATTATGAAATATAACTTAATTTACTCAATAATTTATGCTAATAAAAACGAGTAGTATTCGTACTTTTGAGTGTGTTAATATACATAGATTATTATATCATTAACCATATGTGAATATAGAAATTTAGCTTAAATTAGAGCTAAAAAAAAAAAAACTGTATATAAAGGCAATAAATTGGAATAGAACTTTAGTTTGTTAGTTTTTACATGAAAAAAAAATACAAATATTTTAAAAGATACAAATATGTACATTGATTAATTTCAAATATTTGAACTTTAATTTTTTCACTGATATAGTTCTTTCCGTGTTAATATATCCTTTGAAATCTTGTTGTATTAACAAAACACTAAAAGTTTTCAAAACTTAAATATCTAAATATTTTTTTATACAGCTATATATACTATTTTTTAGTTGAAAATACTCGTAAATAATACATATTTCATAAATTTAGTTAAACACTCGCATATCACATTAGTTTTCATATTTTATGAGATGTTTTCAATTTCATTTAGCGCTTTGGTCAATTTCAGTTTGATTTTTGTTTCCATTGAATACTCTAAAAATAATAACAAGGGGTTGCTTTATTCTCTAAATCAATTTACAAGTGAAGACAAAGGGATGTCATCTAAAGAGCATTTGCATTTCGATGTTTTTTATACACAATTTTGAATTTAAAATTTATTTATGAAACAGACATACATATAATTTCCGCTCGTTCGCCGGCTGCGTTCGCGGCACTGCGACGGCAAACCAATGAATTATGTCAAAAGGCAACAACTACAACAACTACGAAATTGTAGTGGAAATACAAAAACAAAATGAAAAACCATATAAAAATAGTGCAAAGAAAAACAAAAACAATAAAAAGAAAAAACGCAAAAACATAATTATAATAATAAAAGTCAAGAAGCAGATTACCTTGATTAAAAGTTTTATAACCAAAAACATTTGTAAAATCAAAAACTATCGTTACTTTACCGATATTTGTTATTTAAAGTTTGTTAAAGTTGAACTTCTCAATGTGATTCTTTAAGAGATTACTATAAGTAATACTCTAATTTATATAATTAGTAAATTGAACTTATTTAGTTCAACTATAATTCCAAGTTAAAAAAAGGAATATAATAAAAAATTGTTGCAGTTCCGAAAAACATAATATGAACCATGGTTTTGAATACAAATTATGATGATATTTTTATTTATGATTCGTAGTTTTATAAATTAAGTTTTTAAACTAGATGAGTTTAACCTACTTTAAGCCTGAATGATTCTATGGTAAATCTAATAAACTATTTCAATCGGTTATTTTTTTTTTTTTATCAATCACTGTGTGCCTGATATGTATGTAGCAATGTGGCACTCCATACGTCATTCTGATAATCATTATATATGTATGTATAGTTTTTCTAGATGAAAACGTGTTATTCTTAGCATTGCCAAACTAATGGACACACATTTTTCCCCTTTTGAAAATTCCATCAACACTGAAACGGAGCAAATAGTGTGGCAGACTTGAAAGGGAAATGAGTCAAGTGACGCAGAATCAAATGCATGACGAAAGCGGAGCAAAAGGTTTAAGTTGAAGAATTGGCACACCTTTTGGGCTAAATGGAGAAATATAGGAAATAAAAAAAAAAAAAAAAAAGGGGAAAATACATGCATCCATATACAATATATAGATGCGTGAGTCGCGTGTCACGTGTGCATCTTGTATCTGCAAGATACGTGTCTGTGTGTATATTTTTTGTTAGTTTTGTTTTTCTTTTTGGTTTGTTGTTGTGCCACGCAAATGAAGCGAAACGTGAACATTTTTCGTTTTTTAGCCTGCCTTCGTTTTTTGTATAGTTTTTTCTTAGTTCTTTTTCTTTTTTTTTTTTTGTTTTTATTATTTTTTTGCCTAATTATTGTTGTTGTTTTGGTTTTTCATACTCGGGCAGGCATTAAGAAAAACTTTATGCGCCATTGAAGCGTTGGAAAATAAAAGTCGTTCGTTTACGTCAAAAAAAAAAACTTACCTCTGTGTAAGTGTACCTCTGTGTAAGTGTGTGTGTATGTGTATATATGTGTGTGTGTGTGTGTGTGTCTACGCACACGGCACGGTAGAACGGTGAACGCCACAATTGTAGCATATCGCGCATACGCCGCATGGCCAAAAAAAGTGTTGCCACATCAACGGAAACCACAAGCACACAACGTACAGTGAATGAGTTAGACAAAGGTGATGGATGAGGAGGAGGAGTTGGTGAGAAAGGAACGGGAACAGGAATGGGAATGGGAGACGACGGCAGATCCATACATTGTATGTACTTCTCACATGTACACATACATACATACATACATACGTTGCCTTACAGTTGCTTTTCGTTCTCTCTATCTCTAGTGCCTTTTCCTCTCTCTCTTTCGCTCTCTCTCACCATTTTCTTTAATTTTACTCAGTTTATTTATTCTTATGGTTTTCGTTTTTATGTGTGTGGGTCATTTTTGTTCTACGTTTCTATGCTCTATGATGTTTTTCTATCATTTACTTACGCAGTTGGGTAAACGCAAAAACAATTTAAGTTCAAATAAAGTTTTTACAATGAAAATTATTGAAATATGTTGAAAAGGTTATACAACTTAGAAACTTAAGATATTTCTTGAGAAAAATTCTATTTTAGCAAAGATATTTGTAAGCAATGTTTAGTAATATTAGTTGATTTCTCCATCTCACTTTCAATTTATTTTGCTATCTCACATTTTCAAATAAATTTCAAATTATTTGATTTCACAACAAGTCAATCCGAGAGCTTTTCGATTGTGTAGCCATCTGCTGAGGTTCTTATTTTGTTTTATTGCAAAAGATGGGATGGGAGAATCATAAAGATTAATTGGCTTATGCTTTATATACTGTACTACAAGAGTGATTCGGAATTTTAATTGAAACACTTGGCCAACACAACAAAAAAACAAAAAAAAAAACAAAAAACGAAAGAAAAAAAAAGCCAAGCTGAAGGTTACGGCAACATTGTTTTAAAAAATCAAGAAAAGAGAAATAATATTATTAAATAAAATAAAACAAATTATAAATGAAATTTTTTGACTCATCCAACGGTTGATGTGGTTTTGGTGGTGGGCTGGTATCTTAGTCAGGGAGCCGGAAAGGCGCAAAAAAAATTCTTTACTTTGATCTTCTTATTTGGTGTTGATGAATAAATTAAGAAATGCAAGGCAGCTGGGGCCAAAAGCTGTTGCAAAAGGCGAAATTATGACGATGGTTCTGTCCGCCAGTTTGTTGCATCTCGTCGGTCATTGACTTGGCGACTCATTTGGCTGGTGCTGGTGCTTTGTCTGCCTGTTACCTTTGATGTTGTTTGTGATACGATTTTATGCCCAATGCAGTTTTGCTTTATATACATAAATGATCTACCATTTCACACACCCTCTCTCTTATATATGTATAAATAACTCTTTCACTTTGTCCCATTACAGTTGACCGCGCTATGAGTCCCGCACAATCTGAGGATTCGGGTCTTGCCCCGGAACGGGGCACAACCTATGCAACTATAACACTGCCCCGCAATGCCCTTCATTTGGCCATCACATTTGCAGGTAAGTGAGAATCCCATATGCCAATATCAATAGAAAATTTTCCAGTAACCCGCATAATTTAGCTAATTTTCCATTTTGACAGCTGTCATATAGCAATTACTTTGATCGAGGAAAATTATTTAAGTCAAATTATCTCAAATTAATAACTTTTTAAAATTGTAAACCTTTTTGGAGTTTGATTTGGATAAAATACTTAATTACTTATAATTGAATATCTATTAAATAATGCGGGAATTGAAATATGAGATAAGCAAGGAAGAGGGAAAAATCGATTTCTTATTTTAAATATTTATATTAATAAAAATTTAGGAATTTGGAATGGAAAATTTAAAACTATTGCAATAATAATAGCTGAATAGCTTATTATAGAAAATTTTTACAATTTGAATAATATGTACTTTTTTTTATAATTGACAAAGATATATTGTTAATATAAATAAGTGGAAAAAATATTAACATAGGTAATGAGATTTCAAGAATGTAATTGACAGCCCATTAAAGATTTTAATTACAATGTCCTAGAGACAAAAGAACAGATATGACTTTACCTTTTTTTTTTTGGTCATATTTTTTAAGGTAAGATAATAATATTCTATAAGCAGAATTAATCAAATTTGATTACCTTTGGGAACATAGTATAAGCAGCTTATAAAAAGTGCGCTAGAAAAAGAAACCGATTCGAAGTCTTTTAAAAAGATATTTCGGTTGAATGCTTCTATAAGATAGTGTTCTGATTCACCTACAAGATGGTTTTTTTTTCGTTGGCAAATCATAGACATAATCACTTTTCAAGTGAAAAGACGTATAAAAACAAGACAGCTAATTAGAATGATTCATTTTCAAGGTAAAATCATTTTGTTCAGAGAAAGAAGTGATCAGAATGCAAATGCAATGGGAAAGGCGCAACAACACCCACGGCCTGTCAGAGGCCCTCTAGCCAAGGTTACCATTCTTGTTCCGATTCAGCACGTTCATATATACATATATATATACAATATATATTTGTATATATCTGTGCTAAGAAATGCCTTAATAATGATTTATGCGATTGCAGCTTTTTATGTTATTTTTTTTTTTTTTTTTTTCAATATTTCAATTTTTTTTTTATATTTCTTTTATATTTATTTTGTAGTTCTTTTCCCGCTTTAATTTGCGGTTCTAATTTTTCGAGATCGACATGAGTTAAATTTCGTATGCGTAACGCGTTGATGTCGATAACGGGACTTTAGAGTGTCGTCAGCAGCGGCGTCAACGTTGACGTCGCCGCCAAAATAAATCATCGTTCAAATCTCCTAACCCCACCCACTAGGCGGGGGCCGCAGACAATTCAGTTGTCGGCCAGACATAATAATAATATATGTCTGACTATATATTTCGTCTAGAAATCTTTTTGTTGTTTTTTTTTTTCTTTTTTTTTGCCTATATGCGCTCTTTTACTGAGCGAAAGAGACAGTGAAAGTGTGAGAGCGGGAATAATGTTTTGTAAATGAAAATTTGGATGCGGATTTTGGTCGCGTTCGGGCAAGGGTCCATTTGGGGTTTTTTAGTTTAACCTCATCGGGTCGTCGTCAATGTCTGACGTAAGCATCTTGGTCTTGGTCGTTGTCATCCAAAGTCTGCAACGTGTTTTTGTTATTTTTTTTTTCTTTTTAATAAGTGTGTGTGTGTGTTGTGTGTGTGTTGGTGTTTGTACGCGTTTTGTGTCGCATCGACGCCGCCTTCTCATAATGCCTGGGGTTGGTGGCTAGAAGCATTTTCCTTATGCTGTATCTGGCACTGTGCCACTCGTGCAACAGCGGCAGGAGTCACACTCTCTCTTCCTCCCTCTTTGGTCCATAGTTTTGCCGGCCAGTCGGCTGTTTTTCATTTTCATTTTTTTTTTTTTATTATTATTTTTTCTCATTTTAAGCATTTATTTATTTACGAGTAACATTTTCCTTCTTTTTCTACTTTTTTGTGTGTGTGTTTTTTTTTTGGCGAAAGATGCGCCCGTGTTGGCTGATGAGTGGCTGACAGAGCCGCAAACGTTGCAGAGGCGGAAATTGAAATAGAAGCCAAGGCAACTAGAGTTATCTACACACACACACATACATACATAAACATATCCAGATATATATACATACATATATATTTAATATGTTTGTAGACGTACTTATTTGCAGAAAGATATAGTATATGTAGTATCCAAGCATAAAAGTGTTTAATTTATTTGACCTCATATTTGATATCTTTCTGGTATTTTCTTGTAGTTTGTCCTTTTTTTGTGACAAAATGGCACTTAATTACACTGATTTGCTATGTGTGGATTGGGGGGATCCTATTAATTAATTGTATTAAATAAATTTTTGTAGCTTCGTCTTATCAGAATAAACCCATAAATTTGATAGAACTAGAAAGCAAACATCTCCAAGGTCCAAATATGTAAACTATTTTTTTTATATTCCTAATCAGTAGTCGAATGTCTGTTTCTATGCAATGAAATCTAAGTTTAGGCTTTAGTTCTATATTTATGTATATATATATATACATATGTCAGAATCAGTAAGATCAGATTAGGTTATACGTCATTTATGAACAATCAGTGGAATGAATTATATATAATATGTATTATTATATTATATAATATCTTAGCATATATTTATACTTTCATAATTATCTTTCTAAATTATTTATATAAATTATTTATATTTCAAAAACTATTTGAGAATTTACTTTCTGAAGGTCTTTTCATTCAAGTTTATTTTCTAACATGGTAAAATTGTAAAGTCTGTTGATAATAGCTTTATTTGAATCATGATTAAATTTAAAATTAGTTATTGTTTACTTTATTAGTTATTACTTATTCTTTAAGTTTTTTGTTTACAAATAGTTGCATACATACATTGCTCGCCATCCGATATTTCTTTTCTTTTTGAATTTCATTTTTTTTAAAATTAGTTAAGCTATTGCTTTAAAACTAGTTTTAGAAGAAAATTTATACTTTCTAATACAGATTTATTAAATATTAAAAATTATATTACAAACTTCTAGTTTTCAATATTTTTTTTTCGTAAACGAAGCTCAAAATTCAACCGTTTTAGTCGTAACCTTAAAATTCGTAATTATAAATGTTTAAAATAAAATTGTTAGCTATTAGTTAAATTTTTTTTTTATAAAAGAAAAAAACTAAAATGTGCAGCGAATAACTTTTATCTGAACCAGGAACCTGGCAAAATGAAATATATACAGATAAAAAAGTATAAAATGAATGAAACAAAAATTAAAAGAAACACACACATTAATCATTTATATATATGCTCTACATTTGTGTAGTTATATATGCTATATACATATTTAGGTAGTGATCAGGTAAAATTTATCCATCACTTCCATAAAGTTTGTTTGCTTTCTCTTAAAGAATTGTTTATTTGAGCACCTGTCAGGAAGAGTGAAAAATTGCAGCAAAGTCAATCAATTATTTTTCTCACTTATTTTCAATTATATTTACAATTTTGTATTACCATGATGATTGCAGAGCGCCATGATCTATCTTATCCACCTGTTGTTGGCGCCCTCAGTCCAGTGGGTCATGCAGCTGATTTTTTGGCACCCGGTGACCGACTGCATCAGATTGATGGAATATCGACCATAGGTCTAAGTAATCAAAAGATTATGAGTATGTTATGTGCTAATGGAGGGGAAACAGGACCAGCCATAGTGGAAATTGAATACTCTTTGCCTGAATACAGTAAGTGATATTTTATTGATGTGAATCTAGATACCAAAAAAGAAAAAAAAAGAAAAAATTCATTCACTTTCCATCATTCTCTCACTCTTAGCAGTTTCCCAAAATAGTCTCTGTGTTACATCGAAATTGGCCCAAATCACTGTGGAGCGAGAGAGTGGTTGTCTGGGCTTAACATTACGTGGAGGAGCCGACTATCCACTGATTGTTACCCATGTGCGACCGCATGGACCAGTATATAAAACGGGACGCATAAAGCCAGGCGATAGACTATTACGGGTCGATAATGTAAGTTTATTTTCAGATGACATACACCTGTGTTCCCGACAGGTGACATTTCCGGTATTTCTATCAATTTCCTAGATATTTGATACACTCATTTCATTTGTAGGTTTCGCTTATTGGTAAAACTTTGGCTGAGGCCCAACAGATTATAAAGTGTGGCGGTCATGTATCTGGATATACTAATCTAACCATTGAATATGATGTATCCGTTGTCCAAAGTGTTGAATTCTCAATGGGTCCATTGCTAATTGAAATTGAAAGACCGATGAATGATAAATTGGGTTTAGTTTTGTGTAATTATTCTACAGTTGGCACAACATCGAGCACAACTAGTACAGATAAATTGGATGAAGTGACACAATCTGGCATCTATATAGCCAGCATATTGCCAGCTAGTATTGCCGATCGGTAAGAACAAAAGGAAAATAATATTAAAAAAAAAAAAAAAAATCAATTTAAACCGATTTCTTATGCAGCTGCGGGGCATTATCTATTGGCGATCAGGTGCTCTCTATCGATGACACCATGATAGAGCATACTGCCTGCACTCCCGATGAGGTAATGACCATATTGGATACAAGCACTGGACGTGGTTATACACAAATGCAGATAATGCCGGCTCATGCATTGGCGCGACGTGGTAAGTGAATTGAAAGACAAGATTTGAAGTTTGTTTCATTTTCTTTTTGGCTATCCGACTTCGATCAAAAGTTGGCTTAGAGAAGTGCGAGTGGTCGTCAAGGCTCTCCCTCTCTCTCCTTCTCTCTCTCTTACAAGCATTCCAAATGTGGTAAGACGAAGGTCTTGCGTAGGCGACACGGTTAATGAACAGACAATGACTGAACGACAACGGCTGAAATAATATCATGTCGCAGTGCAGTAACTTTAAAAGAAAAACAAAAATCGATGACAACGAGGTTGAATTGAAAAGTTTTGCTAGCCCAAGACACTTTCATCTTGACTATTTTTTTTTTGTTTTTGTTGTTATTTTCCCCTAATGTATTTTGAAATTGATGCTTCCATTTTCTGTGATAGTAAGCTCAATAAACAATCGGATCATAGTCCCTCCCCCCTACCCGAAATCCACCAAAAATTGTACGATCCACTCACGTTGGATGAGCACAAACAAAGCGCCAATCAATTTCCTTTTTGTATGTTTTTCATCAATTTGTTAAGCAAACACACACTCACAAAGACTGAGAGACAGACCGACAGACCGACAGACCGACAGACAGACAGACAAACATACTGAGAGACTGTCAGACAGATGGCAATGTAATGTAACGATTCAATTCTGGGGTTGACAATATATATATATATGTATATATGGACTATATGGTTATGGTTTGATTTTCTCGACCATAAATTCTAGACAAGATCGACATGGAACACAAATAAACTGTATGGGAGGATTTGCTAGCCAATGTCAATTGTTTTTTACTAACACATGGCCAAAGTCCAAAAGTTAAAAGCTTTTCAGAAACTAACATCACACACACGTACACACACACACTTAGAGTGTTTCCTCACACACACATACACACATTTAAATTTCCATTTAAAAGGGCAACCGAAAATAGATAAATTTATTTTTTTCCGACATTTTCAATTTGATTTTTCTTCTAGGTCACACAGCTCTCGGTAGTCCCAAGTATAGCTTCAGTACTCTGGAATCACGTAAATCCACCTCGACTGGTAGACAAAGGCAACGTTTTGTAAGGAAAAGCTCATTGCCATTGGAGGTGAATGGTGGTAATGTTAATGGGATTAGTGGTAATGGATCTATACCAGCGGCCAGTGGACCATCAACAGGTCATACCACCAATGTAGGTGGCCTATGTAGAGCAGAGAGTTTTCCCGTTCTTCTCGATTGTAGCCAGGGAGCGGGAATTGTACTTTGCGAGGAGACAAATAATTGTGGCAGATCCGTTAGCATAGCACAAATAATGACCGATTCTGTGGCAGATCGAAGTGGTTGCATTCAGCCAGGTGATCGAATTGTGGCCATTAATAAAATGTATAATCTCGATGTGTCAGCCATGCGGCAATTACTTGAACCATCCCGGAGTAATAATGCTCCACCGGCCAATTGGTTAGAATTGGAAATTGAATTTGATATGCCAGATGCAGTGGTGCCCTCCAGTGGAGTGTTTAATGTGAAACTTTTGCGTACGGGTAAATGTGGCTTGGGGTTAAGTGTAAGTATTTATCATTTAATTAAATAAGATTCATTTTGCTAAATGGATTCAATGTACTTTTGTAGATGGGAAGTCATGGCGGTTTGGTTATTGCCGATGTAAAAATGGGAAGTCCTGCCCATCGTTGTGGTTCCCTAAGAGCTGGTGATATACTCTTAGCTGTTGATCAGCATCCAGTACAGCATTTCAATGTTGATGCCCTGCTAAAGGAATCTGCACAGACAGTGGCCAATGCGAGTGCAACAACCACAAGCACCGACTACACCACATTGACCATTAAACGTGTCAATTTGCCAGATTTTTTACCCAATCCCATTTATAGTAATTGTCAACCAACCAATGGGGTAACTGTCTCAAATGTTAGCGATCATGATCTATATAGTAGTGCCTATGTGGCAGCTAAATATGCTGAGGTCAAGTATAATGATTGCAGCATTTCACTAAAATCAAGGACACCACAACCGGATTATTTTCGTGGACCCAGCATGGATGAGAATAGTTTGCAATCGGTTCAACTGAGACATGGCAATGCTTCGAATGGAGGACCAACTAGTTGGGTTACATCAAATGGTACAAATGGTCGTGGATATCCAAATGCTGCAAATAATACACAAAGTCTGACCACCGAATTGCCAGAAGAGGAGGATGAACAGGATTTGGAAGGTCAACAATATGCTGGATATGAACTTAATAGATATGCAAGGTTTGAATTACATTTTAATTAAAGGAAATAAAAAGTTAATATTATTAATATTTTTATTTTAAAGTGTTGACTGTACTGTATTACCGCCACCCATGGAGAATAAAGTATATGGATCGGCGGCCAGTTCTAGTAGCAAGAGCAGTGGAAGTAGTCTACATCAAATCATTTTTACGGTACGTCTAGAGCCCAAAGGTGGATTACTGGGGATCACTTTGGCCGGCAGTGAGGATATAACCAAACCGATTACCATTAGTGGACTGGTAGAAGGTAAACTATAGAAATTATAAATTAATTAAAGTGTTTCAAAATTAATTTAAACTTATTCAAAATAACATTGACAGGTGGCATAGCACATAAGAACTCTCAGATTCATGTGGGAGATCAATTATTGGCCATCGATGAGCATTCGGTACAGGGTATGCCATTGTCACATGCTACCAGTCTATTACAAAATCTTGGCGATTTGGTAGACTTAAAGATATTGCGTAGTCATGATCTGGCCAATGGACCGACCACTCTCTCCAATGGAATGCCATCACAAATCCAAGCACAGGCCATCTATGCCAAAGTGCAGCGTAGACCGCGAAGTCCTTCCGCCAATACAGAGGCAAGCAGCAATGGTGGCATTAAAGATGGTCCAGATGGATCCGGGAATGGCACTGGCAAACAACGCATCTTCCATGTCACACTTTATAAGGATAAAGTCTATGATGATTATGGTTTCTCCGTTTCGGATGGACTATATGAGCGCGGTGTATTCATTAATCGTATAAGAAGTGGCGGACCAGCTGATATGTGTGGTCAATTGAAGCCCTTTGATCGTATTATGCAGGTTCGTATGATCCTACCAAAAACTGTGTACCATAATCCATAATCTCTCTCTCTCTCACTCTCACTCTCTTTTCAGGTAAATGAAATGAAAACCCAGGACTTTGATTGCTGTCTCACAGTACCTCTAATTGCGGCTGCTGGCGATAAGATCGAGATGATTATGCAACGCACGGAATGAATCGATTAAGAGAAAAGAGGCAATATCATTCAATATAATTTTTAATATTTACATCTACATACATACATATACATATACATATGTCTGCCTGTTTCAAATTCTTTTTCTATTACTATATACCAATATTTTTCTCTCTTTAATAATGTTATACTAGTTGTAGGCTAAGCATAGAGATCTAAGTGCCATTACTCCAATTAACTAATATAGAGTTAATTGTCATTTACGAAATGCCTTAAAGAAAAATAAAAACAAAAAACAAAGCAAAATTTATTAAACGACAATACACCGAAAGTAAACAATTTACAAATTACACAATTAGAAATAAGTTTAAGAGGAACTCTTTGAAAAAAAAAAAAAACAAACTCTTGATGCCATAACTTTAGTTGAGTATATACATACATACATACATATATATAGATATATAGTCATCAGCCATATAACAAATAAAACAAAAAACAAAAAACAAAAAAAAATATATAAAGTGAAATCCCCTCTTCAAATTAGATAATAAATGCATATTTCTAATTTAATTTTAATACTAATTATTTTCTAGCATAGTTAATAAACATACTTCAAGTTTGTTCAAAGCTAGATCAAATCCAATACTGATATAATCATACTTAATTATACATATATATATATAATAGTTTGCCAGTTTTTCTTCAAAAGCCATCTTAGAATTCAGTTTTCTTGTTTTTGTTTTTACATGTAAGTATCAAGGTAAATGAATTGTTTATGTCATTTTTTTTTTTTGAAATTATAAACAAACTATCAGATTTTGTTACGGTAGTCATGTTCGATACTGAGAACGCTCTGTTATTCAATTGTGCACTTTGATTCCATAAACAAAAACAGAAAATAAATTAAATATACTTATATACGAGTTTATATATTCCAAATGTTAGAATGGGGCAACGACTTTGAATTATCCACTATTTAGTAATTTTAGAAAACAACAGAAAAAAATATACCTTTATTATTAAATAAATTAATTAATTTAAGGATTCAGGTTTATAGATAATATATAATATACAATATATGTATATCTATTGTAGGTTATATAATCATTATAATTCTAAAACGCAAGCAAATGGAGGAACTTTTTGTTTCCTTCTTTTATACCATTTTTTGTAGATATTTTTAAAACTGATCTTTATGTTATAGTAGGTATATACCTGAACTTTATAAAATGCCTTCTTAATTGAATATACCCGTTTAGTGCATTTGTATAGGGTATGAAAATCTGTTTGCGCAAATGTTGCACTTGGAAAAATTACGGACTCCCCCAATCGCCATCCCTTCAATTGTCCAGATCATTGCAGTTGGAACAGGAATAGGGAATGGGCATCGGTATTGGTATTGATGACGCTCTGTTGCTTTGCGTCTATCAAACAATTGCAAAAACAACTTCATATAGCAGTCAATAAATTTTTTATATATGCGAATATTTCATATATACATATATATATAGATTTTTGAACCGGAATTTATTTTAAAAATAGGGAATTCAAGCCGAACAAAGTTCACACAAGCTTATCATAGAGAAATGGGCACAAAAAGAAATGAATTTTGTACATTGAATTGAATCGGTATAATATGAAATTAGAATCTGATTGTTTGAAAATATAGTTTGATTTTTTCTAATTAGTCATATAATCCCAATTATCTATAGAATATCATTTATATTCTTAATATTCTTTATTTAACAATTTTTAATAATTTTTAATTTGTATTCACCAAGAGAACATTTTTTTTTTAAATCTTTATCTTAGTGCTATTTGTTCTCAATAACAGATTTAGGTTAGTTTCTTAGTAATAATATGGCTTTTAATTTTTCTAAAAAACGGCTAGAAAATTAACTTTTTAACGTGGTTATATTTTGAAATATGAAGAAATAATAAGGAATTGAAAACAGTTGGACTTATGTATATATAAAAAAAATTCCATATAAAGAAACCTTGTTATATAGAAATGATCTCTTTGGGTATATATAAAAGAATTCCATATAAAGAAACCTTGTTATATAGAAATGATCTCTTTGGGTTTTTCCAGCTTCAATATAATTTTAAATTAGCATTTTGCAGTGTCATTTCGTCCTCGGCTCGTCTTAATTGTATGCATTCTACTCTTTTTTTTTCTACTTTAAAAACAGATTATGGGAGATATTCTTAGGGCGCAAGGTTGGGGGAGATCAGCCAATGCGGATGATGATGAATGTTGTCGGAGTAAACAAAAACAGAAAGCGGCATTATTGATAATGTTAACAGATGCGTCTGCTGCTGCCGCAGTCACTGCTGATGCTGTCTGAGATCGGCGTAGCTGCTCCTAGATTGACGTCAATGCAAAATCCTGGTGAAAAGTCAAACAATTAAAAAGCCGTAAACACCTTTTTTTTATTACCAGATCTTGGACTTTGGACGGAAACAAATGTGGCGAATCCATATGTGTGTTTTTGTGGAATCTATTAAACTGAGTGTGCGATAACGATGACCAGACATTGACCTAATGCTGCCGGATTACCTGAATGTTTTGGGAGGCTTGTCACTTGACACAGTTTCGAGTGAATGTTTTTGGCGATAGGCGGAGAGAACTTTTCGCTTCTAGCGGCTACTTTGATTTTCAAGTGATTCTGGTAGGATGGAGGGTTATCGCTTAAGTGCATCTAGTGTTGCCTCCAATGTATTTTGTACTTTGCATCCCCCCCAAGTTGACTCTCTTACACTGCACAAAACAAAACAAAATGAGTTGGTGGCTTATCATCAGCTGAGCTCACGGCCGACAACGGCCATGTCGCGTGCAGCGGTTAAGCCGCAGCAGCAGCAGTAGCGCAGCAGTCAAAGCTGCGACTGAGACTGAAGCTGAGACAGAAAACGGAGGCATGGGCATAAAAATTGCGTAGCTCGCAGCTGATCGTCTCAGTACGACAGCGGGTGTCAAACCAGACAGACTAAACTATACTCAAACGGGATCGAGCGCAAAATCAAAAAAAAAAAAAAATTATATGAAAAAGAAAATCAAAGGAAACGAAGCAAAACGCGTGGAACACACAAGTGGATAGACAGACAGAGAGACAACAAGCAACGATAAGATTAACGTTTAACTTAATTAAAAAAACAACAACAAACAAAACCATCGATCGTATCAATTCAAATAGTTAGTAGGTAACAATAAATGGTCTTAGCCAAGTGCCAACATACAGTTCAGGTGATTTAGGGCTTAGTGAATTCCCAATACCGATCACAGTACCCATATCATGTTAACACAAGTGATAGCTTAAACAAAAAAAAAAAAAAAAAAGAAAAGAAATTGTAAGAATTAACCAAAATGTATGTGGCCAATACAACTGGTGGCCTAATGCTGCAAACTATGCTCTATTTGGCAAATCACACAAGTCGAGCGGCTGTCAACACTCTGATCGATTTACCACCAGCACCCAAAAGTGGTAAGTAAGAGATCTGCAGACGTTAAGCGATTTCTAGAACGTGGCATGATATTACATAGTATATGTGGACATATATGGTTAGATGATTGATTGCTTGGTCTGTTGCAATGTATGGCAAAAAGACCAGCCAGAAATAGACATTACCTGGAAAATTAGCACACAGACTAAACGGTCAAAGACTCTTGCAAGTCCATACTCCATATGCACCCTACACTAAATTGATCAATTTACTTAATAGTATTAGAAAAGAGATTTTTAGCTAAAGTGAAATCAAAATTGGTAATGTTTAGGGTATTAATTGGTTTCTTAAGTGACTCATCTAAACTTTTCTTAAGACAATATGAGAGCATCTTTGACATAAATACTTATGCTTGGTTGTACAAACAAATTCTGGTTTTAAATGGTTCATTCACCTTCCAGCAACTGGAACTGTTGTACCCAGAAAGAAAAAGGCGCAAGCCTCAAGGGAAAGCTCTTGTTTATCGCTTCATCATTATGATCATCATCATCTTTATCCATGGCAACGGAATAGACAATACAAAATTATTGTATTAAAATAGAAAACCAAAAATTCAAATTACAACAACGCACTGACTTGACTTGACTTCATTATATCTAATCGAAAACTTCCGATACGAAAATTCCGATATGAAACTAACTGACAATAACAATGACGACAATAGCCAGCGTCAGCCGAGCGGAAGACAATGAGATTGGGTTGGGGGGGGGGGCACATGCTTCAGTGATCGGGACAGAAGGTTACACCAATGCAACTATAGAGAGGAAGGAAATCGAATCTTGCAATATGATCTCAATAATTTCTATATGTACGTACATCTTATAAATTTATAGATATCAATGAAGTTAAATGTTTTGGCGTTTATGGCTGTTTTCCAATTAATGGACCCTGGAATACCGTCACACGTACGATCAATGTCCATCCGAAAAAACCATCGGAAATTGAACCTCACTTTACACTCTACACGCGACGTGAGTTCGATCAACCCAAATATATTGACCTTAATGATCCGGACAGTGTTCAAAATCTGGGCATCAATGTGAGAGGTAAAATTTATCTATTGGCACATGGTTATTTGGAATCCGGTGAGATACCCTGGATGTGGACAATGGGCAAGGCATTGCTTAATCATGAACCAGAGGGCGAATGTGCCGTTATATTAATTGATTGGGGCGGTGGTGCTAGTCCTCCATATGTCCAGGCGGTGGCAAATATAAGACTTGTGGGAGCCATAACGGCACATGTGGTCCATATGCTGTATGAAGAGTTGCAATTGCCAAATCTTGATAATGTGCATATTATTGGACACTCGTTGGGCGCCCATTTATCTGGCTATGCTGGCTATCATCTGCAGAGTGATTTTGGTTTAAAAGTAGCACGAATAACCGGTCTGGATCCAGCTGCTCCACTTTTCACCGACACTGATCGCATTGTGCGACTGGATCGTTCGGATGCCCATTTTGTGGACATTATTCACACGGATTCCAATCCATTGATGAAGGGCGGTCTGGGTATTAATCAGCGTTTGGGTCATATCGATTTCTTTCCAAATGGTGGCTTCGATAATCCCGGTTGTGATAAGAAACTTCAGGATGTGATGAAGAGCAACAAGAAGGGATCACTGTTCTCGACAATGCAAGAGTTTTTGGGCTGCAATCACATTCGCAGTCAGCAATTTTTTACGGAGAGTATAGGCAGCAAGTGTCCTTTCATTGGCAACACCTGTGAATCCTTTGATGTAAGTGTTATCTGAACAATCAATCCCTTCAAAACAGCTGCATATAACCGAGATATTTTCTTGTTTTTCTTTTTTTGTATAGAGCTTTAAGGAAGCCAAATGTACCAGCTGTGATGAGCCCGGCCATCTGTGCATGCGCATGGGCTTCCACAGTCAGGAAGATTACAATGATCAAATAGAGCGCGGTTTGCTGACTCCACAGGATCCTCCACCTATGTTCTATCTGATGACTGGTGATCATAAGCCCTTCTGCCGTATGCACTATAAAATCACTGTTCGTGTCTCCAGTCACGATGAGAGCAATCTACATGGCGGTGAAGTTGGTACACTTTCCATACGTCTACATGATGAGAATGGGAAAAAGTCCACCGATCGGATGAAGTTCTCACCGAAGGCCATGTACTTTGAGCCTGGATATCAGTATACGGCCCTGGTGCCTGGCAAGGATTTACTAGATCCCGGTCATGCAACTGTCTTTTGGGAATATCAAACCAATTTACTCAATCCGCTGACATGGCGCATTCTGTCCTCGCCACGCATTTATCTCGAGTATATCCTAATCGAATCGATGGAATCCAGTGATATCTACTTGAAGTTATGTCCTCTAAATGAGAGCGCCATTTTATCAGGCACGGAAAAGAATGTTTTGGACACAAGGTACTGCAAGGATTAGGCTAAAAGCTTTATGGAAATGCTTTTATGCCTAGCCCCGTCAGAAAAATGTGACAGTATAGCGAAGAACACAACCAAAAAGTTTGAGTATGCGCTTAAAAATGCGCCCTCTAGTGGAATTACATGGCAAGGCAGCAGGTGAATGGCTACACACACGGCGCCACTGTGCTAGTTTAAATTTTACCGTATTTTTATTATAGTATTTCAAAATTAAGGCGAGAGAAAATGCAAGCGTGAAAAAGTTATTTATTTATAATTTATGAAAAATATTTTTTGTTCTTTTTTTTTTTCTGTAAACATCAGTGTATGTTAAATTAGCATTAAGCATTTGTATATTGCAATACAAATAAAGGTCCATAGAAAATAACAAACATTTTGAAACAAAAAAATCAGTTAATTAGTTTGACTAACTGGTTGAAGAAAACTTTTTAATCATACCTTGTATATGTTTACACGTTCAACAAAAGAACCGTTTAAACAAATGAACCGTATATAAATAGGAAAATTAGTTTACTAATCTTTATGTAAAATGTGTAACATTTTCTATTATTTTATCAAATACCTATTCAAAGAATAACAGAATTTACTACATACATATGTGTTCCCTATCAAAGAGGTCCCTAAATATTTTTTGGAAACACTGAAAGAATGTTAGTTGTAGGAAACAACCAATCATAAGGTTGTCTAAATCGTATATATTCTTATCTCTGATAGTCACAGATAAAAATGTTCAAGAAGATATCTTTTAGCTTAAAAAGCAGCAAATTGCTTTGATTTAAAAAAAAAACAAAAAAAAAACAGAAACAAATTGTCATAGTCGTATCTAAGGTTTCTTATGAATGAAAGAGACAAAAGTAAACTTGTTCGCTGGTTGGCAGAGGCATAAATTTCATCGATGTGACATGGATCCTTTTCGATGTATGGCCTATCCGCCTCTCCAACCGTCCAACTGTCCGACTGTCCGCCTGTCCGTTTGTCCACTGTTAATAATTTAAATGCTTATCGCAGCGAATGTATCTATCGTATGCATGTGTGTATCTTTTACATATAATTGATATTATCTGCATTGATTTGACTCGTTTTTCTGTATTCTTTTTTTTTTTTTGTATATGTGTACCTTCTTGTCTGTTTTCTGTTTTGTTTTTCTTTGTTTTCGATTTCGTTTTTGGTTGTTTTGTCCAAACACATTCCAATGTTTCGGTTTCGTTTTTTTTTTTTTTTTTTTTGGTTTTTGGAGCCTCAAATGGGGACTGGCTTGAAAATGCTTCGGGGGTCATAAAATATGCTTTTGGCCGGGACTGATGATCATGTTGACAATCTTTTCGCTGAAGTTCATTTGGATTCGTATGGGTTTTCTGGGAATTGAAATTGAATTGAAAACCTTTTCATGTTCTGACTTTCTCATTCATTAATAATGTTAATCGTTTTCGAGATCATGATGAGGCAGAAGCTGATGTTGCTGTTGCTGCAGATGATAATGATGACCCATAGAATGTCATGCGACTGTCACGTCACTTGTTGCAAGCAGAACGAAACGAAAAACGAAAAAAAAAAAAAAAAAAAAAAACAAACAAAATAAACAAACAAATTGTTATGGCATGGCAGGCACTTTAAATGCCTCCTCCTACTGCAAATTGTTTGCAGCTGCCAACCCGTTGCCACTCTATCTACTCTGGCTCTCAGTCCGCCTCTTAATTAGTTCACCTTCGCCTCTTTCAACTCCTCCACCTTCTTCTCCTCCTGGATGCCTTTCTACCAACTTGGTTGGCATAAATCAGCTTGGCGGGCCGCCTGAGCGACATCAAATGAAACTCAAATCAAAATGTCATAATTTCCACAAGGCGAACATCAGCGACAATACGTCAACATGCCCACCCCTTTACCCATCACCCATCATCCACCTCCCCAATTCCCCACTACCTCTTTATGTTCCCCTTTATTTTACTCTGGCAATGGCCACCTTTTAATTAGTCGCCTGGCGTCGTCGTCATCGTCCCAAACAAATCACATAATTATGATTGAGGAGCAAATGACAAAAAGCTAAGGCATAAAAGGGTGGAGAACTCTTTTGGTGCCCATTTTGGGGTTTCCTTTCCATAAAAATAAATCAGAGCACAGCTGCCGTAATTGAATGCAAATGTCCATCCAAAAATATAATTCTATCTATTCTATTCTCTTCCCCCCACACTTCCCTACTGTTGCCATCACGAACCCCTCTCATCATCAAACTAACATTGAGTAGGCGACAATCTGCTCTAAATTATCACGTGTAGGTGCCCGTTCCGTTCCGTTCCGTACCGTTCCCCATGCTGTTCGATGCTCCATTGTGTTTGCTGACGATGCGTGGAAAACTAATTTCCCCCTAGTGCCATAGCCTCAATCGCCCTTCCAACTTCAACTCCCACTCCTACTCCCACTGCCACACCCATTCCCTTTATATTTCCCATTCCCCGGATATTTTCCTGTGTCATTTATCTTGAGTATTTTTTTCTGATATTCATAATTTGTGGCGTGTGCTCTTGCCTCTTGCTCCTTGGCTCCTTTCTCTTTGCATCTTCAGTGTTTTTTTTTTTTGTCGTGATGTTGTTAAATTGCACCACGTGTTTTTGATAATGACGACATAATTACGAGTCTAGGCATAACTTGAAGGAGAGTGTAAACATCCAATGCAGAATATCTACATATATTCAACATATAAAAATAAGATGAAAAATATTTTCCTAAAATAGAGAACTTTAGTCGATACAAGTTAAGTGCACAAACCTTTAAATAACAATTTTGTATTTAATAATAATATTATTTTTCAAAACTAAAACAATATTTGTATTATTTTTTTAATATTTTCCATTTTTTTTTTAATGACGTCCATCTGAAAAATCTAAATTAAAATTAAAGCATAAAATAGAGCTCAAGAAATAATTTGCTACTTTTCTTTTCTTTTTACTTTTTTCGCTCAAAAAATAATCACGTAACGTTAACTAAAAATTAATCATTATTTTCTGAGCAAAGTCAGGGAAAATAAGCAAAGATTACACAAAAAAATTAATATTTATATGTTTCTGCATTTTTTAAAATAAATATAATATAAAGATATATTTAATTAAAATGATACTTTTAAGAAAACTGATTAAAATATTAGCAAAGTTTCATAAAGCTTTCAATAATGTTAAATAATATAAATTCAAGAAGTGTTGTGATTTTCAAATTATAATTTATTTATAAAATTTCAAAAAAACAATTTAAAGTTTTGTGGGTAATGCAAGAAATTGTCTGCTTTCAGATCGAAACTAAAACGTTTTCGAAGAGGAAACCATAATTTCTGTAAATTGAAATAAAAGTAAATGTCGCAAATGGTTTTCGGTATAGAGATCGAAATCGAAATCGTGATCGAGTTCCAAGCCTCATTAAAAAAAGAAAAAACAAAAAAAAAAAAAGCTTACTCAATTTCCGACTAAGAGTTAATGTTATGATTATTGCCATTACGAGAATTTATTAGCAGCTCTTCACTCAGGACTTGGACACGATTGCAGCTGCAGCAGGGGCATCGTCAGGCAGCATCCTCATCATCAGCATCAGCAGCAGGAGCAGAAGCATCATCAGGAGGAACGCGACAACTGAGCATCATTTTTATTACCCTTATTTATGGTTATGCCTGTTGGTTGTTTCATTCGGATTCCTTTGCCTTTTGTTTTGTGTTGTTGTCGCTGGGACAAAAGAAAACTTTCAGCAAAATGTAATCGATATTTTTCAACAAAAGGTGGAAAGTACAAGGAAAACCATTATCGCTCCTTGCCACAAAAGCGAACCAGAAAAAGCATAATGCAATAGTACAAAAATAACAAATTATGCTGAAGCACGCAGGATCAGGTTACCCCGCAACCATGCTACATCGCACTCTCCAACCCCCCCCGCTAACGTTTCCACATACACCATCACATTTAAACTATACTATATAACCTATATTAATGCACACACACACACACACACACACACATATATATATATATATAAAATGGTGATAAGTGGGTGGAGGGAAAGCATCTCAGTTGCCCCTAGCGAAAGCATGGGAAAAGCATCATCAGGTGGACCCGGCATTTGTTGCTCACTTGGCCGCCAGGCCAAAAACACGGCACGTGACCATTATTGTATAAGGAATGAGAAGAATCATTACCAGGACCAGAACCAGAACCAAAACCAGAAGCAGGACCAGTCTGCACACCCCCAAACATTGATAAGGCACGAAATCCCCTTACAGTGAAAGCAAATATTTTGACAAATTATATTTGAAATGTAATTAAAAAAGAAGGCCAGATGAAGAAATACCAGGAACGGTTATGGATCCCTTTGACTTACCTTTTCTTAGATATTATGTAAAGCCACAAAAATGTTGTCGCTTGTCGATTGATTTTTATTATAATTCTTATTTCTTATTTCTCTTAACGCGGAGACAGTAGAACAACTAAGAAAAGTTATTTCTTTTGTTTAAAACTTTAAGAAATTTCACGAACAATTAGCATTTAAAATTGGCTTAATTTCAGTTTTCAAGATTTTATGAATTTATGGCTAAAATTAAATTAATTAATTATAACCAGGTTCAGGCTAAGCGCAATTTGACCTGTAAAAGAATCATATTAAACCAACATATGTATATATAAAATATTATAAATCCAATCATTTACGAGGTATGTGTATAGTTCATACCATTTATTGCTATATCCTTTGTGTATATATATTTATACATATGAATGTGTGCAGCCGCCCTCGTCTGTTATTCGCTTTATAGACACGCCCTGCCCGTGGGCATTGTGTCGCAATGTCAACATTTTGCTGCTGAGTCCTTCTGTTTATTTGGCTTTTCTTTTGTTTTTAATTGTTTACTAATGATATTTAAATTAGGACTCTAAATAACCGCCAGCGGTATTCATTTACTTGAAATTCATTTTCGCTCTTTTGATGTATGAAATTCTTATTGTAGTTATATGGATATGGGTACAAAAGGGTTGTCAACATTCTGTACAAATGAAACGTTTGAAAAACTACTTCAAAAGGAAATTTATCGTTTAAATAAAGGAATTTTATATATACATACATATATACATACATATATACATAGATGTATGAAAATCTGCAAATTTTAAATCAGACGCAGAAACAAATTTAAAATTAAAAAAAAGTGAAACATATTCCATACAGTGTTATTATTTAAAAACTCTCAAATTGATAGTATGGAAAAGAAATTTTCATATAAAAATAATAAAAATTGTTTTAATTCCCGTTATAAAAGCATTCGAATATCAATTGAAATATTGAATTCCAGCTATGTTGAGACGACAAATTAAAGTATTAGGTTTTATGAAACTTATTTGAAGACTTTTTGAGTGGTAATTTCTGTGGAAAGAAGAATATTTCAGATAGTTATTCAAAGTTATTCAAAATCACTTTGGCTAGTTCTATAATTTATTATTTTTTTTCACTTATATAGTAATATTGGATATACAGTTAACTTTTATAATAAAAACACTTTGTGATAATACATATTTATAAATATATGATGGAAGAAACAATCTCTTATATATTATATACCTATTTACTCTCGGAGAAATAATCTATATATGTATGTTTGCTCAGCTAGTACATAGATCAGATGTGTATGACTCAAACAAAATGAATGCGAATATCCTTTTATAGATGTTGCCTTTAAGGCGTCCAGTCGGTGTCCTTGTTATCGGTTCAAATTATCATTTCTCGACAAGATCCTGAACCAGACTTTGAAAACCTAAACAATTGTATGTCTTGATCAATGAATAACACAAAAATTGTTTTGTTATTTTTTTTTTTTAGTTTTTGTTTGTTGTTGTTTATGGTATTTTTTTTTTTTTTGCAAATTTTTTGCATCGTATACAAACTGTACTAATTCGAATTCGCACACTTGAGCTAACCGTCAAAAAGGAAAAGTAAAAAATATATAAAAAAAAATTGAGAAGAAAACAAAGGAAATAACAAAAAGTAGACGTCGTTATGCCAAATGTTCTTTTTGTTGCTGTTGTTGTTCCCCTTTGTTTGAATACAACAACACCACAAAGAAAAAGATCCTAAACGGAGAGTTATTAAAAACAATATTTGCAGGATAAGCCGACGGTCATGCCTGAATGCTCTCTCAATGGAAAGAGTCGAATGGGGAGTGGGCTTATCTCGCATCTTTGCATTAACACTTCAGCTCTCACACAAACACACATACACACACAGACAGACACACAACAAGCATGCATAGAGAGTTACACAAGCATGCTCACAAACACATACACATGAACTCAGTACTCTCTTTCATACACATTCATACTCACTCACTCACTCACTCACTGACTCACTGAATGAATGGCACAAAATGGCAGACTGTTAGCAGGAGCAGCAGCAGAAGCAGCAGCAGCAACAGCAGCAGCAGCAACAACAACAGCAAGCAGCTCGCTCTCGCTCTTATCAGAACTTTGCCATCGCAGAGCGACAATGAAAATTTAGCACCTTTGAATCACTTTTCATACTGTGTTCATTTGATTCTCTTTTATACATTTTAACTGCCTTTTTCTACCGTCAACCGTCCTTACTGCCAACATATGGATCTCGATTCGTGTTTACAGCTTCTCAAATGCATTCGCATTGGTAAGCATTTCGCGCGTCAAGCGCCAGACTTGCTTAGCCGCCTGCTCGAGAGCACTGGGAGATTTACCCTTGAACATATCCAAACTGGGTAGAAAATAATGCGGACATCGGCGATATTGCAGGCACGAGATCAACTGCAAAAAGATTCCATTGATGCGATCCGCAATGCAACTCTCATCCCATTCAAAGTCACGCGGATGCTTCTCACATTCGTATAGAAGTAGATTCTTTAGATGATAGGCGCTGATCGGATTGCCAGGCAGATCCAAATGGCGATCACGCAAAGTCTTTAACATGCTCAGGCAGCGACGGCGGCAGCCACCTTTGAAGAGATCAAGAGAATGGATACAGGGTTAAAGTTGATCACTGATCATCAGCACTCATGGCTCATGGATATACGAAATTGTATGTCAAACGGTTATGCTTTGTATTCAATTTTGATTTTAAATATTTAAAAATTATTTTTTATATCCTTGAAAATTTATTTTACAGTTCGAAATGAATTAAAAAAAGTTGATCCCTAAATTTTACAGGAATGTTCGGAATCAGGAATTATTACGAAATTTGGAAATTTTTGAATTAAATATACATAATTATAAATGACTCTTCATTAGAATTTATATATCATATATCTGCGATTGAATTTATTGGTTTTTGGTTTTTGAAGAACGTTTTTTTTTTGTTTTTGTACTAACACTAACTTGTTTTTTTTTATATGCTTTTAAAAGATACTTCCAAATCTTTTAAAAATAAGGTGACTCTATGACCAAACTTCAATGGAAACATTTAATAAAATTATTTGATATATGTAGATGTATATGGCGGTAATTTTTGGGGTCAAAATTTTAAAAGGCTTTCCGATTATTTAGTTTTACATATCGATAAAATAGTTTTCCTAGTTTTCTTACCTTGCAGCAAACGATTTTCGGCCTCAAAAAAGCTCAATACCCATGCATCACCTTCCATGCTAGCCGCATTGTTGTTCTTATTCTGCATAATGACGCTTTCCTTGGACAACAGATCGAATCCTTCGGTCTTCACTTCCGCCACAATGTTAGGATGAGGCCATGGTATATGCGGTATCGGCCAATGGGCAGCCGATCTTGGCCAAATGCCAGAACATTTAAAAGCCGGCGTTATTTGGACCACAAAACGTTCTCGTATACGTAATTTCACTTCGGTAGTGTCGCCAATCATTTTAACCATATCTCGATAGATACTCTTATCGCAAGCCTGAGCCACAAGTGTTTGAAAACGGGCACGAATCTTACGTGACGATAGATAACCAGAAGCTGTGATAAACTCAACCCACAGGGACATGGAACGTTTACGTCCATCGCTTAGTTTTAGTACGGCACAGCCCGGAAGTGTGCCATCGTCCACAAAATTGAATACACCCATCTGATTGAGATAGAGGACAATTTCAAATTCATTCGGTGAGATGACCTCGACTCCCTCGAATCTGGCCAGTAAAAGACAAAGATAGATAGATAGAAAAGAGAGAACCAATCAGCATTAAAGTAAACCAAAAGCGTAATTCCGGTGGCCTTTTGACGACTGTCATCACCACAACTCGATAACAGGGCAATAAAACCCGGACTCTGTTGCTTCCATGCTTTTCTCTGGCCCAGTGATCATGATCATCATCATTACATGAAACGTGCAACGTCATTGTCAGTTAACTGTCAAGTCATTCTCGTGTCGATCTCAGTTTGGTTACCTTTTTCCTTACCTGTTTTTTGTTGGCTGTTAACAGTTGGCCATAAATTTGACTACGGCTACTGCGGTAACCACATCAATTTGTGGACTTTAAACTCATTAAATGATAAAATATATAAGCCTATTCAAACGATGTTATCATAAATAGACACTTTAAAGGATTTTTAATAGAAAATCCTTAAATTTTTGGCAACAAACTAACAAAATTTAAGTCTAAGTCTAATATGAACTTTGTTCGATCTATAATTACCTGCCATTGCATTCAACTAAACTGGATATGAATCTTGGTTCTTGTAGTTCCACCTCTTTGAGTATATCCTGAACAATTTTGCAAATTTCTCGTATAGCTGTGGCAGTTTTGAACATGCGTGCCTGGACACGTTCCGAACAAAATCGATTCATCTGATAGATGATGCGCGTCTGGGCGGCCATCATGTCCGGCGGTACCAGCATCGTTCAAGTATGGCGACGTCCGGTCTGGTCTGGGCGGTTAACTACAAAAGCGACGGCGGGCCAATTATCTGAAGATGCAGTTTTGCAGTTCGATTTCAGTTTGGATTTGATGTTGGCGTTGGAGTCAAGAAGAACAAAGGAACAATTCAATTGTGAGTTACGTTGACAGACAGAGAGCGGACAGACGGTCAGCAACAATGGGCACAAGTAGAGCACGATCGTTCATATATACATACATACATATGTAATATCTATATACATACATATATATATATATACATATATGTATATATGAATATTTTTACGGTGTATCTTATGGATATCTTGGGCGGATTAGCCGCATGCGGATGCGTTAGGTGACTCGTTGTCGTATCGAATGGTTGCCTTTAACGATTCGCACGGAAAGATACGCGACGCGATGCGTCGATTTTGTGCTGCGTCGTCGTCGTTGTCGTTGGTCGTTGTTGTAAATCTCGCGGATATTTACAGCTTCGGCACAGATAAAGTGCACTCAATGGAGAAGTCCGAACATGCATCTCTGTGAGAGTGAATGTTTTATTTTTTTCTGTATTTTTTTTTTTTCTTTAGTTACAATTGCAGAAATGTGCATACAAATCCGCCATCTCTTAGCCGTGTCACGTGACAGTCTTTTGGCCATGTCTGTCTCGTGCCATGAATTCCAATGGCCAAACAACAAAAATCAATGAAATACTCTTTACTATAAACAAATCACACGCCATAAGTGCACAAATATCTAAACCTATGAATCTCTCATCTCATCGCATCTTATCTCAATTCTCTCTCTTTCTCTCTTTATTTTTCTTAGTCTATCTCTCTTTTGTTTCCCTTTCTCTCTCGTTCGCTCTTATTTGCCTGCCGGTTTATATGTATGCGTTAGTATCTATGTGAGAGCACTGGTGGCATTGGTCATTCACTTAGCTCCGCCTCTCACATTCAGAGCTAAGAGCCGACGGTAAGGTCTTTCACGCTGCGGTGCGCTCTTTGATGTCTATGTGCATCTGTGTGTGTCTCTCTCACACACACACACACTTTCTCTGTTGATACACGTAAATGTGTGTATATGTGTAAATTAAATTTGTTTAATACACCGCCGTTTGGCGTTGCCGTTGTCGTCGCCGTCGCTGTTCCCCGTTCCCCGTTGTCGACGCACATGAGCTGTGTGCAATAATTTATCTGAAATGTGCACTCATTTAGCAAAGAGCAACCCTCGTCCATGTCGACAATATCTTTATATCTCACAGATACTCTCACAGCACTCCATCTCGTTTCTTGTACCGTCTCCTCCATCACTCCCCAACCATACTGTCCCTTCCTTGGTCACAGATACATTTACACTCATAAATATGTCGTGTGGATTAATGTGCCAGTTGGCAATTTTTGACAGCGTTCCAAAGCAAGCAACTGTCGTCTGTTTCAACCACTCGCACACTCTTTTACTGTCTCTTTCCACCTTACTACCTCCTCCCTCACTCTTCACTGCCACCTCCCCCAACCCATTTATCGTATAAACTTTAAGGCAAAAGCTAGACATTCTAAACAGATCAAAGGCATTCGTCAACAATTAAACTAATTCAAGATGAACTAAACATGAAATGAAAACAAGCTAAATATATGTATATATAATTTTTTTTCTTCTGTTTTTAGTTTTAGCAATGAATTCCTTTTTTAAAAGAACAAAGAATATTTTAAGCATTTTATTTTATTTATTTATTTTTTTTTTTGCGTTCACACGACCAACAAAAAGTTTACATTATTTATTTAATTGTTTTTTGAAAGCAATTTGCAATATTTTTTGCATACAATTTTAAGCTATTAACTAAAGATGGATTTTGCAAATTATAGAATATTAAAGATTTAATGAAAGTTTTTATTAAAGTGTTCAAAACAGATTAAAAATAATAATATTATACATATAATAATATTAAAATCTTAAAACCTCTCAAAGATTTACATTTTTTAAATCCAATTGTTTTCAAAATAATAATAATAATAAATCATTTTAAGTCCAAAATTTTGTGGAAAATAATTATTGTCAATTTCAATTCAGGAAAATTTTCGGTATATGCTATGATTCGCTTTAGCTTTAAGGGTCTCGAAGGAGATCGTGTTGATCCAGATCAAATCAAGAATATATATACTTTATATATGTATATACTTCATATATATGACCAAAATAAATACATACATATATACCTTTTTGGAGGGGTTTAAAAATGTTTATTAAAAGCTTTGTAAAAGTTTGTGATAGAAAGAAAATGCAATCACATTTAGTTTCGAAATATGAACAAAACTGAATGTATTTACTTAGTGGAATGATATAACTTATCAATGATATAACGACCTCTTCTATTGATTATTTTGTTGGTATTTCTACCACTTGGCATTGCACCTGTTAATGATTAAAATATTATAAACAAAACTTTAATATTTACATAGATAAGACAGAAGAAAAAAAACCGTCTTTTGTTATGAAAGGAGTTCACATCAATCAATTGTCAATTTAAAGAAAACATCTTTAACCGTAAGATATCTAAATGATATTCAAACTAAAACTAAAAATATCAATGGACAGAAAATGGTCATATTTGTTAAAGTCAGGAAGTAACACAAAGACTTTAGATATAGTAATACATATTCATAGAGATCTATGTATGTATGTACATATGTTGTCTATATGTTTATGTAAATCTGTACTGATACATAGCTGATATTGACTCATTTTCGAAGCTGTCAACAGCAATGCTTTAATATATCCCCAAAAAGAGTTAAAAAGTCTCTCTCGCTCCCTCTCTCTCCCTCTCTCTATTATGGTGGGAGTCATGATCATGTTCAAGGTTTAGGACCAACACCAGATCCAGGTGTTGTTTTAACTTTTGGCGCGATGGATTTCCATGGAGAAGTAGACAGACCAAACGACATGTTTGCATCTAGATAGGAGCCTATCTGCATAAATTGAAACCAAAAAAAAAAAACAAAAAACAAAAAAACGAAAAGAACAAAAACAGAAACAAAAACGAACGAAAAGAGACCAAGAATTGAGTATGGGGTACAAATAAGATATGTCTGACCGACCCGGCTCGGCAACGAAGTAGGTATAAATTTCTCTGGGTGTGTTTGTATATACATAAACATAAGTATATATATTTTATTTTTTTCCTTTTATTTTATTTTGTTTTTTTTTTTCTTTTTTCCCGCATTTATATATCTTTTAGATCTTGAAGAAATTTAAATATAATTTATGTGCAATCGTCGAGTTTTTCGGTTGGTTTATTCGCCTGGTCTGGGGTTTCGGGGGTTCTCTTGTACCCAAAATGAAGAACGATCCATCCATCTAAACGTTTGTCACTTGCTGCGTTGTGGCCATGTCGCAACGTTCTTGTCTTCTTGTTCCCAGATCTGCTCCTTTTTCTCTGTCTCTGTCTCATTTTTTCTTTTTAGTTTCATCATCATGATCAAAATATCTCCTTCATTGCGGTTAGAGTGGCGTCTTTTGTCTTTTGGGGCAGTTGCTCAGTGATCAACATCATCATCATTGGACTCGTCATTTAGTCTAGTACAACTTGTGAATTTGTCCAGCTGATCAGTTATTCTTTGATAACAACAGAAATAAATATATATTTATAAGAATTAATTGGAATATATAAATTATTTAAGTATTATATATTTAATTATTTAAGAGACCAATAGCGAACAACTCTCTTCAGTGGAAAACTATTCACTGACCGTAAATTTATTTTACGGAATCATCTATTACGAACATCTCTCTTACCAGGATGCGGAATAATCGAACAAGATCCTCTCTTAAGTGGACTCGTAGAGGAATATTGTCCAATCAAACTTTCAAAACAGGTTTAGTTATTAAAATTTTTCCAAGTTTTTCTTATTACACTTTCTTTAAGTTTAAAATTCTAAAAGAATATATAACTAGAAGGATGGGCTAACTTCGGCCGTGCCGAAGTTCGTATACCCTTGCAAACTGTCTTTTTGATTTATATATAATTTGCTAGAATCATAAGGAAGTATATAAAACCCATCAAATATAAATTTGATGTCCGTGGCATAAAAAAAAAATTAAAACAAATTTTTTTTCCCCGATTGTTCCTATGACAGCTATAGCATATAGTCGACCGATTCTGATAAAACTTAAAAGATATATTTCTTTTTATATAAAATTGTCAAATAACAAATTTCGTGACGATTGCTTCAAAAACACCGAAGTTATTGATCAAAAACTATATTTTTGACTGATCGTTCCTATGGGAGCTATATGATATAGTCGACCGATTCTGATAAAACTTGGTATATATGCTGAGGATTATATAAAACTCACAAACACCAAATTTAGTGACATTCCATTAAGAAACAACTGAGTTATTGATGTTAAACCTTATTCCTGACCGATCGTTCCTATGGGAGCTATATGATATAGTCGACCGATTCTAATGAAACTTGGTATATATGTTGGGGATTATATAAAACTTACAAACACCAAATTTAGTGACATTCGCTTAAGAAACAACTGAGTTATTGATGTTAAACCTTATTCCTGACCGATCGTTCCTATGGGAGCTATATGATATAGTCATCCGATAGGGATGATTCCGAGATATACAATGCCTGCAGCAAAAAGAAGCCTAGGTGCAAAATTTCAGCTCTGTAGCTCCAAGGGTCTCGGAGGAGATTGCGTTGATCCAGACAGACGGTCAGACGGACAGACGGACAGACGGACATGGCTATATCAACTCAGCTCATCATGCTGCTCAAGAATATATATACTTTATATAGTCGGAGATGCTTCCTTCTATGCGTTGCAAACTTCTGACCAAAATTAATATACACTTTTGCAAGTGTATAAAAAATTTGAATATTCCCATCAGAAAGTTTTCCCAAAATTTTCATTAGAAATTAAATATATCAAATCTCTATTCTAAACTGGAATCGAAATGTAGTATTTTATTCTAATTTAAGTGAATCCTTGATGATCCTTCTTCCATATGATTACTTACCATGGTTCATGTACATCTAAATGGAATGTAGGAATGGAACTCCTCATTGCCTTCAGCGGATTTGTGGACACGGGCACTTACCTGTACTCAGTTGTTGTTTTTTTTTTTTTGTGATTTTGTTTTGTTTTCTTTTTTTGTTGTTGGTTTGCTTTAATACGATGGTGACATGTGACTGCTTTATCGAATTATGACAGCGAACAAATCAGCGACATATCCTTACCAATGCCTTGTATTTCATATCCAAAGGGAGCTTTGGAGTTTTTTTTTTTTTTTTGTTTTTCTTTCTTAAGTTTTGTTCCCTTTCGATACTCTCATTAAGCATGCGTTGCATGATGATCTACTGCAAAAGACAAAGTCTTTGCCTGGGACATGTGTTTCGCCATCATCTGATTGGAATATTAATTGTGATCACTGCACCATGATCTCACTCTCTCTCTCTCTTTCTTACTCTATCTCTCTCTTTCTTTCCCTATGCCCTTGATGGGTTTACTGATGGCTCAAGTACAATCTTGACGACAAGTGCAACAAGCTAATCACGCACGACTCACAGATTGGTTGCATATTTACTTAACATTAATTTCAAATAATATCATAATTTATTATTTCAGCAGCAGTAAAACAAAGAGAAAAAAAAAACAAACAAATAAAAGAAACAAAGAAAAAAATATATACATATATACATATATGTATGTATGTACATACATATGTACATATAAAGGGCAAATTCTCATTTTAGACACGTACTTGAAAATCGATCTCAATTTCGTAGTTCAGATATCACGCGCACACACACGGATGATGGCGATACCGATACCACCAGAAGCCAAAAACCAAGCCCAGAACTTGGACCTGCCACTGCCACGTTCCAGTCTGTCCCTTTGAGAGAATTGCTTGTCTCTTATATGAGTATATATGGCCAATATATATGTACATACATATATATATTATATATATATACCTATATATGTCTATATATATATATATATATATATATATATATATATGTAAGCTAAACTGAAACGTCGGCGGCCTTTTTCAAGCTGCCACGATCACGTTGACATTTTGCCTGGTGGATAGCGGGGGCGCTCTCTTCTTTCCCCTTCTTTCCTCTCTCTCCATTCCCATATGTTTAGCTACCTTAGCTAGTTCTGTCTCTTTCGGTTTTCAGTTGACATGTCGCCTGGCCGTGATTGATTTAGGACCCGGTTTTTGTTGTTTTGTTTTTATTTTTTTCCGCTGAAGCGCAGCCGTTTGAACCCATTGTTTTTAACCAAAAAAGGGCGTACGATGTCAGGCCAAACAACAACAGCAACAAGAACGACTTGAGCTGCTGCTGTTGCTGTTGCCGTTCCATTGCCGTTGCCATTGAGTTTTGGGATTTAGGTTTTTGGGGTTTTTGGATATCAATATTAATTGATAGCATTTGGATTAGTTAGGTTCGATAAAAATGCACTGTAGTGGTAAATATGTACATATGTATGTATCTATTTACAAATTCTAAGAAATTCAAATCATTAGAAATAACAAAATGAATATCAATTTGTTGTCTTAAATAATTTGTTAAAAGCATAAATGTTAAATACATAAATCGAACTAAAAGAAAACCTAAACCAATTGATTGTCTTCTTTAGAGAATTTTATAAACTGGAATATTAAAATGTTAACACATTACCGATATACTTATACCAATAAAATAGTTAATAATACTAACTTATTTATTTATTAAACGTAATATGTTTACAACAGATTATTTTTTTAAAAGAAAAAGAAACAAAAATAAAATCAAAATTTGGAAATCATAATACTAAAATAAATAGAATAAATATGCAGTAAATAAATTTAAAAAAAAGAACTATGTGTAAAGTAGGTAAATATAGTAGATTAAACTAAATAGTTAGATTTTTTTTGGGATTAAAATCAATATATATGTATGTACCTACATACATACATACATGTATACTGCAATAATTCGTGACATTCAATTAGATGCAATTAATCTTACCACTTTAAATTGGTCAAAATCTTTCAATACTATTTATATCACCTGCATAAAGTTATGATATGTTTTTTTTTTTTATTTTTTTCATTTTTTTTCTTAAAGGGAGTCTTTACATTTTAAAAATCGCCTTCGCTTTATTTAGCTTGCGGCATGAATTCTTCTTCTACTTGCTCCTCACCTTGCCACAATTGGCTCGTATTAAATTAATATTTACTTTTTTGTCAGAAGCCTATAATCAAGCACGCTGGCGATGACAGGCTAAGAGGCTCTAATTACAGCTTGTTACCTTGATGCAATGGCCACACAGATCGTGGCTCACTTTGGACTTCTTTTACCTTTTCGACATGGTTGGCGTTTTCCGCGGCTCACGCAATCTCCACAGCCGTTTATGCTAAGTGGCAAGCGCCGTTCCAGTACCAGTCCCAGTCGTAGTCGCAGTCGCAGTCGCAAACCAGCCACCAACTCCATCCCCCAATCCAATGTTCATGTCCAGCACAAGCAACAGCAGCAGCAGCACCAGCAGCTCATTCCCCGGGTTTAATGCACTCAAAGTTTAGGCCTGAGCCCGAGCTTCAGCTTGGGCCACTGAGCTGAGCCGAGCTGAGCTGCAGTTTGATTGAAGTGAGCAAAATTAAAATGGCCCCAGCCAGTTTCAATTCTCACGATTCATTTGTGTTGAGCTTTTGAGCCTCATCATCGTCTTGTAAGCCTGATCAAATTAACCATTTAAATAAAACATTTGTTTGGAGAGCGAAAAAAAAAAAAAAAAACGAAATAAAAAGAGAAATAAAAAAAAAAAAAAAAAGAAATACCATCATCAACATCTGAAACAAGAACACACGGATAGGAAGAGGCTGACAGGCAGCTGCCAGGTAGCTGCAGATGGAATGCAAATTGTTGCATTAAAATCTTCAACAAAATGTTGCTTAAATGAATGTTTGAACGTAGCTGAAAATTGTAACTAGCTTTCAAATGACATTTAATAGCCATTGGCCATTTAATTTTAGTAATTTAGCCAAATAATTAGTGCCAAATAGAAATCATTGAATGAATCCATTTTCATTTCTAATCCAAGTCCAAATTGTAATAGAATAACTTGTTTGATTACAAAATTGAGCTATTTTCCATTGACAATAATTAATGTAATTTAATTTATTTTTAAGGGTATTTACAAAATCATTTTGAAAATGTAAACAAGTGGTAAGGTAAAGGCAAATTTTTCCGGTTATTTCAACTTTTATTTCAATCGTTTTTTTATTTTCTGTCAGGCATTTACCACATTTCGTTTCCTTGTTGAAAAATTTTCAACAAATTGCATACGAAAATAAATTTACTTGCAAAAATTTCCTTATATTTCTATATGTATTATAAAATATAATGTTGTTGTTGTTGTTATTATTGTTGGTTGCTCTTGCTTGGAGGGGATAACAAATTGTGTGTTTAAAATGCGATTATAAGATGTTCATAAAAATTTGCTTTTGCCCATTAAATGAATATAAATTGCATGAAATTCATTAAGACAAGAAAAAGAATAAGAGAAGAGCAGTAGCATAAGGATGAACAGGAGGGAGGAGATGCAGGTGGGTAGCAGCAGGTCATGATCATCATAGATGACAGGTGTACGGCAAATACGTGTATTATCATTTATTAATTATTGTTTAATTTGTGTGGGAAGCGGCGTATCAAACAAAATAAACAAACAAAAACAAGTAGAAATAAAAAAAAAAGAAAAAAAAACCAAGCCAAAATGTGACCGCAAACAACAACAAATAATAAATTTTGAAGGCATATTAAAATGCAAATAAAATCCAATAAACAACAATTCATTAAAACAAAAACATAAAATAACTGAGCAGCGACGGCTAATGAACTGATTCAAACCAACTTGGTCAGAATATAATCGCGCCCACATCAACAACATGATAACCAAAAACAAAAATATTTAAGCGTATCCAAAAATTGATATTAGGCAATGATGAGAAAATATACATATCAAAAATACCATATCTTTGGTATATTCTTGTATCGGTATCATTGGAAATTGTCTGGAAAATGTCCATGGCATGACGCGCATGTTACGCATTTTAATTGCATATTAACAGCAATTTTGCGGACAGCTAACAATGCCAATAAACTTGACAAGAACAAGAAATAACCATCAATATGTTTGGGCCTACACTCTTAACATTATAATCAACAAATAAAAACTACTAAAGTTAAAGAAACCGGATAAAAAATACATGGAAATATATTCCCTTTTAAGTACTAACAATTCTTTTTTTCAAATTTAATAAGTATTCAATTCTAAGAGTATAGTAACTTCTAGAAATCATGGAATATACTCATATGTTTATATATATTCATAAATCTGTGTTATATCATAATTTTCAAATTGAAACATTTATTAACCTTCTTTTCGAATCTTGTTAATATTAAGTTTAAACATAAAGTTGAATTTTCTAAAGTGACAGTAACTTTTAGGTTTAAAAATCTTTAAATAAATCTATATCCAATAATTTATGCTATATCATTATTTTTGAAATTCAACGTAAATATGGAGTAAACGTTTAAAAAGACTTTAGTTATAGAACTAATTTAAAAATATCGATATAGTTCTTCGATATATTGCTTAAAAGTCAGTTAGTAAAGAAATATAAATCTTTTAGTTAAAAAAAAAAATTAGTTCGTTATTGGTAATTATTTAAAGCCTTTGAGACTTTAAATTAGATGTATTCTAAAATCATTTGATATTGATCAAATTTTAATTATTGCACAATATCAATAGAAATTTCAAATATAAATGCATTACAGATGTACCCTAATATTGTCAGGGTATAAAAAATGCAAACCCAAAATTGTGTGGCGGCGGCCCACTTTGTGTCTGAGTCAGAGGGACCACAGAAGAAGTAACCGTCGTCTTTGACTTGGACGTGGTCGTGAATGGGGTTTGTGTTGGGGATGGAGATGTAGAATTGGAGTTGGACTGGGACATCGATCGACATGATACAACATTTTGATCACGTGTCAGTTTCGGTTTCGAGCAACACACATAACATTCAAATTAAATTTAATGTCATTCATAAATTAAATTATTTTTTATTTTTTTTTTTTTTTGTTCTTTCATTTCTTTGTATTGTTGATTTTTTTTTCTGCTTTGCGGTTTACATTTTTCAAGAGTTAATTTATACTTTATAGCGGTCTCTTGATTTATGCATGTGCGGAATTTTTGTCTTTTGTGTGTTTTATAGTTGTAAATTACTTTGCCAAATGACAATTGCCCGAAAAGGGGCAATATCATTTTATTTTTTTTTTTTTTTTGTATTCTGGTCATAAAGTTGTAATAAGTTTAATAATATATTTATAATGTATATAATATGCAAGAGATTATTACACAAAGTATATTAAAAGGCTTATTAAAAGCTACTAGAAAAAGACCTACAAAATGGCAAATCAGCGATTAAACTATATCTCCAGCTTTACTTTCTGTAGATATTTATTCAAAAATTGTTAATTTGAATACTTAAAGTATTATATTAAAATTTAAAAATCAAAGTTTTAAAGTTTTCCTTTTTTTCAAAGATTTCAAATCTTAATTTAAATAGTTTCTCAGTTAATCTTTAACAAAATACTTTACCAACATCCGGTGGAACTAGTTGGAAGAATTCATATAGGACCATAACTAGGATTAATCCTAAGAATCTAAATTAGTTATACTTACTTATTCAACTTTAGTACTCATAAATTGAAAACAAATATTGCTGAAATTGTTTTTCTTTTTTTTTTTTGAAAAAACTTAAATTTTTATTGACTAAACTCACAAGAAAAGCGAAAACATCAAATAAATAATTTAAAAACAAATTTAAAAAAGAACTCCTCACATAGCCCTACAATTTAAATTTTAGCTAATTTTGTTTTGCGCTTGGCAAAAATTTTGTCTTCTTCTACAAACAAACCAAAAAAAAATAGAAAAAAAAAATAATAATAATAAAAATAATAATTAATCAAAAGAATTTTTTCAGTAATTTTTGTGCGTTAGATTAAGAATATATAGGTATTTATATATAGTACATATCCATCTAAATATAGGAAACTCTGTAAGCGGCGTATACTTTTCGAAAGCACCTAAACTTAGGTAATCTTACTAACTAATCGAAATATCAAATAGTATTTGGGTTACAATTTTCTGAATTAATTAATTCTTTGAGCCCCCTGGCCTGCCCCGCTCCCCCGCTGGCCACACATTTGCTGTGTGTCTTTTTGTTTTTTAGCTCACGAAAAAAAAAAATAGAAATTAAACAAATTTAAGCATACAAATAATATAATATTAAGAATACCTAAAACGATCTGCTGTTGCTGCCTAAATGTACATATATAGGTAATGCCTACAGCTCCTCCAGGCATCGGACATTGGTCAGCATAATGCGAGTGAGACGCCAAACCTGCTTGGCGGCGTTCTCCAGGGCACCCGGTGACTTGCCCTTGAAGAGATCCATATTGGGCAGGAAGTAATGCGGACAGCGTCGGCATTGTAGACACGAGATCAACTGCAAAAAGATGCCATTGATGCGATCCGCAATACAATTCTCCTCCCATTCCATTTCCCTTGGATGCTTCTCACATTCGTATAGAAGCAACGTTTTCAAATGATACGATGTGACAGGATTGCCGGGTAATTCCAAGTGGCGATCCCGCAAAGTCTTCAATATACTCAAACATCGACGCCGGCTGGCACCTAAAAAAAAAAAACAAATTGCAAAATAATATTAACAAAATGCAAAATATTTAAAATATTTTTCGATTTAAATACAATGAATGCATAAAGGATTTAATAATTAAACATTACCGAATTGGTTGTGTAATCTCAAATCAATTTTTTTTTATATACCCAACAGAAGCTATAGATTTCTCATGATCTTTAGTAAGAAGACTTTTACCTCAAAGTTTTAGTTTTATTCTGTATTAAAGAATGTAATTAAAATTTTGTGCTTTTCTTATAATGAATTCGCATGAGACAAGCAATGAATTTTCATTATATAGAAACGTTATTATATAGAAATTAGAATAATAAAGTTGTGTCATTGAAATAAATTCATTTTACTGAAAACTTCATTATATAGAAGTTTTCTAGGTTCTACTAGGTATTGTTGTGCTGAAAATAAAGACAACAAAACTATTTTGTGTTTTAGAAAATAGTTAGGAATTCCTCATTCATTCCTTAATTTATCATATAAGTTTGTTCGATATAATAATTGCATAATATAATTCCATTTGTTAAAGTCAGATGTATCGTCCAAAAGGCTAAAACACCATCTCTGATTGACCTTTAAAAAATGATTGTAAAGATTCAACTTCTAAGATATAAATCAATATATATATATATATGTATATAAGTATACATATAAGACATAAATCGATATATATATATATATATATATATAGAAGATATATCATTATAATAACGATATAAATCTAAAGTTTTTTATGCTGAATTCTATTTTTTTTTTTGATAATTGTGTCTTTGTATGAAAAAAAAGTTAAGATTTAAAATCTATATACATATATATTTTGTAGATAAGTCTAGATTCTAATTATTAAAAATTTGATTATGATTAAAAAAATAAAAAAAAACAAATATGGTGGAGGATGCGGTTGGTATGTATATATGTACATATGTATGTATATGTAAGTTTCGGTCAATATTTTAAGGGGATTTTTATACTAAAGCACTGTCCAGATAGTATTTTATATACATATGTATGTATGTATGTATATGTATAGTACATTTGGCATTATCAAAATAACATTGAACAATCACCACAATTTGATGTATAATACCATTCATTCATTTTTAATTGCACTCGAATGTCGAAAATAATATAATAATAATAAAATGTGTGATAAGGAGCAACAGTTGATTGAAAGAACTAATTAAATAAAAGTGTTAACTTTCGATTCGGATTCATTGGAATGGAATCGAAGGGAATCGCCAGAGAATAACGAACTTTGATTGATCAACATGTTGTTGGTATTTCAAGAAGTCTGAAATACTCGTATTTCATTGTTAATGTCCAAGTAACACATAAATCATGCCGTACACTTTGCCTTTGGCATAGTGTCAAAACCTTGCTGCTAATCTGGACCTTTTTTTTCCGATAATCACTTGTTGTTTTTTACCGACACGTCGTCTGTTTAAACCAAAAAAAAAAAATAATAATAATAATAATTCACAACTAATCAATATTGAATGATATTGGCATAATATTGGCTGGCACTCGACTTGGGTGTTAAAAAATTTCAACATGGTTTTTAAAAATAGAAAAAATGCTGTCAGGTAAAATCGAAAATGAATGACTTTAGTTAATTATAGTATAGAAACATGAATATAACAGTTGTCAACTGGTTTATGAAGTATGTAGTACTTAATTTCAAGAATCATGTCGACAAAGTAAAATATAATTCGATTTTTATAGTTAAAAGGAATCAATAATCTAAACTAATTATATATACATACATACATACATATGTATATATCTACCATGATCTATGAAAGAAAATAATGTAATGGATACCAATGAAAGTTTTATCGAGCTAAATTATTATATGCCTCAACGCATTAAATTAAATGACACACACACGCGGGGGTACAAGCCGGATTCAATATCGATCGAGACAGAGAAATGGAAAGAGATCAAGAGAGAGAGAGAGGGAGAGAGCGACAGTGGAAAAGATGAAGAGGAAGGAGAAAGAGTTGGTTTAAAGTTTTCAGAATTCGTTTTTGGTTTTTGGTTGAAATTTCGTTTTTTGCTTTAATGCTGTTGTTGTTGTTGTTGCTGCTGCTGCCGTTAATGTTGTTGTTGCTGTTGTTTTATTTATTTGTTGACTTTATCTAATCGCCGAGATTTAAAATATTTATAAAATCGTTTAGAAATTTATTTATGGCTCAAGCATTGGGCATTGTTTATATCGAAAGCCAGGCCAAACTCGTTTCTTGCCGTAACTGACTAACTAACTGCGACTGTGACTGCGCTCTTATCGACTTCAGATCATCAGCAGCAGCAGCAACAGCAACACCAACAGCAACAACAACAGCAACAGCAGCAGATTTTTGTGTGCTTGGTTGGAGACATGGAGGCGGACGTCCAATCCCCAATAGCCGGACTATAGTCGCACCACTTGTCGTACTCCCCACCGAAATAAAACAACGAAACAGATTTATGATCGTAGCCAACCAGGCGACTGTATGCTCGTATCTCATATCATATCTTTAACGATAATCAAATGTCGCAAAGAACTGTGTGGTTAACCTAACTAAATTGAATCACCATAGAAATGCAACTCATCTGTCTAATACCCTGGAATTGTAAGTTCTTCTAAAACTAGACAAATTTTGAAAAATAAAGTTATATTAACTTTATTTTTTGTTTTAAGTACTTTAATAAGTTATCTATTCTTACAACTCTTAATATTTGGCATCTTGAAGAAAGCATTTAAAACATATACTGATCTTTGATTTTGTTTCAAAAACAAATTGTTACTATATACATATATCAGGGAAAATCAGTTAAAGTTCAAAGATCGAAATATATCTAGTTATTATAAAAGATCGAACAGATCAAACGTAGAATATTTGAGGTGAAGAAAACAATATCTTTTAAAGAATGAAATAATTTATTAACTAGTTCATATTGAATCGAAATATTTTAATCAATAATATATTCGAAATGACTTTGAACCATTAATACAAAAAAGGTGCGATGACTTAAGGACTTTACTTGACTGTTTGTTTGGAGTGATCCTTGAAGCTATATCTAGAAAAATTTTAAAAATATTATAATTGCAATATCCCAGCAAATATGTAGTCGAAATTTCTTGTAAAATTCGTTTAATGTACTAATTTTAAAAATAGAGCCTTTTCATTCCTAATGATGTTTTGTTTTTCTGGTCCAGTGGGAATTCATTATAGGAAAGTTCTACTGTAATACATTGCCTAACACAGAAAGTTCTCATATTCGCCGACGGCTGCTGAAATCCGGCTATATTTATTGCATAAGTTAAACTTGGATTCGATCATCGACATATATGTACATATGTAGAACTTTATATTTAATTTACAAGCAATTAGATGAAAACTACAGTCGTTGATTTGTGGTAATATAAATCAATTAAATTTAAGTGTGTCACTGATTACTCGTTGGCCGCATTGTAAAAATGTTAGCCGGCCGCTTGCGTCGTCTTTTACTGATTTTGTGGATTAATTTACGACCGGATAATTTGTTTCAACTTTTTCTTTTGCATTTTCAATTTAGTTTGGTATGTTTTTGATGGCCGACAAATGGAATGTTGTATGTTGTTTGTTAAAATTGTGATAACTTACCTTGAAGTAAACGATTCTCGGCATCGGTAAAGCTCAGGACCCAGGCATCACCCTCCATGGCCGAATTCTTGCCTTGGAGTGCTATGCACTCTTTGGAGAGCATATCGAAACCCTCAGTCTTAACCTCTGCTACAATATTGGGATGTGGCCATGGAATGCCCGGCAATGGCCAATGGGAGGCTGAACGTGGCCAGAGGCCGGCACATTTAAAGGCGGGTGTTATCTGCACAATGATGCGTTCTCGGATCCTCAACTTTACTTCGGTGGTATCGGCAATCATTTTGACAATATCACGATAGGCGCATTTATCGCAGGCCTGTGCCACCAGCGTTTGAAAACGGGAACGTATCTTCCGTGCCGATAAATATCCCGAAGCTGTTATAAACTCCACCCATAGGGACATGGAACGCTTGCGTCCATCACTTAATTTGAGCACTGCGCATCCCGGTAATGTGCCATCGTCAACAAAATTCAGTACACCCATCTGATTGAGGTAGATGATAATTTCGAATTCTGTGGGTGAGATCACTTCCAATCCCTCAAAACGGCCATTATAATCGTTAAGGGACGATATGAATCGAGGCTCTTGCACCTCAACCTCCTTAAGGACATCCTGGACAATGCGGCAGACCTCCTGGATCTGTTTATGGATTTGTGCCTTACGCACTTGTACACGATCGGCACAATATTTATTCATTTGATAGACCATTTTGGACTGTGCCGCGATCATGTCCGACGGCACCAGCATGATGGCCCCTTCGGTTGATGTGGACGACGTGATGAAGCTTTTGGTAGCACGTTTTAACGTTTTTTTTTTTTTTTTGTATTAGGAACTTTTTGTTTTTATTAACTATCTATAATTTTAAAATTTTTTCTTGCATTATAGAAACAAATTTTCATTGGCTTTTCAATGCACAAAGAGGGATAAACACTATATTTTACACCCACACGCCCACACACACACGTACACACACAAAGAAAAAACAATAAACAATGCGAACGCGTTTGCGAATTTCGAATTCGAAGACGACGGCAACGATGACGGCGGCGGCTTTACACTATTCTCTTCTCTTCTTTGTTTTGTGTTCTGTTTTTGCTTTTTACTTCTCGTTAGCCACGCGTGTGTGTCGCGCCGTCAACTCCAAGACATTGACTGATTCCGCATGGCGTGCACACCGCAAGAAAAAGTATCTGTATCTGGTTGTTGGGATCCAGTCAGCCAGCCAGCCGGCAGCAAAAAAAAAATAAGAAAAAAAAACCCAGGCCCGACCCTGCTTGCTGCTGTCGGCGTCGCTGCTGCCCAAAAGTCTCCACTTTTATGTGCGTGTGACAGAGTCAGCTGTAGTCGAATTCGCTCGCTCTCGGCTTTGCGCACACGCTCTCGTTCTCTCTGTCTCTCTCTCTCGCTCCCTCTCTGTTGGTCTTTTATCCATAATGGCTGAGCAATATTTAAACAATATTTCCACTATGCCCCCCCATAACAACAATTGTAAATGCATTAAAATGAAAAACTTTTCTCTTTATTTCACTATTCCGTAAAATATTTAAATTTTAAAGATCTGTGGCTCCTAGCTAGAGAAGAAGTACCCGTTAAACTACCCTTTCAGTTATTATAATACATAGTAGTTCCATTACGCAGAAGTCTCTTCGTTGTGGCTCCGCCTCTTTTAACACTCGCTCATTGGAACACACATACACAGACAATTCACATAGATACAACACCAACACATAAAGCTGGCAAGTATTTGCTTTAGGCTGAACATTCAGGGTTGTTAGTATTGTGGGTGGAAATTGTTTGGTTTTTGCCTAAAGAAAATGGAAAAACTTGAATTTTCAAGCAAAGACCTTTACGATTTCCCATGGGCATAGAAAAAAGGCAACATATTCAATCCTTCAAAGCCAAAACTTGATTAAAACCGTTTTAATATTTGACTGAAAAAGCGCATTCTGCTTTAATTTTCTAAAAATTTTCTTTTTTTGAGTTATTAAAGTCACAGATTTAGAATTGAATAATTTGCTGAAATTTCAAAATTAGTTTTGAAAGTAGCTGATAGTTTAAGCTATGTGTTTCCCTTAAGCTGTTTGGAACATTACTGATCTAAATTTTAAAGCAGGTAGTAAACAATTTAAAAACACCAATTTAGAATTATTTTCTCATTGGGAAATTTATCTATTAATTTTGAGCCATATATTTTAAAAAAATTTAAAACTTCGAAACTTACAGATTAAAAAAAAAATAAATTCAATGACCAAAGAGAGAAATTTTTTATATAAACCACTGGTTTATAAATATATCTTAATCGATTTAACTGATTCGCTATTTTATACACTGGATTATATATATTTATCGATTCAATCGGTTTGATACTTTATATATATACATATATATAAACCATTCATAAAAGTTATGAAATTCCATTTTCATATCTAAGAATAACAATTATTTACAACTAATTCATTGAACAGAAAAAAAAAAAGAATTTTTTTTATTTTGTTTTTACTTTAGTCTACCTCCATTTTTATTCATTTATTTATTTGGTTTCTCCAACCATTTTCAATTTCATTTCCATTTTTGTTGCCGTCCCTGAATTAATGCATATCTAATGTGATTAATGAGCGTTTAACACGAGCTGCTGACGCAGAGTATGGCTAGATTGGGTGGATTATCTTTTGAGGGGATGTGGAAAAAAAAAAGGAAATGTCTAGGCATTTTATGTATCTGTCTTTGTACTAGGGCTTTGGCTAGTCCTTCTCTGTTGAAACATTAAGTTCCATTTTAAAGAGCGGCGAACAAATTATTATGTATAATTCAATTTGAACTGTGTGCCGGAACGTGCATTAAGATAATGCTAATTAACACCTCAAAAGTCCGGGTTCGAGACCGAGACCGAGTTCAAGTTCAAGTCCAAGTCCCCAAGCATAAGATGTTTTCCCCGTCTATCATTTTTCTTCATCCATGGCGATAAGAATTGGTGACCAGTGTCAGAGCCAGAGCCAGAGACTATGGAAATTAGTAAGAAAAATGCACTGGGAATCATTTTAATGGACGCGTAAATGTGGAAAATTATCAAAAGGAACACGAACTTAATTGCGGTCATTATCGGTTTTATGGCATATAAATTGGAAATGAATTATGCAAAAGTAAAAAAGTAAAATAAAAAAAAAAAAAAAAAGACGACTGGAACCGATACAGAAATGAAAACAGAGACATAGACCTAGATATCTTCATTAGTGTCTCAAGGTCAGGTTGATTTTGCAGTTACAGTTAGGTTAAGGTATCTGATATTTCTTTTATTTTTCTTCTTTTTTTTTTTGGTTTTGGGGAGAATACCATCGATGCTGGAGATCTTCATTTGTTTGTTTGGTTTCTTTGTGCCCCTTAAAGAGAAAGGAAGAGATGTGTGCAACACCGGCAAATGCCCAGTAGTCATCTCTTTAATTAAATTGTGTATGTTGAGGATGTCTTCATTCGGTTGTGAATTCGGTTTATCAGCTGCACGAGATCTCCTCGTCCCTCTGAAGTTGCCAGTTCGGTCCAAAAAATGAGCAGAAATGGCGGAAAATTAAGTTTTGCAACAGAAGAAGCGGCACAGAGATTGCAATCTTCACTACTGGCCAAAAGTCTCGTCTCGTCTCCTTGGTGTGCCACAAAAACATCCCTGTTGATATGGGCGATGGCGTTGGCGATGTCCATGTCCATGTCCAGCAGCTGCTGCTTCTGCTTTTACTGTTGCTGTTGGGACACGGACACGACACGCTCTTTGCCTTCACCTTTGCCTCCATCTCTCCACCCCATCGAACGTTCCACATCTTCTACTTCGTTTGTGGCGCTTTCGCAGGAGCGACACTTTGACGGCAACAAGTTCATTTCATTTTTTTTTTTTTTTGCCCCCCTTCTTACTTGGGACAAATGGAAAAAAGAGATGGTACCAAGGAGAAGGAGAGAAAGAGACAGAGAGCGAGAGTATGATTTAATTTGGAATAATATTTCCCCTTAGTTAATTACTTATAGCTATTTATTTACTGTGTTTCTATCTTTCTATTAGATACATAGAAACAAAATTAATTGTTTATAGAAAATCCTTGTTTTTTTTTTCTTATACCATTAAGAAAATATATATTCGAACTAAAGAAAAGTTTGTAACCCATTAAAAGTATTTCTGATAATATATAAAAAAAAAAAAAACAATTCTATATCTATTAATATGTCGGGGAATCGTGGAAATAAAAAAATATATGGGAAGGCAACCTTAATTAACAGGCAATGCAAAAGAAGTTATCTAAAAATTAAGATAAAATAACTAATAAGATTGATTATTGATCCGGAAAAATGTTATTATCGATTGATTTGATTTTTAGATTTCTTTTATTCTTTAAGGAAAAGTCAACCATTAGATTTTGAGTGCCTCACTTTGTCAATTTTAACTCATTTTAAAAAATATATTTATTAATGATTTACTTTTTTGTCCTTTTGATAAACTTTTATTTTTACTCTTTTAATATTTAGATAAATATAATATTTAGGTACATATATACATATGTATATCAGCATAATGCATTTGATTTCAATTTTACATTACATTATTTCAGTCTTAATTATGTCTTCCCCAAGACAGAGATAAAATTAAATAAAAAAAAAAAAACGAAGAAAAAAAAGTATACACCTTGCCCACATGCGCATGCAACATGCCTTTCCCATACCCATCGTACTGATCATCATCGATCATTGATCATTTTCCATTTGGAGTGACCCAAGCTCCGATCGGAGCGATAATTTCAAAAGGTTTTGTCATTTGATCTCAGTTGAGTTACTGTGCGGCTGGCACGTTGACAGGCAAAGGTAAAGGGCTAAGCTGATGAAGAGATGGCATGAATCGACTTGGCTTGGATGGCGACATGTGACCTGTTACCCCTACAGGGTAACGATATATGTATGTATATCTCCCCCCTTCTCTCTCCACCCCCAACCATTCTGTCATTTCCCTTATGTGTTATGGCCATAGTGTTGAGTTGTTTTGTGTTCTGTTACGTTGTGTGGCATGTGCAAAGGTCAGCCGGTTGAGGGCAATGCCTTTTACCTGGGTCTCAACATGTTTGTTTGTGTTTGTGTTTGTCCAAGTGGCGCCTGCATCCCGTCGTGCGTTCGTCTGCATATGCGGAATATGCGTGAGCGTTGTCGTCGTTGCCACAAAATGGGACTCGAAACAAGCAGACGAACAAGCTGCTCTTCGCTCTGGTCCGTTGCACAGCATTCAAATCAGATCCTGGGGGCCCCCACCTGTGCTGTTGCACACACACACACACACACGCACACACACATACAGACAGCACTAAATTCAACGACATGCGGTTAAATATGCTTAAGTTTTTCCGCGGACAACTTGAAATTAAGTAGAGATGCCAGTCAGTGGATGAGACTTAAGCAACGATCAGAAGACATTGCAAATTGTTCCCCGGATCTTCCCCCAGCCCATCATTCCATTACCAATCAAGTAACTACCTTATTTATATTTTGTTTGGCTTTTTTTTTTTTTTGTTTTTATGTTGTTCTTTGTGGAGAAATATCAACGCGTCTGCGTAATGGCTGCTCCAATCCCATTCATTATGACCATTAGGGTCTTTGTTCAATTGCTCCCGCTGTTGGCCTGTCCGGTTTACCTAATTGTAGACTCAACTGCGTAGTTAGTTGGCTCTACAAAAATTGATTTAATCTCTCAAATCAACAGGTACAATTTTTGGGGAGAAACAATTTACTCGGAATATAAATCAAAATTTTAGTTCTAATTATAGTATCTTGATCTAATATTACTGAAAATTGGTTAATTGGTAGCCAAACTGTGATATTACACCTAAAGTATCATGAAAATTGGAATTTTCTTAATTTTTTATAAAGAATAATTTCAACTGTAATTTTCAAGAAATTAATTAATATATAATAATTAATAACTTTTATTCTTTTATTTCCATTGTATAATCATTTAATTTCAAAGTTTTATTACAGAGAAATTCGATTTTATTATAATACTTAAGTAACATTGAAAAATTGTAGAAAAGAAAATCAAATCACTGAAATTCTTAAAAATTAAAAATTAGAAATAAAAAGTTTATTTTTTTCCATAGTTTTGTTATTCAAATTTTCAATAAATATAATTATATATATTAGTTTAATATAAGATTAACTCTGTTTACTTTATAATAAGTTCGATTACTAGTTAACCCGATTTTTATGAGATGTATCCAGAGCAACTGCCAGACATTATATATTTTCTTTTGCAGAATCGATGATTCCCTCATTAAACTAAAAACCAGATTCAAGAAGATTCTCCTTTAAAAGCGGTTAAGACCTTTCCTTGTATAAATATATATACATACATACATACATAGTAATGTATGTGTCTGTATGTGTATGTGGTTTTTTTTTTTGTTTTAGTTTAAGTCGTTTTATTTTTTTTTTAATTGTGATTTGCAATATATCTCATTAGCATGTGTGTATATAGGAGATATTGCATGCAACCATTTGAGCTGTTGGCCATGGTCTACGCAGCTGCCAAGGCCTATAGTGTTGCCTGTTGCGTGTGTTTTTCGAACATAAAGAGTGCTTGGGTATGGGGACGATTGCAACTTCAACTTCCCATAAAATTACAGAACTGACATAATTCAAGATAGCCCAGCCGGGTGCTTAAGTCCTCTCACAGAATTATCACATTCAATGTCCAAAATGGGGACCGCCACTTAAATGGCCTGCTAATGGCCTAAAGTGTACTTGTCTGATAATATTTAGCACTTCTCACCCCAATCCTATGCACCTATGTATAATATTCATATGCCCTGTCACCACAAGGAATTTACATACATACATACACATATACATATGTATGTATGTATGTATATAATTTTAACTGGCATTTGTTTTCTGTCTTTGTAGACCCAATCATAAACTGTATTGCCTTATGACCCTACTGGTTACATGCATTCAATTACAAATTGTCAGCCATTCCTTAAACAAGCAAGTAAACAACATATGGGTATCATCATCATCATCATCATCATTTGAGTCATCATCTTGATCATTATGATGATCAGAGTAACAGCATCTCATATCAACCATCGAGTTTCGAGTGTCTTTTGGGGGCCCATCACTTGTTCAAATTTATGATATTCCTTGTGCCAACTGCTTGTAACTGCTCGTTTTTACGATCTCCAGTGATCGTTGTTGATACACCACAACCACACTACAACCACACCACATTATACCACACCACACCACACCACGCCACACCATGCCATATCGGGAGATGACTTTGCGACAAGTTTTGTAGCGCTGTTAAACGTTTGCATGATTTTGATTTTGATTTTAATGATACGTGGCAAAGGCTTTGAGTCCAACACACGATATCCATAAGGATGAGAGATAGAGAGACAGAGAGAGAGAGAGAAAGAAAGAGAAGTCCTAATTAGCAACTGGCTGGGAGGATGATCATCAAAATAAACACTTGTACAATACGAGCCAGCTGAGATTGTGACATGTTTTCCCATAAACTTGTTAAGTTTACAATGGGAAATACTAAAGGCATGAGTCCCACTAAATATGAACCAGTTTAAGTCTCAATAAATAGTTGTATGCTAACTATGTATTACATTTCTGATAAATAGTTCCACATTGCCTATAAACGAGTACTGTGAAGCGTGCCACGATTCCCATACCAATATATATTGACATTGTATTTCCAAACAAGTCTTAAATAGCATACAAGTTATTATAAAAGTTTTTCTAAACATTCTTTTCTATAATTTAAAAGAAAATTTGCTTTAAGTTTCATCTAACTTTTAATTGATTTAAATCTTGAATGATTTTAGAAAATTATTTTTATACTTGCCACTTGATTAGACGTTTTTAAATCCTTTATTAAAATCCGAAAAAAAAGATGATCTTAAATTTATTCTGATTGTTGAAATTTTCCACAAGCGGCTTAAATTATTCTATCCCTAAAAAAAATGGGTTAATTTATTATTTTTCAGACTATCTAAATTATAAATATATATATTCTTAATCAGCACCATGAGCTGATATAACCCTGTCCGTCTGTCTGGATCAACATGATCTCCTCGAAGCTGAAATTTTGCACACAGGTTTCTTACGTCTGCAGGCATATATGTTTATAGGTATATCTCGGAAAAAATCCCGATAGGATTACTCTAATATATTGCTCCCATAGAAACGATCGGTAAAAAATATAGTATTAGATCATTAACTTGGTTGATACACAAGCAATTGTCAAGAAACTTGATATATGTAAATTTAGAATATATAGAAATATCTCTATTGAGTTTCAGTAGAATCGGTTGACTATAAGCTATTATTGCCCTAAGAAAAACAAATAATTACCATGGAAAACTGTCTTTCTATGAAAGACTTTCTTTCTATCTATTTAAAGAAATCTTTTCAAAAATTTTTATTTTATAAATATTCATTTTTCATGACATGAAATTTTTTTGAAATCTGCAAAATTATATTCAATCTATATCCTTAGGATCTTAGGCTCTAGTTATTCAAATTATATTATTTATTTCAATTAATTTTTTCTTTTTTTTTAAAACTGAAAGACATATTTAATTATTAGTTAATAATTAACTTTTATTAACTTCAAAAATCTCAAAGAGAGGTAGAGGAAAGTATCTATTTCGAGTCATTTGTATAAATAATGATTCGATATTCTCATTGAAATATTGACAAATTCAAATGATATGTGGCGAAATGCAACATTGGACATTCACTTTTGATTTTCCGCCTGTCTTAATCAGGCCAACTGTAATGCAAAGTGCCCACTCAATCTTAGTGGCCAACAAGGGGAATAATAGCAAATTCATGTTTATTGGGGCGCCTCTTATCTCTCTGGTCCAGCCAGCAACCCAATTTGGTTTCCCGATCCCCTGACCGCCTGCTTGGTAAGCTCATTTTTCAATCGGCTAATGCCTCATCAGGAGATACCTTGGACCAGAATATCTTGCAAAAAATTGCATTAAATGAACGCAAAAAAAAAAAAAAACGATACGAAAAGTCAGTCCGTCTGTTGTTTTATTTATTTTATTTTTTTTTCTTCTTTGTGGCGTTCTTTTTTGTCGTCGATTTCGTTGCCATAATTTAAATGAAGGCAAAAGATAAGCAATACTTGACTGGAAGAGGCAAAAGGAACTCCCTTGGTTAGGATTCCTTGTGTTTTTGGTTATAATTTAAATGAGAACGATCGCTAAATGATCTCGTTTTTATTTTCTCATTGAAAATTTCATGAATAATAAAAAATGACAAGAATTAAACCGAAAATCCATAATACACTAACTTTTAAATCCTTTTTATCCATATGATATAGTCATCCAAAAGTAAATATGTAATGATATCAAAGCCATTTTTTTTTTTTGCTTATATTGCACATTTTATTGAATTTAAAATGCGAAAGATAAAAATTCAATTTAAGAACGCAAAAGGTACCCCCGGCTAACTTTATGTATCTGTATCTTTTTTTATGCATTGGCGCCGGCTCTCTCTCACTCTCTCTCTCACTCTCTCTCTCTCTCTTGAAAATCACATGAATTGCGTTTAATAACGCGCGCTTAGGCCACAACTCATGTCAGAATGCATCAAGAGATGCCCCATATGGAGGAATATATGTATTTTATTTCTGCAAACAAAAAAATAAAAAAAAAACCGAAAAAAAATAACCAAAGCCAAAATGAAACCAACAAACAGAACCTTCGCCTTCGGGCCATAGTCGCAATGTATGTTTGTTTGTACATATGTATTTACATACATATATATGTATGTATGTATATCGATATGTTTGTATATGGGATAAATTATTTCGGGACAAGGAAAATATCACTTCGATTAATTCAAACAAAGGTCCGAGGCAAAAGGCGCAAAATCGCCAAGCTAAGCCGCCGCACCCAACGCAATGCAAATAGAGTTGGCAAGGGGCACTTTGGGCCAATGGGGGGGCGTGGGGGAGTTAAAGAGATGTGTGGGGACTGTTTGGGCCATGAAGTGGATTGAAAATCGTGGCTTGTTTATTTTGTATTGAACTTAATTTGGACATGATAAGTTGCCATGGCGATGGTAGCGGCGGCGTTTTGGACAGAAGGCAACCAGGCGGCTTCCCTTTTATGTAGTATTTGTTGCCCCATTGCAAATAATGAGATGGTTTTTAATTCAAAATTTTTCGGAATACTCTCGGTACACAATACAATATTCATTTTAAGCAATCCTAGAATATAAAATCACCGTAATACTGATTTGAAATTTGGGTTAATCAAAGAATCACTCATTACAAAATATGAACACTTTTATTTACTTTGTAACAATAGAATAAAAAAATTGCATTGGTTTTTGTTTTCAATATTCTATATAATATTTCCGATTTTTTTTTAAAAATATTATAGATATTTTGTTAAAGGAATTCAATCCTAAAACAGAATCAAAATTTTTATTATATTTTTGACAGAAAAAACGAGAATATATTTTATTTTTAGTATATTATTTATCAGTTAGATATAAATAGGTAATTATTTTTTATTATTATACTATTTCTTTTCTTAAATGGCGAAAGCATTAAACTCTTCTATTATTGATAAGATTATTTATATATTCCTTTATCCTTTAATTTACTAAAAAAAGAAACCATTTGCCTTTTCTAGATATTCCATCACATTTCATTGGCTTATAATACATAATAAGTTTATTACATAATAAAATATATATTATTTTATTATATATTGTTTGTATCGAATATCTGAAATTATTTTGCATAATTATTGTTAGCTTGATTTTTAATCAATAAAGTTTATATAAATATTTACATTCAATTTTATTGAAATGGGCCTTATTCATATGGAAAATATAATAATTATAACTTTTATAGTTTAAAAAGCAAATTTAAGTAAAAAAGAAATAATTTTTTAAGTAATTTGAAATTGATTAGCTAAATTATAAGATTAGCTAGTAAAAGGATTTTTAAATATTTTTTACATTTAAAGATGAACATATTCTAGAACTGTTTAGATATTATTTCATATTATTTAAAGTTAGCTTGAAATAGCTTATAATTTTTTAATTACGATGACAATTATAATTAATCGTTGTAGTGCTTCCAGTTTTGGTCACAGCAAAAGTGTTTCATATTGCATGAAAGATCAAAGACTGGTAAGAAAAGGAGAACACAAGCAATTTGGAGCAATTTCGATTAAAATCAATATTTACAACAAGCTTCCAATGGACGCAACCAGTCCAAGTTCTTCTTTGGGCACTGTGCGCCAAAATTACAAATTTAAACATGAAAAGTTATAAATAATGCGATGATGATGATGATGATGATGGGCCATGAGGAACGATAAGAGGGGCAGAGAGACACAGATAGAAAGATAGAGAGTGGGAGGGAGAGAAAGAACCAACAAACGAACGAACGAACGAAGAACCTAAAAGAAAGACAAAGAAGTCTCCTCATGGTTCGATCTTGTGGAAATAAGCAAGGCAGATTGCCAAAGCCCCCAAGGCGAGATGATACAGGGACCCAAACTAAAGAGCTGTTGATGTGGTGGTCGGGAACCTATGTATGTATGTATGTATGTACCTTTCTGGGCCCAAAATCAACTGAAACCAACTTGACTTTACCTCTTCCTCTACTTAGCTCAACTCAACTCAATGCAACTCAAGTCAAGTCAACTTGTGTTGTTGTTGGTTTGCTTTGGTAATCACCTTTTGTTATAAAGACCTGTAATTAGGGCTTCATTAAAAGGGTGGTCCGTGCTTGTCTTCGCCCTGAAATGTTGATTGAAAACGTTCTCCCTTACTGTGGTGATGAGTGTGGGATCAGAAGCAGGAGCAGGGGCAGGAAGAGGTTGGAATGTAGCGCCGATCCAACAAGCCAACCACGCCCACAGCGCACGCCTCATAAATATACTGAAATGTGCGTGCTGTAGACCCAAATCACAGGTCCCTTCCCCCCCCACTACATTGGATCAAAAGTTCAACAAAAAAATTTAATAATATCAAAAGAACAAAAGAAGAAAAAAAAAAAATCTTAAATTAATTTTCAATTAAGTGAATTTAAATTTTGTTAACATTTCATTTGATAGCACGCAATGTGGGAACAAGTGAGTTTTTATATTTTATTTAGGATATCAATTAACATTGTTCCAGTGTGCATATTGTGCAAAAACAAATAACCATGAAATGCATAATTATAACTTGCACAAAGTGTTTTTTTATGAATGGGGCGGACAGTTGCAACGCAGTTTATTCACCTGCCCCACACATGCATATGTATGTATGTATGTCCATATAGTATATAAATATGTAAGTATTAACATGTGTAAGTAGGACCCCCTTGGAGCAGAATGACCAAGGACCAACATCGTAGAAATTTTGACGCCTTGCAGCTATTTGCGATTTTCTTTTGATTTTTGTTTGCTCTGCTAAACGTTGGGCCATAATAATTAAAATGCCATCATCAATGCGATGCACCTGACCGAGCCACTTGCCAGTTTGCCTTTTTACCTGTTTTACCTGAACCGATCAGCAGCAGCGATAAACAAACAAACAAACAACACTCGAAAAAAAAAGAAAAAATGAGAAGAAAATCGAGTAAAGAAAAAGATCAAACTGTCACATGCGGGAGTGGGGGCGGGGGCCTTCAATGAGCATATGATTTATAGATGGGGAATTGCCGTTGACAGGGCCAACTGTTCCACTTACCAAATGCAAAAGAAGATGCTCTTATCGGTTCATTCGGGACATTAGATAAGAGTGTCATCTGTCTTCTTGGTTTTTACTATATATCCCTATGTGAAGGGAACATACATATATGTGTATGTACATATATACATACATACATATGTACGTACTTATGTATATGTATCATCATTTATTACAGTCACAAGAATTCAAAAATACACATTCAGCCATTTGGACAATCTTAATATATATTTGTCAGGAAGCTATATAGTTAACCGATTTCTATTTCAAATTAAATTAAAAGCAATTGTCATATTTACTATATACATATGTACATAGATACATATATATAAAGATATATAAAGTATAATGTTTTTGATCTATTGGTTAGATCGTTTTAGCCCTTTATTTGGTTGATTTGAAAGACGCTGCGGGCAGTCCTTACGATGTTGCTTCTGATGACAAAGATCGCGGTTATGGCCATGATGATGACGATGATGATGATGATGATGAACTGACCCATGGAGAGTGGCGCCTGAACGAAAGCTCCCCCTCACACTCACTCCTCCTTTTCCTCCTCTTCCTCCTCCTCCTCTCACCTTTCTTGTATAATGTGTCACTTTAATGTTATTCAAAATGATATTTTATTGTTCTGACTGTGTGTCTGCGGTAGAGTCGTAAACATTTATTAGTTACGGCTCATTTTCTGGGCGAATAGGTAAAACAAATAAACAAATAAGAATGGATCGGGACATACTGGTCTGTTAGCCAATGCCACCTGCTAGACCAAATATCCTTTCACTTTTTAATGAACCTAATGAACAAAACGCATTAATCATCACCCTATATATACATATATATATATATAGGAACCAGAATATGATTAACCCGCAAATGTTAAAAGTTTGTCACGGTCATTAAATTAAATGACCTTATCCTTTAAATATTAGCTAGGATTAGTTATCTCCAAGAACCCGAAGACACTGTAACTAACCTTCAAACTTATAAATTTGTACTAATATTTTTGAGCTTTGTATATTTACATATACATGCATACTTATACATATGTATGTACATATATGTACATATATACTTTTCCGATATTTTCATTCCGTTGTCTTATTTTCGGTTTCATTGTTCTTTTGTTAAGGGCATCATATTTTTATTTTATTAGAACAGCTGTGGCAATAACAACAGCAACGCCCCGCCCCATTCACGGCAAGAACAAAACCAAAAAGAGGCAGTCAAACAATGGACTTCAACTTTGTCTGACACAAAGGACTATTGCGAGAGAGAGAGGATGCTGCTGCAAAAAGTGGCAAATGCCGTTGTAAATAAGTATGTGTGTATACACCCCATACCAGCACCACACACCCCTCTTCTACTTTTGGTAATTGTTTTGAGGCACATTGCTTGCCGCTTATCGGGCTTGTTAATCAGTTTACATCAACATCAACAGCATGTTGCCGGAAGGAATGGCAGGACGAGCCATCCATACATACATTTGGCTGCTCCCTTGTTCCAGTATCTTATCGAGACTGTAAAATTTTGGTTTTATGTTACTCATCAAAATTATGTCAAAAAGGGAGCGATTTGACACGTGATTATCGATCACATTTTACAGTTTTCTGTTGTTGAATATTTTGACTAACGGGTATATATGGTTTTACCATAAATATTTTCAGATCCGTTTCTTGACCAATTCTACTCAGAATTCGTATGCAAAAGTTTGATGAAAGAAATTGATTTAGTTTATATATTGATTGAGAGAATACATATCAATTTCATTGACATTTTCTATTATAGTCGATTATCGGTAAGTTTGTCGATCAATCGATCAACACAATTTGATCTGTCAGTTGTCAAACTATCGTGTTGATACTTAGTCCACAGACTTACATGTCTTACATGAATGTCATAATCTTACACGCAATGTAAATATGTAGCATTAAACTTAATCTAAATTCATTAATTTTAATATAAGACATTTTAATTTTTAATTTTAAGTTTGAAATATATAGTATAAATAAATATATATGTAAGAACATATGTATATATAATATTATTTAATATATAATATAGTTTTCTTTCAATAAGGCCACATAACCATGTTTGTTTGTATGTATGTATATTTAATCGGCCTCTATAATTAACTGTTATTTAATGTTAAAATTGAGGTTAAAAATCATTCACCGATTAGCATTTAACTAAGTAGCCTCCATCTCTCCCTCTCCCTCCCTCTCTCTCTTTTTTTTATAGACAAATAGCGCCTTATCTTCAGGGGGTGAGGCGATTGATCGTTTGCCAACCCCCCCTCTCCAACCAACCAGCCCCTTACCAAGAGCTCGTTTGCTTGCAAAAATTCTTTGCTTCTCTCGCTCTTTGTACATCTGATAAATGATTCAATGTGAATGCAATGAGTGCTTTTATGGTCAGAGGGGAGGGATATGGGGTTGGGCTTGGAATGCAGTTGGCAATTGGCACAGCAACAAATTGCTGGAATAATTACACACACACGCACACGCAAAGAAAAGAGAGAGAGAGAGTGAGAAAGACAGAGTGAGAGAGGTAACAGACAGTAAAACAACAATTACAGATTGAATTGTCGTGAGGAGCTGAGTGAGAGATCTTCTTGTGCCTCGGAGTGGCAATTCATTGATGAACGTGAGGTGTCAAGCAAATTGACTGCCAGCTTCTTATTGAATTTAAAACAGAGGCGCCATTTACCTTATGCTATAGGCCATATAATTACAACTATGTTATTATATACCCCTTTTGGGTCCGCCGCTGTTCGGAATGGGCTGACTACTGCATTCTCCTCTTTGGTACCGTGGAATTCACCGTTTATGTGAATTACGCTCAAATTACAACACGCCAAGTAACGAAAAAAAATATAAAAAAAAGAAAAGAAACAGAAAACCCAAGAGGAACTGCGACAGACAACTGAAAATAGCCGCACTGAAAATGCATTGCAAAATTAAAATTGCTAAGAAATCGCCGCTGAGAAAGACATTCACAGAACCAGATGCAATACAGGGTGTCTATATCCCTATATATTGTGCTACCTATTGCGCCCATTGAGCTCGTTAGGCGATAACTTTATGCAGCATTAAATTTTATGCGCCCATAAAACAAACAAACAACAACAAAACAACAAGCAAAAACAACAAACATTACGGCAACTAAACACGACAACAAACAACCAGTGGAACAAGGCAATAACAATAGCGGGTTGGGTTATACATATACATACATACATACATACATACATACATATAAGGAGCACAGATCATACCCTACCCGACCCGACCCGACCAGACCAGACCCCAGTCCAGACCAGACCAGGCACACCAAGACGACGCTTGTGTGCGGTATGCGTAGCCGCCCATATCGTAAAAACGTAACATGTTCCTTTACGCCCCGATACAACTCATTTTGGATGATTGCTATACAATGACCATATTTGATGACGATGACGATGACGCCGGGGGTGGAAAGAGAGGGCAAATCGGCCTTACTTAGTTGAACAATTCGCCACAAGTTTAATATAAAAATACATTCGTCTATATGTATCTACATTAGCCCTACCACATACACACACATACACACACACACACACACACACACTCACACTCTCTCTCTCTCTCTCTGTCTGTCTTTGAAAATCCTCAACTATGTTGTTAAGCATTCCACGGATTGCCATTTGTCACATCTTTATGGCTATAACAGAAATGGATACTATGGAAATCTTATTGTAAGGTAAAGAAAAAAGAAAACTTAGTACCGATTTCAAAAATTCTTTTAATAGAAAAAAATAGACAGAGCGTATGACCGCCCAGTTGTACCATCTACCGTTATCTTCTTTACAGGACTCTGAATTTTAATGGTCCAATGTTAACAGTTAACATTTTCCTAATGAGATTCATATCTGTTATTCTTGGAAACCAATTTCAAGATGGGCGTGATCGTGGTTCTGGTCATTATTTAATGACCGTGACAAACTTTTAACATTTGCGGGTTAATCATATTCTGGTTCCTATATACATATATATGTATATATAGGGTGATGATTAATGCGTTTTGTTCATTAGGTTCATTAAAAAGTGAAAGGATATTTGGTCTAGCAGGTGGCATTGGCTAACAGACCAGTATGTCCCGATCCATTCTTATTTGTTTATTTGTTTTACCTATTCGCCCAGAAAATGAGCCGTAACTAATAAATGTTTACGACTCTACCGCAGACACACAGTCAGAACAATAAAATATCATTTTGAATAACATTAAAATGACACATTATACAAGAAAGGTGAGAGGAGGAGGAGGAAGAGGAGGAGTGAGTGTGAGGGGGAGCTTTCGTTCAGGCGCCACTCTCCATGGGTCAGTTCATCATCATCATCATCATCGTCATCATCATGGCCATAACCGTGATCTTTGTCATCAGAAGCAACATCGTGGGGACTGCCCGCAGCGTCTTTCAAATCAACCAAATAAAGGGCTAAAACGATCTAACCAACAGATCAAAAATGAAGTGTACCAAAAAAAAGCAATTTATAAAAGTATTAACTTTGCTTACTTATAATTAAGAAATTATATAATTTTTTTATACGTATACATATATAATCGTTTATATTTTATTTAGTAGTCAATATTTTATAATTCTTTTGTTATTGTTTTAGAAGCAAAATACTTGGAATAAATAAAATAATATAAATACATAATATAAAAAAGTATGTATTTAACTTTCATGGTTTCAAATATATATTACCAATTTATTTTTTCTGATTTTCTGAAATATATATAAATCTAATGTTATATACAATTATTGATGATGGCCCTTCCTTTCTTTCCTATAAGTATATATAAAAACATGTTCAGCTTTTAACCGCAAGGGTAAAAAAAGAACGTTTTATTTGAAAACTGAAAAATAAAAAAAAAATAAAATAAACATGCATGTTGCTCACTTCTTGAGTTTAGTTTTTCCCCTTTTATTTGTAAGTTAAATTTATCGCCAGCAATTTGGTTGCATGTCATTCCAAGACATTGCAATAATTAAGAGCGGAAATGCTCTGATGAATGAGTAGACAGAGAAAGAGATGGCCAGTAAGTAAGAGAGTGTGTGTGTGTGTTTGTGTGTAAGTGAGTAAGTCAGTGTTGGTGAGTGAGTGAGTGGCATATTATGTCAAGATTCGCCATCCGAGTAGTTAGCCGATCGCTGGCCAAAAACAAATGACTTGACCATCAATTTGCCCTCGTAGAGAAGACTTTAAGAAATGTTAACCCACAAACGGAGAGAATCAATTGCGGGTAGCAGAACTAATTGATGATGCCTGTCATATATCAAAATAGCACCTGGTCGATCAAGAAAAACAGAAGAAAAAAAAGAATAAAAACCCCACAAACAAAAAAAAAAAAAAAAAAAGTAAACGAATACAGGTAGCCGCAATGCTGGCCAAGTTAGTCGATCAGTTGAATCGTTGAAGTTTTGGGCACGCGCGCATCATTTATCATAACCAAAATGAACTGGCATTGGCAACGCCCTCATTAGTCTGAAAGGGAAAGAGGTCATTGGATGCACATCGATGACCAAAATCGTTGAAACCCTTCATGATTTATGCAGATTTGTATTCTTTTTTTTTTTTTTGTTTCATTAGTCGATTTTTGTGTGTGCGCCAGTGTAATCCATAAAGATAATCTTTATGCCTTAACCAATTTCTAGTCACAGTTTTGTTAAATAAACAAATGCATTTTTTTGTGGTGCTGCGGCGTTAACCCGTAAAGATTTCATTATCGGGTTACTCCCACAAACCATAAAATCAATGGGCGTTCCAGCAGCATTAAAGATAAAGCCATAAAAACGAAATCTCAAAATGAAATTAAGTTGTTTCTGTGTTTTTGGTGATCATAGTCGTCACGACGATCATTTTGTGGATCGTTAAAATGAAAATGATGGCCAATTGCCTGTGTGGCATCCAAAAAATGTCAAAGAATAAAAATAAAAATATAAAAATATAAAAACAAAAAAACAAAAAGAAACCATAAACTTGTATAGTATGCAAACTGATCATAAATGACAATTAATAATAAAAACAAAAATATTAAGTAGCGCAGCAAAAAATAGTTAATTAAAAGTTAATACAACTCATCTCAGAAAAAAACTTATATTTCTCTATATGCAATTGATTCGAAGTTGAAATCTAAATAAAATTTCGATTCATGTTGTTCCTTGTTCACGTTAATCACATTTATTTGGGAACAGATCAATGAATTTGCCCGATTTTTAATGCGATTACAAATCAAAGAGAAGGCCAAATTGATACAGCCAAAAGAAATTCAAGCGTAAAAATAAAACTGAAGTCGGCAGAAGCTACTTATACCCATGTAGGAGGGATGCAGGTGACCATGCCCCCAGAAAAAAAGAAGAAAAAAAAAAAAAGAAATAACCCTTTATTTCGTACCGTAGCGTACCTTAATTTACCTTTTTCTTTTCATTACTATGAAACCAAAGCTGCCAGTTCAAATGTTGATGAAGTCTTGTTATCATTTTAATCCGCAGGAGCTGAGGCAGCAGCCAACGAACGTTTCCTTTGAATGAAACTTAAAACCAACAAACGGCAGTTGGCGGCACTCGCCGAACACCCCGCTCCATCTATAACACAATCCGATCCGATCCGATCCCATACGATCCGATGCAATCCCATCAAGCGTGAAAATACCGCGAAATTCCTTTTGTGTGCTTGTTCGCCTTTTGTGCTGCTACTCGAATCGAAAATGGAATCAACCTCAATCGAGTGAGCCTGCATTTATTTATTTATTTCTTTCTCTTCATTTTTCTTCGCTTTTATTATTTATTTTCTTTTTTTGAAAATTATAAAAATGTAAACAAAAAATAAGCGTTAACATGGCAACAATGACATCCTGCTGTGACATTGAAATATTGTTATTATAAATTTTTATGACATTGTCCATTTGGTTTGCCGTTCTGGTATGCGTGCCTGACAGGAATCGCTAATTATTAGCAGGCGCCCGTGAGTTTATACCAGCATCTTAGTCAGATTCCTGCCAAAAATTATTTACATTTGCAATCCATGCAAATGGAAAAGTCTCTTTTCGACTCAATAACTTTTCCGTATCATTAAATGAAAGGTTTCTTTTAACTGGGAAAATCCTTAAATCTAAAATGATTTTACTCTCGATATATGTATATATATATATTATATAAATTGGTTAGAACCTAAAAACTCCTCATTAAGTTAAAAAATAATGCTATATAGATATATACACAAACAATTGAACTATTGACGTGCGCTATCGGATGTTTAGGTAAATTCCCTGGACACATTCTATAACTGTTTAACTCCTTCCTTCCCAGTTGTCAACAATTATAAAAACATAAATGTAAAAATCGTGGATGAAGCGAAAGTGTCAAAAAGTAGCGAATCCTCATAAACATCAACAGCTCTGGCAATCCAATCAGAGATTAAAACAGCAGCCAAAACAGACAACGCCCACTGATTGCTTCCTTCCACAACCGTTTCCTGCCACCCATCCAACGTCATCGTGCGTCAAAATGCAAAATTCAATTGTTTAGCCCTTTGTCGGGCACAGGATGAGTATCAAGTAATTTACGAAAAAAAAAAAAAAGAAACATAACAGAAAATCCATTTGTCAGCCCCCTTCAGATTAAAATCAAGGATTTAAAGTGTAATTTGATTCATGGGTTAGGCCAGAGCAAAGCCAGAACACAGATGACGGCTCACCAAGGGTAAGAGCTTCCGCATCAAAAGAGCAAAGCGTGACCCCAGAAAAATCACACGGGGGAACTACAACAAGCAGCAACAGCAACAGCAGCGTCAGCGGCAACCAGGAAACCAGGACAACACCAATAAATGACAACAAAACACACCCGCCCCAAATGAGATGAGATGAGATGAGCTTGCTGGTCTCAGTTTGATTCGACCCGGAGAATTTGGGGTTGCTCATCCTTTTTCGTTTTAGCCCCTGGTAACGGTAGAGTGATTCCACTTCTGACTCCTGCGGGGTGCGCGTGTCCTGGCTCGATTCTCCTGAGTGCTATTTTATTCTGAAGTGTGCCAGACGCCCATGCCCATAACCATACCATGTACCAGTACCATCTACTATATACCAGTTGCTGGTCTGGCAAAGGATGCGACCACGACGGCGCCAGTCTTCAGTGCGGGGTAAGGGAGCCATTCTCTTTCTCTCTGTGTGTGTGTGTGTGCAACCGGTTGAGTCCATTAATCATTTTCTAATTTGTGGAATGCAGACTGGGGAAGGGTCGTCGCATTACTCTCCCCCTACACCCCAATATCCTCCCCCTGATCTTGGCGCGTTCCCGAAAATGAAATTTTCACATCTGTAATTTGTTAAGTGCGTTCTTTTTTTTTTGTATTTATTTATTTCATAGAATTATTTCACTTTTATGGGTTAAGTGTTTTTTGAATTATGTTACTTTTGGCTCCCTGCATTATAAATGGGCAATTCCTTTTTGTGTTAAAACAACACAGTTTAGACTAATTAGTTATTGGGGAATCGGATAAGGTAATGCTGATCCTTGGAAAATTGAAACAGTTGAAAGTCAACTCGATTCTCTTTGTACATATATACATATATTTTTTGAATTTTATTAACTTTTAAATACTCTTTAACCTTTGAGTGTACATATATGTGTAAAGGTAAATTAAATTTTTGATATCATTTTTAAATCTTTATTTCATCAACATTGTAAGAAAACCTAATGGGCATAATAAATATTTAAAAAATAAAATCAAGATGATAAATAAATAAATATTCTTTGCATAGGGTATCCAGAAATCGAGGCAAAGATAACAAAAAGAATTCAAGAAACTAACTGAATCGCAGTAGCCCGTGTCTGTTAACTAAATTTTTGCTTCTTCGAATCATATAAAAGAGGGCCAAATTTCCAATTTTCAATCAGTTTCGTTTGCCATTCGGCAGGGAACAATCCTCTTACTGAATTTGTTTTCCTTATTTTTTAGATTATTATTTTTATTAAATATCGCGAATCCGATTCATTCGAATTCTAGATTTAATTATTGACTGAATGAAAATCTTCAATTGATTTTGATGAAAATTTTGTGGTACTTCAAGTTCTTCTGAGCCTGGTTTTCTTTAACTAGTATAAATTTCTAAGATCTAACAACTCAGAATTTTTTTAGCTTGTCATTTTCTTAATTTTTATTGACCTAAAGAAAACATTCCATATCAGTTCCTTAATAGATTTTAAAAATCATGTCGTTTTTATTATCTTCACCTTTATCATATTTATCGGCATTTATTTGTGGTAAATTGAGTTCTTTTGATCCTGGTTTACTTTAATTATTATATCTAAAATCTAACAACTTTGAATTAACACGTGTGGCAAGATATTCATTCGCATTAGAAAGGATACTAGCACTATTTTAGTTAGATTTAAAAGAAAAAAAACGAGTTACAAATTTAAACTTTTTTCTAAAAATCGAAGTAATATAACAACGTTGTGTCTTTCATTGATTATAATGCATATATGTATATATATAAATAGGTACATGTGCTGGAAGTTAGTTTTTAAACCTCGTTCCTCAACTATCATCAGTGACGCAAATGGGACAAATATTTACCGAATCCAAAGAAAACTTTTAACCAAATGTTGTGCCATTAGTGAAAGAGTCTGCATTAAGAGAACTTCCAGCTCATAAACTTTGCCCTCAAACTGAATTTTAAGTTGATTTAACTTGATTACTTCATTTGCAGCAACAGCGGTGGGAGCAACAGACAACTAATGGTGAAAATATTGCCATTGATTTTGCGACAAGTGGATTTTTCCCCCCTGTTGTTGTTTTCCGCATTTGTTCATCTCATCCATTGTCGAGGGTGTCATTTGGTAATTGTTACAAGCTGCCGCATATTTGGACAAGACCGGGGTACACACTCAAAACAAACAAATGAGTTGTAGTTGAATCCGAGCCATTTCGTTTGGTAACAACCCCCAAAAAAGGACTCGGAAGCATCCTTGCAATGTCATTTGTAAGCGGATACGCATTGAGACCACAAGAGACGCACACGACATAACCCACACACACAGCAATAACAAGTAGTGAAGGGAAGTGAACTGAAGAGAAGAGAACAAGGGTGTCCGTGGGGCAACAAATGTCATTAGTTTACAGTTGTCTGATTTCCTCTATACCAAATCTATATACATAACTCTATTTGGTGCTGTTATATCGCTAAAATATTGTGATCGATGATGACATTGTCAGTTGTGCTTGGAGAGCGACAAGAACCGGGATAGGCCCAGTAACCGTTCCTTATGTGGGGTTGTTGAGTTTGCCCGTCTGTCGATAATATTTAATGATGACATTCCATTTCAAAGTCGGGATTAACTAGAATTTGCCAACCATAATCAAAGTAAAGGGAGCAATTTAAACTATCATATGATCTATAATTTTAAAATCATCTGATTTCGTAGAATGCTAAACTAACAAACCAAAAAATGTGATCGTTTTAATGATAATTATGTCCTTTATAAATCTTATCAAATAGTTAAGCCTTCTCAGTGTTTGTCAATTTAAATTAGAGGTCCTTTTTTTAAATAAAAAAAATTAAAAAATAAAACATTGTCCAATTTACCCAGGAGCAATTAACCAACTTTTCAAGTAAAAAAACATATATAATACTGTTACGACATCGTGCATAAAATATATCACAATTTAATTAAGTTTTAACTGATATAAAATTAGAATTAGCATTGGAATTCGTGCCACAGAATGCGGATTCTATATAGATCAAATAGGTTTCAATATGTCATTATTTAGTTACTTGAAATATTCTTTTTTTTTGTTCAAGTTACTTTATTTAAAGACCAATTAAATATTATTGTTTGTTACTACAACTTAACATATCTATGATTTTTTTAATTGAAACGTTTTGTGCTTTGAGATAACTATCTGATATAGAGAATACAAATTCATACCAAACACAATTCCAAAGAGCATTGCAGCTCCCAGCTTCCGATATTCCAGCTGTTTGAATAGCTTTTAAAATATGAAAAACCGACGACATCTGTTCGAGGGACAAGTTAGGCAAGTCAATATGATTTGTGATTTACAACAGGTTTCAATTAACCAACAAAAGTATCTCATTCCATCGTTTTCCCGGGAGGGAGGCCCGCACCACTCCACTCCACACCACTACACTCCACTCCATTTCAAACGCGCTCTCCACATCCCTACTGCCGCCTAGTTTGGCCCCGTGGCTTTTTGCATGCTCTCTGAAAACTGTGCATCTAAGTTTGTGGGCATATGAAGAAAAGTCGGCAGCTGAGAGCCGATGACAGGCACATAAATAAACGAGCGGTTAAGTATTGTACCATCCCATGTAATGCTAGACGAATAGTTTTACATAAGTAGTTTCTTCTTTTCATAGTTTTGTGCGCCTGTAAGCGGAGACGATGCCGATTCGCTGGGGAAAACAGTTGTCCCTGTAGTTGCTGCAGTTGTTGTGTAAGCGACTAATTGAAGACGAGGCGGCATAAATTTGAAAGTGGGCCTTAAGTGGTTCCAGAAGAGGGAGGGGGATGGGGATGGAGAGAGGTAATGAATTTCACCTTTCTCTGATGGATTGTCAAATTGTATGTCATCTCATTGTGGCGACATTTTTCAATTGAATTTTCCCTTTACGACGACAACTGGGCGACGATTTTTTTCTTTTTTGTGTTTTTTTTTTTTTTGGTTAATCTTTGAGGCTCATTAAATTCAAATGGAATTTCATTTTTGAAAGCAAACTTAATCCGCTCATAAACATCGTCATCATCATCATCAACATCTCCCACCTACCTTTTATTGGGGTGTATATCTCTTTCTCCCTTTTTATATATAAATATATGTATATACATATGTACATATGTATAAATATATAGTAACTCTCCGCATTCGCCCCTTTTTTGTCTAGTCATAAATCACTTGCTACTTTTGGGCAGGATTTGTTTGTCTATCCATACGAGTTGGCAGCGTGTGCCGACTGGCGCACTTAAACTACGTAACGAATGCAAACATAACGAAGGATGCCAAAAGAAAACATTTTTTTTTTTGTTTTCGACCAGTCAAAAAATCTAATTTCAAGCACCAGAGAGCATCCCTGGCCCGGCCCATGGCCTGACCTGACCTGGTCTGGTCTGGTTCGGCTCAGCTCTGATGCGCCTGTTCCTACTCCTGTTCCACTTGGCTTGTTTAACGATTTTAACTTCTGTCAGAGTTGCTCCGAGTGCCACTCGGTTGTCTATTCTCAATGTCTTAATGCCCACCCGCTGACGAGTAAAATTCACCCTGTATGGCCCTGGCCATACAATTTAAATCAAAATGGATTTTTGTCTTTTCTATTTTCTATCGAAAGTCTCCCCGTCTCCCCATAGTCACCAAATAAATAGGCACAGAAATAGAGATGAGCCCAGCCCACTTTTGATTTTTTTTTTTTCGATCGTCAAAGTGCTGACAATGTTCAGCCAGACAGGAGAGACGATTTATTAGGGTTTTTAGCATTTGGGGGATCTGTTTACCTTTAGGGGCCCCACTGTACATAATCTATTCATTTTATTGAGTTGTATGTGATTCCGATCAAAGATGAACATTTACAATCCTAGATTCTGCAAATAATAAATTCCATTTTACATTTGGGCCATTGGCTTTTAACTTTACATTTTTCTTGCATAATATGTGCATGCATTATATATTTCGATATTAGATTTTGTTATTATTCTTGATCAGAAACACATCATTTGTACAAAATTTAACCCATCAAAACTGTTTCAGATGTGATGTAGAATACCGACTTAGGTAATTTTTAGAAAAATTGAACTAGAATTAAAGATTAGTTATTATAAAATTTTATATCAATGAAAAAAATCGATTCGAAGAAGCAAATAAATATGTATTTTTTCGAGACCTGCCAAAATTAGACTGAAATTGTGAAATGAAGGTTCTTTCGAAAATGAGTTTTCCCAGATTGTAACGAAAATTCAAATAAGCTATTCTAAAAAGCAAATAAATAAATTTCGGAGCTCTTAAGGTTGATGGATTTGTCCGATACCCTCTAGGCTGTAAGTCTTTTAGCCGACTTAAAATAGTTTTAGGTCAGCGTCAATTTCCGTAGTAAAAAACAACTTTAAAAAACTTGAGAAAAAATGTTGACTAAGTTTTTGAACTTTTAAATCGTCAAAAATTAATCTGGCCGAAATATTTTTTTCGAAAGTGCAATGACAACGATGTAAATTTTTTTGAAAAGATGGCCAAAATAAATCTACATGAAAAGGACATCGTCTTATCCTTTAAAGTATTCTATGTTTCGAAACAATTCTGATTTAACGACTAATTTATATTAGCCGATTTGGTACATTTAAAAGAATGTCCAAGTTTCAGCAGAAGTAGTTTAGATTTGTAAGTGTATACTTGTAGGTGTATAGTTTCTTATAATTCTTTTAAATTTGATCAAAATCGGTTAATTATATTATATAGCTGTATATATCTTTTACACTGGGCAATTTAATTAAACCTACAGACTGAAATTATAAAGATTTGGTAATCGAATTTATTCAAATGTTTAATGGGGTTAATTTTACTACATAAAAATAATTGATAAATGATATCATGCTTATCATAATTGATAGATTGATAAATATATAATTTTATATATGTAACATAAACATTAAAGCACTTAACAAATATTTAAATATATAAATACAAGACATGTTTGTAAATTTGTAGACATATTTTAAAATTAACAATAAAGTTAGAAAATATGTGTTTGATCTCAGTACTGCCCATGCATCTATAAAAAAGGGCCTACAAAAAAATTTACTCAAATTAATAATAAAGTAATCCTATGCCATTGTAACATTAAGAATTGAGCTACTAAAATTTTATCGCTAAAACGTAAATTGGAAAATGGAATACAAAAATTAAGAATACTAAATATAGAAACGAAGTCCCGCTGGACGTTTGGAATCCACATTCGTTTCATTACGATGATGCCGCTTGCGTCGAGTGCCCATTAATGAGCGAGATGCACCAGTAACTGGACTTGATTGTTTTGGTGATAGCGGCACCTGCACGCTTTGTGGTTCCATATCAGCCTCAATACTATCATCTAGGTCTGCGGCACTGGCGAAAAGTGTCCGGCGTACACTCCGATATTGTGGCGTCGTTGCCTGCTCTGTTATTAGATCCTCATCAAAGATTCGAATGGGATGCATTTGCATATCATGAGTCGATGGTGCTGGTGTAGCCGATGTAGACTTTTGTCTAAGTTGTTTAAGCTTCTCATAAAGCGCCAAATGTATCTCATCACTGTGTTCTCTGCGATAGGCCAGTGTTATCTGCACTTGACGGCAATCGTCCAAATCAATGCCACCATCATCTGGGTTATGTATAGGCTCCAGCATACCTTTGGCTTGAATATATGTGAAAAGTTCCATAATATGCTCAGACGGACGTGGCGGCGTTACCAAGTGGTATGGTAATTGGGTCGATCCACGATCCACCAAGTCCTCATCATCACTGTCTGCACGCAGATGCAATGAGGATGGCCGCCCTCGTTCCTTCTGTTGATACAGGCGACGTTGTGTCCGATCAAAAGTCCGCGCAAACCGTTCTCTTAGGATCACCTCATCCGCGGGGTCACAGCGTTGTGCTTCATAAAAGCCCGTATGTCGATATCGTCCCATTAACTGCGTCCGCATATAACCCGTCACCGAATTTATGCCTGTAATGTGGCGCCCAAACAGACCGAGAACACAATCTTCTGCGAGTTCGGTACGCACGGTACCACTGTCAACGCTTTCAATGAAACGTTGAATAATGCAGCTGGGACTGGACTGGTGATCTTCCAGTGCTGTTAATGCTGCAGATGAAATACAGAAACAAATGTCCATGACTATTGCATGCAAATTAGTATTTAAATTTGAATTCTTACCATGTGGTGCTGAAGTCGCGGTGCTGCAGTTTTCATTCATCTTTGTAGCTTTATATCTTATATATTTAAATCATATATATATGTAGTTTTTGTTAAGTTATATCAGCAAAATGGATAGAATTAATAAAATATAAATACGTTTAAATTCAGTTTGCAAAACAGGGCTTGCTTGGGTAATGTTCATTGTTTTGTTGATGTCTGTGCAATGTGACCAGATCTAATAAATAATGACATATTCCTGTACTGTTATCGATAAATAGTTATACGCTTTTCCTAACAAATAATTTCTATTTTTGTCCAAAAACGTTGGATATTTCTTTCTGAAAGGATAATTTTAAACATAAAAATGATACAAGTTGAGGAATCTGTGATAAGACTTTTACGGGACATTTTTTAAATTTAACCATATGCGATCACACTGGTTGCTAAACCACTATTTTCGGATATGTGCCTTTATTCCGGATAAATTTCTTACTATGCAGCATGTCCACATCCCCTCCTCCGTCGGTCAACACACAACCAATTTTAACGCGAAAACAGAATCATACCGGGGCCTGCGACTGTCTGGAGTTTGGCAATTGTGCAAGAGCCATAGGCAAACATGAACTTTCCACTGGCCAACGCCAACAAGGATACATTACGTGCAGCATGCAAAAAATGCGGCTACGCAGGTCACCTGACCTATCAGTGCCGGAATTTTCTCAAGGTAAGAAAAACAAACAAGTCTGTCAACTAAATACCGGATAATAATCAAAAATGTTTGCATCACGTTACGTTTGCCATTAACCCAGGTGGATCCTAACAAGGAAATATTACTAGATGTAGAGAGCACTAGTTCCGATTCCGAGTTAGATTACTTGACGCCACTGACAGAGTTGCGGGCAGAAGAGTTGAAGAGCGGCGAGGCGGCGCCGCCGCCACCTTCGCAAACAACAGCTGCAACGACCATAGCGGCTAAGCAAGATAAGAAACGGAGCAGCACAAAGGCTGCCACGAAGCAATCGAAATCAGCGCATCATCATCACAAGAAGCGAAAGAAAAAGTCTAGCAAGAAGAAGCACAAGAAAAGTGATGATTCGAGAACCAAAACCAAATCCAAGAATAGTAGCACCGGTACCAGCAAGAAATCAAAGCGTCGACGCGCTTCCAGCCCTAGCAGCAGCAGCACATCGACAGATTCGTCCACATCTTCCACCTCCTCATCTGATACGGACTCATCATCGTCGTCTTCCTCCGATTCCAGTGACAACGAGGAGTCCAGCACTAGTGAATCCGATGAATATGGACGTAAAAAGAAGCGTCAGGGTAAATATAAACGTAAAGCAGATACGGCCATGTTACGACGCAAGAAAACTAAAGTGAAGCGTAAGCGACATCGTGCCGGTGGCTCTAGTGGTGGCCCCCCAGCCGGCAGCTACCTGAGCAGCCTCAGCGACAGCAGCACCTACTAGAAGAAGGTATCCATAGATTCAAATACATGGATGAAGGAACAGAAAATGGGAACTGCCGGCTGTGTGGTGGCTAATCAAAGCGCACCCTCTCCTTCCCTGCCTATATCATCCTCTCTATGTCGCTCACTATCTGTCTCTCGTTCTCTGTCTCTCTTTTTTCCCTACCTACCCTATCTCCATCTCCCTCACTATCACACTGTCCTCCCTCCTTCTCACTTTATTTCGAAACTAGTTGTTTTTCTGCATATAGTTTAAGAAAAAGAAATATAATAATGCATAATTTAGGCTAGGCCAGTTTTAACACTTGTCAATTCTCCATAAGCTTCGTTTAACCGTAAAACACACGATGTTTTATCTAAAATGTATCAAAAAAAAACAACAAAATGGAACTGAATAACAAATTAGCAGCATATTCTATCTCTGGACAGTGCATTACCCATCTTCTTTCCCTGGGACAATCGAACCCACTAAATAGCAAGCCATTATTTTGTTCGGAATTTTACGAGATGTTATAGGATTTCCAATCGCTTATACATATATAATTTCGATCAATTTATTTAATATAGCCAATGCAGGCTAATTTTGTGGCACACTGCACGCCTTCCATCTCTCATTTGGATTGACTTGATTATGGATCACATACTACTTTTGAGTTCGATTGTTATCCGATTATATGGCCACGGGTCTCCTCCATATGAATTGTAAGATATATATTCAGGAATAGAAACCTTTTATCGAGTTCTTTATAAATTTGCTTCTAAACATGAATCACGCATTTCCAATTCGTATCATATATACATAAATAAACAAAAATCTTTAATTGGAATATGTTATAGACTAAACAGACGATAACTTTCTAGCTTAAGTTTTGAGAGCATTTTTTTTTTGAATGTTTCAATGAATTGGGCGTAATTGGAACTGAGAATATTATCGATTTAGTTTAAATGAACGTAAAATATGTTGTTATCCTATTATAGGAGTAGGTTTAGAAGTAAGATTTCCCATTATTGAATTTTTACGTTCGATTTAACCGCACATAAACAATCATTATGAATTTTTAGAGTATACCACATATAGTTGAATCCATATAAAACTAATTAAAACAAAAACATAACGAAAGAAAATATAACAAAAAATGCGTGAAACCATTTTTAGAAGCCTATATTATCTTATGAACTCGAAAAAATCTGCAGATAAAACTTTGAAAACTATTTTATACATTCTATATATACTCTATGTATGCAATTTCTAAATTCTTAAATTACAAATATACAAATTATGATTAATTAATGCATAATTTTTAGGCCAAACTTATGTTATTATTTTTGCCCTGTTAAATCAGTAATATTAATTCAGTTTCATTAATATTTTTATATTGAACAATTTTTAATTTAGTTTAGTTAGAGAAACTAGTTAAATTCCAAAACCTACGGAAAATTTTCATAAAGTGTTATGAATCCTCTGAAAGATTCTATCTGATTTTCTAGTATCTATGACAAAGTTTAAAACAATTTTTCATCATTATAAAATTGGTAAAGTCAATTGTCCAGTGACATCCAAAAATTTTATATATGTTAGAGATGCTTTAGCTGAGCATAGTCATAATAATGAGTATATGGTTCCTAAACAAAGAAAATTCATCGAAAGTTTTCGTAGATTACACACATTAATTCATTATTATTGCCGACGTCTGAACCTGCCTCCTCTCATAATCTGCCCTAAACTCCGCTCACTTCCACACTTAGACTTATCTATATATTTATTAAATTTAAGTTGCCACAATGACAAAGGATTATATATATACAAATATATATTCATAAATAAATACAACAAATTTATAGTTTGTATAAATTAATATTTATCTCTAGTTTCCATAAACAAATTTTATAAGGCTCTCCTCTCACTGGAACGATCGAAACTAATTTATATTTTTTACCCGATTGAGTAATAATTTAAATAAAATTGATCGATATAAAAGGATATATAGAAAAACTATAAAGACAGATTTTTCAGTGGATGTTACCTAATCTAAGCAATATTAATTTGCGTTATTTGATCGGACCACTATATATAGCACATATACAAATGCTATTAAAGCAATAATAAAGAAAATAGAAAAAACAAAATTAAAAAATAATTTCTATAAATATTTTAAGAATTTTTTTCCAATCGATATTTAATTTCTGTGCGTCTTTTTTTACAAAATCTGCTGACATGGTAAAATGGAATAGTTTTTTTTTTGCTCTGCCGAGCAGTGGCACAACAATAACAAAAAATTTTGAGTAACAAAATATACATAATTTTTCAAATGTGATCCTCTTAGGATTCTCCGTCTTCTGTGGTTGAGCTATTGGGATTTTGCATGATGGAAAGGCGACGTGCGAGCATTAATATTTTTGCTTCCGATTGATCGCATTTCTGGCAAGTAGAAGACGAACAATCTCCTGTCCCAACAGATACATGTTGGCTGCGCAGTTGAGTTATGGCACTCAAGAGAGCTGCATTTTGTTGCTTCAGTTCCTTGTTCTGGGCCAGCAATTCCTCGCACGACGCACAAGTCGATGAACGCAAATCCATGAGAGCCTGCTCCTTGGCCTTGAGTGTTTTTATTAAAGCACGATTTTCTTTTTTGACATTTAATAGCTTCTCTTCTAGTTCCAGCAACTCGTCTTCTTTGTCATTAATAATCGAAGCTGAATCCTTGGATAAAGAATTTAAATACTCGCCGCCACATGCCGCACCTTTAGCCGTCAATAATGACATGACCTGGAGTATAGAATCCATTTTCTTTTCCATCACCTCACCTGTGGCCCGTTGCTCAACCATATAATTATCTAGCTTATCTACATTGCTGTTTTGAGAGATCTCTTTTTTTTCTATTGCACTGTTGGTGGTGGTGGCCAATGCCATATTGAGGGGTATTAATTCTTTGCTGGCTATTGCTTGAGGAATTGGTGTTACAATTATATCCTCTATTTCCTCCTCGCTTTCTATTTGTTGTGCTCCCGGGCGTGGCAGCAATCGTGGACGTGGTTGTGGGTGCGGCAGTCTCGAACCTTTCTCTGAATTGACCGTTGTGGATGTGGAATTGCCTTTGCTCGGTTTGACATTGGAGCTGGTCGAGGCGTAGGTGGATGTGATGACGGCATTGCTAGGGCTTATGGTGGTAGCGGTGGGCACTTGCTCTAAGGGAAGATCATGTTTCAACATGACTCTAATAAACTCTTCCTCATCCGTAAGTGATTCGAAACGCACGCTCCAGAATTGATTTTCGTTGTCATAAAATTGGATATAGGATTCTTTTAAAATCACATTTGGTTTTTTCGTTTTGGATGTTAGGAGCAAGGTGCTCAGAATATCGGAGCGGCTCTTGTATACAATAAGCCTAATCTGTTTTGTTGGCACTGATTCATTCATCGTTAAGGCCACGCCAACCCGTCCAATTTTATCCTTGCCATTATAGCCATGGGCAACCTTGGCTATTATTGCAGTCCATCGATCTGCCCTAATTTTCGTTGTTCCCGTCGCAGCGTGGAGCTTGTCGTTATGTGATGACTTACTTTTTGTTTCACTTTTATGCTTTCCTCCCTGTTGATACTGAGACTTTTGTGGTTGGTAGCGTAAGGAGTTGGTTTCATACTGCAATGGCTTTTCATCGTCATCAAATATTTGTTGTAAATTACGAGGTCCTGTTTGGCTAAAGAAATTAAAGAATTTAAATTTTGGATTAGATTTAGCGTTGTTGATAACTGCTACATTTGAATCACCTGCGCAGCTTATCAAAGAAATCTTCATAGTTATCGCCTTCAAATTCCATGGTGTCAACTTGAAATGTAGTAACAATAGGATCACTCCGTTTATTTCCAGCGTCCGTTCCAAATATCAGTCTATTTATATTTGAAAAAAGAGAATCAAACAAAAATCACAAATACTTAAATCTTATATTGTTTCTATTTTTTGTTGTGTTTGCTTGTCAGATAAATATTCCCTGTATTTTCGGATAAACTCCCCTGTATTTTGACTTGCTGTGTGACCATATTGAAGCATTTTAAACTAAGGATATAGGAAATATGTCAGTTATAAACCTTAAGTCAAGGATATCGTTTGTATATTATATCTGTTTCTTTATCTTACAGAAGGCGGATTGGTTCTTATTATCAATTATGTAGTTGCAATTTCTACTCAAAAATTAGACATTGGAAGAATATATATTCCAGTTTCTCTAAACTCTATGCTTAGGTAAATTATTTAAATACACAAAGACTTTTCCTTGTATTTTTTCTATGCACCTATATTTTCAAAAAAGTCAAGGAAATATATATATTGATTTTTATATATAAGTACATATAATAAATACACATGTAATGAAAGATTTATTTTTTTTTTTTTTTGAAATATCAAATTTTAAAAAAGAAACCATCTTAATCAAATTTGAATTGCGTTTTCGTATTTCGAATTAAATGCCAAATAAAGCTGTCTATTACTTAACACACCAATTTCATCAGAGATAAGGCAAAACGAAGATGTCTTTGACATAGGTTAACGATTTTTGACGCAGCAACGGTTTTAAAACTATTTAACTAATGATTTCTTAACAATTTAAGTTTTGTCATCCTAGCTTTCTCTTCCTTCCCATTACACCGAAATGAACACAACTATAGTTAAGTATCCTAATCACGACAAGGTCATATTTTCATCCGCACGACCAACACGAATTTCACCACGGGGTCGTTTTGGCTATCAAGTTCTCACGGAATTTACTTGAATTGAATACGCAGTAATACCCATACCCACCCGGCATTAACTACAGGCTAGGCAAAGATCTTGATAAGAGAGGCGCATCATTTACCATTTGTCAAGTGCGTTCATCACATATAACAACAATGATAAGAGCACGTCTATAAAGAGACTGGGCATACAATAAAATGTTTCAGTTAGATCTTGACATTTGAGTGAGCCAGAAGGGGCAAAGTACGAATAAGAAATTAACACCCAAATCCCTATCCCAAGCTCAACTGTGATAAGCTCCAACAAAAAAAAAACGACTGCCATTACGTAAACATATCGAGAGAGAGAGACAATAAACAATAGAAATCAAAACCAAGTGACTAAAATGGAAGTACCACCGCCACTTGTACTCAAGCGCCATCTTTATGTGCCAAGCAAAACTCTAATGGGGCCTGGTCCATCGAATTGCTCACAAAGAGTACTGGATGCCATGAGCAATCCAGTTTTGGGACATATGCATCCCGAGTGTCTGCAGGTAAAATATAGATATAATATAGAGATCATAAATAGTTATGTGATACATATAATGCACGGTGTTTTCTATAAGGTATCGTTAAAAAATTTACCAAAAACTTACCTATTATGTTCGTCATTATTCATATTATTTAATAAATAGACTGCAGAAATTTAATAGAATCAGCTGAAGCTGTTGTATATAAATGTTAAAACGCTTCTAACTGCCGTAATGAATAACTTTTCCCAGTTTACTTGAATGGAAAAATAATATTATATTCCCAGTACACATCTTTACAATGTGTGTTCTAGTTACCTTATCAAACTTGGAAATGCTGGGATCAGAGTTTAGGTAGCTATTCATTTGGAGTGGCTCAAATCACAACAAATTGTTTATACAAATGCCTTTTCAGGCATAACAACTTTTTACTTTTTATATATAAAATATATGTACATATGTATATATTATTCAGAAAAGAGGTGGGGAAATCTTTATTTGTATTTTTACAATAAGCGCGGCTTAAAAATCTTACTATATTCTCCCATCATGAAGTCATACCGATGTAATATGTGTATTACGGACTCAATTTGATTCAGATACCTCTCAATAATAATATTAAAAACAATACAAAAGGCTTTCCTATATATGTACATATATTATATATATCTATATATTAGTTCCATCAAAACTTTTTAGCCCTTATTATTTTGAAGATGGTTCCGACGAGAATGAAACTTGATTATACACATATAGACATTTTATACATATGTATATGTACATATAAACACATTTTCGTAACTCAATCCGAATTCATATATATATATATATATTGTGATTGTCCTTATAGATCATGGATGAAGTTAAAGAGGGCATTAAATACATTTTCCAAACATTGAACGATGCCACCATGTGCATAAGTGGCTCTGGTCACAGTGGTATGGAGGCAGCTCTATGCAATCTTATCGAAGAGGGTGATGTTGTGCTATTTGGAATCACTGGGATTTGGGGTCATCGTGCAGCAGATATGGGCCGACGGTATGGTGCAGATGTTCGGTTTGTTGAAGCCAGTTTCGGTCGTCCGTTATCGCTGGAAGAGATACAATTCGCCTTTGACACGCACAAGCCACGAGTATTCTTTATAGCGCAAGGTGACTCCTCGACGGGCATTCTTCAGGGTCACATAAGAGAGATAGGTGAAATTTGCCGAAAATCTGATTGCTTCTTGGTCATCGATGTAGTAGCCTCACTGGGCGGTACCAGTTTCCTAATGGACGAATGGAAGGTAGATGTGGCATATACCGGGTCACAGAAAGCATTGGGTGGACCCGCCGGATTGACACCCATTTCTTTCAGTAAACGTGCTCTAACACACATAAAAAAGAGGAAGACGAAACCAAAGGTGTACTATTTTGACATATTGCTTATTGGCCAGTATTGGGGCTGTTATGGCACACCACGTATTTACCATCACACTATCTCATCCACATTGCTTTATGGATTGCGCGAGGCATTAGCTCATTTCTGCGCTATTGGCTTGGGGACGACGTTGAAGCGCTACCAGGAGTGTTCCACACGTCTTCAACTGGGTATAGAAGAGTTGGGCTTGGAGATGTTCATACACCGTGAAGAGGATCGCCTGCCTACAGTCAATACGATTAAAGTACCATTTGGTGTTGACTGGAAGAAGGTGGCCGAATATGCCATGCGGAAGTAAGTGGATAGGTGGATAGAGATTAAATTTATTACTCCTATCTTTATATTGTTTTATCTCTCCTTTTTATAGATATAATCTTGAAATCAGCGGCGGTCTGGGTCCCACTGTAGAGCAAGTCTTTCGAATTGGCCTCATGGGAGAGAATGCCACCTTGGAAAAAGTAGATATGGTTCTTAGCATACTCAATGAGGCCATACAGAGCATTAAGATGAGGGCAGAGCGTTCTAAAATCTAAACCTCATAGATATATATACATAAATATAACTTTTATACCTAAATCAATTATGAATGCACAACAAATTGAATCAATTATTATGCGTAAAGCCTGTACATAAATCAATAAAGAATAAAAATAATATTTGAAATTAGAAATCACAAAAAAATGTCCTGGATTACTACGTATAACTTGGTTTAATAAAACTAAATAAAAAAAAATCGTGATTTGATTAAAATCAAGATAAGAACTAGAAGGCCGGCCCAACGATAGGCTTGTATACCCTTGCGAACTTTCTATTTGACAATGAACTATTATGGGACCTTTTAAAGCTAAACTCGTTGCAGATGGCTAAAGTATAAGAATTCGAATCTAAGCGAATCAAAACTCAAGTTTTGACCGATAGTTGCTATGGGAGCAATATGATATATACATATGTACATAGATCTATGGAAAAGTTGTAGTTATACAATGTATAATATACATATAAGAAATTCTTAGTCTTAAATGATAACTGACTAGAATACAATTGCCAATGATATAGAGAACCCCTTTTTGTATTATGTAGTAGTACTCATAATTCTTTAGTTTTAAAACTTCATCACCAGCTCTATGGTTGATATAACGCTCCGATTTTACATCTGGCGTCTTTTAGTCTCTGAATTGAGATTGTTATTCTCATGTAACATAGAGAACTTGGGATTTATTCAACAGCAAAAAAGAACAAATCAAAGCGTCGGGCACGTAAAAAAAACAAAAAAAAAGTTTATACACTTAAATGTTTATTTGTTTGATGTTTTTTCATCCACATTCTTTGTGTACTACTTTTAAAAATAGTTTCTCTCCGCGATCAATCCTTTGCTGTTATTTAACCTTGTTTCTGGGCCAGCTCACGAGCCTTGGCGCGCTCCAGCTTTTCAATGCGAGCCAAACTCTTGGAGCCAAGGATACCACCGCCCCAGTGACGACGAATCTCTTCGTGGCGCTCATTGAAGTTGGTCTTGACAGTCTCGAGGACCTTGCCAAAGTTGCCCTTATCGTTGTTATCCAAAGTGGTCAGGGCCAAGGCAGTGCAAGTCTTACGACGAACCAGACGACCCAAACGAGCCTTACCCTTCACTATGCAATAAGGCACGCCCATTTTGCGGCAAAGGGCGGGCAGGAAGAGCACAAGCTTAAAAGAGAAAGAAAATGTTTTAATAACAATTCTAATTTAAAGATTACGCTAAAGGGTTGCGATTTAGATTCACAATCAGCTGTCAATTTGCCACAATTCAATATTCAGTTGAAGAAATTCAGTTTCACATCATTTACACGTGAGTTTTCCCAATTGATAAAAAAAAAAAGCATCGTATAATCCTTACCTCCAAAGGATCAACATCATGAGCAATGACAACCAATTGGGCTTTCTTCTGCTCAATCAGCTTGGTCACAGTGTTGGTGCCGGCTGAGAGATAGCTGGGCTTCTTCTTGGGCTCAACTTCCTTGCCCTTGGCCTTGGCCTCGGCAATTTTCTTCAATCGCTGTTTCTTGGCCAGCGAAGATTCTGGACGATATTTCTCCAGAAGCTTGAATAGCTTCACGGCGGTGGTCTTATCCAAAGTTTGGCTGAACTGATGGATTGGTGGTGGAACCTTCAGACGCTTCTGTAGCACGGCCTTTTGACGCTGAACACGGATGTATTTGGGCCAACGCACAAAACGCGACAAATCGCGCTTGGGCTGAACATTTTGGCCTGTTTTTAAGAAAGCGAAATTATATTAATACATTGATTTCACTTCACCTGCTACGTTCTTTAATTACTTACCAATGCCAAAGTTCTTGGGCCGCTTCTCAAAGAGCTGATTGACAACTTTCTTCACAACTGGCTTCTTGACGGCCAATGGTGCTGGGGCCACCTTCTTGGTCACTGGCTTCTTCTTTGGCCTGGGCTGTAATCAAGAATGGACAATTATTAACGGTATTCGAAATATTTCAAAGATAACAAACAAAAATACAAACAAAACAAATTGCCTTTTGGTCGTGGAAACAATTTGTATAGTCGGGAAATTCGTGTGCCATTCAATTAATTCACTTAATTTACCTTCTTAACCACCATTGTCACTTAGTTTGAATTAAAGATGCTTGTTAAAAATGCAGATTTTTGCGGTCTGCACAGAAAGACCAGCTTTACGTCTGCCTGTCAAAAAGGTAAAGGAATGGTGACAGCGGCGGAAGCGGCCTGCTTGACATTTCAACAAATCAGAGTTGCTTTTTTATGAACTGGGGGCGACACAGTGCTGTAGAGGGCGCCACAGTGCAAATACAATCGGTTTTTATCGATTACACAGCAATCAATTGTTTAAAATTTTAGTCGATGTGGCAACGCTATTTGCTTGTTGCACTCTTCTCTTTGATCTTAATTTCTCGCACTGCTCTGCTCTGGCTCTGCGCTTGCGCTAAATGCTGTTTAAATTAGCATATAAATTAATTTAGTAGTAATCAAAGTATAATTACATTGTGTTTTGTGGGTGTGAGTGTGTGTGTGCATTAATTAATTGTTAATTAAACCGTCTGTTTTTTCATTAAAACCGAATGCAATTTGCATTCAGGCAAACATGAGTAAAGAAATCGTCTGGCCACCATTTTTAATTTCTTTGTTTATTTTGTGCTCATCTTCGTAGTTGTTGCACGCAGTAGCAGTTGCAATTGATAATGACGAAAAAATGAGATGAGATGAGACTGAGATAACAAATAATGAGTTGAAGTGACTTGTGCCAAGTTGAAAGTGAAATAGAAAATCGCCATGTCCATGGCCAGCAATGCGAATGGCCTGGGTCCTGGCGGAGGTGGTAATGCTGGATCTGGCGCTGTTACAATTGCTTCTACTCCCCCTCCCCCACCTAACCACAATCATACGCATGCTGTATGCGTTTGGGAGTTTGAATTGCGCGGCGCCAAATGGTTACCATATTCACCAGCTGTTTCTCAGCACTTGGAACGTGCGCATGCCAAGAAACTAACTCGTGTCATGCTAAGCGATGCCGATCCTAGACTGGAACAATATTATGTAAATGTGCGCACCATGACCCAAGAATCCGAATTGGATCAAACGGAAACGATAGGAGTTAGACGAATGTTTTATGCCCCAAGCTCGCCGGCGGGTAAAGGCACCAAATGGGAGTGGTCAGGCGTCGGCGTTGGAGTCGGTGGTGGAAATACAGAATGTGATTGGCGATCTTATAATATGCATGTGCAATGCATCATAGAGGATGCTTGGGCCAGGGTAAGATTATTTTTATCCCAATCAATAATCTTAATTTCGTTTCGGTTTTCTAATTATTTCTTTTTGTTTTGTTTCTCATTTTCATATAGGGTGAACAAACCTTGGATCTTTGCCATACCAACTTGGGACTACCCTATACTATTAACTTTTGCAATCTCACACAATTACGTCAACCGAGTGGTCCCATTCGAAGTATACGACGCACTCAACAAGCTCCGTATCCGCTGGTCAAGCTCACACCTCAGCAGGCTGTACATATGGCCAGCAACTATAATAGTTTATCCAAACTGGGAGACAATGGCAACTGCAGTAGCAACAACACCAACAGCAGTAAATCCACCCTTCATCGCATGCCAATGCATCGACAACCGCATCCATTACCATTAAGTCATCCTCCCCAGCATCAGCATCAACAGCAGCAGCAGCATCAGCATCAGAAAAAACCACAAAAGAAGCATAGCGAAATTTCTACAACAAATCTTCGCCAGATACTTAACAATTTGAATATTTTTGGTGGCAGTAGCAGCAAACATCTAACCTCTACTACCACAGCCAGTTCTGCCTCTTCTTCGTCATCGGCTGCTTCGCACCATCATCATCATCAACATTCCCATCCTCATCATCAAATGGGAAATTTCTCGCATGCCAAAAACTCTATGCTGACCTCATCCATGAATAGCCATCATAGTCGGTGCTCGGAGGGTTCATTGCAATCGCAACGTAGCAGTCGTTTGGGCTCTACCCATTCCCATTCGCATCGTTCCCGATCGCGTACGCGTGCCTCCGATACGGATACCAATAGTATGAAATCTCATCGTCGTCGTCCTAGTGTTGATACCGTATCCACTTACCTCAGCCACGAGAGCAAAGAAAGTTTACGTAGTCGTAATTTTGCCATCTCTGTTAATGATCTACTCGATTGCTCTTTGGGTAGTGATGAGGTTTTTGTGCCATCATTACCGCCATCATCGTTGGGAGAGCGTGCTCCAGTGCCACCGCCTTTGCCCCATCATCCACATCATCATCAGCAACAACAACAACAACAACAGCAGCAACAACAACAGCAGCAGCAACAACAACTTCAATTGCAACAACAATCAATCGCTGGTTCGATTGTGGGCGTGGATCCCGCCAGCGATATGATATCGCGTTTCGTTAAAGTCGTTGAGCCACCACTCTGGCCCAATGCTCAGCCCTGTCCTATGTGCATGGAGGAGCTAGTTCATTCAGTACAGAATCCAGCCATCTCATTAAGTCGCTGCCAGCATTTGATGCACCTGCAGTGTCTCAATGGCATGATTATAGCCCAACAAAATGAATTGAATAAGGTAAAAATTACCCATTTACTTACCTTAATGTGTTTATTATCCAGAAAAAATATTTTTTATATGTTTCTCTTACTAGAATTTATTCATCGAATGTCCTGTATGTGGGATTGTCTATGGCGAAAAGGTCGGCAATCAGCCAATTGGCAGCATGTCCTGGAGTATAATTAGTAAAAGTCTTCCTGGTCATGAAGGACAGAATACCATACAGATAGTCTATGAGTAAGTATTTAAAAATGTCAGAACATCAACAACTAAAACAATCCCCATTTCCATTTAAACAATATCAATTTTAACAATAAATATTTTCCTCGACTTTAAATATTTGCAAATAATTATCTTCCATTTTTTAGCATTGCATCGGGACTACAAACTTCTGAGCATCCGCATCCAGGACGTGCCTTCTTTGCCGTTGGCTTTCCTCGCATTTGTTATTTACCCGATTGCCCTTTAGGACGAAAGGTTTTGCGTTTTCTTAAAATTGCCTTCGATCGTCGCTTGTTGTTCTCAATTGGACGATCTGTGACAACAGGACGTGAAGATGTGGTAATTTGGAATAGTGTGGATCATAAGACCCAATTTAATATGTTTCCGGATCCAACATATTTGCAACGTACCATGCAACAGTTGGTACATCTAGGAGTAACAGATTAAGGTCGTCCTTCCTATAGTTACTTCTCTCTAATTTCCAATCTCTTCCAATTCCAATTTTGCATTAGGTAGTTTAAGTGTTATACCCTTGCAAAATGTATTCGAATTTAATGTCGTGGTGACGACAAATTATGGTTTTTCCACAGTATGCATATTTGTCTATAAAAAAAAATTGGACAAAATCTTTTTTATTGTAAAAAAGGAAAATCAATTATTATTCAGTTTGCCAAACTATTTTCAAATCTGACCAACATGTTAGACTGAGGTGATAAAGTCCGCTGCTCTAGCTATATTGATAAATATAGACGAACTAGTCCTCCTTTAGTAATAAAACTCTGAGAATCGGAACCGAATAGATCGGACTTTTATATCATATAAGTGTCATTGTGTCCCAACTTTTATGTGAATCTTCCATGTGACTGATCGATCGAAAAAGAGTAGTAGTGCAATAGCAATTGTTTTATTTCTTCAGAATAAACAGACGACAATCAAATCAAAAGAAACATAAATTTTTTGCGACGTAAGTGCCAAACTGAATTATTAATATATCGCATCTTCCAATGATAATGCCATATTTTTCTTAAAGTTGGATGACTCTTTTAATATAGATCACATAGAAGCAACTTTGCAAGGGTATATAAAAACTTTGGCACTGTCAAAGTTAGACTCGGGCCCTCTGGTTTTTTTTATTTGATTTTACTTTTATTATTTTTAAATATTATTATTACTTTTTTTTAAAAACAAAATCTTTGTGTGTGTGCAATCCTCGTTTTTATATAAACAACATACATATATACATACTTTATATTATTGATTTATTTTGTTTTATAGTGTTTGAGCAGCTCGAACCCTAAACAAAATCGCCAATGCATTAAACAGAATTTTCGTTTTGCTTTTAAAACAGCTTTCCAAGGATTCCTGTTCTTCCATTTGTCACATAAGTTTTAATTTTTTTTTTTTACTTTTAATGTAAACTAAGGCCATGATATTGAAATCACTCACTCTGTGCGAATTTCAATTAAAACGTAGTTTAATATATGTATGAATATATAATCTATATAAATGTGAACATTAGTTTATTTTAGTTAATATACAAAAAAAACTAATTTGCTTATAAACCAACCAGAATGAAACACCTATTAGTATTTGATGAATGAAACAAACTTGTGTATTAAGTCAGGCATTTATATCTTATATATGTATAAGTTGTGTCTAAACTGTAAAGTTCTTTGTTAAAACGCGTCTCGGATTGATTGTAAAACTGATGAAATCGGGAGCAGCATCTCAAATCCTATAAGGTTTCCTATATATGATTATATTTACCACATGCAATTTGTTTATTAAGTAAACCCTTTTTGTTAAAAGCAACATATTTCATAACATTCATATTCCCACAATTCATATGTAATTTTATTCATTTCTGCAGTATTTCCACCTTTTAATATCAAATTCTATTTCTTTTTTACATTAACAATTTTCGATTTCAATACGGTTTCGGTTAAGTCAACTTGTTTTAACGAATGTGAAACCGTATTTCTAAACCAAAAACGTTTATAGCCGATATTTGAGTCTCTTAATTAATGTTGTAAAATGTATCTCTAAACAAAAATTGGCAAGATAGGCAATATTAAATTTTAATTTTTCAATGTAGACAGTATTTCAGTTTTCCGAAACTATCAGTTTTCAGTTCTTTCAACCAGTTTAAGTAAATTTTTTATATGATTAGTTACCCTATACCAAAAGGGTGAAAGAGTTTCAAAAAATTACCAAAATGCAGATAAGATTCAGAAGAACACGACCAGTATCCATTGCCAAGTTAATAAAGACATGTCCGTTTAGCAATTTATTAAAGAATGCCTATCTGCCTATATATCATTGCTTAAATGCAAGAGTATTGAGACTTCGGGGCGAAATCTTTTTTCTTCCTTTCAAAATTAAAGGTTAAACGATGTTAAGTGACAAATGAATCGAAAAGTTCTTGTTGAATTTAAACTGAATCTTCAATTGGTCTTTCTAAAATTAAATATCGGAAGGCTATGAAACAGTTTTGATCTAAATACTGACCAATAAATAATAATCGATTTTATTCTTGTACGATATAAGCCATACAATAATTTCTTCCCTTTAGGCAAAAATTGACTTAAAGCCGTAAACCTGCATATGGATATCACATATATATATAATTGCCATAATGCAATCTCCTAATATGATTTAAATAGTATTTTTACATCAATTTTTTGTTCATAGATTCAGCGAATTTTTGTGATTTTATTTTGAATTTGATGAGTTTTTCCATAGGATTAGTTGTAGTTTATAGCCACATACACGTATTCCATTATATCATTCACATTCATACATATATATATATATATATATACGTATACATATTTATGTAAGTGTATATGTGTATATATATATACATATATATATTGCACACATTTGATGAATTGTTGCTTTCATATTGATATCATCTCGAAGACACATCTCCGACATTAATATATTATAAAGACAGCTATATAACTAAGTTGTATTTAGCACTGATTAGTATTTAGTTTTCATCTATATATGCCTACCTAATATAATGCTAATTATATGTATGTATATTACGCATAGTTCAAATAAATACAACAACATACAAATTCCATACATACTTATGTACATATGCCGCAAATGGAACTTCTTTGCAAATGACAAATTAAGCACTATCAAGGTTTCACTTGAAATAAATTAATATTAATTTCTTGTGCTTGCATATCGAAAAAAAAGGCAACCAAAAGCAAAATAAAAAAAAAATGTTGCTGGCAACCTTTTAAGGCAATGGACGGAGTGCAGCAGCTTTCACTAGGAGATGGCAAACGGCGACGACGCTCATCCAAGGGCAATATCGTAAGTATACCCAGCAATTGTCTTGTCCATTGGGGTATACAAATTTTTTTCAAAGTGTGTCCTAGCCTGTACAGATGATTATTTTCAATCAGCTCCTTCGGTCTTACAGCAGGTTTAAAATCTCTGTGAGAGCGGGAAACCAGTTTTTTTTTTTTAATTTTATGAAAGAAATTAAAAAAGTGTGGTAAATGTCTTCGTTTACCCAATGGGTGTGCTTTTGGGTGCTTTAAATTTTATGGCACTAGGTAATTCAAAGTCGTTACCTCATCTTGAATGTGTCAAATGGTTTTAAACAGCTGTTTATCTTATCTTTTGTTAGTTTTGCGTTTGAACATCATCAATTCTTTGGCAATCCTCGAGAGTGGCGAAAAGATACAAAATCGTGGAATTCATTTTCATTTAATGATTTATATCCCCATTTCTGGGCCTGTTGCTCTCCTTGTGCCACTTGCATGCGTTTGTTTTATTCGCTTCGTTTCGTTTTGTTATTTATTTTTTTCCTAGAATTTTTGCAGCATTTCATTTTTATTTGATTGACACTGAACGTTGACTTGACGTTGACATTCGATGCATCGATTGGAGCAAATACATCATCAACTACGCACTCGGCCACTGGTTTCGTCTATATCCAGGCAGGTTGTTTTGTCCAAAAATTACAAGTCCCACTGACCCTGTGGCATTAAGATCTTTTGTTTTTTGTTTTCTGTTTATAATTTTGGAGTATTTTTGCATTTTATTAAGGCGTTGGCAAGGGCACCAGCTCCGACACAATCACTGTCAGCATACAAATGAATTTAAGGAAAGCTGGATCCAAAAAAAGGATGAAGTGCATTTATTCATTTATTTACGAAACAAAAGTAATACTACAGTCATTGTGTAACATGAAAAAAATTGGGATATTAGAGCTCTATGATATTCGAATCTTCCCAATAATAACAATAATTCCCAATAATTTACAAAATAAAAAAACATAAGACACTTTTTATCAAGAAACATTTTACACCTGAGCAGAACTATTTCTTATATTGTTTTAATCTAAATAAATAATCATTCTTTGAAAATAAAATGTTATTACATATCCCATCATATACATATGTGTGTATTTTTAATAATTTTTGTAAAAATGAACTTTCAGAAATTAAAATCACCCTTAAGATCCTTGGGAAGTAATTTTCATTTTCAAACTTCTTTTGTATATAACTTTTTGTTATTTTAAGTTTACTTTAGTTTAAAATCAAATTTAAAAAATATTTTAAAAATTAAATGAATAATTTCAACAAACAGCTAATTCATTTTTGTGTAGGCTTTGTTAAAAAACAATTAGTTTATGGTATTTCTGGTAAAATATTTTCAAATCTTACAAAAATGTGGTTTAATGGGTCCTATTTTCCTTTTTTTTTTCATAACACAGCGATACCCAAATGAAGTTGTTATGAAACAAATATTTATCTTATCAACTGTCTCTATTCTATGCATTATACCTGAAGCTATGGAGTAAGTTAATTTATCGTATTTCTCCTAGGTGGAATGTAAAATTTTAGATTTTGGACATTTATTTTCAATTTGTTTATGGCAAGTTACGCAATGTTTTCTTGAGGTTTCTTTTAATTTTCTTATAGTTATCTGAATAAAATGAAAATATAAGTAAAAGATTTGTTCATCTGCATCTACAAGAAGTACCAAGGCAACATGTATCTAAAAGTGAAAAGGGAATGCTGACAGCAACAAGACTTGTACTTTTGGTTACCTGTCAGGAATCGGAGGCTGACGCTAACGCAGACAGCGCCACAATCTTCTCTCTGCCTCTGCTTGGAGGCGAATCCGAGCCTAGATGCGACAACAATTGCAGTTTGTGCAATCAGTTAAGAGCCTCCGCTCGTGCCAAACGGTTGCTGCATCCGGTGCATTATCTTCTTTCACTCCCAGTCCCTTTGCAAAATCAACTAATTAATTATTATTATTTTATTTTTTTACTGTGTTCATACGCGCGTATGCCAAAAGGGAATCCAACAACAAAGTGCAATAGAAGCCGCAAATTTGCGGGCGATTAAAACCGCGCACAAATCCCAAAGCCGCAAAAACTTTTGCCCATTTAGTTCCGTGAGATACTTAGGTATATACATATTATTATTTTGTGTTGTTTTATCTCTCTGGGCAATTTGATCTTTCCGTAAATTAAACTATTCAAATATTTGAAGAGTACATTTTTGTTTTTGCCTCTATAACAATTGTTAAGATCGTCTCCAAAGTTTCCAGTTACAAAAGAAGCCTCGAGAGATAGACAAGTGACGGTGTTGGCGCTGATAAAGCAACAGGTGAGCTATATGTACATATATATACATTTATATCTAAATATACAAAATACATGTAGTACATTGTAGAGTGCACCGTTTTGTGGTTTGTATTTTATTTTTGCGGTCTTTCCCCCATCGGGAGACTTCTGTGGCGCCATCTAGTGTACGATTATCACCAATTCATTTCAATCAAATGCAATGTGGGCGAAATGTCTGCCCATAGTCTCTCTGTCAAATATAAATCAAATCAACAATCAAATTCATATCGAAAAGCTAATAAACATATATCGTAATATTACCATATTTTTGTGTTAATTTTGTATTTCGGTTGATGTGAATTGACCAAATGAAGTTCTTTTTTTTCGGATAATAAACCGTTTTTTAATTGGCCAGATCAGCCGACAACAGCGATTTATGAGGCTGAGAGGCATCCACATTCACAACCATATCCACTGTCTCTAATCGATCTTAGGGCATTGGCCACAAGCCAACCCACACGAAACGCAAATATGTGTACTATATGTCTCATTTATTGATCTTTGCAAATGTGTGATTTACATATGTATGTATGTATCAACAAATTTGTATATACATACATATGTATACATACATATATCATTATGGCCCATAAATGCAATAAATGTATCTAGGCCTACCATGAACATCAATAATAAAAATTCAAATTGTGTATATTGGTAAGTTATGGGGCAAAAGTCAAGCAGAAATCTCCCAACGTATATCCATACATACATATGTACGTACATGTATGTGTCTATATATATATATACATATTTATATTATATTATTATAAAACACATAAACCGAAATTAGTAGTTCAATTTTGAGTTTATATCCCTTATCAATTTGTTATACTATCTTAACAAATGAAGCTTCGCCATGGCCTTTGACTGTTTGATCATCTTTCCCATTGCCCACTGACCGGTGTGAGTCAGGCCTATTTGACCATTTGTGGTTTTGTTTAATTTTCAAAGCATTTGTCAGTCGCTTTCCCGGTCGGTGTCGATTGGAGAACGTGCAACGCATTTCAATTTCAATTGTGCGATTTTATTGTGATATTGATGTTAACATTAACCAAAACCGAAAACAAAACTCGACGACCTAATGCAAACTGGCAACTCATTTCATTTTGACCATTTACGGGGGAAATGTCACAACATGTTTCTGGACGGCATCGTCGACGGGGGGGAAGGATTTTGACTCGAAACACTAACACGGAGACTTGGTCTTGGTCTCTCGCCGGATCTGGCTAGCCTCGCATAAAAAAACCTCACAATAACAAATCATGAGAAATTGAAAATAAATAATATTAAATCAATGAGAAAATCAAATGCAACAAAATACAACAACAACAATATCTCTATCAAATAAATTAGAAATAAGAGATTCATTTGCAACTTGTGTGTTGTGAAGCAGAAAAATGAAATAACCATAGGGACCGATTGACTTATAGATCTGTTCCATATATATATATATGTACATATAATATATATAGTCGCTTATCCAATTTCAATCGTTAAACACTAAGGATAACTTTCTAATTAATTCTAAGACTAATAATATTATAATTAAATCATCAATTTTCTTACGAATTTATAATATATATGTACATACATACATAAAAATAAACTTTAATTAATATCCTTTAAATTAAATTTAAGATATTCTTAAATTTCTATTGTACCCTTTCTTGATGTAGGGTATCTCATAAAGTCTTTTACAATTTTAACGATTTTTCTTCCTATTTACAATTTGCAGTTTATTTGATTGCCATCATGGAATTGGAGTGTGATTTGAGTGCTATACAAAATGAGGAATTGCTAAGGAAAATGGTAAGAGAATTAGCGATAAAAAATTAATTATATTTAATAAGACCATGAAACAAAATATTTTTGATATCACTATAATACTTAAATCGTTATAATACTAAATAATGCATTAATGCAGGTGTCCATTCAAGATTTATGGAACTTTCTGTTAAGTTCATCGCCCCTATCCTGTCCTGTTTAATATATAGTTTAGATAGCATATAACATTTGATGACACTTTCGAGAACAAATCGCATCCAGAGATAGAGATGACAGAACAGAACCAGACCAAATAAAACCCAACCCAGTCCCAGTTTAACCTAACCAAATTGGGTCATTTATGGGGTTGGTGTGTGGGTTGAATTTGACTCCGATGACGACGACACATTTGCAATAATCGTTAAAAAGTCGTTACAATGGTGTTTGTAGAAAAACGATGACTTGGCCAAATGATAAATCTACAATGGCCTAAACATCTGTATTTATTAATAAATGACAAAAATAGCAGCAGACGTTGCCTTCAGCCCACGCAGCCGTGGCATAGACGCTGGCATCGGCAGCGACGCAAGCGTTAACGTAGACGTGTCTGAGAAAAATAAAAGAATCGGAGATAGAGAGAAAAACGGAGAGAGACAGAGAGGGAGAGAGAGAAGGAGAGAGAAAGAGAAAGGGTATGATTGAGAGCAAGACTAAGAGGAGACGCCAATTGGGATGCTGATAAAGCCTTGGATGAGTCATCTCCATGAATCAATTTCAACTCGGACCATTGGACATACATACATACATATGTACATATGGACATTTGAACTCGCCTGACCGCCAGATCAAGTTCTACCTCAGCTCCTGGCTGATCGATGACGCCATGCAAGTGGCCTGGGACACGAATTGTATGCCAGGTTCTAAAAGCAACAGCAATGCGTTGGCTGCCTGACTGCTTGCCTGCCTGTTTGCCAGCTATGGAACTGGCCATGATTTGAGGCCGGCTCTGAGCGAGCGTTTTTCTGTGTGTGGGTCGAGATACTGCAAAATAAATCAATAAACCAACTTGAATTGGCACAATCGAGAGAGGCGGCGCAAAAGATATACATATACAGACAGACAGACAGACATAGAGACCAACAGCCAGACAGACACCCGCTATGGGCAACTAGCCAAATGCAGCAAGTGGACTTCAATATCAACATAAATTTGTACATACATACATACATACATACATACATAAATTGGCCACTGGCCGAAAGCTGCTGTTCGTCTAGCGTCTGGTGTCTAAGCCATGTCTACGTGCACAACCATCTTGTCTCCCAGTTCGATGAGTAATTTTCCGCCCACCCACAATTTTTATACATATGTATCTACATATATACGTTTAGTTCCAGTTTTTTAGTTCGACGGGCAATAACAAAATATAAATATATACATATAATGGTATTGAGTTTTAAAAAGCAATTGTAACAATGACACCCACCAAAAAAAAAAAAAATTAATATAAAATAACAACAACTCGAATGGGTGATTTATATACGAGAAATTTATTTACATACCAATAGAAACAATATTATAAACAAAATCGACTCATCGAATAGAACACGTTTCAACATATTTGGTATTGCCAATTAAGCAAATGTACATATACATATGTGCTATATACAATTTTGAAACAAAAAAAAATTGAATATTTAGCAAAGAATTATCCAGTCGAAATGCTTTGAAGATAAGTATATAACAAAAATAAGATATCCATGTTATTCATACTTTTCTAGTACCAATCGAAAAATATTGATTTTTAAATTCTCATTTCCAATATGGACAATGCATTATTATTATTCTTCTAGAAACTGCTTGTGTCTTTTTGTTCTTAAAGATCAGTTGCTTCTTCGTCCTTTATTACCTCATTGCTGCAAAATTGTAAACCGGAGCAAGAATATTGAATTTTCAGTTATGCAAACTTTTACTTCATTTAATCAATCACCTGTTCCCTCCCAAAACCAATCTATTAAATAGTATATAGTATTATACATAGAATTATAAACTTTATTGAATTTAGTTTCAGCTATTTTCATTTAATTTTATTTTGAAACAATAACAGTTAATAGAACTATATTAAGCTCTCAATGCAGAGTTAGAGCAGAGCCAGGCAGAGAACCCAAGCCGCGACGCCGACACCTTCAATTCTCTGCTCTCACATAGAGTTATGCATAAAGCAGCGCAGTTATTACTATCTACGGTCTCAGGCCGCTGCCTAAGTCTCGGGTACAGTGGGATAAGTTGCATTATATGTTAACGGAGTTTTACACGTATTCAGATTTAAACTATATAGAAATAATATGTCGCTAATAAACAACCATTTCCTTTTAATTTTTGTTACAAAACTAATAACGTAATAAAGCAATCCACTTCAAATATTATAACTATTTTGAATTGCTCATGCGATTTTAATCTCTGTCTACACCTAACAGCTGATTAGCCCGATGTTTAAAAGAAAAGAATCTTATGAAATAATTTGCGATATTTGAAAAACGGCACTATTTGAGGAAAAAAATCTTATATAAACTCTTTTATAAATAATTCATACCATCTATGTAATTCTGTTGGAGAATTGTTAAACAGTTTAATTTTTTTGTTTGGAACCTTTTGGGTCACGGTATCCACTGAATGATCGTCGACGTCGTCGTTTTCGTTGTCGCGTCATCTTCGTATTTGGCGTTCGGTCATTTGTATCTGTATCTGTGCTGCTGCTGCTGCTTTTGATTCTGCTGCTGCTGCTGTCGTCATCGTCATCAGCTGACGCCGGCAGCAGAGCGGCTGTATTTTTTTTTTTTTTTTGCTGTCTCCGTCTCTAAGCTTTGGGCCACATTCGTCCACTTTACACGGGTTTGATTCTGATTGAAAACTTCAGTCTGATTTTGGTGCTCGATCGATTGCAACGTGGGGACGCACGGTGTTTTTTAACAAACAATTCCAAAACTCAAAACATAAAGAACCGACTTTTTTTTATAACGAAATATTGTATATTTATTTTTTTTTTCCTAACTGTACCGATAACGAAAGAACCCTAAAGAGAAACCCGAAAAAAAAGAAACCAAACAAATTCGAAAAAGCCAAAGTCCAAAGGATTAGTCACACATCATCCAAAGAGTGTGTTAATTTGTGCAGTTACCGGTACAGCAACAAAACGAGCCCGGCTTAAACCAAGTGCCGCTAGCAGCATCGAAGCGAAAAAGGCGCAGTAAAGAAATTTCAAAGATTTTGGGCGAGTCTCTGGTTTGTATCTTTGCCATATTTTACTCTCTCACTCACACATACATGTGTAACTTTCACACTTTCGCAAAAATTAGCATACCTTTTTTGCCTTTTTTTTTGTTTGTTAAATTTTTTTTTTTTTGTTTTTTGCTTTTCTTTTGCCTTTTGTTTTGCCACAACTGTCAGTTAGTCAGCAAATCTTATGTCAACAAACCAAAAAAAAAAAATGTTTCTTATCTTAACTTGAAATATGTACTTGGAATACGCTTTTTTTCCATATAACTTGTACTTTTTAGAAAAGGGTATCTACATTTTGGTCATTTAGTTTGTTCAACCATAGAACTGAGAACAGTTCAGCTCACATAGTCATATTCAATCATTCCGAACTAAGCTATAAATAACTTATATTGTATAACAATCTAAAGAAAGATCGGTAAAGCATAAACCTATCTATGTATATATGTATAAGTAGAGTATAGAATTATCGTTATATGTTTATTCGGCGCCTCTGGTTTTTGTTTTGCTTTTGTCATTTGATTTAACTTGAAGTACTTAGAATAAAGCGAATGGGGGTGAGATCTGTAGTTTGTTAACAGAACCTTGCTAGCGGCCATATGCTAATCTTAATGAATCTAATTACACTGGAACTAGTTTCAAGTAGCCTGTAGGTAGCTTATAACCTTGTTAAAGATACGGGAACAGTTATACGTATGGCGATTGAATTGGTTGGTTGGTGTATGTGTGTGTGTAGGGGGGGAGGACAGGTAAAAGTAAAATATATTCTATCCAATTCATGTTGATCACTGATTGGTAGAGTTGAAGTTCCTCACTCGAAATCATCAAGGCGACTGTCTAAAATGATAAATGACATGACCGTAGAATGCGTTATGCATGAAGATTAAGCTATGAGATCATTTTGTGTGGAAGTCAGTTTTTTGAGAGATTCATTTTCTCAAACTAGGTGTTAATACATGCATATATGTATGTATGTATATACAAATATATATATTTATTTATAATTTGTTTAAGACAATTGCAATATTTTAACTAATTTTGAATCAAGCTAACTGAGCTGAACATTTTAACCTAAAGATATATATTTTCTAGATTTAACATTTACAAATTGTGAAAAACCTTTCTTTGATTGTTTATTAAAATTAAAATCAAAATAATATTACGTATACGTTACATTGTACCAATTTTTTTTCGAAATATTCGAATTTACAAAGATTTTATTCATAATTTATATACCAATTATCAAGTTTTAAATCAGAAATTTGTGATATATATATATATATAAATTTAAAGAATATGCAAACTTCATTATTTCTCGTATATAAAACGGTATCAGATAGAACTATATATTTTAAAATCAATCAATTAGATAAAATTTAGTGTAGCTAATTTTTGTTTATTATTCTAATAACGTTGAAATGTGACACTGACCCCATCGATCAAATGTTAAATTCTTGATTTTTAAGCGATCGAATCAATCCCTTGAATTCACTATATGTATGTATGTATGTACTTTGGAATATAAACGATTCAGTCCGACCTGGGTTCCGTGTTAGTATGCAAGCAGCGGCTCATGGAAAGTGCTCCACTTTCTGTAGAACTCAAGACGCATGTTTGAATCAACATGCCGATCGGGGAGCGGTTGAACGTTTATCGGAAAGGGGGGGCATGTTGTCATAGCCAGATAAAAAATAAAATAACAAAAAAAAAAACAAATAAATAAACAAGTATAGAGCAGGTGGCAGCGTTTTACAGATCGAGACACAAGTTGAGCGTAAAAATAATGACACAATTTTTGGATGTGCGATTCGACAATTCACCAAATCACCAGTTCGTCAATTCAACAGAACGACAATTCGCATGGCGGCAATTAGGTCACTTTAATATGCATGCATAAAAATTGAAATGAAATTGAAATAAAAATAACAAAATGACGCCAAAAGGCAAAGCTAGTGGCAATTAACATCGGCAGCAAAGTGCAAAACAATTTCCTCGACTCTACAAATTGAACAGATTGCTGGGACATTGGGAATGATGGTGAAGTGGCCGGGTGGTCGAGTGGGGGCGGTTGTGTTGAGCGTTTTCAATGTCAGTTGGAGTAAGTTAGTGACAGAGCAGCCGCAATTAGCAAGCAGCAGTGGCAGTAGCCCACGCAAGTTTCGTTTTTTTTTTTTTTTGTTTTACTTTTTGCCGCAATCAACAGGTGCAATTACCGTAAATTAAGTGTAAGACAAGGACGGATACCATCTTTGTGAGTGGAAGGGGGGAGGAAGGCAATTGTTAGCATCACCATAATCACATATGAAACTATAGGAATATCAGTTAAAATTTAAGGAAATGAATCTTAAAAAATTTATACTAGATATTCGTAAGAATATCGCAAAGTGATAAACATATATCATACGGAAAACGCTTATGATTACGATGAATTAAAATGACAGATTAAACGTATTGCTTCTTTGCTTTATCTATCAATCTGAAAAATTTTTTTAATGTGTCACCAGAATCACCAGAATGCAAACCAAGTAAGGCAATAAAGAACTCTATCAATAAGTTTTCGACTCATCCCACCATATAAATTGTAATAAATGTAAGCTTTTATTCAATATCATGAAAACTTTATCGATATTCCTTCAAAGAATATCATTGCCCCATTTACTATGGGTCATTGATAAGATAAATATGGCAAACATCGTTTTCCAATTAATAGCGAAATTAAAGTTATTACATTTTTCTTGTCCATTTTGTGACTGTCATAACTGTGCTGAAATTATAAATTTTTGAAAACATATTTTATTTACTTTGAAATCTAGTTGAATTGCGTTTCAAATGTTAGAGGGAGACAATTTCAGTAAATTTCTATGAAAATTTACATGATTATTAATTGTGATTAATTAAATAATCATTTTGACCTCCAATTTCGGTAACAGACATTCATTTCCTACATTTTTTTTCTTTTTATTTCTTTTTTTTTTTTGCATTTGGGTGACAACATTGCACCCCTGTTTAGATTTTCTTTGAATTATTTTTTTCCGCATTACTTAAAGATTTTTTGCATGTTCGTTGAAATTTGTTTGCTGATTTTCGTCTCAATTAAGTTTTATTTAATTTTAATTTCAATAACAAAAAACCAAAGAAAAAAGTAAAAGATTTTTGTGCTTTTTTTTTTTGTGAATTATGTTGACCTCCAAAGCTGACACACGATAGCAAATGGCAAATAAAACAAAAACAAAAAACTATATGTATGATTGTATGTATGTATGTATGCTATGTACATATGTACATTAATTTATCAGCAGTCTCGCATGTCACGTCATTCTCATCCTCACATCATCAACATCAACATCATAATCGTCATCATCATCATCATCATCATCTGCAGCAATCAGAACGCCAACAGGTTGCCACTGCTAAACTAAGATTGAGATTCGGCTTTTGCTTCGGCTATAGAATGAGATTGAGAGGAGGAGAAGGTGCGAAGAGGAACGACTTCAACTGGTTATCATATATACATATATATATATATATATATATATATATATATATGGCTGGAGCTGTTTTAAAAATTACGTCATTTTGGCATCTTGCTTCTGACAAGACGAGGTGAGGCCTTAAAAAACAAGACACTGGTCTAGACTGTGGCACGAATCAGACTTGAACTACCACTGTGATTGGCTTTAGGCCTGGGCCTGGCCTAAGTTGGAATTCTCCTCCTCCTCCTAATTCTCATCCTGGTTCCTAGACAGAGATACATTATGTATTCGTTATGGTTTTATCACTGAGGTCCGATTATTACTAATACGCATTAAAATTGCATCGATTTCACTTTATTATATGTTTCTTTCTTTTTGGTTTCCATTTCTCATTTTTGTTTTTACCAATCTATCACCAAAGTTTTTTCATCTTTTGCATTGACTCTGTTGGGTATTGAGTGAAAGCGCCATTGGTTTTTGTGGTGACCATCTGTTGTGCCATTTGTGTTGGCTTGGCTTTAAAAAAAAAAAGAGGCCAACCAAAAGGCAACAAGAATAAAAAAAAAGAAAAAATTAAAACATCAAATGGAACAAAACACAGATGAATGGATAATATAATTTGTAATTAAGAAAATTTTAGTATTTTTTCTTCTCTATTTCTAGGTTAAGCGTTAGGTGCATAAGACAAGATCAGTAATTATATATGCATATTGATGACCGATCGTTTTGTTTAAAGATTGTTTTTATATAAAATGAAAATATTATCGTTCGTTTAAACTAAATATCTTATAGTTTTCAAGATTTATGATATTTTATCATAATAACCAAAATAAAACAGTGTACAGGGATAATCAGGATAAAGAAAGATAATCATTTTAATGATCAATTCCAAAATTAGTTAGTAAATTTTTGGGCTTATATTGTATGTATCTAGTTTTTTACAGTATGTACTAAGCTTTTTATGATAAATTTGTATTTATTTAGAGAGGGACTGAAGAGATCATTTGTGTCCTTGAAGCTAACGTAAAAAACGATTGAGTTCTAATTACAATATAATTATTTAAAAGATTGTATCAGATGGTTTAATAATAGTGCTTTAAATACAAACAAATGCATGTATATTTATATATAAGTATATATGCATATAATATATTGAGTTTCGATCGACTTATCGTAGTATTGAATGTCTAGTGCATATGTAAATACACGAATTATAACAAATTGCTATATGGCAAAAAAAAAAAAGCTATCTATTAGGTTATGGCTTTTCAAGCTTCTAAAATTAAACAGTTAACAAAGCGCTAGCTTCTCGCTTTCTCTCTCCCTCTCACTATCTAGCTCATTGCCTCCTTCTCTTTTTGGCTCCATTGTAGGTATTTATTATTGTTAATACAAATGTTATTTGGCATGTTTTTCCGCTGTTGGCTGTCAACTGGTTGGTGATATCACCACGCCTCATAACCAAAAGTTTAGAGTCAATCTGTTTGGCCAACGACTTGATCATGATGATGATCGGTACAGACCTGTCATAACAAAAATTTCTATACAGTATAGAAATAATTCGCTTAGTTCATATATATGTATGTACGTACATGCCAACATATAGTCTACATATATTTCTTTCTCTCTTTGTATCACTCTAGCAGTTATCGGTCAGCAATTTTACAGTGTTATTTATTTTGTATTTTTTTTTTTTTATTTATAAACAAAAGCGTCATGTATGACAGCCGCCACGTCTCGAACTTGATAACTTAACTGTAAAAATTGACCAACAGACCTAGAGAAATAATAAACTAGAAGGATGGGCTAACTTCGGCCGTGCCGAAGTTCGTATACCCTTGCAAACTGTCTTTTTGATTTATATATAATTTGCCAGAATCATAAGGAAGTATATAAAACCCATCAAATATAAATTTGATGTCCGTGGCATAAAAAAAAAATTAAAACAAATTTTTTTTCCCCGATTGTTCCTATGATAGCTATAGCATATAGTCGACCGATTTTGATAAAACTTAAAAGATATATTTCTTTTTATATAAAATTGTCAAATAACAAATTTCGTGACGATTGCTTCAAAAACACCGAAGTTATTGATCAAAAACTATATTTTTGACTGATCGTTCCTATGGGAGCTATATGATATAGTCGACCGATTCTGATAAAACTTGGTATATATGCTGAGGATTATATAAAACTCACAAACACCAAATTTAGTGACATTCCATTAAGAAACAACTGAGTTATTGATGTTAAACCTTATTCCTGACCGATCGTTCCTATGGGAGCTATATGATATAGTCATCCGATCGGGATGATTCCGAGATATACAATGCCTGCAGCAAAAAGAAGCCTAGGTGCAAAATTTCAGCTCTGTAGCTCTAAGGGTCTCGGAGGAGATTGCGTTGATCCAGACAGACGGACAGACGGACGGACGGACGGACGGACAGACGGACAAGGCTATATCAACTCAGCTCATCATGCTGATCAAGAATATATATACTTTATATAGTCGGAGATGCTTCCTTCTATGCGTTGCAAACTTCTGACCAAAATTAATATACACTTTTGCAAGTGTATAAAAACGCAGTCAAAAGATTATGATGGGGGGTAATGTGCTACAGTGGTAATAGCGTAAACGCAACAGCATAGTGTCCAAACTAAGGTGATATATAATGCTGAGTTGGTGACTTTTGAATTTATTTTTGGAAAAGAATGTTGATTCATTGTTTCCATGTACATATAGTTTACATGGTAAATACATTATCTGGATACATATACATACAATAATTAAATGTTAATAGTAATTTCATTGAAGTATCGCTTTTTGATTTTGTTTACTTGGATCAGATCGTTGTTTATCAATCAAGATATAACGAGATAACGTAAAACGAATATCTAGATAATATTGCGTTCCAACGAATATCGATTTGATATCCACAATTAAATGAAAAGAGAGGACGGGGGGAGCTAAAAATACATTAGATCACATAGCTTTAGTTTAAAGTTATTTACCTATCTGAGAGTTATCTTTCAATTATTGTATTCATCTAGACCAAGTTTTCGCTATAATTTATTGTGTATAGTTTGCTTTTTTTAATTCTCATATTAATTTTCTTTATGATTAAAATATGTACATATATACAGTATGTTTTATATTATATATATATTTCTAAGTATGGGGATGCACATATTTATGGCACTGCAACTGTAAAACATTTTTAAATGCAACATTTGACTTAACCGGTGACTGAAACTGGAATTGGATATGTGTCTAGTGTTTTCTAGTTTTTTAAGTTTAGCTAATTGGTGGCACAGTGGTTGCAGTCCATAAAAGGCGTTCGCTGTTTCTCGACAATAAAGCGTGGGCTTCGATCTGCTATCCACACACTCTTCTCCAATTCACTCCACTTCACTCAATCTTAAGCTAGAGCATTTATTTGTTAGGTTTTTTTTGTTGCTGTTGTGGTTGTATTTTCAATTGACTCAAGGACAAGCATTACTCAATGTCTGATTCTATTTTACTGGCCTATTTCAGTGGCAGCAATCCGAGGACAGTGAACGCAAGAAGCAAATACGTACGCATCTCTATAAGTTGCGCGAATCGCGTTTAAGGAATCTGTATAGACACGATCAGGTGGCAGATATAATGGCGGAATCCAATTCAAACACTTTGACTGGATCGTATGGCAAAGATCCTTTGGCTACCAGTCATGGTGATGCTTTGTTGGATCAGAATTTCCAGAGTCTAAAGTCGAAGGAGGTGCGCGACTCAATGAGTCCAACACATGAGATCAAGTTTCATTCGATGAGTCTAAGCCAACCGAATACGACTGGATGGGATGTGCAGACGTCATCGGAGGTTAGTCCCGATGGACGAGCCTATCGAACGGAGACATTGGCCAAAACAGACGGTAAGTTATCTGTTCCATGACAAAGTGTTGTTGGGTGCTGTGTACCCCTAACCTGGTCCAATTTCCTTCAATCTTTTCTGTTCCGTGTGTAACTCAATTCTGTTTGTTTATATGTCCATGTCCCCCATCCATTCATGTGGCAGGTATTGAGAAGCTCAATGGTGGCGGCACTGCGGAGTTCAAGGGGCGTAACGAGCAGCGTTCAAGTGCCTCGCATCAAGGCGATGACAAGAACTTTGTTAAGAAGGCCTCAGAGAGCTCGAGCACTCAACTGCAAGAAAAAGTGGTCTTTGGTGACGATACTAGCGGTCGTACCGAGATGAAGATGAGCTCTACAACATCGTCTTCGACCTCCAAAATGGTTTCATCATCGTCGACGGTTGAGTATGGTGGTGAGGATAGCTCTCCTCGTTATTTGCTGAATGAACAGGCCGGTGCCAATCATAACAAGGAACAGAGGGATTGGGAGGATCATCAGCGTATCCAGGAGCAGCGTATACAAGAGCAGCGTATACAAGAGCAGCGCCATCAGGAGCATCGTCTCCAAGAGCAACGCCGCCAGGAACAGCTTCTTCAGGAGCAACGACGTCAACAACAACACGAGGAACGTTACTCTGAAAGCCGTGAGCAATCAAACAGTACCAAGAACATTTCTACCCAGCAGCACTATGAGGAAAATAAACGGTATGTAGACATGGATAAGGCATCACCCGAGTATCAGCAACATGTGCAACATCTTATGGCTCAACCGGGTGAGATTATCTCAAATACTGTGGAGTATCCGAAGCCCAATGTGAAAATGATTACAACAGTGAAACGTTTGCCTGACGGCACTATAGTTAAAAACAAGCGTTACGAGACGGAACAGTTATCTCCAACAAAAGAAACTGCAGGACCCCGCGAGCCTCGTGATGTGGTAGATAATGCTGAACCGGCGGTGCGTCGTCGTCCATCTGGAAATGAAGCTGAACATGTCTCTCAATCCCAAAGTTTTTCTTCGGTCAAGAAATCCAGCCGTCGTTTTTCTACAGAAACCACCTCGGAATCGATTCAGGAAACAGTTGATGACCGTGAACATGGTCAGCCAAGTCAGCAGATCAAGGCTCCTTCGCCTTCAGGGCGTCAGGATTTTAGTACTCATGGATTTCCCTCGGTAAGGCCGAATAAACCCACCCAAGAGTTTGCCGGCCAACGACCATCGACACCGCAATCCCCACGACAACCTTCGAATAACTCTTTTTCCACACATGGATTTCCCTCTGTGAAACCTAACATAGCCACACAGGAGTACCCTACTCAGCGTCCATCGAGTGCCCTTAGCGGTGAAGAGATCATAACGGTGAAATCAGAGAAAAGCCGAAATGTCAGGCAGCATACGAGCTCGGAGCGTACTATTGAAACAGAATATGCTGATGACGATTACGCTCCCTCTGCGATCCGCTCAAAGCCGCAATCCCAAGGTAGGTCACCGACACCAAGCTGGGAGCAACCAGTCAGCCCAAGACGTCCAACCGGTGAAGATTTTAGCACCCATGGTTTTCCATCAGTGCGTTCCGATCAGCCAGATGGAGAGGTAATCCACCATGTTACCAAGTCGGTAAGTCGCAATCAGACCACGCATAAGACCAATCAAGAGCGTGTTATTGAGACAGAAGTGGAGGAACCCGAGCAGCAGCAACGTCGGCGACCGCAACCATTGAATGCCAGTAGCCCAGGTTTCACTGGGGCTCGGTCTCCCACTCGTCGGTCACCTACACGGAAGCCGAGCGGTTTTTCTCCGGCTGCACCGTCTTCTGGTAATCGATCCGTTCGTCCTACGGACACTAAAACAACGACCACTACAACGGTAACCCGTCGTCAACTGCAAAAGGAGCGTGAGGTGGATGCCGCGCATCGTGCTTTTGCCGCTTCTCTACGCAGTAGTTCACCAGCGGAAAGCAACGCCTCAGTTGGCTCGCATCACCGTCGCGATAGTGGTCCATCTGAGCCACAACGTTTGACGCCACGCTCAAGCATATCCTCAAACCGGACATTCCGCCGTGATACACGTGAAGGGTCGCACGAAAGCCATGCACCTTCCGAATCAAGTCGCATTAGCTCAACCACGGTAACACGTCATGTGCCATCGCATGTTACCACTAAGAGTGTGGGTAAAACTGTCAAGCAGCAACAACATCACACTGTTGTGAAGACCCGAAACGTGCAAGGTTCTAATGAAACAATCGATATTGTGCCGCAGCGTTTGCAAAAGAGTCCGTCTCCGGCGAGTACTACTACCACGAAAATAACGACCACTACTAAAACAGCGACAGTAACAGCACCAACTCCAATTCCGGATACTAGTCCCACTTCCCCAGCACCAAAACCAGCACCAATTATAAAACCGGAAGCACCATTAGCTACACCCAGCAGCAATGAAGCCTCAAAAGTCCCAGGTACGAATTAGTGAAAGCTAATACAAAATATATATTACACACAACTATGTATCTCGGAACTATGTATATGAATGTATCCTTCAGATAACAACCTATCACAGTATACGTATACTACTACTAAGCCTGGCGATATATTCTCTTTGCCACCTACTTCTCCTCCTACTATTAACAACGAACCAACTACAACCACAACAAGAACCACACCACTAACCACCTCCAAGAACAGCCAGAACTCCGACAACAACACCACCGAAACGATCACAAAAACAAAGCTGAGCACGAATGAAGCCACCGCTGCCAGTGCTGGTGCTGCTGTAGAAGAGCCACCTTGTGTTAAGCGTAACTACTATAAGCTCGGTCCGTCCGATAAGGAGGTCGCCAATGCAACAGCGGTGACAAGTTCAGAGACCGTTGGTAAGGCATGAAAGATCAAATACCAAAATCCCGATAATCAACTCTTACCACACTTTGTATCTATAAACCAATTATCTATTTAGTATATAAACTATTTCTGTTTTGGAACTTGCAAATAAAAACTTTTACTGATTACCAAAAACATGCAATCTTGAAATATTCAATGTTTTGCTCAAGCACCATTACATAAAACAAATTCAAATCACAAATAAACTGCATGACCGCAAGCTCTCCGAACAGTGGGAGTGGGGAACAGAGAGTAAGGGAGATATAAACCAATTTTTCAAACTTGCAATTAACCCACAACTTAGCTGTCTTTGCTGCCTGCCTGCCTATAATTGCCTGTCTAACACCGTAGAGCCATTAACCCAAGCCGAAAATAAAACGGAATATCATAGAAGTAAACGTAGCTATAACCCTCGATGTAGTCGTAACTAATCCAATAACTGCAATGGTAAAGTACACCCAACCTACACATACAATCAAAAATCCACACCACTTAGCGACGTCGGTAGCCATTTAAGCTTATGCCTTGCTGTTGATGTACTCCCTGCAGCAAAGCCCAAAGATCGCACTAACAGCAGGCCCTCCCAACAACGACCCGGTTTTGAGGATGAACCAATCAGACGCAACTCCAAGTCCCCAAGCATTGAAAGACGTACTGTACAGCGTGAGACAACCTTTGAAACTCCAAAGAGACGTGGTTCTCATCAGGAGGATATAGAATTCATCAATGAGCAGGAAACTGTAATTCGTGTAACCACAGATGAAATAAGAGAGAAAACCAGTCGTGGTGGTTCTCCTTTGCCGCGTCCACGTCAGAATTCACGTCCAGCTAGTCCTGAAAAACAAATCTCAAATGGTCAAAGGACAGATACGGTAAAGCAAATTAATACTCAACCCCGAGAGTCAACTCGTTCTGTCAGTCCAGAAAAAACAAAGCCTACATCCCGAAATGTCGATAAAGCTCAACCGTCGCCATTTCCCCAGAGCAGCCCTTTGCCGAGGCGATCTAAGGATTTTTCAGGTTTGAATAGTCCAGAAAAGCCACTGAGCGAAATGTCACCCAAGCCACATCAAGGATCCCCTGAAAAGCAAGTCCCGGCTTACTCTGAAACAATTCAGATACCAAGTCCAAATAATAATAAATCGCCAAAAGTTAATACTCAAAGCAATGAGAATATACAACCTAATTCAACCAAACCTCCTGGTTCAGTACGTCAGGGTAGTCCAGTCCCAATCCCTAAAGCAAAAAGTCCTGAAAGAATTCAAGCAGAAAAACCCAAGGCACCATCACCAGTAGTCAGTGCACAAAAACCAATTAAAATTCCAGACAATCATAAAAAATCGGAATCGGAGGAGGATACGCTGTTCCGTAGTACCCTGATCCAAAATGTTAAGACCACAACGAAAAATGTAAACGAAGAATTTATAACGAACGAACGCCAGACCGAGCCAGAACCTTCGCCGAAAACTCCATTAGAAGAGGGACCAGAAAGTCCTGATGGTGGTTTCTACTCAAAGAGTCCGGGACCTGATCAGACTGAACCAAACAAACCAACATATCGTAAAAAGGGTTTAACACGTCGCGAGACATTCGAGGATCGTTGTCGTAAAATCTTAGGAATGGAAGAGGATGGCGATACACAGGGTAACTACACAGAAAATCCCAACCATGATGATGACGAAGAAAAAACTACCGAGGATGTTAAGGAATTCGAAACGGAAACCATACAAGTAAAGATTGAAGATTGTCCGGATGACGATGATGATGATAATCCTCGACATGTAACTGAGACGTATGTATTGCGTACCCAGCCGGTAATCAAGGTTGATGAAGAATGGCCCCAGGTTAGTGAGTTAACAGTAGATATTGTCAGTGAGTCAGAAGAAGTGGAAAGTGTTTTAAACGATCAGAACTCTAAAGTAAAACAGCCGCAGAAATTGGATGAAACCGAGGCAATCCATTATAATGAGGAAACGACCATTGCAATCACAAAACGTCCTTCAAAGTCTCCAACCTTGGAGCGTAAAGCGCCAGCTTATTCCACTAGCGCTCCAAGAAACGTGTCACCAGAGACAAGTTTTGTGGCAGAAAAGGTCATCAACTGCACCGATAAAATTGTCATGGAAAGGGGCAACAAAAAAACACGTCCTGTTGCTTCAAATGAAAAGAAATCTTCACCTGTTAGAAAACAGCCTAGCGATGTGGAACAAGAACGAAATGATGTGAAATCGCGTACTGTCACTACAGTTACCTTGGACAACGAGCCTTCCACTAATAGAAAGCAACCAATTGATGATGAGCCTTATCAAAACGATATAAAGAAGAGACTCACCAATGAGCGACGTAACTCTCGTAATACATCCTCAAGCACTACTTCGTCGACCACCAAGACTACAACATCTAAGCAAACTACATTAATCAAGGACCAAACTAGCCCATCCAAAGGGCCAACTTTCAAGAACCCTCGCAAAGAATCTTTACCAAAGCGAGAGTTAGCAAAGCGGGACTCCGTGATTGAGGAGACACGGACAACTAATACTATAACTAAATTCAAGCAACCAGTCACAAAACCCAACGATAGTACAATACCATCGATCAAAGATCGTCTACGCTCCTCACCTCGTAAACAAAAACCACAAACCGACAATGTGGATGGAGAATCTTCCTCACCTGATGCCAGTCCGACGCGTACGCCAACTATGGAACGTCGGCGATCTAGCAACATTTCCGTTCACACTGAAATTATCATCGATCATACGGCACCCAAGACGCCATCACCGCGAAGTGAGCGGAAACCCATATCCAAAATCAGTGCTGTTCGAAAGCCATTCCCTGTTATTGAGCGCAAAGAGTCGGCACCAGTTCCACGTGTTACCAGACGTGATAAAGACAAAGTGACTCGTTCTACTAGCGAAAACGTGATCAAAGTTGTGAATGGCAAACCTAAGCCAACTGTCGAAATGAGCACTTTACGTCCAAGTACGGAGCGCAGTCGTCCCAGCAAGTGCTTCACCACAAAAACCATTAACCTATCTGAGCAGCTTAGCAACAGTGAAGATACGGAGAATATTATAATTGATATTCAACAGGCAAAGAGCTCGCGGGAGCCATCTCCTGATCGTATAGTCCCAACGCCAGTGTCAGCTGAACTGGATACTGGTTTACCACGTTACCCAGATGTTGTGCAGGAGCCAGAGGATGAGCCGCGAAAGAAACCCGTTATTACCAATATACCTATATTTGAGGAGGAGGCCAATTCATATGTGGGCTATCAAATATCTGAGTTGCGTACTTCCAATGGCATCGAAGATGATATACTGGATAACCCCACTGTGGAGGCTCCCCAAAGTTTGGATTATCCCAACCCTAGCCGCACTGATGGTCCCGACGAGGATGAATGTCTCTTAAGCGTACATGAAAAGGTATCCAAGTTCACACATACCGCAGAGCAGGTAAAGCAACCGAAGTCCTCGATACCTTTTACTCGTCAGTTTGATGAGCATACCAAGGTGTCAGCCAGTGATGAGTGTTTGCTATCAATAAATCAAAAAGTGGATAAGTTTCTGAAGACGGCGGAGAATATCACAAAGCAACCGATTACACCAACTCGTGAAATAGAACGTCCCAATTATGAAGAGTTGGACGAGGACTTACGCCAAGATGACTGCACGCTCAGTGTCTCACAAAAGGTATATAAATTTATTGATACAGCAGAGAAACTGGCACCTACAACACCACAAAAATCACCAGGTTTGGTAGCCAATATTGAACGTCATATATCTAGACAGAGTGAGCCAGAACTTGATGACGAATCAGAGCCAGAAGGTCCATTAGAATCTGATATAGACGCAGAGAATGAACCAGTTGATGAAGAAGAACCGTTACCCATGTCCAAGAACCACACTACAGCAATAGAGATGAAGCGACAGAAGGATATTCTAAATCGGCCGTCAATATTTGGACAACAACAGCCCACATCTGCACCGACATCTAGCAACAAACCACGAACCAATCCAACCACAGCTTTTATAACTGAAGAGCGCAAGTCCTACAAAAATCAGAGAACAACAACATCCAGGAACACACCTAGTCCCTCTAAATCACCAATTCGTTCTACTCGTCCTTCGTCCCAACCTCGTGCTAAGCAGCCATCAGTTGTGTTACCCACAACTACCACAGACTCAGCGAAGCAAACTATTACGAGCAAGCATATGGACCACATCACCCAACAACAGTGGGTGCACAGTGATGTTGATGTGGAAGTAGAGGAAGTCGGACCCGCTCCCAGCACCTATAAGCCAATAAAACATGCCAAGTCGCCCTCGCCGTCGCCGTCCTCCTCTCGCACCGCCACCAAGACCAATTCCACTGTAGTTAAAACCTCCACCACTGAGCACAGCAACACCACCACCAAGCATACTCCAACTAACCAACAATCAAAAGTCAACCCAAGCCCTAGCCCCAGTCCCAGTTCCAGTTCTCCAGCTGACCATACACCCAACATTGACTCACTTCCAGGCCAGGTTAAATCAGCGCGCTCATCAGTGGCCTCACGGCGACATGTCTTTGAAAAGCCATCACCAATATCCACACCAAGCTCAGAGCCAAGCGGTCGTCGTCCTTCCTACATGGATCACACCAAGAGTTCCTTAGAACACATACGCCGCGACTCCTTGGAAATCAACAAGACCAACTATTCTCGCAAATCTTCTATTGAAGATGAGACCACCGTTGAGCCACGTAATCCAAATACTGCTGTTAAATTCGATGTGCCTAAGCGACAACACACAAAGTCAACCAACATCACCGAAGAAGGCAAACAAATTGATTTGGAAATCGAGGAGATTTTTGATCTCCAGATCTTAGAGCAACTTCTTGAAACTGTAACTAGTTATGAATTGCGGCGTCGTATACGAGCTCAGATGCGTTTGATTAGAAAGAATATGATTAATGCCGGAACAACAACAACTACTACAACTGTCATAACTAAAAGTACCTTGTCATCACCTAGTGTAGGTCGAAGTCCTGTAGCAACGCGCCGCGAACCCTTGCAAGAGAAACCACGCGATCGTAGTCATAGTCCCGAAGGCAAGACTATAAATAGCACCCATAAGGTGCGAAGTCAATCCCACAGCACTAATAATCGAGTACATTCTCGTACAGAGCAAGTGGACAACAGTAGCCTTCAAGGCAAACCCCCTGTTAAGCCCAGGGAACGTAGCGCTAGTCCAGCTCAGAGCAAGCCCTCGGATTCGAATACCGTTGTAACTACCAGTACTAGAACTACCACTAGTACCAAATCTCGTAGTGGTCCATCATCACCAGCGTCCGAACGACGTTCTAGTAAGCCCAGCGGACCCATTTGGGCGGATCGTAGTAAAGTATTACGCGGTCATACACCTGTAGCCAACTCTCGTGGCAGTGAATCACCTACTTCGGTCCGTAAAAGTTCGACATCTAGTACGACTAGTAGCAGCAGCAAAACTACACGCACTATGACTAGTAGTTCAAGTTCGAGTACCACCAAGCGTCGCGAAGAAGATTCTATAACATCCAGCTATGGCGTAGGGCCAACAGATGAGAATGGTTTGCCTGTATTCGGGCTACGAGCCCTCAAGAAGAAGAACCAACCAGTGCCCTGTGAGACCAAAGAAGGTAATTAGCCAGGCTCTCATTAATATTTCCACTAGTTGACACTCTCTCTCGTTTTCGCTTTCCTTTCTTTAATTTTTTTCCCTTATCAAGAAGTTACAGGTTATGTCATCGAAGAACAATTTTACTCAGATAGTAAATCTCCGCCACGCCTTGAGCGTAAGGAACTCCACTATTCCACCAATGCCGATGAATTGGCCAAAATACAGAATCAGCTGGAGCGGAAATCTTCACACGATTCCAACTCATCCCACATTGTACGGGAATTTGAGAAAATCGAACCTAAAAGTGATATCAGCAACAAGTACGTGCGCCGCGGTTCAGTGAAGGAACTTAGTGAGAAATTTATACAAAAAGAGGCGTCAATCGAAATGCCTGACACCGAGACGGAAGACAGTGAATCTAATGAAGTTTGCAGTGTAATTGAAGTTGAAACACCAGCACAATTAAGACAGTCAAGCTCTACATATAGTTCCAATTCCAACACAAGATCGAAAAATACACGTTCTTTTCTAAATACTAAGGGAGAAGATCGATTGGTAACTGGTGTAAATGATGTCCTTGATCGTATGCGGAATGCCGATAATGGTAAGTGTCAAAATTTATAATAAATACAAAATTTAACAAAAAATATATATGTATGTCTATCTTTTTATTAGTAACTGAACCTGGCGATAGTTCCGAGGATCGGGAGGCTCGCGCTCTGCTTAACAAATTCCTTGGCGCAAGTGTTCTTATGCAGGGCGTTGAGAGTATGCTGCCACCTGGCACCAATGCCGGTCAGCGTCAGAATAGTCAAGCGGTAAGTAAATTGTGCAAATTAAGTTCTCTCCCTCGTCTATATTTTCCTCTTCGTTCCCGTTTCCAATCCCATTCCCATTGCCCCTCACCCATTACTCTCTCTTGTGATCTCTCTCTTTGGCGGCATGCCGCTCTTTTGAGTGCCGTGTGCGTGATGCGCCGCCTGGCTGGCCAGGAACACACACGCCATCAGCCGCCAACCATCAGCATCGGTCCAATGCCGTCTCCGTCTCATCAGTTAGTACACACTCAGAGGCGGCATCGATCACTTGTGCGACTAGTGTTCCACCGATCAACCCAACCGACAGAACAAATAACTGAACAACAGAAAATAAAATAAAAAAGAAAATAGAAAGAAAGAAAAAAAAAAGAGAAAGAAAAGTGCAAACGCAAAAGCCAAAAGAAAAGCGAAATAGGCAACAGCAACAACAAAAGCAACAACAACAACAACAACGACAACAAAAGACAAGTTTTTCGTTTTGGTTTGAAATTTTTTTCTTGTGCCGTTTTTGTTATTACTATATAGTATACCTATATTTTGTTATGGTGAACGAACGCGAGTGTCCATATATGGTTTAAGAGGTAACCAGCCAGAAGGAAATAACCGCCAGCGTGTAAGTAGGGAGAGGCATGGATAGATGGATGGATGGCTGGATAGATTGATGGAACGGGAACGGGGACAAAAAAATAATAGCAATGTGAGATGAATGAAATGGGGGTATGGGAAGGCTAGTGAAGGCGTGGCCAAAGGCTTTTCAATTATTTTTAGTAGTGCGCATAACTTTGGGCTGTCAGGGAAAGAAAAAGAATTTCTGTCACGACACCTCAAAAAATGCACCTGAAAGAAAGCCAAAGAAAAAGCGACGACAACTTTGTCTAAATATACCAATATATTTATATATATATATGCACATACATGTGTATCTATGTATGTATGTATATACATATGTATGTATGTACAAAGAACGATACAGATCTAAAGCTAGAAATAAATAAATAAATAAATTTTGGTATTTTTTGGGAGAGGGATGCATGAGAATGAGAACGCAAATGTACGGAAAAATTTCGACAAAAATAGCGCAACGATAGGCACTATTTTTACGTACCCCAACCATACGATGGAGGAGCATTTTGGTTAGATATCTATACACACACACACACACACACATTTAGACTTAAATATATATATATACATATATATATGCATATATGTACATATACATACCACACATTTGTCTATTCGAATAGTATTTGACTAGATCAGCTACATAGCCAGGCTAGTCCAATTGGAGAAGTAGCAAGCCGACCCATCAAAATGTGCATGTGCAGCAAGCGAAAGCATAGTCCGATTTTTTTCTCAACTGTATACATGCATGTATGTATGTATATATATGTATATATCAACTATTAAATACATATGTATATCTGAGCACAATACACACTCTACATAACCGACAATTATCTATAATCTTCCAATTTTGAAATCTCATGACAACAGCAAAAGACACAAAATAAAAAATAATAGAAAAATCATAGCTAAATGAGATTTGTTAATAGTATCATATGGAACCAATCTTATAATAATATATGTTTTATGAATATATTGAATATTTTCTTTACTACATTAACTGCAAAATATCGACTCACATCAATATAATGATCAGTTTAATATAGTATTTTGTAAGATCCAGAGGTTCAAGTGGAATCTTCCGATTAATCACTTTTAATATATGTATTCCTTAGCAAATAAACAAATATGTATACAAACATATATATTTTGGAGAATTTGAGAGTATAATTAAATTTCTTGAATTCAAATAGGTTAATAGTTTTAATCTATCACGTATACGTAATGATCAATTTTATTTGAGTTTACGATACTTTTCTTTAGAAAAGTACATTTATAAGTATTAATTAAAATAAAGTCTTAAAAGGCAAAAAAAAGCTTTTTAAGTAAAAAGATAATCAATGTAATACATTGGACATATTAAATTAATTTTATGAAATCTCTATAGGTACTTATCCTTTGTTTTTTCATCCTAATGTAAGATTTGCTTAAATCGTTATCAGATATAATGATAAGCAAAACTTGTTTGCTTGGTAGTAAATGGAAAATTTGTTGAATCTATTGCTATAGTTATAGTTACTATAGTTATACATATGTATGTATATGACTTCTTTCCTTTTTTGTTGTGCTCCTTAAGTAACTTCTTTGTTCGATGTGAGTATGTTTTGTACTCCATATGGGGATTGCTATAAATACTATATACTATAGATGCTATAATTTGTTTTCCTCATTTTCTTTTTGACGAGCACAATTCTTGTTACTTAGTTAAGCGTAACGTGTTCACAATGTTCTCTTCTCTTTCCCATCAGACGTTGTTTCATTAGATGTTGTGTCTTCTTTATGACTTTAAAAGCCGGTTTAGTTACCCTGTATCCCAATGGGTAGAAGGATGTATTAAGATTTTAGTTAAACAATGCAACGAACAACAGCGGAAGCATGTTCAGTATTAATCACATGTAGTTGCATAACTTTAAAGGGTGTTAATGACCTAAAGTATAGCCAATGTGATGCAGAGAAACAGACATTCTTTTCTCTTTTGGAATTGCTGTCTTTTCTATTCTTAGTTTCTACAAAAAGAAAATTTATTTGACCAAACGTTTATATATACAAATGTTATGATCAAAGTTTTAATCTAGTATATGATTAAAGATCTATGTTAAAGCGTGCTAGTTAAAACAGTTAAAAAATTGCCAAAATGGAACAAACCCAACTAATTATTATAAATTTCCAAATAATGGCTAAGACTACATGTTCTCCAAATTTTCAATAATTATCTTCCATTATTTTTTCACCGTTTCATAATCAAACCAATTGCCAAATGTTGGGGTGCAGGGGGGCTTCTGTTCTTTCTTTGTTTTGCATGTCAAAATAATTCTCGTTTTTCTGGTATCTTTATGTGCTTAAAATATATATATATATGTACATACTTACGTACATACACTATAAGTATGTACAATGTGTATGAGAAAAACGCAAAATACATTTCTTTTTTCAATATTTTCGACTTACTTTTTTTTTTTTGCTGTTTTTCTTATTTTATTTGGTTTCTTTTTATTCTTCATTTTTTTTCTTTGGAGGCTCCTGGTGGGCGTAGTTTATCCACTGACGGCCTTCCCTGTCCATTGCCAACTTTGGCTAAATTTAAAACAAATCATTTTTGTGTTATTCTTGATTATTAACTAAAATAACAAGCGCAACAATATACTACAACATTAATCATTCCCTCCACCTTTTCACTTGACACTGCGGTAGTCCAAGCCAAATTGGTCTAGGTTGAGGGAATTGGGAAGAAGGAAACGAGCAGTCAGTGACCAGTCAGTCAATGACCAATAGCAATTGCAACTGGCAATGTTCCCTATGGTCAGATGAACAAATAATACTGCCTTCGCCCCCCCTCCCCAAATTACTTCTCATCCTTCTTTGTCTTATGTTGCTCATGCATCCAATTCTCCTCCTACTTTTCCCCTTGCTGCGTTTCCACCTTTGCGCCGTGGCCAACATTGCTGCCGCCTCATCTTCTTCATTCATTTCAATTGTTTCCATTTTGATTTAAATGCTTGGTTGGGTTTGGGTTGTTCCGCTTTGGCGGAATTACGCCAAATACTTTGGCACTTGCCACTTGGCATAAAACAACTAAAAACAAACAACAACAAACAGAAACAATAAAACAAATTAATGAAAAATGAAATCAAAATTAAAATAAAAACAAAGTTTGATTTTAATGGGGTTACGATCTCGAGATACCCTGTAAAAACGATAATAATTAATAAGAAATTTTTTAATCAATGCATCTTTACAATTGGTGTTAAGAAGAACATCATAAAAGACCTTAAATCAAATTTAAACCTATAAAATTTCTACAAATTACATTATTATTTTTAAAGAATTAAAAAATATTCAACAATTACTAAAAGGCATCTACAAGAAGTGTTTATAAAATGTTAATATATTTTATATAAATTTTTTATAGTAATGTTGCGAACTGTAATATACCCTTTTATACCCTTTCGAGTATATAGGGTATGCAATTCATTAAACATATATTGTTTTGTGTCCCACATATTTGAGTTGGCAATTAAAATAAAAATGTTTGCCAAATTAATATTAATGTCTATAATGTTTAATTTGTCTAGAATTTTCATACCCTATATGAGACAACTAAACAATATATTAAAGTTGCCAAATTTTGAGTTTAAATAGGGTTCAACATTCATAAATGTGAAAATCCATATTATAAAAACATTTTAAATTTGGAGTCACTTTGTTAATTGGCCTATATCAGAATTAGAACCATAAAATTGTTTTCAAGATCTTGAATCGGATTCGAGTTATGCTGGAATTTCAAAATTTTGGAAACTGTTTAAAAACTGTGCTAGATTATTCATTACAAGCTTAAATTTAAGAGACTTAGTTTGTTCCGTTTAATTTCGGGTATTCTTAAGTCGTTGCCATTTTCTAGGCATTATATGTACATATGTATGTATATATGTATACAGTTAGTTGGTACATAAAAAAAGTAACAATGCTAATAAAGAAGGAAATGCATCTTTTCTAAAATTAATGGTCTTTATACTACTCACCCTTTCTAGTTCTCTCTGTTTCTCTATCTTTAAAGATATGTCTCTCCTACTCTTGGCCTCTTCTTCTTATTCTTCCACTTTCCGACTATCTATTTCTCTCTCTCTCTCTATGCATACATTGTTATATATGTATATATGTTTAAATAATTTTAAACTAAAAATAGGACCGCGTGTTTGTTTGCCTCTCGAATATGTTCGCTTATATTTATTTATTTGTTCTTTCTTTTTTTTTTAATTTTTGCCTTATGCCTGACCAAATTTGGTCAAAAAACCAAAACAAAAATTTCAAAAATCTGTTTTTAAAATGGGCGAGTTTTTGCGTCGTCGTTGAAAATACCAAAATATGAATTTAATTTTATGCGGGGTCTATAAACGTTTAATTGAACAAATTAAAAATGCAGATAAAGCAAATGGGAAAAATCAAATTGCATTCACTTACATACATACATACGCACACATACATATGTATGTTTGTATTTATGTATGTAAATACATAACAAATGATTCATTAAATACATCTATATCTAAGTGGGCGAACTGAAAAGTATTTCGATCTTTAGGCCAAATTAATGCTCTTTCAATGTAATTTTTTAATTTTAACATTCGTTTTTTCCGATGCATTATCCGTATACAATATGTATATATTTTTGAGTTTTCACTAAAAAGTAGACATGAAATACTGTATTTAGATATCCAGATATATATTTTTATACCCGTTAGGGTTAAAATCCTCTAATCACCTTTACATGTCAACCGTCAGGTGTGACGGAATCCCCTTGATTGTCCCTTACATTTTAAATCCTTATGTATTTTCTATTTGTTATTTTTATTATGTTTATATAGCTCTACTATTAAAAGGGAGATTATTAATTAGCAGCATGCCCGGAAGTAAAATTTGTCTGGCAATGTCTAAGGATTTAATATTGATTGATTTTTCTCTGATTACTTTTTGTGACGAGCGTTTGTGATCGCTGCGGGAGTGTCTAATATACTTTACGCTTTCTTTATTTCAATTTTTATCTATAGATTTTGTTTTTTTTTTTTTTTGGCACGATGAAATGTTGGCGTGGCCGACACATAGTATGTGTTCATCGGCTTTATTTAGCCTGAAAAAAAAGGGGGAAAAAAAACCAACAACAGCTGGTTAGTTCAGAGAGAACAAGAGACAGAGAGAGATAGAGAGATGCCATTTTCCGGTTGATAAACAAATGATGAAAATTGAAATATTTGTTTCTGTTGGCTTTTCAGGTGAAAACCACGCGTATTACCAATACCTACAGCAAGACTGGTAGCAGCAGCAGCAGCAGCACTAGCACTAACAACAACAGCAACAATAACAGCAACAACAACAGCAACAAAATCAGCTCCTCATCACCAGTTCCACGTTCAACTTGTGACATCGAGGACATTTGGGACGAAGACGTGCTTAAGCAATTGGTAGGTTTTAAAAATCACATGCAAAATTATTGTTAAACTTTGTAATTTTGTTTTTTTTTTTGTTTTTGTTTTTTCTCCAGCTGGAACAGGCCTCCAACTACGAGGAGCGTCGCAAAATCCGTGCACGCTTACGCGAACTTATGGCGGAACGCGAAGGTAAGTTCTTTCATGCTTCCATTAAAGATGCTTCTTTACGCACACATACACTCAAACTCGACTAACACCAAATGGAGAGGACCACCTGTAGTAAGTCCGTGGACTTGAGTAGAGGCGATAATATTTTTATATAATTTATATCTTGTAGATTATGCACACAAAATAGAAGGTAGCTAGACAGTTAAAATAAAAGACGCTCTTAAAGAGATTGTGGCCGATGTGCAAGGTATTGCATTATTTTTTAGGAAAAGCGCATTCAAAATATTTTTCATCTAACATTGAAATCCAACAACAGTTCAGCGTGTAAAAATTCGTCGCGTCTCTCGTTACCCGTTACTGATTGTACTCGTTGATTGTCTTTCTCTTCCTCAATTTGATCAAGAAAAAAGGCAAAAAAAGAAACCTTCAGATGGTTTTGTCACCTGTTTACCCCTTCCAATTGTACCCTGCCCTGCATTTTTTTCTATTTTTTTATAATGCTTGATGTTGTTGCGTTGTTCATACTCGTTGCGAGTCTTGTGAAGCCTCACTCTTTCTACTTCTATCTCTCTCTTCATTTTCTCTAATTCTCCAAAAGACAAAAAGGTAGGCGATATAGCCGCTGCCAAAAAGCAGGAGGAAGCAGAGGAAAGCAGTGCCAGTGAGTATGAAGAGATAATCGAAGAAGTCACCGACTACAGCGACGACGAGGAAGAGGAGAAACCAAAGGGCGAAAAAGAAAAGCAGCAGACACCGAAAACCACTGAATTAAAGACAAACACCACTCACAGCCAATCAACACAAAAAGTTGAACAAAAATTGGCCAAAGTTGAGCTGGAAAGCAAACAGGTTGTCGACGGTGCCCAAGTGGAGGTCAAGCAGGGTGAGTCCCTGCCAGCAGCAGCAGCATCCACAGCAACAACAACAGCAGACGCAGGTGCAGAATCAGCAGCAGCAGCAAAAAAAGTAACAACAACAGGAGACGCTGTTATAGCCAACAGTAGTAGTCTTAGCAGTAGGAACATTAGTAGTCAGGTTAGCCAAAAACTTAGGACCAGGGACAAAGCGAAATCGGACACAATGCCAGCTGGGGGATCGTCAGCGACTACAGGTCCGCAAGTGACCAGACTGAGTGTGCCTCAAAAGGAGGATTCGGGTACGGAGAGTGGTGAGGATTTGCGTCTACTGGCCGCCGGTTTACGTGATACTCTCCAACAACGCAGTAGCGGGGATTCCAGTGAAGCTAATCGCTCTCTTGTCGAGGAGGTCACCGATGCTCTCAGTCGATTGGAGAGTTCATTGAAGCAAGGGAGCAGCAAAGAATTGGCAGTCGATGGTGGACAACGTCAAGCTTTATTGGCTCTTGTGGCACGTCTGCAAACAGGGCTTAATGCTCCAGAGAAATTGCCCAGCGATGTGGAAAGTATTTTACCGCCAAATCAAAATGAGGATCAGTCGCCGAGTCCTGAATTTAATGGTCCCGATGGCCAATCTGGCAATCGACAGCAGCGCTTTGCCAAACGTCGTCAGCGTAATAGTCGATACACTGTCGGTGTGAGTCGTGAGGAATTGGCCGATGCTCGACGCTACATGGAGGATATGTTGATGCTAGACAATAAGAAGAGTTTTGTCCCGCTTGAGAAGAATGCCAGTTCAAGTGCAATACAGCCCGGTATACAATTGTATAGACCAAATCAATTTGTACCTAATCAGAACATCCCAACGGGATCCCAGCTTAAACCTTCCACAAATAATAACAACAATAGAAGGCCTCTTTCTGGTGACTATGCCGTAAGCTTTGCTACCTATAATAACGATCAAGCGAACCAAAATCATGCAGAGGAAGCAATCAATGGTAGAGATGGCTCCACTCGATTCAATGGTGCCAGAAAACAATTAATGAAAAGAGCGAATACCATTGACATACCGAAAGCTAAGGCCAAGTACAATGCGGATTGTGATAGCGATTCGGACGCTGATTTAGATGGAAGTGGTCCTCATCTGGGCCTAAAGCGGACTGTTCAGGTCAGTGTAAAGCGACGTGTACAGAATGCAGTGCCACCGTTCGAACCAAAGACGGAGAATGATCACAAGTTTTTGGCCTTTATTAACAAACAGAGCCATCAACCGGGTCTAGGATGGGGTGGTGGTTCATCACGCAGTGTATCCAATTGGACGCATAAGTTTGGTAATATCAAACATACTTTCGAAACGGGAGCGGCGGCTCAAGCCACAAAGGGTAAGCCACCTCAGGCGCCAAGTCATGTGCCGGGTTGGGCTAAGCAAGAATTGAACCAGCAGCAGCGAGAGCAAGCCCAACGAGAACAAATGCAGCGAGAGAAATTGCAAAGAGAGCATGCACAGCGAAAGCAATTGCAACGAGAGCATTATCAAAAGGAACAACTGCACCGTGAACAATTACAACGTGAACAATTACATCGGGAACAATTGCAGCGTGAGCAACTGCAACGAGAACAATTACATCGGGAACAACTGCAGCGTGAACAATTACAGCGAGAACAACATCAGCGAGACCAGCGGGAGCATCATCAGCAAGAGCAAGCTGCTGCGGCCCAAGCTCAAGCCCAGGCCCTAGCTGAGCGCCAACGGCGACAGGAACTTGAACGTCAACTCCGACTTGAACAAGAAGCCAGATATGAACGCGAGCAACGAGCTCGTCTTGAGCGGGAATATTACGAAAAACAACTCGAAATCCAGCAACTTGAGCGTCAACAGCAACTAGAACGACAACGCAAACACCAAGAGCAAATGGAACTTCAGCGTCGTCAAGAAATGGAAATGCGGCTACAACAACAAAAAGCACCTCTTAATCACTTTATACACGCTCCTCAATCTGTTTTTAGGCCCATTGAGCATGATCAGGTACCGGCGCCTAGTATATTTAAGCCTATAGCACAAAAGCATGGCAGTCAACCAGCCACTTGGCAACCACCTTCTACGCAATCCAAACTAGGAAAGCATCTACAAGCCCCCAGATTGCCCCAGGCATCATACAACAGTAACACACCGTCGCCTTCATCAACAGCAACTTCGCCCATCGGCCTACCCTGGGTGGCAAAACCTAAGGTGGATAACAGTGACTTTAAGCGAAAGGCTCATCACTTTGAAGAGCGCTCGCTCAGGGATAATCTTGAACAACAGCATCAAAATGTCCATGCATCCAATGCGTATCTCCAACGTCACAACTCACTGCGTTCGAAATCACCACCTCCCGTTTTTACCGAATTTAAGAAGCGTCCTTCTCTACCCAATGCCATGGATCCAGGTACTGCTAATTTGGGTGTTACTTATCAATCAGCACCACCGCCCCCACCACCCACCAATATCTCATTCACCTATGCTGATTTTCCGCCTGTGCGTAGAAATCAAAGCCATTTAAATAATTACCGAAGCCAGCCTTGTCTGCCAAGTGCTGTAGATCAGGCGGATCCACTTACCAACCCCTTAGCAGCCCCTCTGGTGTTGACCACTTCAAATCCTACATACTTACCCCCGAGTACGGCGCGTCCCACTTTTGATACGTATCCTAATAATATTGTTGATGTGGATAGTTCGCCGACAAGTCCCACTAGTTTTCTTACCGTCCCTGCCATGACGGACAACACAGATGATGATCTGGACATGGATTCAGATAACAATATGCTCGAATATCGCGTAGAGACCAAGGTGATGCGCAAGCCAAGAAGTCAAACGGCTGTTACAGTGGCCGGCCGACGAACAGCTCATATGAGTGATGATGAAGTCTTTGGAAGGAATTCTCGGGCAGCTAAATCGCTACTCTATACCATGAAAAGTTTGGGTGGAAGTGGAAATAATGGTAATGGCAATAGCCATGGTCATGCCAGTTCAGAAAGTGAACGACAGCCGGTACTAAATAGAAGCCGAGAGGCAAAACCTCAATCTCTGACAGCGCCGAATTCACCAAAGCCAGGCGGTTGCCTTTCACCGGATGGACGGCTGTACCAAGCCCCATTAGTGGAACCGCTGTTTCCTAAGCTGAGCAATTATGAGGCGAATCGACAACCGCAATATTCTTCAATTCCTTCGATCCCTGTCAGCATTAACTATCAGGCGAATCCAACTTACACTCCACCAACGCCTATACAATCCCATCCTCGTCCGGCCACTGATAACGGCTATCTGGGGGAGACACATACCTCATATGTAGTTACTTATCCGATGGATGATTCGGCAGACGAGCAAGAATCTTCTGTGAGTCAACGTCTTCGACGTACATCGGAACGTTCGAATGCCAGTTCTTCATTATCCCTGCCTTCTGCTAGCACTAGCTGGACACCGAATCCGGTGCATAAGCAAGTACCTGTAGCTACACCACCTCTTGTGGATCGCAGTAATAAGCCACAATTGGCACCAAAACCTGAAACCCAAACCCAGGTGCCACCAGCACGTCCAAGATTAAGTATTCGCAGTCACACCATTGGGGAAACCAGTTTAACGCGCCCTCAGGCGCCTATGTTACGGCAGTCGGCTGTTATTGATCCAGCTCCTGTGCCCCTTAAGAATCGGGTTATGTCTCAGCAATCGTTGATTGTTGCCCAACAACAACAACAACAACGAAAAGAGCAGCAACTAAATGAGCTTCGGCGTAAAAGTTTGGGCAACGTTCTTGAACATCGCGGAGTGACTTACTACGAACATCAGCAACATCAACACCAAGAGTATAAGTCCTCTGCTCCAGCAGATACTCCAGATATAGTAAAGTCGTCGCTTCCTAAAGAAAATGCACCATTATTAAAGAAATTTGGACCTCCACAGAGACATCATTATGTGCCCAATGCCTATCAGAGCCCTCAGTTGAAAACCAGCAATCAAGTGACTACAACATCATCTACATCAACAACAAGCTCAGTTCAACGTGAGATCATCCATCAGACGAAACCAACCATAGTGGAAATCCCTGCCACACCTCAACCGCCAGCTGATTTGCCACCTGAAGAGCAAATTCCACGCAATATAGTTTTTAATAATGTTAGTGCGTTTAGCTCTATGAGTAGACGCAGCCAGGACGAGGATCACCAGCAGCAGCAACAGCATGGCAATGGAGCAGGATCACGGATCAATCGCCTTAGCAAATGTGACTCATGGACCCAAATTTGTCAGCAGCAGCAAAGTAGTCCAGCTCAACCTAAATACAATCAAGCCACATCTCCCGGTGAACTAAGACGGTCTAAATCTGGACATTCGCTTGCTGTACCCAAGCTTTATGAGGCTGGCATTGATAAATCCCAGATAGGCGAAAAGCAACGCACAGTGGCAGCATATTTTTCGGGTCAAAAATCACCCACAGGTGTTGGTCAAATGGATGAACTTCGAACTCTGACGACAAGTTCAACGACAACTTCAAGTTCACGGAAATCGGCCATTAATCGTACCAAGACCAGCGAGAAGCTCTCAACAGCACGCAAATCTTTAAGTTCATTAACCAGCACCTCTAACGGTAATGTCTCTACAGCGGGACGAGGTGGTGTGGCAATATCATCGGGTGGTATTATTGGTGGTGGCCTTAGTCGTAGTGCCACAATGCCGCACATTGCGAATATCAATCTGCTCGACGAGAGTAATGTGGAAGATGCCTTCGAACAGCTCATGATGGGCGCTTAGAAAGCTGAGTAGCATTGCTGCTCGCTCGCTCACTCACTCAATCACTCACCCACCTACCCACTCAGACTCAGGCATTCCAGTTTCCGGAGACGCAACTGGATACACTGCACACCCACATATCGAACGAACTGTAACTGTACTGAACATACTCTATACGGTTTTGTTGATCGTTTTTCTTTCCTTCTTCCTTTGTTTTTCGTTCTCTTTTTTTTTTTTTTTTTTGTTGTTGTTTAGGATTAGCAATAAAACAAATTTGTTTGAGTTACAATTGTTACACCTATCCTAAGTTACGAGACCAGCAAAACCAAGCGGAACGTAAAGTTTCCATAGTTGTTTTTGCCTTCAATTAGGCCGAGTCGGGAGGGGCCACATGTGGTTTTGCATTCACACACATAAACCCACTCACACACATATACACACACACACAAGCACATATACATTCATAGAGTACACTGTAAAAAAAATTAGAAAAAGAAAAGTTTGCTGCAGGACAACGCCGTCGCAACAACATCAACAGCTGAGATTTGTGAGTTTAATTGAAATAAAATATAAAAAAAAAAACAATCCGAAGAAAATGTACAGAATTGCCAATTTTCAAGCCGTTTCATGTATTAGCATTTACTCTTTTCTTTTTTTTTTTTGCGCCCAGCCTAACTGCATAATTCCATGTACATACATACATGCATACATACATACATATTTGATTTTGTTGCCTGTCGTTTCTTTTCCCTCAAAAAGTCCTTTACCCTTACACATTTACTTTAGAGATGGGCGCCTGAAATTTATAATGAAATTGTAAAGAATTGTTACTTTTAAAACGTTTTTATTTAAAAAATGTCCGATTTATGAGCCCATTTTATATGCAAACAGTATTCAAAGTTTTTCAGAAAGCCAAACATTTTTATAGCAATCATCAATCAAAGTCAAGCTTTTACAAATAGTCATTAATCAGTGGTTAATAGTTCCAAAATTAATATTTAGGATATTAGTCGAGAAATTCTTTAAATTTACTATAAGGGCATACAATGTATACATTTATACGTATAAATATATATGTTTGAAAGAATCGGAGTTAATTTTCGGTAATATTACTCGTAAAACATCATAAAATGAAAAGGTAACATTTTTATCGAATGCTTTGAGAGTTATTTTTGGATAGTGATTTTTAGAGTTTTCAATTAGAGAAAAAAACTAATTGCATTAAGAAGAAACTGCAGTAAATTATCACGCACCCATCTCTAATGTTTACCAATTTATAAATACATATTCCAAAGCTTTACGTTTCCGTTGCGTTCTATCGCTCGTTGGTTGGTTGCTTGGTTGGTCCAACATAAGACAAACATTCCACACACACTTTTCAGAACAACAATCAAAAACCCCATGTCGTCCCTCCTGAACAAGGTTTTTTTTTTTTTTTTCGCTGGACTCCTTTTTTTTGTATATGTACATACATACATACATACATTGTGACCTACGCCCAAAAAAATACATTCAAAAAACGACACAAAGAACATAAAAATACGAGATAAGGCGACGATAGAATTTTTGAAATTTTTTTTATTTATTTTTTTTTTTTTTTTTGGAGGGGACAGGCAGTTGCTCAGCTTGCTGATCTGCTCTTGTCGCTAAGCATGATGTTCGTTTTTCCCCATTGTCTTCTTTTCTGTTTTTGTGTAAATAAATTTATTGTGCATGTTTCTTTGGTTTAATTTATTTTCTGTTGTATTGAAAAGCCACCAGAAAGGCAAATACCAGGCACCAACCACCGACACCGACGATAAGCCACACCATCAAATAATCACCGGCAAATTGTTTAGTGTGTTTTTGAATTTCAGTGTTGCCCCAGTTTAAGCGCCAGAGTTGCAAACATTAATATATATTTGATCTGGATATACATATATATGCATATACTTATATATTTATATGTATATGTGTATTTGAATTTTGTTTAGTAGCGCTTAATATTTGAATGTTTTTGTAGTGCCTGCCAAAAGTCAAGATAAATAGTACAAATAACCCAATTATATATATTTCGATTATCTTCTGTGCATGCCAATTTGACTAATTATTTGTAATGTTTGCTTTTTTTTCTCTTTTTTTTTATTTTTGAAAAAAAAAAAAACCAAACAAACAAATCGATCCTAAAACCATCTACTTCATACAGCACAACACAAGCAACAACAAAGCTCAACGACCAGCGAACGCACTGCGACCAAGTCAAAGGATGGCGGAGCCACTGTCACTACCACAACCACAAAAGGTTAAAGATTTTTATTTTGAACAAAAAAAAAAATAGAATATAAGATATTATATAAAATATATGTATATATACGCATATACAAACATATGTCTAAATGTATTACAATTTACAGTTACCACACGCACTGTGACTGGTAGTGGAGCTGCGACTTCCAAGAATATTTCACCTTTGGCCAAATTTAAGCAGCTCGATAAACAGGCCGCTGCTCAGCAGGCACAAAAGTAAGTTACTAGTTTTATATACAAACATACATACATATACCCATGGATACATACACATACATACAAACAAACATACATACATACATACCCAATGTAAAAGGAAGCACACGAACACGTACTTACCACGCACACACACTCATATAGTATATACAAACATACATTTGTAAAAAAAAATTTACTTAAATAGTTAATAAAAAGGATAGCAAACAATATTACATTATGATATTAGCATTCCATTTGGCACTATAACATTTACATAAATATATATATAGTAGATGCAATTTTTTTTTTCTATATCTGTACAGTTTTTAATCGTATTTCTATTTTCCTCAACTTTCTATTTGTTATTACCATATGTAAAGGGAATAGTTATTAATATTTTATAATAAATATGTTTTAGTGTAAAGAGTAAAAAGTCTTTTAAAAAAAATGTTGCCTACTTTTCTGGGGCAACATTATGTTTGCTTTCCTTTGATGAAAAAAAAAAATTGGATAAAAGAAATCACTTGTCTAATTATATCAACACTCTCATACACACACGAAAACACACAACTACCTTTGAATTTCACCCCATGGTAACCATTTTTCTCATAATCTGGTTTTGGGCTCTAAAAAATATTAAAATTAAAAAAACTCTACTGAAATGCGGCAATTTTTTTTTTTAAATATAGCGTGATATTTTAAATCTCCACTATTCAATTGTAAACCTTGTATATACATATGTATGGATGTTAGAACCACGCTACAAGTCTCTGTCTGTCTCTTTTTCTCTCTCCCTCTTACTTTCTCTCTCGGTTCTTCGCTCACTGTCCTTGTTTCTCTTTATATGTATGTACATATGTACACATATATTTACATATATAGTTTTATGGTCACGTTTTTACTGCAATATTATAGAAAAAAGATAAGACGATTTCAATTTTGACAGATTTTACAGGAATTATGTTTGTTACTTTATGACTTTTTATGTTGTTTCTTGCTAACACAAACATACACACGCACACATATACACACTTAAATTTACACATACAAAATCAAACAAAAAACCGATATGAATTTTTGTGTGAGTTTTTCGCTAAAATGTCTGCCCCTTCCTTACATTTTTGTTTTTCGGAACCTTTGAATCATTCTCGTTCAGATCATCTCCAACAACAAGCACACCCACGACCCCAGGCGGTTCAGCACAACCGTTATTCAAATTTACCGATCCGGCATTAAATGCGCGCGCCGCCACTGTCAAGGATCAACTTCTGCAGTGGTGTCAGCACAAAACGCAGGAATATGAGGTATTCCCCCGAATCCCCCAAAAACCCAATCTAAGGGCAAACAACCCAAAAAACCAAACAAAACAAAATCAAAATAAATAAATAAAACTGCATTAGAAAAACAGCAACAGCAAATCGCAAAAGCTACAACTATAGACCGTTACTTTTTTTTAATTCTGTTATTGCCGCTCGTTTCGATTAACTAAACTAAATCCAAAACAAAACACAAAAATAAACAAAACTAAGACTAAAATGAACAAACAAACAAGCCGCCTAACTCTTGGTTTGAAAGCTTTGAAAGGCTATCATCTAAGTACACCTATACACACACACACACACACATACACATGCACACCAAATTGCATACATACAAATACAATACACAGAAACATAAACATGAATATGCACGCCATTAGCGAAGCTTAGCTTGTTGTACCGTTATTGCGAACATTTTCCGCTGCTACTTTGAGCCCGTTTTTTTTTGTTTCAACAGTTGTTGCTTTTTCTATAGTATACACGAATACATAAACATACATATATAACTATGTATTCGTATTTTATTGGGGCTGGAAAAATGTAATGCTTTTTTTTCTCTTTGCTTTTTGCCAGATGCCATCAAATAAAAACCTGAAAAAAAAAAATAATAAAAATAAAAAAAAAACTCTATATCGCTCAATATTGAAACTGATAATTGCATATACTTATATACCTACAAACATATATTTGCCATATTCTTATCAAACATATTCTTATCCCCCCCGCCCGTGCCACCAACAGAACGTCCAAATAACCAACTTTAGTTCGAGCTGGTCAGACGGCTTGGCCTTCTGTGCGCTGATACATCATTTCTTGCCAGATGAATTTGATTATAATAAACTAACCAAACAAACTCGACGACATAATTTTGAGCTGGCCTTTAGCGTAGCTGAGTGAGTATTATCAAATGAATTTTGTTATTATAATATTATTAACTTGTTGGCCGAAAGAAAAATATGTTTCCCATTTTTGTCTGCAATTTAAAAACTAAATTTTTGAATTTATTGTAAAAAATATCATAGATTTTGTATAAGTTTTTGGGATGCCATTTTTAAATAATAAATTATATACATACTTGGGATATTTATACATTTTATATTTGCAGTTCTAAACTTGGAGCTATTTTAATTTGGTATATATTTATTTTTTTATCTTTCTCAGCGAAAAAGCGGGCATTGCCCCTTTGCTGGATGTCGAGGATATGGTGGAGATGAGTCGCCCCGATTGGAAATGTGTGTTTGTCTATGTCCAAAGTATATATCGTCGTTTTCGCAATTGTCAGTGATTACAACCCCCCACTCTCTCCTTGGGCACCCAGCAACAAACCGAACAACCAAGCCGCCCCCGCACAAATCGGCAAGCAACAGTTTTAGCATTTTGTGTTTAACCTCAAGAAACACGCAACCTAACTATATAATTATATTCTACGTATATAAAAACATATATAAACGTTTATACATATATACATACATACACACATAACTACTCTACGTACTATAACCCAAGAAAATGGCAGCTGGCTCGTCGTCGAATTGAACAGCAAAAACAATTTATATGTTTTATTTAATTATTTTTGTTTTCATTATTTACTTTCTTTGATTTTATTTTACTTCTTACTACTATTATTTGTTAAAAAGAAGAAAAAGAAGAAAAACTATTCAATAATTGTTGATTTATATATTTTTTTTTGTACTAATAAATTATTGTAACAAAACTTTTACTAAAAATCAAAAAGCAAAAAAAAAAAAATTATTAAATAAAAATGCGATATCAAGTGAAATATATTGTATCTATAACTAATAATGTTCAAGTAAGCCTTTTATTATACATACATTCGTGTAACGTGCGTCCCCCTCACAGATCGGAGTAGACTTGTCTTTCAATTTCTATACACAATTAACATCAGTTGACACAATCAGTGAAAGTCTAGCGTTTCAGCTTTTATGTAAAAAATGTCCAATCAAAATTTTGTGTAATAAGTTCGTATGTCAATATCGAGTTCGTTACGCCGACCACCACCATACGCAAGAGTCGGACCAACGTTGGAACCACAGAAAGCATACCCACTTGCCTAAAGCATTTCAACACCCATTGTCATTTTGTTTATCTCTATCATGCCCCAACAACAGACGACGCAACCTTATGTCCTGTCCGAAGCAACAGCAATTAGACTATTCAATAGTGTGGTAGCCAGTAGTGCTACTCCACCACCACCACAACAAGCACCAGAGACAGCATTACTGCCGGTATCAGATGCAACCGAAGGAGTCGTATGCAACAGTGTTAGGGGCAATGATAGCCACACTGCCACTGCTGTAGATCCACCATTGGCTTTCATATTGCCCACTAGGCCATCGCGTCAGTCATTGCAGGAGAGCATTCATTCTGCCAATGAGTGGGGGAACTCGTGTCGTATCTGTCGATGGAATCGCAGCGACATGGAAATCATTAGTTGTCCCTGCATGTGCAAGGGCAGTGTGGTAAGTTCATACATGGTACAGGTTAAAGAAACGGCAAGATAGTAGCCAAACTAAAATTTTAGTACAGATTACTAACGGAACATAAAATTATAGTTAGTTCTAGAACTTCGTAAAAAAAATTGCCTGAATCAATCCAATCAAAATATGATGACAATTTTGTTTAGAATCTAAATTTTTGCATCATGTAGTATGTAGTATGTATGTATGTAATTAGGGTAAATCGGTTAAAATGCCTTTTCCCCATTTTTTCATTTATCTTTAGCTAGTCTTATCGGAAGGAATTGAATTTTAATTTCAGCCGCATCTTTTTTTCCATTCCATTTACATATTATTTTATTAGGGTTTTGTACATCTTAAATGCCTGAAACGCTGGATTATGCATCGTCGCGATAATCGTTGCGAAATATGCAATGCCACATTTGATATAAATGAATATCATGGGAGTCTGAAGCAAATGATGCGCACCTTCTGTTGCAGCCGTTGTTGTGGCCTAATTGTGAAGCATTTGCTATTTAGCGCCTCATTGATGCCGTTGGCCCACATCATTTTGCAGCAGGTACGCTTCTGTGCGCAGCGATTGCGGCTACTCAATTTGCTGATTACTGCTTATCTGCGATTCTTTAATTGTGTACAGGTGCTCCAATGCATGGATAACTTAAACCAGGGCTGTACCGAGCAGCTAACCGTGCAGGAGGTATTTGTGGCATCATGCGCTTTGCTGACATCAAGTGCATTATTTTTTCACTTCTTTGAATTTGTGACAACGCGCTGTTTGCTGATTCGGAATATATTGCGGCACTGGTGGCTGTTTGGCAGTACGAGCGATTTTGCCTTGGTCGATATTGATGACGATTCTGTAGATTTCTTTTAGGACAAACCCATCGAAATGCATCGAGAGTGCTTTGATCCTTCCAAAATTAAAAATTGAATACCATAAAAATATATCTGATTAACATTTTTAAATTGTAGTTTGATTTTAAATTTTCTATTTTGTAACATCCAAACACTTTCTGTCTATATCTGAATTGATTATAAATAATTTCGTTTAAATAATATCTAGGTTTTTTGGTAAGACCTATGACATATGTATATACATACATACGTACGTATAACTTTGTAAAATTTATTTTCCGGTATTACAAAAATATATAGCAAAGTCGCGAATCTTAATAGCAAAGTTGCAAAATTAATAAAAAATGTGTCTTTGCTATTTATTTTTGTTCAGGTTTGCGTCTGGGATACTCGTTTTTGTTTTGCCATCAAATAACGGGAAGTTATTGCACTGGAAGCGAAATATTGGCCGAGGAGTGTGACGAAAAAGTGTGTTGAAATATTGGAAAGTCCGGTATTTTTGTTAAACAGAAAAGAAAGCATTTTCAACTCCATAAAATAAATATTCTTAATAAGCATCTATAGAAGACAATAGGATTGGTAAGTTCATTAATTGATCATAGGGCCACCATAAGAACTATCAGTTATACTGTAGACAATGCGGCGTTCAAACATAAATTTACCGCAACATATATAAAACCACAATAAATGCTTTCTGGGTTATGATTTCGTAATTGACTACAAAAAAGGTTCGCTGGTTAATGTTTTATTTTTTTTCAGTGTTGTTTTTGTTTTCAAGTTGTGAGGTTATACGTTAAATTAAATGTGTGTCATATTAAGTTAGTTCTCAATTTCCCGTGTTCTTTAGTTAGAACAAAAGCGGAATGGACTGAAACGAAACAAAAGGAAAAAGTGGAAATGGGTGGAAAAACTACGATTCATTCTAAGCCAGCAATAAAGGAAACTTGTGCGTGCATTTGTGTGTGTGAGTGACGACATTGACCCGCCACCGCCTAGCCTGGGCCGAAGTTGCCCTGTCGCCCGCCCCCGCAAGTAAAATGTGCCATGTTATAGTTGCTTTTAATTGGGCAAAAGGTGGTTAGTGGTGTATTAAACTAAATAGGGAATTGACTATAAAATAGAAAAAAAAACTCAAATATGTTTAATCGACCTGTAGGAGCTGGCGGAGGAGCGGGAACGGCAACTGCTTTGCCAACCGCTCCCGGTCCCACTCCTTCAAGCTCTGCAGCAGCGACGTCTGGCCCCTCTCCTCCACCCCCATCGCCTGATCTCTATCTGCGTCCCTTACCCTATTTGGATGCAAAATGGTTGCGTGCCGATCTCATTGCCTCTTTGCGCAACTCATCCGACTCGGCGGTATTGTGGAATCATCTCATCCAGGACTGTGAGCTGGTCTCGTCCTCTGCAGCTCCTTTAATAAATGCCCGTGGCCAATTGTCCTATCTAGGAGACGATGGCAAGCATTATTGTGGCGCCCAGCAATTGAAGTGTTCCTGCTGCCAACCCGATTACTGTGGCCCACTCTCCGCCTGCAATTGTGACGGATGTCGTCCCTTGGACTCGGATACAGCCATCAAAAAGCTAACATCACAGGCAGCCCAGCAAGCGGCAGCCCACCAAAGTCAAGCCACTGATTTAATATTGAATACTTGGCTGTGGAGCCAACCGCCGATGCAGTGCTTGAAACAGGATTGCCAGAGATCATTAATAGGTGAATTGCAGGATTCAGCTTTGCGAGCTGCCGGCAATTGCTTATCTGCCCAGCATTTGCGTCAAGAGCTTTTCATCTATGAGCGTTACTTTGTGTCTTTAAAAAGAGCCAAGGAACTTGCTTTGGCCACCACACAAAGAAATCGTGGCCAGGCCCAGCAAACGCAGCCAGAACTGGCCAAACCATTATTGGAACGTACAGATGCAACGACAGCGGAACCAGCTGCTCTTGGTCTTGCCCGTGTGGGTACAAGAGCTGCTCTCAACTTTAGTTTTGCTTTCTTGCGACGAGCCTGGCGTTCCGGCGAAGATATGGAAATGTGCAGCGAGTTATTAAGCGAGGCTTTGGAATCCTTGCAAGAGTTACCCGAGGGCACACTCTTTGACGCAGCGGATGTGTCACCCTTGTGGCTGGAGGTAATGGAGCGTTCTATTAAATTTCTACGTCTTGTGGCTCTTGGAGATCCCATGGGTGGCAGATGTATGGCTCCACTCAATGATAGACATACGGCTTTGTGCCTCTTATTGGAACTTGGTGTCCAAAAAGGCACTCTGGCTGCCACCTTGGAGTGTGTCGTCTTACTACTGCTATTGTGGGACAAGGATAAGACAGGCAACGATAATCGGGATATGCCCAAGAAGACGGGTGCACCCTTGCTAAGCATTTTACAGCGGTATCAAAAAATTTCCGGAGGCTCAGCGGTGACATTCAACAATGGAGTAGACTCGTCCACTTCAGCTGCTTCATCTTGTATGGGTATGATGAGTGCCACCGAGACATTTTTACGATTTCTTATGCTGCCCAAAAGCAGCTCAGCCATTGTGGATCTGCGTCGTGCTGCCGTAGTCATAATATCCCATTTGGACCGACTAGTTCAGCCATTGATGCCCAGAAGTCTATTGAGAAGAAGCTTTAATACTCCTGCCACCGTTGCTGCCTCTCCACAGCAGCGAGTCTACGCATTGGGTTGGCCCTCATTATCCAAGGAGCAGCCTGGTTTTGGTGCCGAGCCAACGACAGTTACTCCTAGTTGGTCAAGCCAAGATCCATTGGCTGCATCATTACCGTTGCTAAATTGCCGCTTTCAAGTGAAGAAAGTTGCCTGTAGTGAGAGTTTACTCTTGTTACTTAGCCAAGATGGAAAACTCTACAACTGGCGTCTTGGTAAACCGGAATTGGAGCCTCAACTGATTGAGGAAAGTGCCCAAGAGACGATTGTAAGCATAGCTGGTCATTGCGAGGGACGACATTTCCTGGCGATTGACAATAATCGTGAGTTATACATAAATATTTCATTCACCAGCAAGTCAATCAATAATTTTATCTTAACCAATTCTTGTAGGTAATGCCTATTCATGGGGAGCTGGCGAGGATCATCGACTGGGTCATGGCGACACTCATGCCCGGGCTGTGCCCACTAAAATTGCCGCTCTGGATCGTTGTGTCAAGGCTGTGTTTTGCGGCTGTTCCTATAGTGCAGCCATCACTTGGAGCGGCAATCTCTATACCTGGGGTCGCGGCACATATGGACGTTTGGGTCATGGTAATTCGGATGATCAGTGTGTGCCCACCATTGTAATGGCTTTGGCTGAGCATGAGATTATCGATGTTGCTCTCGGCAGTGGAGATGCCCATTCATTGTGTCTGACATCGGAGGGTCTTGTCTATGCCTGGGGCGATGGTGACTATGGCAAATTGGGAAATGGCAATTGCAATAGCAGTCTGCAGCCCATACTAGTGGAAACGTTGCCTCGCGTGCAGCGTATCTTTGCCGGGGCCCAATCCTCCATGGCGCTAACCACAGAGGGTCATTTATACAGCTGGGGAAAAGCCAGTTGTTTGGGTCATCAGCAGGTGGAGCGAAGTGTTCAGGGTTGTAGTGTACCCAGATTGGTCAGCAGTTTGCAAGTGAGTTGCTCAAAGTTATTCCAGAATAATTTCTATTATTTCAATTGTTTCTCTTTCGTTTTCCAGCATAAACGTTTGGTGGATATTGCTGTGGGCGTGTCTCATTGCTTGGCCTTAACCAGCTGCGGGGAAGTCTTTGGGTGGGGGCGAAATGATATGCAACAGATATGCCCCTCCCAAGTTTCCAGTGAACCGTTGCTTCGTATGCCCATTCTGGTTAATCTCCCCACTTTGCCAGCCAGTGGAATTGCCTGTACTGCGTCACAAAGCTTAATCTGGACCCAGAGCTCACAGCAGGGCCTACCATTACGGTCCCCGTTTGTAATTGATTTGGGTGAACCCACATTTCGATTGCTGGATCAATTACTAAGCATGTGCAGCAGCCAGGACAATCGCCAAACACCGAATCAGGAGTCCGAATGCATTGCCGTGGCCTGTTTAAATCTTTTGCGTCTCCAGCTATTGGCATTGATTGGAAATGGCCTGGATCCGCGACAAGTCGGACTGGCCAGTGGTGGCAGATTGCTAAGTAGTCTCAAAACACGAATTCTTACTCTGGCTGGAGGTAGTCAAGTGCTTCGCACCATCCAAGTGGCCGCCCAACAAGCTCTACAGGTAAATACCGATCCCCAAGAGAAATGTATTCACTTAGATAAAATATGTTTCGTTTTTAAAAGGATGGCTGGAGTGTCTTGCTGCCCACCGCTGCTGAACGTGCTCAGACTTTGACTTCGCTACTACCATCAGAGCCGGGACAAGCCTCTTCGGCAGGACATCGCTTCATGACCGATCTTTTGGTTAGTTCTCTAATGGCCGAAGGCGGCTTAGAGTCGGCTCTTCAACATGCCATTCGTCTAGAGAGTAGCTCCTGTTCTGCCGATTGCGGCGATGGTATCCATTTGCCATTGCTTCAGCTTATTACACGGCTTTTGGGTAATAATGCAGCCCTGACCCAAACTCGTCTATCGCCATCGTTGGGTAAAGAGAAGCAGGAAGAACAGGATCCGGGACATTGCCATTTGGAACCCAGCCGAAGTCCCAGCCTTAGTCTATTACATCGTTTTCAGCGTCTACTCCTCGCCTATATCCATCAAGCCGATGCTGAGGAGGAAACCACAGGAGCAGAAGCTCTACTTATTCAATATCTACATAGCCTTATACCTGCCTGCGTCTCCACCCTGCAGCAGGCCCACGAATTGGCCGTACAATATCGAGATCTAGCTGGAGATCATCCAGTTGGACACTTGAGTCGCATACTTCAATCGGATATTTCAGATGCCTTGCTTCATGAGTTGCTTGTGGGTCTGGTATTGCTTAAACGAGATCGGCCTCAATGCTTGGCCAGTCTGCGTTGGGCTAGACTATTTTTGCCCTTATTGCGAGTCCTCGACAGACTTAATCGAGCCTTGGGTGAGGGAGAACTACGCGATGGCGATGATATGGGTTGGCCAGGTATTATTTGTCGTGGTGGACCCAAAAGTGGAACTCCACCAGCGGATCCCGAGACCCATTACGTGCGCAAAACAGACTTGGAGAATCTCATACTTGATGGAAATCGTTGTATTATATTAGCGGGCTATGTTTGTGATCTAACCAACTACAAGTAAGTGAAGACTCGATATCAAGATTATGAGTTCCACCTAAATATTTTTTGATTTTTTCTTTCAACAGTATGGAACTTTCATCAGAAAGCCTAAGAGTCATTTTAGAAACAGGATTGGGCAAAGATTTAACAGCAGAGTTGAGCAATCAATCACATAGATGTTCTTTGGAATACATCCTCCAGCATCACAAGTTGGGCAAGTACCTAGTGCAGGCCATGAATGATGAAAAGGTGAGACATTACCATTATTCTTACTTGCTTTTCCGAAACGTACTCAACTGTTTTATTTCGTTGTATTCCAATCTTCTGTAGCCAACATCGCCTGGTCCCAGTCGACTTACGCATTTCAGCTCTGAGTGCGCATTATCCCAACTACTTGGTTTGGTGGCCAATCTTATGTGTAGCGGTCCTTCGCTACAGCCTGCAGAGCTTCAATGTCGCCAACTGGACAAATCAGCTCTTCTCAGTGGTGGCCTTCTACTACTCCAGCCAACAAATCCATTTGATGAAGAGAAGGGCGAGGCTCGGAGCAGTCACAGTTGTCATAGTACTGCAGGTAACACACCGACAGAGTTGCCACCACCACTTATTCCTCTTCAACAACAATTGGGAACTGGCAGATCTCAGTTACAGCAAAGAATCGATGGCTTTATAAGTGGCCTGGCAGAGGCTAGACTATCAGAGCCACCCGTTTCTGCCTGGTTAAGCCTAACCGAATCCTATTGTAAGGCACATAATTTAATGTGGCATCAAGAATTTGCCACAGAACATCCCGTCCAGGAGTTAGAGCGTCTCCTTAGTGCTGTACTTATACGTCATCAGTGTTTGGGTGGTTTGGTCTTAAATGCCCTAGAACGAACTGAAACGGGTGAGATGTTACCTCCGCCCAAACAACTAGGCGAGATTATCGGATTGGTGCATCAGACCAAATGGTCGGTGGTGAGGACACGTCAACAGTTAAATCGCAGTTACAAGGAAGTTTGTGCCCCCATTTTGGAACGATTGCGGTTTTTACTCTATGAAGTACGTCCTGCAATTAGTCCCCAGCAACGAGGATTACGTCGCCTGCCCATTTTACAGAGAATGCCAAGATTCCGTTTGCTAGTGAGACGTCTGTTGCAGGAACTGCGTTCGGCTCGCAAGCCTGCCAAGCCCGAGGATCTATTAAATGCCACTATTCAGCAACAACAAGAACAAGAAAAGAAACCCCAATCAGATCCCAGCAAGCAGGAAGAAGCCGAGGAGGAGGAAGAGACATTGCTGCGTCGTTTAAACGAACGCCAGGTTTATGGTGAGGGCGAATTGGATACTGCCCTAATGCAGGACATTGTGGATTTCGCTCTTCAGGATAGCTGTGATGTGGAGACGGCTCGTCGGGCCATGTATTGCCAGATGCAGCGATTCCAATTACGTTTGGCAGGTTTGCAGCTAGTGCAACAGCTTCTTGAACTCCATGGTCTGTTGGATGCAGCTCAGTATAGCCTTATCAATGGCTTTTTGGGTCTCCATTTGAAATCTCCAACAGGATCTGGATCCGGTTCAGGTGGTTTCCTACATGTGCTGGAGCAATTGAATATGGTGAGTGCATATCAAAAGGCCCGTCTCTTATTAGCCCAAGCCCGTGTCTTAGACTGGGCGGTCAAGGAACTTCGTCGATTGGTTAATCAGGAACAGCAAGGATCTACTCGAGGCAAGGATAGCTCAAATCTCAGCACCTATGTGCTCCTTAAACGTTTGCCAAGGGCTCGATTTTTACTCAGTGTTTTTGGTATGCTCGCCAAGGAATTGGGTCCCAATGAGCTCGGACTACTCATTAATTCCGGCTTGCTGGGAACCATTCTGGGTCTCTTAGCCCAAACCGGTGGCGATACCCTTCCCGGTAATCAAATGAATTTCGAATTAAGTGTACTCTACGAGGACAGTGTGATGAAACAAAAATGCAGCAAAGCTCAACTAAGTGGTCCTGATCTGGCTAAGCTAATGAAAATTGGTACAAGAATTGTACGTGGAGCCGATTGGAAATGGGGTGATCAAGATGGTAATCCTCCAGGCGAAGGTCGTATTATAAGTGAAGTGGGTGAAGATGGGTAAGTTATTTTTCTCTGAAAAAATCTATTTCTCCCATTCCGTATCCTTATGCATTGACCACTTACAGATGGGTTCGTGTGGAATGGTATACTGGGGCCACCAATTCATACCGTATGGGCAAAGAGGGTCAATATGATCTTCAGCTGGCAGATAGCGCATTAAATGTGGCATCACCCACAGAACCAGATCGGGAAGATCTAACAGGTGCAATAGGTGTTGGAGTCGAAATGTCACCGAATAGTGAATCACATCCATCCAAATTACTGAGGCATTGTGCCAGCAAACTGCTACAGATTTTGGCTGTAGGTAGTGGTCTACATGGAGCACAATTGGACAAGCATGCCCTGCGAGGGGTGACCAGTATGTTTAGAGCCATCATCGATCCAAAGCCGGCTCTGGCTAATGTGGCCCAATCTCTCAACTGGTTGAATTTGGGCTTTATAAGGGCCATAGCAGGTAAAGATAAATGTCAATTGATTTTGTTTCATATGAAGTCGTAATCTTTTCATATCTTATTCTAGGTGATTGCCCACGACTTTGTTTGGAGTTAAGCACTCCCAGCTGGTTGGGACATTATCTATCATTACTGGAGCAGCCGGTGTGCAGTGAACGTAACATCTATCGGAAAATCCATTGCTTACGCCTGCTACAATGCATTTTAGCCCAGTGGAATGCTGAACAGGAGCCACGCATGGCTCCACTTGTACGTCAATTATTTGCCACTTTAGGCAGGATTGCCCTTCATTGTCCGGTCGATTATACCTTGCGACCCACAGCAGAGGGCAAGGCGCGAGTTCTGCTCACTGCTTCCCATTCGGGAAGTGTGGGTGAAGAATTGGTCTCTCTCCTACGTCGCTTGCATACTCTGCCCCATTGGAATTCTGTGATTAATTCTTTCCTAGCACAAAAACTCTGTGTTGCTGCGGAGCTGCTGGGTGAGCAACCATCCTGCGCAAATCCATTAGATAGTGAGCAGATCTTTGTTCTTGGTGTACTCAGTGCCATGGGTGGCTATGATCTGCGTCCGCGAGTTGGACTCCATTGTTTTCATGAGGGCAGTCACATGATTATTGCAAGTTTCACTCTCAAGGGCAGATGCCTACTGGCCATGGCCCAGGGTGGTGGAGGAGGAGGTGGATTTGTTAAAGTTCCCTTAAGCACAGTGGTGTCTCAATTAGATCATAGTGTATTTAGCCTGAGCCGCCTTCCCATGAATGAAATGCTACTCAATGCCTGGACTGTACTCCTTTATGGTCCGACAGCAGAGATGCGGGAATTACTACCAACCGCTGGCAATTCGGAGGGCCGTTTAGATCTGCCTCAGTTACGACGGCAACAACTTCATCTGGCCGTGCTACATACGAATAGTGTGCTCTATAGACATCAGGCTGCTCTACGCAAAATCCTCAAGCAACGTGCCCCTGGCGGATACGTTCAGGAAGCAGATCAAACATCTGGTCCGGGGGCAGATGAATCGACAGCACTCGCAGAGGAACCGCAGCTCTCACCCAGTAGCAGTAGGAGTAGCAACACCAGCCAAGATGCTCAGCTTTTGATTCAGTGCATTTTATTGAGGGCCACTCAACCATCGCCAGTTAAGGCTTGTTACAGTTATCTGGATCTATCCACAGCAGCCTTAAATTGTGTCCAATCTTTGGCCAATCAGGCTTATTTAGACCTGAACGAGGGATCCTCCGGTGTGTTGCCTTTATCATCACTCTTGGCCAAACCGCCACAGCCAACAATGGTGCATGGAGTACCTGTATACAATGTGGCCACTAAGCAAGTAAACCAACTAGATTCTAGCCAGGAGCGTCCGAAATTAACAACCCAGCCGGCGGCCAGTGATGCCCAATTGATTGGTCAAATAATGGAAATGGGATTCACGCGACGCACTGTTGAATTGGCCCTCAATCAGTTGTCCCTGCAGGCTGAGATAATGCCCACACCTGAGCAAATAGTTCAATGGATACTCGAACATCCCGATGTTTGCGCTAATACCATTGAGGAGGATCCAACAACAACGTCTAATGATCCCGAACCCGAGCCCGATTCGGACATTGAATATCCCAGCTCGAACTCAAACTCTTCATCATCCTCATCCACATCTGCCTCTTCGTCCGATACAGTGGAGGGACAACCGGCAACTTCCACAGTGTCAGTTAAATTCCAACCAAGGAAAGATTTCCAAACAGCCGATCATTATGCACTTTATGTCCGTGGCCTGGTTCGTCCTGGCATGACTGTGCGCTGTTGTCGCGATTTCGAGGAGATTAAGCAGGGAGACATGGGTACAGTTCTAATTGTCGACACCGAGGGTTTGCATGATCTTAATGTGCAGGTGGATTGGCGGAATCACGGTAGCACCTATTGGGTATGCTTTGTTCACATTGAACTTGTTGATGCTCCACCGGCACGTGATGGCGTTTCTGCCCAACTGCCACGACCCCCGCCAATTGTTGTGGGAGCACGTGTTCGCTTACGCTCCTCCAGTCGCTATGGGATGTTTAATGTCCAGCTACGCACTGCATCGGGCGTGGTCAGTTCTGTACGTGGTAAACAGTTGACTGTGGATTTTCCCGATCTACCTGGCTGGCAGGGACATATCAACGAAGTGGAACTAATTGGACCACCGCCACTCCAGGCGGCAAGTGCTGCTGCTGCTGCCGCTGGCAATGTAACAGAGCCCACACCTAGCGATCTCATTGAGGATTGGTCACGTTGCATACGCTCCCTTACGGTGAGCTCCAATGAGGCGGCGGCGAAACATTTGCTGGATGGGATTGGTGGTCAACCATGGCAGAGTTGTTCCAGTGGTCCATGTCGTCATTGGATACGCCTGGAACTGCATGATCGTATTTTGGTGCATAGTCTGGCTCTAAAAGTCAGTCCCGAGGATCATTCCCATATGCCTTCCCTACTGGAAATACGAGTAGGCGAATGTGTCGATACATTGAAGGAGTACACCTGGATACCAGTGCCAATGGGTGCCAGTAGGGTGATGTTAATGCAGCAGGTGCCGACCTACTATCCCTGGATCGAGATTGTAGTCAAGCAATGCCAAAATAATGGCATCCAATGTAAGATTCATGGCATTCAGTTTATTGGACGTCGTCAACAGCCGGATTTGCAACATATATTGGCCAATGCTCAGTTTTTGGCTTGCGAATATCAAAGCGGAGCCGGAGCGGGCACATCAGCTGGATCAAGTGCATCTTTGGGTGAGTCTGTGGCTGCCGAACAAGAATTGCCCTGCACTGTTATGGTCTGGGGTCTAAATGACAAAGAGCAACTAGGTGGCCTCAAGGGATCCAAAGTTAAAGTTCCAACATTCTCGCAAACAATCAGCCGGTTGCGTCCCATCCATATCTCTGGCGGATCGAAGAGTTTGTTCATTGTCAGCCAAGACGGCAAAGTGTTTGCATGTGGCGAAGGGACCAATGGTCGTCTGGGCTTAGGTGTGACCCACAATGTGCCACTTCCCCATCAGTTGCCTGTGTTGCATCAATATGTGGTTAAGAAGGTAGCAGTTCATTCAGGCGGCAAGCATGCCTTGGCTCTTACGCTAGACGGTAAAGTTTTCTCCTGGGGAGAAGGCGAGGATGGTAAACTGGGACATGGCAATCGCACAACGTTGGACAAACCCCGCCTCGTGGAAGCCCTGAGGGCCAAGAAAATACGCGATGTGGCTTGCGGTTCCTCGCATTCAGCTGCCATTAGCAGCCAGGGTGAACTCTACACGTGGGGTCTGGGTGAATATGGCAGATTGGGGCATGGTGACAATGCCACACAACTAAAACCTAAACTAGTGACTGCTCTGGCTGGACGTCGAGTGATTCAAGTGGCTTGCGGCAGTCGAGATGCTCAGACTTTGGCACTAACCCAAGATGGTGCCGTCTTTTCTTGGGGCGATGGTGACTTTGGAAAGTTGGGACGCGGCGGCAGCGAGGGATCGGCCACACCACATGAAATTGAACGCCTATCCGGCATTGGTGTGATCCAAATAGAGTGTGGAGCTCAATTCAGCCTGGCATTGACACGTGCTGGCGAAGTCTGGACATGGGGCAAGGGTGACTACTATCGACTGGGCCATGGCGGTGATCAACATGTGCGAAAGCCTCAACCTATTAGCGGATTACGTGGACGTCGCGTCATTCATGTGGCTGTGGGAGCTCTCCATTGCCTGGCGGTGACTGATGCTGGACAAGTGTATGCCTGGGGTGACAACGATCATGGACAGCAGGGTAGCGGCAATACCTTTGTGAATAAGAAGCCGGCTTTGGTCATAGGATTGGATGCTGTTTTTGTGAATCGCGTTGCCTGTGGCAGCTCACACTCCATTGCCTGGGGTTTGCCCAATGCCAGTCTGGATGAAGAGAAACGTGGCCCTGTGCCCTTTGGTAGTACCAGAGATCCATTGGGTGGCAGTAGCCTGGGCATCTACGAGGCAGAAACAAGCAGTGCAACATCTTTGAAACAAGGCGATGGGAAATCCACGGTTATGGCAAGCCTTAGTGAATCTTTGGCCCTGGAATCCCCAGCAGCTCGACAAGCGGCTTTGAGTCATGTCTTGCGAGCGATGAGTATTCTGCAGGCGCGTCAATTAATTGTGGCTGCCCTCACGAGTCACAGCAAAGTTAATTACAAGGAACGTGGCATCGGTGGAGGTGAAGGTGCTGCGGCAACAAGTGCCACAGGCGTTGACGAGGATCAGTTGACAGGAGTTACCCTGGCTGGTGCACCTTTGCCACCAGCTGAGCCCATTGCTCAGGGTGGCGGAGAGGCTCCAGCAGATGCCAATGATATGGCCCTGCAAGAACATAGCCCTGATGTTCAATTGGAAATGGTTGGAGGAGTAATTGCATCTGGAACTGGCACTGCCGCCGGAGTAAGTGGAACATTGCTTAGTCTAAATGCTGGCCCGTTAAGTGCCTTTCAGAGTTTAACTGGTTCGTTGTCCATGTCCGGTTCCTTGTCAAGTTCCGCATTGCCTCAGCATAAGCATTCAAGAATGTCGGCCAGTGCCATGTCGGTAATGGCCGCCACTATGACCCAACAGGAGGAAATGCTGGCCCAAATTAGTCATGCCCATGGCCTAGATGACTTTGGCGGCCTGCTGGGTGAGCCGGAGGCTAAAAGTTTGGTGGAACTCCTCAAGCTATCCGTGTGCGGACGCTGTGGACCTGCCAGCACTGCCCAGACCATAGCCGATACCCTAATCTCTTTGGGCTCTAATAATACAGCCATTGGTGCCATGCTATTAGAGACCTGCATCACAGAACTTGAGGATCTGTGTACTTCGCGACATTGTCTCGGCAAACTACCTAAACCCGTTATGCAGGAGAGCAGTCATCCGTACGTGGACAATGTAAATGTGACCGGTGCAGTTCGTATACCTGGAGCCGAAATGCTACGCCTAGAATTTGACAGTCAATGCAGCACAGAGAAACGTAATGATCCACTGGTCATAATGGATGGAGCCGGTCGTGTCCTGGGCATGCGATCTGGACGAGAATTTGCACAATGGGCGCCAGAAATACGTGTCCCAGGAGATGAACTCCGTTGGAAATTCACCTCTGATAGCTCGGTAAATGGTTGGGGCTGGCGCTTCTGGGTACATGCCATAATGCCGGCAGCCACTCTTGGTGAGGGTGGATCCGATCGGGCTGTACTCTCGCAACCCTCAATGGCCCTAGTGATGGCTTTACTTGACTCCAGATTGGCCCCCACTCAGCCGGGTGTATTGCTACGCTTAGCCTCTGCTCTGGCTGCTTGCGCTCAGTTGGGCGCTTTAACTACTGCACAAAGGATTTGGTCCCTTAGGAAACTCCATGCAGTTTTACTTCTCGAACAGGCGCCCAAACCACAAGAGCCAACACTGGCGGTCATATTGCAGCCTCTGATACCAGAGCTTTTGCGTCAGTATGAATATGAAGAGCCGCAGGTGCGTGGTGGGATTCATCTCATGCATTCGGATTACTTTAAGACACTTGCAGCTTTGGCCTGTGATATGCAATTGGATGCCTCTCTGCCTACCACATCATCGGCATCTGGTGCCGGCTCAACTCCAGCAGCACCATCCTCTTCTACAGCTGCCGCCTCATCCAATTCCACGGGAGATGTTCACAAATGGGCTTGGTTCAAGCGTTATTGCATTGCTGTACGTGTGGCCCAATCTTTAATACGACGGACAGAACTTCCGCGTCCTTTTTGCCTGGAGGTTCGCAAAAAATTTGCCGAAATGCTACCCAATCCAGCAGGTGGCCAATCACCAGGAGCATCGCTAATTAACTCGACAACATCTCTAACATCGAGCACAGCTAGTAATGTGACACCACCGCAGTCGGCTCCACTACCACTGTCACTTATGCTAGCTGAACCAGAGTTGCTTATAACCCAGCAGGATTGTGTCCTTCTCCACGAAGATCACACACTCTTTCAGGGACCGCACGATGCCCAATTGTTGCAGTGGTTAAATCGAAGACCCGATGACTGGGCTTTAAGTTGGGGCGGAGCTAGCACAATCTATGGCTGGGGTCACAATCATCGTGGCCAGCTTGGTGGTCTGGAGGGAAGTAGGATTAAAACACCGACACCATGTGAAGCATTGAGTCTGCTGCGCCCTGTTCAATTGGCTGGAGGAGAACAGTCGCTATTCGCTGTGACCCCAGATGGTAAACTATTTGCCACTGGTTATGGATCTGGCGGACGCCTAGGAGTTGGAGGAAGTGATTCATGGACTATACCCACACTGTTGGGCTCCTTGCAGCATGTTTTTGTCAAGAAGGTTGCCGTTAATTCCGGCGGTAAACATTGCTTGGCCCTGACAACCGAAGGTGAGGTATATGCCTGGGGAGAGGGCGAAGATGGTAAACTGGGACATGGTAATCGCATGAGCTATGATCGACCAAAACTTGTGGAACATCTGAATGGCATGAGTGTAGCGGATATTGCCTGTGGCAGTGCCCATTCGGCGGCAATTACCTCAAGCGGACATGTCTTGACTTGGGGCAAAGGGCGATATGGACGTCTTGGACATGGCGATTCTGAAGATCAGCTGAGACCCAAGTTGGTAGAAGCCCTTCTGGGTTACCGGGCAATTGATATTGCCTGCGGCTCCGGCGACGCTCAGACGCTGTGCATCACGGATGATGATAACGTGTGGAGCTGGGGCGATGGCGACTATGGCAAGCTGGGCAGAGGCGGTAGTGATGGCTGCAAGTTACCTTATAAGATTGAAAGTCTGGCTGGCCTTGGAGTCATTAAGGTGGAATGCGGTTCACAGTTCTCTGTGGCCCTGACCAAATCTGGAGCGGTGTATACTTGGGGCAAAGGCGATTTCCATCGTTTGGGTCATGGTTCAGTGGATCATGTGAGACGGCCCAAAAAGGTAGCAGCTCTACAGGGCAAGAAGATCATCTCGATAGCAACTGGATCCTTGCACTGTGTGGCCTGCAGTGACGCTGGCGAGGTATACACCTGGGGCGACAATGATGAGGGCCAGTTAGGTGATGGCACGGTAACGGCAATACAAAGACCCCGTTTGGTGTCCGCTCTGCAAGGCAAACATATTGTGAAAGTCACCTGTGGCTCCGCCCACACTTTGGCCTTGTCCACATCGCAATTGAGTGAACGTCTACGACCACTGCCCAATCCACCGCTGGAATATGATCTGGTACGAGATCTGGCACCAGAGGCCTTGCATGCTCGACTAATTTTGCTGCATCATTTCTCGGAGCTGCTGTGTCCGTGCCTGGCAATGTTACCCATTTCTGGAGATCTAAGCCTGGGTGCTCTTAAGGATGTCCTTGTTTATAATATCAAAGAGGCCGCATTCCGCAAAGTTATCCAGACCACAATGGTGAGGGATAAGCAGCATGGTCCCGTGATAGAACTAAATCGCATTCAAGTGAAGCGTTCACGAAGCCGGTGTAATGGACTCGCTGGCGTTGATGGTATGAAGAGTGTCTTTGGCCAGATGGTACAGAAGCTGCCGCTTCTCACACAAGAGGCACTGGCTCTGCCCCACCGCGTTTGGAAAGTTAAATTTGTTGGCGAAAGTGTTGACGATTGTGGTGGTGGTTATAGCGAATCCATTGCCGAGATGTGTGATGAACTCCAAAATGGCAGTGTGCCCCTTCTGATTAATACGCCTAATGGACGAGGCGAGGCGGGCGCCAATAGAGACTGCTTCTTGTTGGATCCAACTTTAAGTTCGGTTCTTCAAATGAATATGTTCCGTTTCTTGGGCGTCCTAATGGGTATTGCTGTGCGAACAGGTTCCCCATTAAGTCTTAAGTAAGTATTTGTTCAAAAAAAAAAAGAATGATGCAATCATTTATTCCATACTCTTAACCATCACCCACTACTCCTACTCCCATTTTCTCAATAGTTTAGCGGAACCAGTTTGGCGGCAATTAACCGGTGAGACGCTGCGTCCAACGGATCTCACTGAAGTCGATCGTGATTATGTGGCTGGATTACTGTGCATTCGTAATATGGATGATGATACCAAGCTGTTTAATACTTTGGAGCTGCCCTTCTCAACCTCATCAGCTCGTGGCCATGAGGTGCCGCTGTCCACACGATATACACACATTTCGGCCCGCAATCGGGCAGAATATGTACGCTTAGCTTTGGGTTTCCGCCTCCATGAGTTTGATGAGCAGGTTAAGGCTGTCCGCGATGGCATGTCCAAGGTGATACCAGTGCCTTTACTCTCCCTATTTTCGGCGGCCGAGCTGCAAGCCATGGTTTGTGGTTCTCCCGATATACCCCTTGGTCTGCTCAAGTCTGTGGCCACCTACAAAGGCTTTGATCCCAGTTCGGCTCTAGTCAGCTGGTTCTGGGAGGTAATGGAGGAGTTTACCAATCAGGTAACTATTAGCAATAACAAATACTTAATTCATTTAATTTTTAATCATCATTGAATCATTGTAGGAGCGTTCACTGTTTCTACGCTTTGTATGGGGACGTACTCGACTTCCACGTACTATAGCCGATTTTCGTGGTCGCGATTTCGTACTGCAAGTTCTAGAAAAGAATCCACCCGATCATTTTCTACCCGAAAGTTATACATGCTTCTTTCTGCTCAAAATGCCGCGTTACTCTTGCAAAGTAAGATCCATAACCGATTAAGATATATATATACATATGTATGTATATATAATAATATTTCTTAACTTTCAGGCCGTACTTTTGGAGAAGCTCAAGTATGCCATACACTTCTGCAAAAGCATTGATACGGACGAATATGCTCGGGTGGCCATGGGCGAACCCACCGAGGCAACAGGCAGCGAGGATAACAGCGATCTGGAGTCAGTTGCCAGCCATGAGGGCTAAATGGGAAACACAAATTGCAACAATACAAAACAAATGAAAGCAATAGAGTCTATCAATCATTGAATCTCTATTGATCGCACCACCAAGTTATTGATCCTCAATCATTCTTGCTAATTAACTAGATATACACACACCAAAACAAGCATAGCACATAGACCGATACACCGAAATACATAGGAGATATACACATACCTACATACATACATACATATATATGCATAAATACTAGATGGAGATAGAGCGAGATAACAAGTTATTAAATCGCGTGATGAAACCAAAAAATAGAACAAGAAAATTACTAAGCGTTAATGTTATTTCCATATAAAATATATATAAAATACATATATACATACATATAAATTATACATATACATATTAAATATAATAATAAATGTTAGTTCAAGTCCAACACACACAATAACACACTCTCTCACACACAAATACACACACACATGCATACATAAATATGTAGTTTAACCGCCTTTCGCCCCCATTCCCATCGGCATCATCGGGCAAATCCCCTGAAAACCGCAATCGCAGTCGATGAAGAATACTAAAAGATATTGCTAACAATGTTTACAGATTAATTGAAATGGTATGCTAAAAATTGATGAGAAATTATTAAAGCGCCAGAAGAGGAAAACAAAAATAAGCAACTCGAATAAAAATATGAAAAATATATATAAAATTTTACTTTGTTTTAATTCAAAACTATACAATAAAAATTGAAACTCTTTAGAAAATTAATGAAAATGTAAAATTTTGTGAGATTTTTACTTTGAATTCGACTTAAGAAACTCGATCTTAAAAAATTTACCCTCACTCGATTTATAAAATTTCTTGGTATTATTTAAAAAACTGGTTGTAAATACTTGAAACGTTTTCATTACAAATATCCTCTTCACTTAGGGCATATGGGAATTCGACTAGTCAATCTGATCAAAATTAAAAGTGAATTTATTGTGAGATTCGATTTGGTGAAAAATTTTTTTAATTAAGAAATTTTGTTTTAGTAATTGCACTGATAACAAATTTGTATGACCTCATGACCTAAGGATGATGCTCCCTTATTCTTCAATATTCTCGAAATACATTTCCGCAGCGAAACCATCGCTAAAGGAATGATTATAGTGCTCTTTAGGTGGCTGGGAATCCGATCGCTTAGACCGATCGGTGTCAGTTTGTGACATTTGTTCCTGATTCTCGAGCTCGGTGGGCACACAGGAACGGGGCGCTGTACGCCGCGGCAGAAGTACTTCCACTTTCCGTTCTTCATTCGTCTGCTGTGTGGACTGATGAAGATTCGTCAACCGCTCACTATCTTCTTTTGGCTCTTCTGCCAAATCCTCAAAATTTGTCGTATTTTCATATTTGATGCTATTGCATTTACAATCCTCACGAGGCGGCTGATTTGAAATGCTGTTGGTGATATGGGCGGCACCATCCATTACGGCTGCGACGACAGAGCACACCGCTTGATAGAAGGCATCGTTTACGTGACCAATTAGCTCGCTGACCGGATGCGCTTGCTGTATTTCCGAGGGAACAGAGGGTGGTAAATTTTGACGCTGCGAGTGCTGGAACTGGGAACGAGTTTGACTGGTTTTTACAGGCCCCCCAGAACCCCGATTATGGGGCTCATCGCAAGGGCATTTGCGCCGTGGTGGCGACGTTGTGGATCCTCCTCCGGACGGTGGTGGGGATTGCGGAGGCGGTTTAGGCGGGGGATTGGAACAGCCGCTGCAATTATCTTCCTCTTCTTGTGCCTTAGCAGTTCGGCGTTGCTCCTCCTTATCGAATTCGGTCATTGCCCTCTCGGATCGCTCGCGACAAACGGCACATTCTGGATCAGCTTCATATACACCTGCACTGGGATCTATGGGATCCCGTTCTTTATCACAAGTGCAACTGGGCTCCTTGGCATTAAGTTCCTCATTTTTTTCCGGCTTTTTGTCAGATCCTCGACGGACACGATAGATCAAATACATGACAGCAAATGTTGCATATGTCGCTTTGGCAACCTGCAATAGAACAATAAAAAATCTTATTAAATCGGGAATCAACTTTGCTAAGTACTTTGCTACATACATTGGCACGTCCTTGCAATGTGGTGCTATTAAAATATTTCTTAAAACCGTCAGACATTGCCGTGTATATAACCCACTCACTGATCACCGCCGACTACAGAGGAAGACCGTTCTATTAATGTGGGGGAGTCAGAGCATGGGCAGAGGTCGGATCGAATCGAAACTTGAATAATTCAATGCTCTTATTGAAGTCAACAGCAAGTGCCTACTATTTTTTGGATTGTTTAGTGGATTTATCTTCTTACCAGTTCTATAAAGATGACCCTCTCCGCCCAGCTGGACTCGGCACTGGTGAAGTCATTTTTGGATTTATTTATTTAAGATTAACTTAAATTAGTCTAATTAAATAAAAGACAAAAAATGTTAAGCTCAACAGTTAGATTTATCTTACATTTTTTTACTATCTGAAACATTTTTCAAAAATATCGACAATTCTCAGAACACTCTCTGGAAATCGGAACGATTATAATGTATATCACCAATGGGTTGTAAGTCCATCGTATTTAAAATTTGTTTTCGTGATTGTAATGACAATAGATAAGTTTCCTAGAAGTTTTTTTATATACAAATTAAATTTCTTGCAAACTAAAGTCATATAACTGATAAAATTATTGCAATTATTTAAATTGCTCTTCCGTTTACACTCGTTTGTATCAGTAGAATTATTTATTTTAGATTACTATCAAAAAACAAAAAATAATGTCATGTAAACAAGTTTAATATAGACAAGATCTCCCGACACCTTTTGCACAACGCAACTTCCAGTTGTAATTCGTAAAAGATGAAAAGATTCATTTCATTTTTTTTACCAAAAACATTTATTACCACATTAATTTGGAAAAGATTTTTTTAGCTAAATGTTTTGAATTACAGTATGAATTTACAGATAAAGGATTTATTAACTGCGGGGCTTTAAAATATTGACGCAAATTATTCCAATTGTTTAGAATCTACATATCCATCAGCTTCTTGAGGCAATTTTTGCAATATAATTTGGATTCACGACGCTTTACATTGCGACGATGCATCCTAACAGCCATATAGATCAAACTCACTGAGGCTAAAGTGGCCTTAGCTACCTGTAACAGAAACAAGTCATTAACTGATAAAAAGATTGATAATGAATCTTACATTGGCACGTCCACGTAATGTTTCACTATTGAAGAGTTCACCGATTTTGAATTGATCAGACATCTTGAGACTTCTCAACAAAGGCAAAAAATAATAATAGTAATAATAATATCGAAATATAATATAATAACTAGTCTGAGTTCATGAATAATATGAAATTAGTGAAATTTAGATTTGAATTGTTGTGTGAGAAGTATATAGAAGGTAGTCAGGGCCTGCTTTACATGGCAAGATCTAACTGATAATACTTAAAAATAATTGTATTTCCATGCTTAAAACCAGTCTAGGTTAACGCCATTGACATCTTGATATGAGACCGCTGGGAGTGGAAGTTGGTTCGCCTTGCGTGCCTTTTCCAACTGTCAATTAGAGTGGGATAAAATTATATATTACAATGGGACTGCACTTGTCCGAATGCAGAAATCGAGAATCAGAATTCGTATTGAGTAATCAATAGCTATCTTGATATGAATGGCATGTAAATGTGATGATTTGCCTCTACACCCACCGCCCATTTACCCACTTAGTCCAGACAAATGCTATGCTATTAGATCTAACTTTCCACCCCCAAGACAAATCTACGCATCTCACATCATTTGCATGATGAGTATAAAAGGGGAAGCCAATTTTCACATAGGCCTACGACAAAATGAAGTGCAAATGGAATCTATTGGTGGCAGTGGTGATAAGTCTAACTGTATTAATGGATGGCATACCCCAAATCCATGCTGGAGTTGAGAGACATTAAAAAATTATAAATCTTTAAGAATATAACTATTTAAATTTACATTTTTATTATTAGGCCACAGAGGAGCAAATGTGGGCAGCTGGTAAGCTAATGCGTGACGTCTGTTTACCCAAATTCCCCAAAGTCACCGAGGAGATGGCCAATGCTATTAGAAATGGTGAACTACCCAATAGCAAGGACACCAATTGCTATGTGAATTGTATTCTGGAGATGATGCAGACGGTAAGAAATAAGTAATGAAAAGAACCGATCCTAATCTCATATTGTTAATCATCACCGATAGATGAAAAAGGGAAAATATCTATTGGAATCAACATTGAAGCAGGTCGAAGTTATAATGCCCGATAGCTATAAGCCGGAATATCGTCAAGGGGCACATGCCTGCAAAGATGCCACCACTGGAATTAAGAACACTGGAAACTGTGATGCGGCTTATGCACTGCTATCCTGCTTCAAGAGCAACATCAAAATCTTTGTCTTTCCCTAGGGAAAGATATGTTAGATTGTGACGAAATTGAGATGGGATCGAAAAATGGAAAATGGTACCCCTATTTCTATACCCTATCACTAAAACCAGAACCCTTAGTCATCCCCTATGTAGAGTATAAAGTCCAATAAATGTTAGTTTTAAACTGTGCAATATAAAATTTTGTGGAGCATTCTGATTGGTGGCCAAAACTAATAAACATTCTGTTGCATGTCATCATTTTGGCAAGATCTACAAGCGACAATCATAACGATTAACTTGTTCCGGATACATGTTAAATATGGCTATAAAAATGCATACCCACAATGGGTCATACATCCATTTCTAATTCTCACAAGTCGAGCTAACAAAGATGTCCAAACAATCCCGGATGATATACCATTTACTATTGGCTAGCGCCGCTATTTGGTTAACAATAGCTGTGCCCTGTGCCAGAGCCGATGACGATGAGGATGCTGTATCTATGACAGTCAGCGAGGTGGTAGAGATGATTGAACCCTTTGGGGACGGCTGTGATCCCAAGCCAGAGAGGGAGCACATTGTTGAACTGGTGCTGAACAAAGAGGATGTTAAGTATGAGACGAAATGTTTCCGCGCCTGCTTATTACAGCAATTCGAGCTAATGTCGGAGAATGAGACAAAATTCAATTCGGAAAAGACAGTCGATATGATGAACATGATGTTCCCTGACAAGGAAGACGATTCACGTCGCATAATCGAGAAATGCAACGAATCTATGAATGGCAGCACCGACAGGTGAGTTCATTTTAATCCTAGATATTCCAATAATTTCTGAAAATACTAATTTCTGACTTCTATCCACAGATGCGATATAGCTCATGGGATAGCCATGTGCATGCTGCGGGATATGCGTGAGGCTTCGTTTAACATTCCCGAAATCAAGGAGGACTAACATTGCCCATAGACCGATATAATATATAAATATTTTCAGTTTCGTTAGATTTTACTTTCATTGGAATTTCTTTCTTTTTTTTTTTGAATTAGCTCGATAAATGTATGTATGTTTATGGGATTGTGGTTCCTTGACAGCGCCAGTAATAAAAATCCAATCCAATCTATGAAACGGAGTTTTCCCCGATATTCTCATCTATGGTTTCTACCATTTCAATTTAACCCTATGGCTTTCCAGCTGTCGACTAATGCAGTTGTTAATCTGGCGGGCTGCCTCACATGGAGATTTGGTTGATACCAGACGATTGCAGCTTTGGGCCAGGCTACAGCTCAGGGCTATGGCTACTTTATTATTGTTGGTAACCAAACTGGTTAGCTTCTCCACTTGATGTAGGCTTAGTTTATTATTGTCGTCCATCTGCATGCAAGAAAATTATGAACTGAGATTAGAAATTTCATCAAATTAAAAACTTACAATATTGATCTTCTTTAAAATGCACTCAAGCAGGCACTTCTCCTGCTCAGTGGGCTGTGGCTCCCGCATCAAAGGACGCTGATTTTTTGGCATTTTCAATTGTTTCAAACACTCGGCTTTCGATGTATCTACCATTTGTTGGACTTGTGGTAAATTTTTCTCCATTAGTGACCAAATGGGCTGAGATCCTCGACCACCCAACAGGCTAGTTAAATCCAATGGTTGCCTAGATTCCTGCTTATTCGTCCTAGACTGAGCCTCCACCTGAAAGGTAAAGAAAAGCAAACTGAGACTCAAACTCAGACTAAGAGTGATTGGCGTTGGGTTCTCCAGCTTCATTTTGAATGATATAATTTTCTTTCTTACTTCTACTGTAGATCATCTTTAGCTTTTATATACTTGTCAGAATCTGCATTTAGCTGACCTTTTCACACTGAGGTTCTTATAATAACCAAAATATTTCGCTGACACCAGCAAAGAAAATTGTCAAAAGCCAAGTTCAAGAACAATTTCAAGTTCATTTTAATCTTAGTCATTGACAATTGTACTAGTCACGCAGATTAATCAATGTCACACTATCGAACAAATTTGCGCTTCAATTGGAAATCAGATTAATAGTACTTATATTAATACATCTTAATTTTAGATACATATAGCAAATGTAGTTAATAGTATAATTGAACGATTTATTCTATTGTATAGAAAGCGAAAATAACTGTATTTTATGGTTTTCTTTTAACACACTTTTATAGATTGTTTTTTAAATATGTATATATGATTTTTTTTTGTATTTTCTAAACATTATGATTCTACATCCTTAAAATCCACAGAAGAAGAAATTAATAAGCTGGGTATCAATATATATATTTAAGCTTTGTACATTATTGGGTGAAGCTACTTTGATTGCCAGATTAATGGCATATATCATTCGACATTATCTGATATTAAAATATTGCCAAAGATTCCCATTTTGTGGTCAAGTGTCGCCACCTAGATGTTAAACCTGAAATCTGTCAGTTAGTAAATCATATTTAAGTTTTAATTTTATTTTTTTTTCATACTCACATTTGATCGATTTAATTGCATCTCAGATTTTACATTTTGAATTTGATCCCATGTCTGTCACTAATTAAACGGTTAATTGCTGATTGGAGTTTGACACACCCCCGCCCTCTTTTCTATAAAATTGTTTTTTTTTTTTTTAACCCGCCCCTTTACAGCTTAACCGTCAAAGTATTTAATTCATGTCAAACTTTCTCACGTAACCCAGTCGAGGGCATCTCCGCTGACATCGGATCTTGTCCCGATCTCAAAATCGAGAGTGTCATGTGCTGCTCATATAGTTCAATTGGGTTCCCATGCAAATAATTGCATATAATTGCTTGAGATTAAGATTAAGTTGAAGACGATGATAATGATTGAGAATTTTCCCTATAAATGCTGGGTGACATGATTCACTTACATCCAGTTTTGAGTTTGTTTCTCTTACAGTCAACATGTTCCGCATTATTTGTTTAGCTTTTCTGCTGGCTATCGTTGCCGCCAAGCCGCATGAGGATTTCACCAAGGAGCATACAGCTGAAGTGGCCCACGAATGTAAAACAGAAACGGGAGCCACAGATGGTTGGTGAACCTGATGAACTTTCGTTTCTCCTATTTTTTGTTTAACTAATTATTATCATTTCTCTAGAGGATGTCGAGCAAATGATGAAGCATGAACTAGGCGAGAGTCATGAAGGTAAATGTTTGCGTGCCTGCGTAATGAAGAAATTGGAAATTGTAAGTATTTAATTATCTCATTGGAATTCTGTATATTATTTTTGATTCTATGTAGACGGATGAGGATGGCAAATTAAATAAAGAGAATGCATTGGCATTGATTAAGGTCCTTAGCAAGCATAACGAAGATAAAGCGTCAGCTGTTGAGGAAATTGTTGACAAATGCGAGGAAATTGAAGTGCCCGCTGATCAGTAAGTATATCGCCGTTTCCTGAAAATTTCCATTTTTCCCTTCTTATCCCATTTCCAGTTGCGATGCTGCACATGCCTATGAGAGCTGCTTCCATGAGCAAATACATGAGCATGGCCTGTCCCTGGAGGAGCAGTAACATTGACAAAATACGATCCCAACTCTGACCTCACTGAATAGATAACAAATCGGAAGCGCTACAATATTATTTTACAAAATTTTTTTTTTGCTATGTTATAGATATAGCTATGTATATATACTTAACGTATATGTATATACATATGTACCAACTAGTCCTTAAGCATTAAACTGAGCAAATGTCAAAAGTTGATTAATTTTTGTTTCAAAATTTATTTATAACCAAAATTCTATACTATTCTTACAGCTTCTTAAAACTCTGCTCAACTCAAACAAAATGTTTAAGTAAAGTTTGAAAAAATTTGCTTTTGTTTAGTTATGAGAATTTTCAGTAAATTTGTATCAAAATATATATATATATATATATATATATATATATGTATATATATATCTCCCTGACAGTTAGATGGAAGCTACTTAATTCACATTATAAATAAATTGAATCTACAATTTTGTAATTAAACGAGACATCTATATTGGAAAATATAGTATACCGAAGTTAACAGACAAGAGAAAACAATAGACATGGGTTAACCGCGCTATCTATGCGGAATCGGCTATGATATGGTCTGTGCCTTTAATACAGCGACACAGAACGCACATAATGTCCTTGGGAAAGGTACAAAATTTGAATACCATTTGTCGATCTTAAAATTTATTACATTCCTTTAACTACATAAATGGAGTGACTTAGTATTGGTAGCCGTCTGGTTGATAGGGTCGTGCAAATGGAGTCGGTGCGAATGGTACAGGAGGTGGACGCCAATTCGTTGGCGGTGGACGCGGAGGCGGCGCTGGCATACCAGGTGGTGCCCAGGCATTTGGCTGCATCATGCGAGGTGGTGGCGGAATGCCCATGGCCGGCGGTAACGGCGGCTGTCCACCAGCCATAGGTGGCAGCGGAGGAGGTGGTATTGTTGCCGGGAATGGTGATGGTTGTGGCACAGGCGGGGGCGGTGCTATCATATTCATATTTGTGGACGATACAGGCACCACTGGCGGTGGCGGGGGCATCATCGGTGGTGGCATCATTTGGCCAGGCATCACCGGCATCATATTCTGGACAGGAGCATCGGCAAACAACTGATGCGGACGATCCGCATGAGCTGAGGGATTTTGCGCCGCCAGCAGACGTTCTGCAGCGGATCCATGCCTCTCCCCTTTGTGATCTTTCTTGAAGGCATAGGATACTGAGATTGGACGGTTGCAGAGATATTGTCCATTCATGGCATCCATGGCTGCATCACTGGCTTCAAAGCTAGCGAAATTAATAAAAGCGAATCCCTTTGACTTGCCTGTCTCGGGATCACGCATAAGCTTTGGCGTCTGCAGTATCACGCCAAAGGCAGAAAAGGTATCATAGAGCAGTTTTTCATCGACTTCCACATCCAGATTGCCAATAAATATATTGGCGCCCACATCCAGATTCTTTTGATGTGCAGAAGCTTTATTGACCCTAATGGGTTTACCATATAGTTTGATCATGTTCATAATCTTGATAGCATAGTCGGCATCTTCTTCGCTAAGGAATTCCACAAAACCATAGCCTTGATGCATTTGTGTGACGCGATCTTTGGGCATGTGAACATTGACTAAAATATAAAAGTAAGAAGTTGTTAAAACGTCAGTGGTGATGGGATGCGGCAACGGATCTTACCAACTGGTCCTGCCTGTACGAACAGCTCCCAGAGTAAAGTTTCTGACACTTTGTCGTCCAATCCACCGGCATAAATTGTCGCATCTGCCGGTTATAAAGGTAACCAAAAATATATATGTTGGGTATGATAATCTTGAAACAGGCTAGATTAAAAGAAGTACTCACCTTGATTGCGTTCAGCTATAGGACCTGCGGCCATTTTACCAAGGCCTTTATAAACTAATTCTAAGTTTAAAAAAAAACACTTTACGGCTTTTCAGCGTTTGAAGGTGCTACCGTACAGTTGCTTAAATGACAGTGCTGCCACGACGTCGCAGAGAGTCAACTTTAACAACACTGGCGATACTGCATATAATGTTATAGCATTTGCTTCTGGCAACCCTGGTAAACATTCAGCACGTGGGGTTTAAAATTGAGACTACGCAATTTTAAGAAAGACAGCCTGCTAAACAAAACAAAACGGCACAACACAGCAACTACAAATAATGGAAGAGGACAATATTAAACCAGATTCCTTTGTGCCCAAAAGGGCGAATAAACGCAGTGCCAACCAGGATAATGAGATGCAAGTGGACGGCGAAGATATTGTAGTTAGAGCTGATTCGGCGGCACCTCCTACTTCTGCTGGTCCACCTCGAGCCAAGCGCATACGTAGTGAGATTCGAAAAGTCTCGGTACCACCACACAGATATTCTTCTCTGAAGGAACACTGGATGAAAATTTTTACACCTGTAGTGGAGCACATGAAGCTACAGATTCGTTTCAACATGAAGGCCCGTCAAGTGGAGTTGCGTATTGGTCCCGAGACACCGGATATATCGAATCTGCAAAAAGGCGCTGACTTTGTCAAAGCCTTTCTGTGTGGTTTTGAGGTGGACGATGCCTTAGCACTCTTACGTCTGGAGGATCTGTTCATTGAAACTTTCGAGATTAAGGATGTCAAGACATTGCGTGGTGATCATCAGTCTCGTGCCATTGGTCGTCTGGCAGGCAAGGGCGGACGCACGAAGTTCACCATTGAAAACGTCACCAAAACTCGAATAGTTCTGGCTGACACAAAGATTCACATTCTAGGCAGCTATCAAAATATTCAGTTGGCCCGTCGTGCCATATGTAATCTGATTCTTGGTTCGCCGCCTAGCAAAGTCTATGGCAATTTGCGATCGGTGGCAACACGACTCTCTGAGCGCATGTAAAAGGACGACTGTGCTTTGTGATAGATCCGGCGTGGAAGGAGTCGCCACACAGAATGTGGATCAGGGTATGAATGCTAGTTATAGCAGTGTTCATATTTAAATTAATTTTTTTATTGATAACTCTAGTTTTAATAAACGTAAAGCGATAATAATCAAATTCACCAATTTACCAATCATATTTATGGAAAAGCAAGGGAAATGTAGGGGCATGGGTTATATGGCCCTCGAACTGATTCACATACTTCTCCCAAAATCTGAGTCCTTGGGAATTTTCTAATCCAAACTCTTTCAACTCATAGACATTTTTTTTGTTGAATTGGAGCAGGGTATTACAACAGTGTAAGCCTTCAATGATTTTGTGAAAATTTGTTAAATTATTTTATGATTAAATTGTTTAATTTTAGTTTAACATTCGTAATAAATAAATACAACATATACATACATAGATATACATTTAATAGGTACATTTTTACATAATATAGACACAAACAAGTCGAATACGGAGGAGGAGAATGAGGATTTGGAATTTAATTTAAAGCTTCGTTAAGATCAAAAGCACCAGCATGACAAAGGTCACTGCAGCCAGAAACAAAATGATACACATTTTCCGATTCTTTCGCTGATACATTTCGGCCTTGTGTAGCTGGCGCAAACCCTCTGATACACGTGTCTGGGTCTGTTCCACATTGTAATCGATGCGATCAAGCACAGTGCCTTGCTCTTGAACCATATTACCAAGATCCTTAAATATGTCATTGAGATCGTAAATGGATTTCACTATTTTGGTAACTTCCTCCTCGCGATATTGGGCAAGCTTTGTGTTCTCCTCCTCAAAAAGTAGCAATTGCTGTTGGGTAAGACGATTGGCTATCGGTTTCTTGAAATGATCATCTATCTCTTGATCATTTTCTTCCTCAAAGAGATATGCATTAGTTTTGGATCCACTCGCATCCATACCATCGAGAGGTTGCAGGAAATTGTCAAAAGAATCCACGAAGTTCGTATCACCTCCATCAATCCCGCCAAGTTCCACGTTAGTAAATTCTCCATTGTCAAAATATTTTTGGGAGCGCTCCTCCCGCGAATTAAGCTGCAGCAGATAACCATTTTGACTGCTACGGAACTTGAATGTTAATTCTTGGAGCTGAAGTAGCGCGCATTGAACTGCATTTGCAGTCAGCCGTTGTTCCGTTTTGGTTCCCACTCCCAAACTAGAGCGCACACACTGTATATGCCTATGGGTAGAGGTTATCAGCTTGGAAACCATTTGGCTGAGTACTTCTATATCGCACTCATCATCACGCTGGTCATCAAATGTGGGCCTCAGCAAATGTCGAGCATGCAGGGAGCCTAACTCATCTAGCTTTGGTTTAATTCTTTAAAGAGAAACAAATTATGGAATTTAAATGCATAACTCCAAGTACACCATGTAGAAACTTACTTGGACATGGTATATTGAGCCTCCTCAAATCTGTCCAGCCAAATTGGCGGTGTTCCATAGTCATCCTGCATCTCTAGGCCCTCTTCAGCCTCACGCACGGAATGTTTAAGTAGACGCTCAGCATCGCTACCACGCTAACAGTTACCAAATACAAGTATTAATTAGTCCACCATATGTTGAGCTCCATAGGCTTATAAATACTTGTTACTCACCCGATCATCGTAATGATTTCGATTTTTGCTCGCATTATTGCGCATTATGACAAATACCTCGGTTAAATTACGCGACGTCATATTGCCTGGCTATTTCCTATCAATGTTAATTGTATTGAATTAAATGCATTCCTCTGCCAACCTCTTCTAAACTTGGCTTAGAGGATTCTTGCAATTTTCCTGTTGTATATGCAACAACAGCTGTAAAACTATCGATAACTTCCAGTTGTATAAGACGACGCAGTATTTTACAACTATTGTAGATAGCAGCTATCTACACACTAAGGTAAAAATCTAGCGCAAAAGCCGAATTTGTGTTTATAGATATTTGTTATTTTTAATGAGAAATTGACTTAACTGGATGCTCATGATGTCGAAAACTCAACCTCCAGGTAAGTACAACGTTATAATCGAGCTACACTTAATTTAAAATCCTCCTATAATAGTTAAGCGTGTAAAACTGGAACAGAAGCCGGCGCATCCTTTGGAAGATGATGGTGAGTGAGAAAAAACATCAGACATTAGGATTCAAGTTAAGAATGTTTTTACAGAGACTCCCTCGGCGTTCAATCCCAAGTACAGAGTATGCCCTTACCTGGACACTATTAATCGGAATTTGCTGGACTTTGATTTTGAAAAACTTTGCTCCATTTCACTCACTCGTATAAACGTTTATGCCTGTCTGGTCTGTGGCAAATACTTCCAGGGACGCGGAAACAATACCCATGCATATACCCATTCTGTTGGAGAGGCGCATCATGTGTTCCTTAATTTGCATACGTTGCGCTTCTATTGCCTGCCGGATAACTATGAGATCATTGACTCCTCACTGGATGATATAAAGTATGTGCTGAATCCAACTTTCACCAAGCAGGATATAGCAAATTTGGATCTAATCCGGCCCAAGCATTCGCGCACTGTAGATGGTGTGCTGTATTTACCTGGCGTAGTGGGTTTAAACAACATTAAAGCGAACGATTATTGTAATGTTGTCCTCCATGCACTTTCACATGTGGGTCCCCTGAGGGATTACTTTCTACGAGAACATAATTATGCTAATATAAAACGGCCGCCGGGTGACTCTATGTTCACACTTGTCCAACGATTTGGTGAATTAATGCGCAAAATGTGGAATCCACGCAATTTCAAGGCCCACGTCTCGCCTCACGAAATGTTGCAAGCTGTAGTCCTATGGTCAAGTAAACGTTTTCAAATTACGGAACAAGGCGATCCCATTGATTTTCTCTCCTGGTTTCTTAACACCCTGCATCGTGCTCTCAAGGGCAATAAACAGCCAAAATCCTCCATTCTGTACAAGATCTTTTTAGGCGAAATGCAAATTTATTCACGAAAAATTCCACCCGTTGAATTAGATGATGCAGCCAAGCAACAGCTATTAGCCACCGATGAGTATAAGGATAAAGTAGAGCAAACAAATTTTATTTACTTAACCTGCGATCTGCCACCACCGCCACTGTTTACTGATGAATTCCGTGAGAATATCATTCCACAGGTGAATCTTTACCAATTGCTTGGAAAATTTAATGGCAGCGCCGAGAAAGAGTACAAAACCTACAAGGATAACTTTATGAAACGTTTCGAAATCACACGATTGCCACAATTCATAATATTGTATATTAAAAGATTCACAAAGAATACATTCTTTCTGGAAAAGAATCCCACAATTGTCAATTTTCCCATTAAGTGAGTAGCCATCTATTTATTCTTCATTCCCCTATGGTTGTTATACACTTGCACGAAATTCATCAACAAGAATTTGTATTGATATCCACTAGAATTTCGTAAAAGAATGACAACCTAAGAGAAATAATTGTTTAAAATTAATACGTCTTCTTTTGACTGCAGGAACGTGGATTTTGGTGACATTCTGGGTATGCGACAACGGGACAAAAATGTTAAAAACACCAAATACAATCTGGTGGCAAATATTGTTCACGATGGTGATCCCAAAAAGGGCACCTATCGTGCCCACATTCTGCACAAGGCGAATGGCCAGTGGTATGAGATGCAGGATCTCCATGTTACGGAAATTTTACCACAAATGATAACTTTAACGGAATCCTATATACAAATATATGAGCGCAGTACGGATCCCTAGATTATAGAACTGTTAGTTGTAATTCATAATGTGAAAATAAAATTGGACTGGGCAAAAGTCACGGCGCATGCGTTTATCATAAAGAGGGAGAAGACCACATGACTCATCTCCTTTAAGGCATGGCTACTCAAACATAACTAAAGAAAAAACAAAAAAAATCAATGTTCAGTTGTTGCCAGTTCTTCATTTAGTCGAGAACAATGTCAGAATATAACAGCTACAAAGAGGAGTGCCAACGGGCTGAACTTTTGGGTTTAGCAGCACCAGATGAGGCGGAGTTTGAGCGTAACCGTAAGGCTCGATTGGAGCAAGAATTAGCCGAACAGGAAGCAGCCGAAGCAGTAGTAAGTTTAAATCAGTTGTATCTGTGCATATAAGAAGCCTATCAGACATCTATTCACCAACAACCACACAAAAACTTTTTAAATGGTTGGTGTAAGCTTTAAATGGGAAATCATGTCGTTGTCGTAGGACTTTCTTCATTTTTTGCATAGTATGGGACGAGTGAATAAATGATATTCCCAATTAAAACTAAGCTTTATACACACCTAATAGCTCCTTAATAAAGCTACATTTTTATGGCTTTCGTATGTGCATATGTACACATATATTTAATGACTTTAATGGATAATAGTTTATGTTTACCTCTCTCTCTCTCGCTGTCTCTTCCTTTGTGGCTCTCTCTTGTAGCTTTTGGAGCAACAGGATGAATCATTGGGCAATGTTGGCGGAAAGCTGGGTGAATTGAATAGCATTTTGTCTAGCACACAGCAGAAATTGAATCGTTTTAAGCAGACAGCTTGTGGAAGTTTAAGTAACATATTTGCACGTACCAATTTGGGTTCAGTTGATGTACCAACATCGGCTGCAACCGATTCTCCTGTAACCAGAGAGGATGACCCAATCCAAGAGCCAACTGAAACGAATCTGGCCGAGTCCCAGCCACCCAAACCACTAACCGCAGCCGAAATTCAAGCAGCCAAGGCTGCCAAACAAAAACGCATGGACTCCCAACTGGATAAACTAGATGCTCTTATCAATAAGGCGGATAATGCCCACATTGCAATGAGCGAACAGACCAAACAAATGCGACGCATGGCAAAGTGAACTCATCGCAATGATAAGTCAACCATTTTCCTTAATTTATACATTTATTTTTAATTAAATCAAATCTCTTTTTCTCTTTTTCGACGGTATAAAAACATAAAAAACTCCTTTCTAAACAGCCGAGATTTTCATTTTCTCCAAGGCGGTTCATAGTCACATATATAGAATCTTTTTAAGTCGGTTAAATTTTTTCCTCCGCTGCCTAGGATTATATAGAATATTTGTATAAATTTATAGGTAATTTAAGTACCAACTCATGTTTATTTCGCAATGGAACTTGACAATACAAATCAATCATTCCATTTTGTAGTTCTTGAAATTATGCTCGTTTTAATTATCAATTAAAATTTTTTGTTTTATAGGATTTCCATAAACTTGCAAGTCTATCGTTGAACGTTTCTTTTCTTTGGTTTAAATTAAAATTATACACTTTCTGTTCCTAATCATTTGAAATGATTTACATCAATTGAAAATCAAAAAATTTCTTAGATCGAGGAATATAGAAAAATATATATATATATATAATATACAAAGGCAATTTTCGAGTCTTTAATTCATTCACGCCATCCTCTTATTAAATGTTAAAATAAAAGTGTTGAGTTAATATTATTTTAAATTGTTGAAAAACATAAAGTGGTACTTTACCATTTCAGAAAGAATTGTGTTATATAGTGTATATAATAGTCTATCTCAAATTTTGCTGATTTGAATGATATTTATGAACATAGATATATGTATATATATATTGAAACTAAATGAAGAATTAGTTAAATTTTCTTATTTTGAAATTATATATACTAAAAACCCTTTTATTAAATTAAAGTTTAATTATTAGTTGAGTAAGGGTTTTCTAGCAGAATTTTTTTGTTAAAAATGTTTTCAAGATGCCAAAACAACACCGATAAATCTTAATTAGAATGTGAATGCTTTGATTGACTACTCAATAACAAATTTGTCAACTTAAAAATAATTTAATTTTTGGCTTTCTTACAGCATTTCATACTTATATACCAAACTAAAGAAATAATTTCAGAATAAGTAGGAGCGACTGTGCTTCTCAATTAGATCGAGACTTTAAACTATAACTTAAACTTATATTCTAATAAATACTTGTTGCAAACAAATGTGTTAAATATATATACATACATGCAAAACAAAAAGCTCAATTCTTTAATTAGAGTCTGAGATGGATGGGGATTGTGGACGGCGGGCAATGGTGTGGGATAGTATCTTGGTGGGCACAGAAACTCCAGCAGTGGGACAATGATCTCCGCTATCCGTATCCGAGTGCTCATCATCGCTCTCCTGACTAGCATGACCGGCATCTGTTTCATATTCCACATGCAATCTGGTTTTATGATGCTTCTGATGTTCCCCTGGTTTTCTCTTCCTGTATTCCTGTCCATTATCTTTATCATTGCTTTCATTTTGGTAGAAGAAGTAGCTTAGGACCAATTTCTCTTCGGCTGTGTTAAAACGCCAGGCATAGGGTATTAGCTGTGAGTTTTGGTTTAATTGGTGTTGCAATTTGTGGAACATTTTCGGCGAAATCTCCATTTGTGGTAGAGTCTGTTCAACTTGCCAATGCGCAAGGATAGGCGGCTTCTGATCACAAGGTCCACTAATTCCATAGTACATTTTACAGGCATAATAGCATTGCAAATCTGGAAGATCCGATTGTATGCGACGAAGGACACGTAATTGTGAGTCCACAACATGAATGAGAATGGAATGCTGCTGGCGATTGGGCATTGTGGTAACCAACAATGCCCGATTTGTAGTAGGACACAATGAAGCAAAGGATTGTGGCCATAAAATATGCAAAAGTCGCTTCATTAAATGCGTCATTGACGATTGCTTAAAGAGATTGCACCGTTGAGTGCCATTCAAAGTAGAAGGCAAATAATCTACAGAATCGGCCCACAGTTTGACACCCATACCATTTAGGACAGTAATGCCTACCATATCCAGGCAACGTTGGCAGTATAAATGACCATTGCGATTCGAGATGCCCTTTATCTTAGAAATATTGATAACTATGAAATTGAGTCCGTAGAATAAATCCCGCACAGCGGGCACTAGCAGTCTATCTGGATGACTCTTCTCTTCGGAAACCTGGCCATGATTGTGGCAAAAGAAGTCACTAGGATCAACTACACAAGTGGGAAATTCCCGTAGGCGACTATAGTTGGTGGATGGAACCAATTCGTTTCCACAGTTGTGACATATTAATGAGAATTCGTCATTTTCCTGGCATGACATTAACAGCGGCTTCATATCCACTTGCACTGTGCTCTCCTCTAAGGCGTCCAAATCGATTTTTGTATAATTAAAACGAAAGCTCATGTGATTCCCATTCACCGTGAAAATTGAAATGCCGTGTATATCCATTCCAAAGCAATTCTGTTGTATTACTAAAGTCGCATCATCACCATTATGTTCTTCTATTATGTGCACATTGTGCTCCTTGATAATAACGCGGGTTTTCCTGATATCGTCTGTCAGATTACGGTTGAACTGTAGGAAGGCAATTCCACTGCGCAGATTTGGGCGCAACTCAATGCAGAGATCCGTCAAAGTCATGGTTAGCCTATATTTAAAATTGGAATCGCTCTAATGTGTTTACTTAAAGTTGTTCACTTCCTTTCAGCTGGTGTAATTGTTGTTTCATCCAACTTTATTTGTAAACCCTATTTTCGTTTGTCTAAACTTTAGTGTTCAAAAACGCAAAATGGGGGAAATATTGGGAATATTACCAGTGTTGAAAACGAAAAACCTTTTCAAAATAACTAAGCGAATTCAACAAGGCTGAGCGAATTTAGAAGATGAGCGAATTCAAGAGAGCTAAGCGAATTAGAAGAAGGTCGGCGAATTCGTGTGTGTGTGTTTCAAAATCAAATGAATCGTAACTGAAGCTCTAATTAACATCGATTAAACAACAACAACTAAGTGCAGAGTGGATTTTTACAACAATAACAAAACAAAGAAAACAAACAGCAACACAGTTAAAAAATCAACAGAAACGAAACGAATTAAAATAAATAGGTTTTTCAACGTTTTCTTTAAACGCATTTCGTGCACAAACACACACACACACGCAACGCGCATATACACAAAGAAAGAAGGCAGCAAAACGAAGGCAGTGAAAATTGACAAGCTTGTTGTTGTTGTATGTGTTTGAGTGTGAGAGAGGCCATAGAGAGAAAGATAGAGAGAGGGAAAGAGAGAGTGAATAAGTGAGAGAGAGCGCGCAGGCCAGCAGGATAAAACAGGAGCGACGAAGATGAGCCATAGCATACAAGTGAAAAAATAATTAAAGGTTGCCCTGGCCTGGGGAGTAGAGAGGTGACCAGCTGCAGCAGCCAGGCAGAGAACAGCAACACCAACAACAGCAGCTACAGCTCCCCCGTCTCTCTCTCTCGTTCGTTATTTTTGGCAGTTGTCTAGCGTCTCTCTTTCTCTGTCTCTCACTCTGTTCATTTTTTTTTGTATTTCACCTCTTCTCTCTTCGTTCGCTGTCCCCCGCTTAACAGCTTCTATTTCTGTGGGGGGTACGGAAAATTCACATGCAACAACAACGACAACAAACAATAGCAGCAGCAGCAGTGTTGTTGCAGTCGACATCAACGCCGGCAGCGGCAGCAGCTGAAGCAGAAGCAAAGCAGGCGACGATTTCAATTTATTTGTACATAAAATAGATTTTTTTAATAAATTAACAAACATCAAAGCAGAAGCAAGCACTAAGCTAATCTAAACATAACGTTAAATAATTAAATTTAATTCAAATATCTACGGAAACGCTCAACAAAATTCGCCTTTTACACGATTTTGAGCGTTCGGCACCCAAAACTCTTCTCCCAACAAAGCACATACGAAATTTCATCCATCCATGAAAAGATAAAGAGTCATCAAGCAGCGAGAAAGAGAAATAAACAGAAAGAACAAAACCAAAAAAGAAAAGGACATAGGAAAGGAGGAAGAGCAAGGGCAGCCAGGATCGGTGAATGCAACAATAAGAACAAATCGCGTAAACAAAATTAGGCAAGTCGCAGCTTCACACTGGCGAATCGCAACGGAAATAACAACAACAATAACAGAGGAGGCGATGTAAACGCCGCTCCCGGCCATGGTCCTTCTGTGGCCCGTAATAATAATAACAATAATGGAGGAGGAGGTGGTGGCGCCGGCGGTGGAGCAGTCGGCGATGCAAATAATGCTGCTGGAGGAGGAGGTGGCGGCAACAATGAATGGAATCCCGAAGAAATAGATCGCTTCAGTTTTGATGATTCCATACGATTTGAAGAGGATTCGTTATGCAGCTGGTCATCGGAACCAGAATCATTGTGCAACAACTGGCGCGGCTGGAAGAAGCCCACAAATGGTACCAGTAGTAATGGCGGACCATTGGGTGGTGGCCTAAACGCCTCTATTGGTCTGCTTGGTAATGGATCATTTGGCAATACCACAAACAACACAGCCACAGGAACAGTTGGCAATGGAACCGGATCATGTGGTAACGGCGCCAATGGAAATGGCCCAAATAATGGTTCAACAACCAATGGAACTAATGGTAAGTGCTAGTCAAAATAAATTTGACATATGTATATACGAAAATAATTTGCTATCCCTTTTTAAACTTTCTAACAACTTTGTTTAATGCCTTGTTCAAACTACCCAGCTCAAAATTTTGAGTTACTTAGCTGATTCTGATACATTTGGCACATTGTCCTTGAGTTGATCATATATGTAGTTACTTGTCAGAGTCTATAGTACATACCAAAAGTTCATCTATTATACTTTTTTACTGAATTGCAATTATTTTGTTTTGTGTAAGGCTGCATACATATTTTGATAACCTTAATACACATATGTATATTCTTTATTTGGAAAATTCAAAGGACGCAGAAGATTCTAAAAAACGAAAGTGTCAATATTGTTGCTTAAACTTTCTGTTTCAGGCATGGAGTTGTTCTTAGTTAAAATAAAATTTGTTTAACTACTATTTTAAATTGATTTCCCAAGTCCTCGTTACAAAAATTGCTTGTCCCCAGACCGGAAAATTGATTTTCTTTTTTTGAAATGAAGCTCTAGGTGTGTGTATGCGTGCGTGAGTGTATTTAAGTAATGTGTAATGCGTTACTTTTGTTTCATATTCAAAACGATATGGCAACGCTGTTGCTCTGACCTTTTGAAAAAGCGAAACCAATAAACCCAAAGAACAACAACTGCAACAATTGCTGCTTTGCCTTTTTTCCCCTAGCAGCCCTCAACGACGATGTCTTCGTCCTCCTTCTTCTCCTCCTTCTGCTTTTCTGTTTTATCGCTGAAGTCGAAATCACGACTTTACGGTTGGGCAACACACATACAATTTGGTTTCTTTTGTCTTTTTTGGCTTATTACGGCCTGGTTGTATGTATAAATGTATGCACATACATACTAACATATAAAGATACATATATGTATATATATATGTATGTAATATTTGTGTGTGTGAGTGTAAACGTGCACACTCTTATTGTAGTTGTTTTTTTTTTTTTGATGGGATTGTGCCGATCCTTGTGCGCCGTCGCAGCATTATCAACATGTAATCTCTGCGACTGCGCTGCCAGCAACTCTTCTGCAATCAGAAGGAGTCGGTGCTGGAACTGCTTGAAGTTGTCGAAAGGGCCATCTTCTTCTCCTTGGTTGTTGTAAGTAAGCAACGCCAGCTGCATTTTCATGCTCTAAAAGCGACATAATAACCGCAAAAAAAGAGGAGAAAAAAAACTGACGTTGCATCGTCTGTGTATTTATTTGCTGTGTGTGCTTGTTGTTCGTTTTGTGTCAAAGAACCTTTTCAAGGATACCACCAGCAGTAGGCAGCACAGCACACCCAGCACCTGCCTAGCTACTTGCTTTGTGAGGGGTGGAGAAAGCAAAAGGCGAACACTAAAAACTAGCCTTGTAATGAAATGAGGAAAAGAAGAAAAAACAAACGATAACAACGAATCCCCCATTTCCATTTTACAAAAGGAATTAAAATTCCAAACTACACCTAGTTTTCTTTGCTTAACTATAGTATTTTGTATTGTTAAACTGTGCTACAAATACAATTTACTTAATAGAATTTGTAATCACCATCCACATAAATTCAGAAATTGAGTATTATTCAGAAAAACCAGGCGAAAAGCGGACAATTAAAAACAAATCTTTTCACATATCTTGACTATAATGTATCATATGTATTTAAAAAAATTTCTATACGTTGACAGGAAATATCAAAGATATAAATCAAACAAAAATTTAGTAGACGATATTAGATATTATTTTTGTTTTGAATTTTACATTGCTGCATACAATATTCATGAGCCTCATTAAATTCATCGCTGCTATTGAAACATTCACTCAAAATTCCGCAAACCATTCATAAATTCCACTTTCCAATAGTTTGGTGATTCATTACCAACACAATGGAGGAGGTAAACAATGAGGTATTCGACGATTAAGTTAGGCTACTTAAGTGCAGTCGTTAAACGGAACACGAAAGCGTTTACCGTAAATTGCAATATTTTCACATTACTGTTAGCATAGGATATTATTTGATTCTATATGGCCATTAGGTGTTTTGTTTGTTTGACACATTAAGCTGACTGAAATTTAACAGTTGCAGACAGTAACGTCCTTCTACTGAGAAATGTATATAAATTATTCATATTGTATATTATGGTACATATATAGTTTTTCATATAAAAACTAACCAAATTATTATTTGTTTAAAAAAAAAGTACTTTCCCATACCGGGAATCGAACCCGGGCCTTCTGGGTGAAAGCCAGATATCCTAGCCACTAGACCATATGGGATACGTAAGACGTGGCAACTTTAGCCACTTTTGTATTGTTCAAATGCACTTAAAATACACTATATATACATACACGCATGTGTGTGTGTACATATATATCTACATATGTACATACATACATAAATGTTCAGAAGTTCGTTGTCAAAATATCAAATCGCGATGCATGACAAATTCGTTTCGTTGAGGTTAACAACGTTGATAGGTTGTTGAAAGCAATTTACAGTTCGTTATGCCACGACTTGCCAAAGGACTGTCATCTTGACCTTGATTATTGATTGATTCAACGTCACATCATTAAATTAGAAAAATAATGCAATTGGCAAAATTTAATTAACTCCCAATGATTTGGTTCCTTACCTTTTTGTACGTCTTTTTTTTTTTAGTTTAGCTTTGACAAATAAACTTTAATGTATCCAAATGCAGTTATTTAAAATTTTTATGTTTCAAAAATCGTTTAGATAGTGAAAGCCGAAGACAGATTTGGGGGTTTTCTCTCCTTGTGCATAAATATGAAACTCTGCCGAAGTTCACATCTGTGCGCTTCTCTCTACGCTTGGGAATGTGTGAACTTGAGTACATGACACTGCTGCTAGTTAGTTCTGCCTCTTTGTTTCGCTTTAAAGAAGCGTTATCGACCTTAAAAATGCAGGCCATTGTTTGTTACAACAAGTTCGTTACCTTCCTTCCCCTCCACACCTCTCACTCTCTTTCTCTGTCACCATTTGTTTATTTGTATGTCAATTTGTGTAGAACCCTGTTTATCTACAAGTCAATTTCGCAGTATTCGAGACAAGGGCGCAAAGCCACAAATATTGAAGTAAACTTTCCTTCTTTCCCCTTTCCCCATCGTCGCCGGACTGTCTGTCTGGGCAACATTTATGTTGGTAGAATTGGTCAATGGCCGAAAGTCACATGCCAAGTTTACTTTGATTAATAAATTAAATATGAAAAACCAGAGAAAAATTATTTTCGAACATCAAAAATACGTAAAGCAGCATCAGAATATTTGGTTTTAAGATATTATTTTTTAATTACAATTATGGGTTTATATATATACATAATTATAAGGTTTTCCCAGAATACATATGTATCTTCAAGGTATTCGTGAAATATAATACGACATTAATAAATAAGAGTTTTCACTCTGTTGTAAATATATTTTTGTTGGATCAAACTGTTTATCTTTTATTAAGCAACACTGAAAATATACAATAAAATATTTTATTCAAAAAATTTTAGTTGAAAAAACAACATTGAAATAATTTTAATTTTTTAAATGTTTGTGTTTTCAGAAGTTTTCACATTGGCTGAATTATCTGCACGTTGTGTTGCATCGTATATACCGTTCGAGCTGGTGGAGCACGTCTATCCTCCAGTCCCAGAGCAATTACAGTTGCGAATAGCTTTCTGGAGTTTTCCGGATAATGAAGAAGATATACGTTTGTACTCCTGTCTGGCAAATAGTTCGGCAGATGAATTTAATCGTGGTGATCAGTTATTTCGTATGCGAGCTGTAAAGGATCCCCTACAAATTGGTAAGACATTACATCTACAAATTCCATCCTCCACTGCTTACATCTTTATTATTCTTCCAAAGGTTTTCACCTCTCTGCCACCGTTGTGAATCAACAGCCGCGCACATATTTTAATGTTGCAGTTACTTTTGATCGTCGTCGCATCTCTTCCTGTAATTGCACATGCGCTTCAACGGCATATTGGTGTTCCCATGTGGTGGCTGTGTGCCTCCATCGAATTCATTGCGTAAGTAATTTAAACTTTTTATGTTTTGATTGTTAATCAATATCATTCTGTACGAAAAATTGACAATGTTCATCGATTTAGTTAACACTAATTACTTTTTTTTTGTTTTTATTTTTATTAGCCCCAGGAGGTATGCTTGCGTGCACCGGTCTCTGAATCATTGACACGCCTGCAACGTGATCAATTGCAAAAGTTTGCTCAATATTTAATCAGCGAGCTACCACAACAGATTCTACCAACGGCCCAGAGATTGCTCGATGAGCTTTTAAGTGCCCAGCCAACGGCAATAAATACCGTATGCGGTGCACCAGATCCAACAGCGGGGGCATCTATAAATGATCAGACTAGTTGGTACTTGGACGAGAAGACATTGCATAATAATATAAAAAGAATTTTAATCAAATTCTGTATGCCAGCACCAATTGTGTTTAGGTAAAGATATTGATATATATATATATATATAACTAAATTTAGCAAGATAATTATCTCAATAAAATCTCTTGCTTCTATTTTGCAGCGATGTAAACTATCTAACAAATTCAGCACCACCAGCAGCCGCCGAATGGAGTTCATTGCTGAGACCTTTACGTGGACGAGAACCGGAAGGCATGTGGAATTTGCTTTCAATCGTTCGTGAAATGTATAGACGTTGCGATAGGAATGCAGTTCGTTTGCTTGAGATCATAACTGAGCAATGTATGGCATGCGATCAGATTTTAATTTGGTGGTTCCAAACAAAATTGGCCTTAATGATGGGCTCACATGGACATAGCGGTGGCAAACATTCGAATACACATTCAAATTCAACAGCATTGCAGCATGCCTGCAGTTCTCTTTGCGATGAGATTGTCGCCTTGTGGCGTTTAGCCGCTTTAAATCCTGGCCTTGCACCAGACGAGCGCGATATGTTGCATGCACAGTTCACAGCCTGGCATTTGAAAATACTTGATCGTGTAGTAAAGAGCCGGATGATGCCATCATCATACACAAGCAAGCATCAGCAGAACTCACGATCCGAGACGGAATTATTTATTGGCTTTAAGCCGGCAATTGAGGCTTGCTATTTGGATTGGGAAGATTACCCCATAGCTGGTGTCACGCACACCCATGACACAAATCCCATTTACTATTCGCCGTTCACCTGTTTCAAGCACACAGATGCCAAGGGTGGTGAGGCGGCGGCACCATCGGGCCAATTGAATGCCACACAGGCTCTGATGAACAACAATAAGCATTATAATTATTTTAGTGCATCGAATGATCATGGTTTGCATGCCGGTGCATTTAAGCAACGTGATGAGCGTTCTTTTCGCGAAAGATTCTATGCGAGCGCAGTGGAATTATTTGGCGTTCCAGGTGCAGGAGCTGGGACAGGAGTAGGAAATAATGGAGCAGGCTCAAGTGGCCGTCAATTTCCAGCCGGACTGAGTGGTAGCGGAGCGATAGCTGGAACAGCAGCTGGTGGAGATACAAGCGGTGTAAAGCAACCAATGGCTAGCACTTCAGCGAATTCGGGGTCAATGGGAATTGGTGTATCATCTGTGGTCACACCCAAAGCAGTTGGTAACGTTGAAGTGTCTGGTGCCGGCGATGGCAATCGTTCCAGTGCCAGCAGCGAGGGCTTTTGTGAAAATGATGATTTCGGTGGCGATACTAGTAGTAGTCACAACTATTGTGCTGCTCCAGCACAGGCTGTGCCTGGCCAAAAATCATTAACGGAATCGGACTCACAGAGCAGTTTTGATGCCGTATCACAACAGAGCAAAGATGAGACAGCCGGTGTCAGAGTTAGTGTGGTCTCAACTGTGGAGCCAGGTTGCTCCACATCCGACACTTCATCGGCCTCTTCAGCATCCTCGTCGGCCTCAACGGCATCGGGCAGCTCAAACAGTTCCACATCATCCATGCTAATTGCAACAGATACTCCCATTGTGGTTGGAGTCCAAGTAGGTGGAAGCATCGATAGTATATTATCGTCCGCTCAGCAGCAGCCTGGAAGAAGACTAAGCAAAGATGAGTCCTTTAGCAGCAGCGATGAATTCGCCCAAAGCGGCGGTGGAGTTGGAATCGGTGGAGAAAATGCCGGCTCAGGTGTAAGTGCCGGTGGAGATCTAACGCCTGTGCCCAGCACCTCGGCTGCAGCTCGCGCAGCCTTGGCGAACAGCAGTGCATCTGTACCAACCTCAGATCATAATAGTGGAACAACTGGAGGAGCAATAATGGGAGCATCATCGTCAGCAGCAGCAGTTGCATCATCGGGCAAAGCAATCCCAGTAGAATTACCCAGTACATCTTCGTCATCAACTCTGGCAGCTGCACGAGCTCTTGCCGCTGCTGTGGCCGTGGCCAGCGATAAGCCACATATATTTTCCAATGTGCGACCCACAGAGGATGCCTGGGACATACTACTGGCACGAGCCGAAGGTCTGCATGCCCATGGTCATGGTCAAGAAGCCTCTATTTTGGCTGTACGTCTAGCCGAGCAAATGCTAGCAAATCCACCCAATTTACTGCTAGAGCTACCACCTGCTCCTAAACGTAAGGGGAAGAAACAGAATGTGAATCCCATATCACATCAATTGACAGTGGTTGCTTCATCCACTCTCTCAAAGTGTGCATTTCTTTGCACTGTTCTCTCTGAAAATTCGGAGCATTATCATATTGGATTCAGGATTTGTTTATTCGCATTGGAGATGCCACGCCCACCAGCTAGCACAAAGCCGCTCGAAGTTAAATTGGCTAATCAAGAGGCTGACATTTTGGCCCTGCTAAAGCGACTGCCGCTTGGTGCTGCAGAGTTGCAGGTGATACGGGAGAGGGCTGAGCAGCTGCGAAGTGGAACATTTAAAACACGGGGTGAGGCTTTATTGCCCATTAATCTGGCTACATTCATATTTGATGCTTTGGTGACACTAAGTCCTGGTCACGCGAGTACCGGCACTGGTTCCGGTTCGAGTTCGGGCTCTAGCAAGATTTTCATCAATGCGTCAGGATCTCGTATTACATTAAATGCTTATAAGCAGCATAGTGATGAAAATTTGGGATTTGAGGCAGCTGTTGCGGCCCTTGGATTAAAGGCTAATGTATCAGAGGCAGAGCATCCGTTACTCTGTGAGGGCACCAGACGTCAACGTGGAGATTTGGCCTTGACATTGTTGTATCACTACAAGGACGAGCCACGTAAGATAGCAAAGATAATGGAGAAACTGTTAGATAGGGATATCCATACGTTATTGAAGGCACCATTGCTGCCGGCCTATTATTCCAGTAGTCCGCCAGTAAGAACGCCAAATAATCAGCCCACACGCAGGGATCATGATCATGAGTATGGTGGAGGCGGAAATGGGTGTGGCGGTGGGCCTGGAGCTGGCCCATCGAATCTATGCGAATTGCTACCCGCCGATTATGCTAGTGTCGGTGGGAATAGTCGTCCACACAGCTCAACGAGTGCCGAACTAGAACTGAGCATGTGTGCCCTAAGTATGGCAAGCACATCCTCTCAGGCAATGGGGCAGCAAGCATCAGGAGGAAATTCATCAGCTGCAACAACGACCACTGCCAGTTCCACGAGTGCCACAAGCACCTGCACCACAACTACCAGTAGCAGTAACACAAACACAAATACCAATCCGAATAGCAGCAGCAGTAGTCGGAGCAAGGAAAGTCGCTACAAGGGCAAACGTGCCTATCCATCGATACCCAATCAACCGTCGGAGGCCAGTGCCCATTTCATGTTCGAGCTGGCCAAGAATGTACTGACCAAGGCTGGTGGTAATAGCTCCACATCCTTATTCACTCAGGCCAGCACAAGTCAGAATCATCATGGACCCCATCGGGCATTGCATATGTGTGCATTCCAATTGGGCTTGTATGCACTGGGATTGCACAATTGTGTTAGTCCAAATTGGCTATCACGGACATACTCATCGCATGTCTCTTGGATTCTGGGCCAGGCAATGGAAATTGGGGCGCCAGCAATTAGTTTTCTAATTGATACATGGGAAGCCCATTTGACTCCACCGGAAGCGGCTGGTATGGCGGATCGTGCATCTCGCGGATGGGACTCGAATATGGTATATCCGGCTGCCGAATTGGCTTTATCGGTTCTACCGCATGCTGCTGCTCTTAATCCCAATGAGATTCAGCGTGCCATACTCCAGTGCAAGGAGCAAAGTGATCTGATGCTGGAGCGTGCCTGTCTAACCGTGGAATCAGCGGCAAAGGGAGGTGGCGTCTATCCCGAAGTACTATTCCAGGTAGCACGCTACTGGTATGAGCTATATATGCGTAATGCGCCCAACAGTTCAGAGCATGATCAGCACGAGGATTCAATGGATCATTCGGCTGTGAGTTTGAGCGCTTTGATTGAATCACAGCAACAACATGAAATGCAACAGCAGGTTGTCCAGCAGCAACAACAGCAGGTTGTTGCCCAGCAGCAACAGCAATCGATGGGAATGCCACCGAATCCAGGGGGTGGACCGGTACAGGGTCAAGGACCCGGAATGCCGCCACCAACTGTTGTCACTTCGGCACCGCAACCGGGCGGCTTTCAGCCGGGAGTTGGTGTGGGAGTGGCCGCCCTGGGACCCATCGGATTGGCCCCATATGCTCCGTACAGTTTCTGCCAGAGCATCTATGCACATCATCACAATTTAAGTTATCCGCAACCCGGTCAAATGCAAATGTACATTTCGGCTGGACCACCGCCGCCGCCACAAGCCTATACCGGCTATCAGCAGCAAGCACCACCCGTCCCGCCACAACAGCAGCCACAAATGGCACCCCAACCTCCCGGACATGCACCACCACCGCAGGGTCATCAGCCGCAACCAGCTTTCCAGGCTCCGCCTCCCAATCCATTTCAAGCTTTACCACCGCAAGCCTATCAGGCTTTACAAGCTGCCGGACCGCCGCCAGGTCCACCAATGGGACCACCTGGCGGTTACTATGGGCCACCACCACCACCGGTTCCACCAAATGGACCGCCAGTAGGTGTCGGTGTTGGTGTCCCGTTGCGTCAGCATCAACATCAACATCCCGTTTATCCATTTTTACAACAAGCACCACCACCTCAACAACAACAGCAACAGCCGCCATCACAGCCGCCGGTGCGTCAACGTCAGCCCCATCAGTTCACGTAAGTAGAGAAATCTTTGCTAATCTTTAGGTCATGCCCAACGATAATCTTACAATCTTGTTAACAGATCCACTCAATTGCGCTATCTGCTGGCCGCCTACAATGTGGGCATGTTAGCCATGGAGACTTTGGCCCGTCGCGTACACGACGATCGCCCACAGGCAAAATATGCCCGAAATCCACCTTATGGGGAGGACGTAAAATGGCTACTACGCATAAGCAAGAAATTGGGTACCCAATATCTTCATCAATTCTGTATATGTGCAGTTAATTCCATCGTCAGTCCGTTTGTATTGCACGATGTGGCCATTGAATCGGCTCATTATCTGGGTAGGAACAATCACCAGCTAGTTATGCAGCATTTGCGTTCGGCGTTGACGCCACTGGTGCAAAAGTGCCAACAAATGTAAGTAGTGGATAAAAATAATGCGAAACAAAAGCAATTATAAACTGTTCTTCCATTACAGGTACATCCAGTGCATCCATCAGAAGCTGTATCATTTAACGCAGGGTGACTATGAAGAATTTGCCAGCATTGTGGTAGCCGCACGTGCTGCATTCCAAATTACACCTGAGGGCAGTGCCCAGTTTAAGGATTGGCTTCAATCCATCAAACGGTAAGTGAATTTCACTTAAATACCATCTAGAATTAGGGCCGCAAAAGGGACCCATAAAAAAGGATTGCATAGCTCAATATATATGTAGAAAAAATGTAATAGTTGCAACAACCGTGGAGGTTCTTTCATACACACACACAGACACAGCTTTGCATTGGAGATCTGCACGGAAACATTCTAAATTTGGGACACTCTCCCAATTTACAATATCCATAATTTGAGTGAATTCCCATCTTTAAAAATACAGTGATCCCTACAGTTAAGAATTAAATCTGCGTGCGAAACGGAATGAAAGAATAATTGGGATGGACAGAGTAAAGGGCGGTGTTTTCCCATCCAAAATGCATAGTTTCAAAATGAATAATTTTTGAAGAGTAGCTTCTATATGAATCCGTTTTTAATGCACCGTGGAGATCTCTAATTTGCCTATCGCACAATATATATACATATATATAAAATGATAACTTATTGATTCAAATACCTGAAATTATCTTAGAATTGGATCATGTCTTTGGGTGATTGAAGTCCATGAATATACGCCGCAAGTCTTAAAGAATACATCAAATAGAATATTATTTTTGGCCCCCCAAAATTTTAATATAATTCAAGAAACACTTCTGGATCGTTTTAAAGATGATTAGGAAGATGAGACGACTTCGACAATAATAAATAAGAAATAAAAAGAAAAAAAAACAGAAAAAACAACAACAAAAAATGCCGCCATAATGCAAGATTATTTTTGATATTAATTTATCTATGAACTTTAATAAATTGAGCGAATTTTAACATTGTTGTTAATTTAGTTATCAGCAAAGAAATATATTGGTTATTAAAATATATAAATTATCCAATTCAATTGGCCTAAAAGCGGCTAGACGTAAATGTTATAAAATGTTTTATATATAATATTATTTCATTTAACAGCTCCAAATCATGCAAAAAGGAACTGTGGACGCAAATCAATGCGGCTTTGCAAAGCAATTCCAAATGACAAAGACTTGATTCCTGTAATCTAATGACGGTAACGGGAGCAGCAGCATCAACAACCGCATCAACATCATCGTCAGCAGCAGCAGCAGCATCATCAGCATCTTCATCATCATCATCGTCATCAGTAGCCATCACCATAAGCAGTGAGCAGACGAAGCCCACAATGGTGACAAGTACCAGCAATAGCAATAGCAGTAACAGTGGAAGCGGGAGTGGGAGTGGAAGTGGTGGTGGTGGTGGTAGTATTGGAATTGGTATTGGGAATAACATAACCAATAGCCTGAGTATTGGTAGCAATAGCAATACAAATGCCTCTAATAGTAATAACAATAGCAACAGTGGCACCAATGAGCCAATGGTACATCCTCACCATCACCACCGTTATCATCATAGACATCATCTTGTGATGGATTCTGCGACCACAAACAATTTGTCCGTAGCAGCAGCAGCAGCTACTGTGGCCCCAGCATCAGTGACAATGGGATTAGCTAACTCTAGCCATGTCTATGAGAGATTATGCAGGCCGAATGCCGTAATTATAGAGAGATTGCGTTCACCATTATCACCACAGGCAACGAGACCATCATTGCCACCTGTACATACGGCTGCCTCCTATCAATCAGCAATGTCTAATGCAGTGGCTGCGGCCATGCCGCCTGGTTATTATCAGGCTGCTGCAGCTGCTGCTGCTGCATCTACAACGACAACAACAACATCAGCAGGAGCAGCAACACGCCATCATCATCCCCATCCATATCAACTGCAGCCGATGAGCCATTACCACCAGCAACTTTAACAACGTATCTGGGGCACTGCTCACGACTGTCCACCGTCTGGCGAATCTGGCCTTGTTGCTACATCATCATTGCGGAATCAAAATAGAGCCTGCAATAGAAATGCAGCAGCTGGAGGAAAATCTGGAGAAACAGCAAGCTCATCGCGTACCACCAACGCAATCGGGTGCATTGTTACCTGCTGCTGCTCTGCCTGCCGCTATACTACAACTGCGACAGATATTTCAGAATTTTAGATGTCCATTTATTTATATCTGGCTATTGGTACTCCTAATGCTTATTTTGAGTTTAGCTCTTTTGCTGCTTCTCTTAATGTAACTTGGCGATCTCAGCTGAGTCTGAGTCTTCTCGGCCTGCAATTACAACAACAACCAACAACAACAACAACCACCGCACTAAGTTCATGTTAAAACTATATATAAAATGAAACCTAATTGTTTTCTTTATTCAATCTGTGAACTACTTAATTTAATTTGTTTTTAAAAAGTCCGCAAGCAAACAAACTCATTATTTAGCATTATCAAATTGATTAGTGTGTGCATTATTTAGACTGAGATTTCTGCCAACAACAAAAGCAAAGCACACACACACACACGCATACATATATACAAAACAAACTCACAGATACATACATACATACACACCACATACAAACACCCACACCGCACACATGCAACAAAACTCACTTTTTTCAAAATGTGTTCAGTTAAATTAACGTAATTATAGACGATCTATCAAATAGTTATATATATATATATATATAGATATATATCACCTCTACCTTATTTTTAATTTAAAATTATCTTATATATTTCTCTATCTTTTTTTTTTAATCTTTTAATTTGTAACTTCCTAAAACTTCCTTCTCTATTTAGGCTAATATTTTGTCAAATTTAATATATTATAATTTAAGGTTAAAAAACAAAATTTTAATGAATAATTGTAGTTAAGCAGTTTTTAGGATTTTCAAATTTTCAAAATATCTAAACAATGAATGAAGAATATATACATTTGTACGATATATGATTATATGAATATTTTATATAGACATATATATATTTTTATATATATATGTATATATGAAATTACCACAGAAGTTCATATTATAGAAGTGAAGAAGATCAGTGCGCAGTTTGTTTTAAATATTTTACGCAAATGTAAAAAAGACAATTGACTTTTGTAGGAGATCTCAATCAGTAAAACGAAATTTGCAATATATCTTTGGTTCAGAAATTCTTAATTAAATTAATACACATTCAAATCATGTTTCTCAAGCAATTCCAATATTTTCAATCAAAATTAACTTAACAAAAAAAAAATAAAACAAAGCTTTGTAATATTCTAATAACTTCAGGCAATCAATATTGTAATAGAATAGGAAATCGTTTTGTAGCACAGTAGTATCCAAGTTGTAACAACATTTCGGGAACAGACACCCGATTGCCGTGAGCATTATACAATTACTTTTCCGTTTAAATGTTCGTGTTCTAGACTTTAAATCAAACAATTAACAACTTCGAAAGATGTGACACGTGGGCCACCTTAATGGCACAGGTTGCCAGAGTGAAGAGAGCCCCTGATTATGGTTGTTGAAAATCCCTTATGTCAAATCCCTGAACCCTATATTTTGCATAATTTTTTATTAATTTTTCACACACAACCAGAGTATATGTTTTAGCTAACAATTTTGAGCAAATATTTTGAATCTATGGTTATAATATTTAATACAAACTGTTTCAATTTTCTTAACTAAGTTTTTATGATATGTACATAAAGTTACACATTATAACCTGTGTAGGGCAAATCGAACAGAATAGTTTTTTATTATTTCACAAAACACACAACACACAACACACACACACATAAATACATATATAGCAGAGAGAAAAAGGAAACACGACAATGTTTTGTTATTAAAGCAAAGAAAATTCTATTTTATACTGACTATTTACAGAGTTGATTTTTTAAATTGAAATATATATCTATATATACATATATGTCTATACATATATATTTATATATACATATATATTGACACAAATTTGTTTATTTTTGATTGCATTTTATTTAAATATGTTTTATTATTACACATATTTCAATTATATATTTTTTAAATATTAAAAATCTTTATATTTAAATTCAATTCTTTATATTTATAAAAAAAAAATTTTAAACAAAAACAAACAGAAAAACAATGAAAATGAAAAAAAAAACTTTTTTTTATATACCATTAATTTAGTTTTGAATAAATATGGTTTTTTGGATTTATTTCAAAACGCAGCGAAAAAAAAAAACAAACAGCAAAGAAAGATCTTGGTTTTATTTTTAATTTTACACATATTTGTAGGGAGGTGCCCCTAAGCCGCCCATATTAGAAATTTTATGCTTTATGCTGGTCAAAAGCACACATGCCACATCTTCCTTTTTTTCGTTCTTTCTATCTCTCTCCTATTATTTATTATTTTATTAAAAATAAAGATATATATATGTACATATACATATATTTATATGAAAAACTGCCACTTTCTGTTAGAAAAAAACAATTTAAATTAACATATAATAATTGATAATATATTATAAATCCCAGGACATAAAAAGGAGAACGCAAATGCAGGCACATTAAGGAGAAGGGTTAACATTGGTATTGGTGAGAAAGAGAGGAACATATATGTACTGTAGAGCGGTTCATTTTAAGCTCAACTTACCTCACTTTATCCAGTTGGCCGTGTGCATTGTACATAAAAAATTAGAAGTCTCCTCTATATATATATATATATATAAATATATATATACATATAAATATACATACATATATACACAGATATATATAAATATTGTAACTCTATTTTGTGTTTTATACATACTATAAACTTACACACATATATACCATATGCTTATACTATATAGTGAATCAATAATGTCTTTGTACAGTTCTTCAATACGTTTTCATATGTCTTTAGTGTACAATAACATTTAATAAATGTCTATGGTATATATAATAAGAAGATATTAAATCATCGCTGGCTATCGAAAAGCCACTACATTGATTAGCATTTAACATTTTCCATTAAGTTGGGGAAAAATGTTTAAAGTTAAATTAATGTCAAATGTTAATCACTGATCTCAAACGTTCTTTCAGCAGGTCAAATTTGAATTTTGTATGTAGTACGAAGACATTATTGGTTAACTGTATGTATACACATGTATATACAAATATATAGATATATAATTATTTATACATACATATATAAATAACTGAGCCCAAAATATGAAAAATGGCGAGTTCTACTGAATTCGAATTCTGTAAGCAATCGCGTAAATTGTAAACTTTTAGTAGTCAGAGTTTTATACAATACAAAAAAAAAAAAGAAAAAAAAAACAATAATTTCTATCTCAAAACTAAAGACGACGCAATCTGTAAAAAGTACTAGAACAAGTTTTTAACTACATAAATACACAAATAAATATACACCCACACATACACAGCATGTAAACACATTTATATATCGTATATATATATATATATACATATTTGAATGTATAGTTGACTTTTTTCCATGAAAAAAAGAGAATAATAAGAAACCAAAACGAAGGTAAAATCATCAGCGCTTAGTTATTAAATATTAAGAAATATTTTTAAAAAACAAAAATTAAATCAGGAGATTTATACATTAACAACCAGGAAAAATATTAAAAAAAAAAAGACAAAAAAAGGAACAAAAATAAAAGTGTTTGATGTTAGTTAACGCAGCTAGTTTAGCCTTTAGACATTGCTTAGAGAGAACTTAACGCTGCACCTATCCCACGGACCTACCCTAATATTCCTGCCACGATCCCTAAACACGTAAATATAATAATTAGATTGCATGTATATAAGTATATACAACTACATACATACATACATACATATACTAGTATACATACATATATCGGCTATATGGATGCATATGCATTATCAACTTTGGTTTAGTTAAGGCCAGATTATTTGGTCTAATTACAATGATATGCATATGCACTAGTAATTAGATTTATAGTTAAGTCAGAAATAAAGCATTACCTCATTACTTTAAATACTTACAATGACAGATTAAATGCGAATAAAAGCAATAATACAAATGGAAATTAGATAAAATGAAATCTACACTTCTGTTTATAGGCTGTTTATGTGAGTTCTTTGATATACTTTTGCACATTTTGTTATCAGCAGACGGAATAATCCCGATTCAAAATTTGCATCAGTCAAATTTTTATTAAAAATTGATTTATCAGAAATCTTAGGAGTAACACCTTAAAGGTTTTTTTTCTAATTTCACATACTTTCAAAATCATTTTGTAGAACTTTAATAGATATTATGCATATATTCTCTACCAATATATATATATGTATAAACATATGTGTTGGCATTTTAAGTCCTTTCAATATATAGAACAATTTGGCCGATGCAAACTTTGAGTTTTCTATCAGAATGAGGATTGCCCTTACATGCATACATACATACATACATACTTACATAGATACATATATGAAAAGAAACCGTATACCATATTAAAAGGATAGATCTCGGTGCCAATCATGTTACTACTTATATGTACTAGTACTAAGACTAGAAAAATTCTATTTTGTCAACAAGTTTCAATATTTTGTTTCTTGAATTTAAAGCTTAGTTAATTGAGATGGCCAATTTAACAAAGGATATCTCATTTCCGACTTTAGTTTGAATTATAGAACATTTTTAACTGTTTGGTATAAATATTCTAGTTTATTTAACATCAGCAGAGATTAAGGTATAATCGGTGTTCCTTCAATCAAAAACAGTTAACTGGATTGCGGATCAAATTGTCTATAGGTTTTCTTTTTCTCGGTTTTGTTAGTAAGTGCACTGTAAAAAAAAAATATATATATATGAAATGAGAACAAAAGCAAGACAGCTTGAAAAGAAAACGCGCAAAAAGTTGATCAATAAACAATTATATAAATAAATATACAGATTTAAAAAATATATGTTTGTGTATATATATATAAAAAATGCATATATATATATATATACATGTATATATATATATATATATAGATAAACATGTATATAATGAGATGAAGTTATTTATATACATACATATATGCCTACAGAAAACATGCAACAAGAATAAGAACAAAAACACTATTATATACAACAACAGATTGATATACATACATACATACCTACATATATACATACAATTGCTAAATAAATATATACAATATATATATTTATTCGACAAACGAAAAAGAAAAACAAAAAAAAACCAAAAATGTATGCAAACAAATTGAGGATAAAACAAAATTCGTAGAAACGCTACAAAAAAGTGTTCTTTTTAACTAACAAAAATTAACAAGCAACAAAATTTAAAAGTAATATATAAATAATAATATTTATACAATATACATATAAAACCAAAAAAAAAACAAAAAAAAATGCAAAAGGCATGTTGAAAGCTTAAATAAAAATTTATATATGTATAAAAATATAACAAATTTTTTTTTTACAGCTGCTGTAAATGTCAAAGCCAACCAAAAACTAAACAAAAAACAAAAACGAAAAACAGAAAACAAAATATGATGTAAAAGAAATATGTAGTGGAAACAAATTGTTTTTATACCCTTGCAAAAAGTGTGCATTAGAGATTTGCAATATTTGCTGTGCCCTGCGACGCCCGTAGTTTACATAAGTGTATTAAATATTTACAGTTAATTATCGATCAGCATCGATTTGAGTATGTCCGTCTGATAAGTGGAAAATAAATATACATAGGTATTGTTTGTATATATACATATATAGGATATTATACTCTGTAGATTTGTTTTAGCTTGTTTATTCATTCATTATCTATCAATTCATAAAGTTTCATTAAAATTCAATTAATATAAGCATAGACAAGGTAGCAAATGTGGCCAGCAACAATTACGGCCGGCAACATATACAGCCATCAACATATGGTTAGCAACATGGCAATCTAAGCAAAATTTCATTGACGATTGTAAAAAATATTAAAATAGCATTAGTAATTTTTAATTTTACTTGTTACAGAGTATATATAAGTCGGCAATCCGATTAAACGTATATGATATGAAAAATTTATATCCCTATGTTGTTAAATTTGAGTGAAATCAGAATACGCATAAAAATATGTATTATAATTATTTCATTATAATTATTAACTGAAAATACCTAAATTATAAATATTTATCAATGACAAATACACATATACTGCCATATTAAATCGAAATTGGATGAATATATTATGTAGCTGCTATAGAAACAATCCATCAATATGCAGATTTGTAAGGGTATACTTCTATAAACTTCGGTTCAGCCAAAGTTCATTTAATATTCTAATTATTTTTCGTTTTTTTTTTTTTTTATCAAAAACATGGGCGTCAAATATTTTGAATTGATCTCCTTGTTATGGGGAAATCGATTGGTTTTTGAAATATTTTCAATTTCATTTTAAACTATAGATTTATATCGGAATGGAAAGTTTCAAAGGGGGAAGTAAATATATTGAAAAATATAATAATTTTATACAAAATCCGAAATTATCATACATAAATATAGTAGACAGTCAATGCATTGGGTAATGCATATTTTACAATCACTTTACAATTAAAAATCTGTCAATCCGTCCGAATGAAACCATAGATACCATAGACACTGTCAGAGTTAGAGAAATTAAATTTAGTATACAATTTCCCATATAGTTTGTTCTACCAACAGGTTTGGATTTTAACATAAAATTAAACTTAAATTCCCTCTCCTTTTCAAGACATTTACGGCCTACCGATAGATACTGACTACGCCCATGTTTGTATTGTAAACAAATTTATATAATAAAATATAACTTAGTTTCTCGTTTATGTACGTACCATTTGGCGATCCATCCTGAAAACCACTCCCTCAATCCTCTCCGTCTTCGCTATATTTCAGTCACCAAATCCCCAGCAAAGCTTCACTCACACTCATGCCCAAACAGCGATGCTAAAAACAATGTGCTTTAATAATGAAAAACTAACAAAAAGAACAAAAAAAAAACGCGACAAAAAAAATTTGAAAGATTTAACTTTGTTAGACTCAAAACATAACTTTGTTTTTTTTTTAATAACAAATAGTAAAAAGTTGTAAACAGAAATATAACTATCATTAACACAAAATAGTTACATCACATGTAATAATATACATACCCGATATGCTTATTTTATAATTTGAAACAAACAACAAAATCGAAAATGACCATTTAAACCAATTATATTATACATAAACAGAACATATATGTATATATATAGACATATATGAATAGGTATACATATGTGTATATATATATACATATAAAAACATGAAAAAGAAACAAAAAAAATATATGTTTAATAGAACATATATATATATATACATATATATATACATACATCTATTATATATTTATATATACATAAATATATAGTAACAATGATTATTTTGAACCCTGTAAAGAAATTCATCAAGAATATTTTGTTTGCTAAATTTAAATAGTTATTTTGCCGACATTAAAATCCATAAAACAATTGCTAGAGGAACGCGCATTATTATTAACTAATTTAATATGCCATATACTATCTATAATATATGTATACATATATGTATATACACAAAATATAAGTATAGTATATACATATACATTATATCTATTATATTGCAAAAAAAAAAAAGAAAAAGAAACACTTAAGAAAAAAACCAAAAGAAAAACAAGCGAAATACATTTTAAAACAATGAAACGAATTAACAAAAACACTCAAATAAAAAAAAAAAAAAAAAAAGAAAACAAAAAAGGAACAAAAAACAAAAAAAAAACATAATTACTTTGTTGTTTATTTTGGTTTTAAGATGGTTTAGTCTGGTCATTTGGCTGACTTCGCACTGATCCTATAAACCCAATGTTTGCCGCATATTCAGTCTGCAAGACAATTAAGGATAATGAATCGTTGATCTAAAAATCCCAAAAACATAACTCTTCGTTGGAAATTTGTGAGGTGAGGATGTTCCATATTTTATCACCACAACTACAGCATTACTTTAATACCTGGAATACTTTAACAATTTCTAATGGATTTATAATGATGCCTTTTTTAAATGTCCCGGGTAACTTCTTTGAAAATTAATTGCTTTAACCAACACTGTTGCTAAGCCGGTATACAACTTGATACTGGCAACTCTGCGAATTCGGCGCCTCATTTACAATACTCCGTTAAAATTCAAACATATATTTGAGTTTAATATTGTATATTTACCATAAGATTTTTTTAATATATTTCGTATGCAACGATTTTAGCTTTCTTTGCTGTTTTTTGTTCAGAAAGAATATACAAACATTACTTTGCTTGTGTATCTGTCTGTGTGTGAATGTGTTTGCGGGTGTGGGTGTTGATGTGTGTGTGTCTGTGGGTGGGTAGTATAAAACTTTCTATGAGCAAAATTGACAAAAAGACTTTGTGGCAGTAAACAGTTGTTGTTCTTGTCATTTTATGTACTATATATTGAAACAATTTCGTGTATTTTAGTTTTTTTTTTTTTGTTTTAATTGTTATACATACATAAATGTGTTTATGTACATATATATTGTATGTATATTGATTCAGTTGTTGCCGTTGCATTTTTGTTTAAATATAATAATTACATATATGTATATACTTATAAAGTTGCACTATATGCTAAACTGGAAGGAATGATTGCATTTAAATTGTTGGACACACAAATTTAAAAACTAAATAAAATATGATGATACATACATCCGCGTATTAAAATGTAAGGAAAAATTGAGAAACGAATTGAAATATGTATATAAATTAATTTCCATATATAGTTATCTAATGATAAGAGTATAAAGAGAATTTTTGTTACTGTTGCCAAGAGAGCTAGATCAAATGATTTGTGAACAGGTAAGAATAGGTTACAATCCACGCACCCGGCTGAAGGATGCATAATACATCCCATTGCCAGTACACTTAGAGAGACTAATGGGGATAGCAACAAATCTCAATGAACAAACTAAAAAAAAAGGATTAAAATGATATATAAAATATAAATTGCTCACTTAAACTTAATTTTGGTAGTTTTATCTTAAACTAGTTGCTCGTTTTGGTTTTTTGTTTTTTTTTTTCTTGTTACTCTTTTGTTTAGGTTTAGTTACTTGTTTATCTATCAATTAGTAAATACATACACTTTTGGGATAATCCCGTTTAGACTTAAATGCTACACCGCTAATGATTATGATGTGGGAGGAAGGACAAAGAAATCCATAAAAAAGAAAAACCAAAAGGATTTTACTTGAAAATCAAGAAACAAATATACAATTGTTTAAAGTTAAGTTAAACAATCCAACAATCGACGCCAGACAAAAATTAAAGCTTTGTATGTTTGACAGTGTCCGTCCAATAGTTTTGTATTGTCATCGCCTCCAGCGAATTGAGAAACGAATCATTGTCCAGGCTGTACATCTCATCCGAGTTATCCTGTTTTGTTTAAAATTTATAATTATTAATAATTGTTGCATCAACTGTTTAAGAAACATACACAGAAATTGTTACAAATATATCTCAAATTACAAATTGTTTGGTAGAATAAATATTTAACTACTTTTCCTAATTTCCTAATTAAATTCTTATTTAAGTCATTTTAAGAATCATCAACTAAACATTCTCTGAGTATGTTTCGTTTTCATAAGAATTTGGCCGAACGAATCCTTACACTCACCCGCATGGTGCTATCATCAATATAGACACTCGAATCGGGTTCACTCAGCGCTTGAGGTTTATTGAGATATCGCCTGCGATATAGAACAATGCCAATTGTCCCCACTGTACAGCAAATGCCAAAGACTGTAAAACAAATGGCTGATATGGCCCCAGCATCCAGGAAATATGTACGCTATATAAGAAAAAATTTCAATTAATTTCAATTCCAATTTTATGTTACATTTATATTTCTTTTTTTTTAATTTACCTGTATGGCCAGGGCCTCAGAGGAAATATTACCATCGTCATTGCCACCATCATAACCAGATGCCACAGCAATACTTGGGGCTGCCGAGGCGGATCGGGTTAGTAGACTTTTTGTATCACTGGAGAAATTGATATAGCGATTTATATGCTTATATTCAGCCGATAATACTTTCGATTTACGCGAACGATGTTCACTTTCGGCACGACGTAGCTCATCCTCTTTATTTGCATTCTCCAATGTAAAGGGAGCCTTCTCACCCAACAATTCATCGCTTAGCCATTCGGTATTAATTTTTGGTGTTGATGGTGTTGCTGATATTAATGGTGGTGATGTTTTTGTTGTTACTGTTGATGTTGATACTGCTGCTGTTGCTGTTGTTGTAGTTGTAATGGAGGTGTTTGTGATTATCGATAATGAAGACGTTGATGATGGGGAAGTTGATGAAGTGACTGTTGTTGTTTTTGTTGTTGTGGTTGTTTCTGGACTAATACCATTATGTTTTGTAGATAAAGTTGTTGAATTGGAGGTGTTGCTACTGCCATTGTTGTTGCTATTTGTACTAAAATGATATAACATATCGATATTAACATTGATAATAATGATATATACCTATATTTATTATACAGAAATTATTAGAAAATTGTATGGGGCACTTCCGTCTTTCCATCTGTCTGTTTCTTTGCATGATTTAGACCTTAAATTTTAAGCAATATGATTGAAACTTGGTACATAAACTTTTTATATGCCTCTGTTTGGCAAGTTTAAATATTGGTCGGATCGGACAATTATAAGAGATAGTCGACAAAATATTATCTATTATTTGTTTTGGATTAAATATATTTTTTAATTTTGAATTTACAAAATTTACAAATTTTCAAATTTTTCATTGAAACAGATGTGACGGAAAAGTCATAAAATTCTCTCTAACTTTAAGGGTATAAAAACTTCGGTAAGGCCGAAGTTAGCTTATTTAATAGTTTATAAGTATAGAATTTTTGCTTACCTAAAATTCGTATAATTGTTGAGCTGATCATTTGTAAAATCTGCGGAACGTTTGAATTCATATTGAGATAATTGATGATCATCGTTTAGCTCAACAATCGTTTCTTCATCAATTTCGTCCTCCTCTTCGTTGTCATCATCTGTAACAGTAACCAGCTCCTCTGCAATGGATTCCTCCATATCCGAGGGGGTAGCTGCTAATGAGGATTGACTGGCTGCCGTTGGCCTTAGAGTCAAATCCATGATATTACTCTGTGTGGCCGTTGACCAGCTTTGGCTAGATGTCGTCTGATATAATTTTGTTGTCTGTGGACGATCTCCTTGTCCTTTTCCCATGGTAATAATCTCTTGACTGGGATATGTGTGAGCGGCAGGCAGTAATTGGACTAATTTAGAAAGATTTTTTCTTTTATTTATTTATTTGTTAATTAAAGGATATTCATAAATTTACCACTTAGCCAGGTTATCCAGAACCAATGTGACCACCAATAGAAAGTCATGATGCGATGCGTGCTGCGATCTTGTGACAACTATATGTGAATTAACGCTGTAAGAGATAAGGAGAAAAGATTCATCGTGTCAGTCATGAGTCATTGTACATATTTTGTATATATCGATGCCGTCCATTGACGATGAAGTCATCGTATATATTCTGTTTGGCCCACCAAACGAGTTTCCAGACCAGAGAGGAATTGCCATTTTTGGCCACGGATACCTCCTAACCATTGCTAACATTGACTGAAGGTCGTCGACTTCCTTTTGTCTCTACTCTGGGCTCATCTTCTTCTGACCAACCCACACACACTCATACACATACACACACATAAACCCAACAACAACAATCACATTAAAATGTTGTAACTTGTGCTTAATTATTATTGCTACTATACATAGCATTTACCATATTTGGAAACTCCCCCAAAGATCCAGCTGAAGCGTCTTTATTTGCGTTTGCTGTTCAACAAATTGTTCTACGTTTCGTTTTTGTTTTTTTTTTTTTATTTTAAATTGGTATCTCCAACTAATAACGAGTATTTGGGTTAATGTCGAGACCAGGCAATAGAGGCAAATGAGGGACTGGGAGCGGGAATGGAAACGAGTGCCGTATATTGAAGTGTTCCCATTTTTGTTGTGATAATTCCCATTTTTGTTTCTCGTGTTTTTTTTTTTTTTTGCACTAACTGATAAGATATTGTATAGATAAAAAAATAGGTTGATAGGTTGTGTTTCTACAAAATATGTCGAAAGACAAAAGATTCACCAAAACGCAAAACTAGAACAATTAAACAATCAAAATTAAACGATTTAAAATATTGTTTCGCTTTCAATAATAGAATAAATTATTAAATAACAAGTTTTAATGACTAGGTAATAAATTTAAGAATTAATTGAAAAATATTTAAATATCAAAATGTATCGGTTGGCAGGAAGAAAAATTAATTCTTTCTTTCTTAAATTTATTTATAAAGCAGAACTTAAAAATAACTTTTTAATATGAAATTTAAATGTCATTTCGTAACAACATTATGGGATGGCTTATAACCTTAAAAGCATTTTAGCCATAATTGCATAAAGTAAAGATAAGAGCAAAATTTAAGTTTTCGTATGTATTTTTACCAAAAACATTCGTTTAAAATTCCATTTACATATTAAACTATATTATACTCTTCTTATATACTCCTACTTGTCGTCTTTTTTTGTGAAAAAATCAGTTTTGTCTTTAATTATCGTTTCTAGTTTTTATGCCAAGCTGCCGCCACATGCCACAAACCATTTTCATTGTGACATCGCGTGCCGCCTGGCTGGCATTAGAAAGTAAGCGTGAACTTTCCCATACGACATCTAACATACTATATATATATTATGTATATATATATGTACATATATATGCATATGTCAGTTTCCATCACCCCCACGTTGATCCCTCTATATTCATTGTTGGCATTTGCATAATAATTGTGCTGTTGCAACTAATTATTTCAATTTGGTTGCCGCCCTTTCAATTTGCTTTTTTTCTTTTGTCGTTAGATTGAAGGTTGTCTTTTCTACTAGTTGCATTGCTTTAGTTTTTCCTTTCTGTTTCTATATGTATATATGTATGTATGTATGTATGAATGAATGTTGCTTTTGCCCCCACCATAGACCAGCATTTGTTCCACTTTTCGTGTACTTAACTTTCGCATATGAAAGTGCATCTGTTTTGCCTTTGTTGCTGGTTTTCTTCTTGCCTGATTTTCGCTTTTTTCATGCCATTATGCAAAAGGCCTCCATAGAAGTAGCAGCCTATGGCTAACGATGGTATGTGGGGAGTGGGGGGCGGGTTGTTTAGTATTAGCCTTGAGTTCGTTTTCCAAATAGTCTTATAGGTATCATGTATCATGTCTGTCTTCACTGCCTTCAGGTGGTCATCAGATGATCTAACGATGTTAATGACGTTAAATGTTGATCATGGTAATTATGATGACGATGTTGATTTACATAGGGCTTTAATCATTATTTAGTTAGCCATCTCCTCTTCTTACCAATTCTTAACTTTTGAGCAATTTGCTCAAGCGTTTCACGCTGGAGGGGCATGTGGGCGGGGGTGGCATAGATGTTGGGATTCGAGGCTTTAGATTCACATTCAGATACAAATTTGAAATTTCAAGATTTCTGGCTATGGTGTCATTCGTTACGGTTCGCAAGTTTTTCACTTTGTGTTTTAAATTTTCATTCTTGTGGCTTTTGTATTCAATTTGTAGCCAACAGCAACTGGTAGAATTTTTCATTATGCCACAACAAACCAAAAAAAAAATAAAAAACTAAAAACCAACGTATTAAACAAAACAGACCTCAAAACAAAACCCCGGTCTGACCTTTAACGCCTCATGCTATGCACAAAGTGTCGCATTTTTTTTTTAATGTACCAAGCGGCGTATGCGTAATATTTATGGGCCCATTAAAACTGAGCATATGTATATATAAATATATATATACATATATGCAGTAGGCATAGTCTGTGCCTGGGTCAATAAGAGTCCATCATTTGGTAGTAAAAAAAAGCAATGCAAGAACCAGTTAATTATATCATATGTACATATATATAAAAAAAATATCTCAGTTTATATATCTTACATAAGAGCTATCTTACAGAATAAAATATTAATTGCTATGACAGCGATGGGATTTTATTAGACATTAAAAAAGTATATTTTCTCTCCGCAATGCAAACAATTTCTTCTATATATATATATATATATATATGTGTATATCAGTTTACATTTGAAATTTCTGCCACTTCTAGATAAACATAAAACACACAATTCAGTCAAAATAATATTTTAACTATAATTTTTTTTTCATTTTCCCGATCTCTACATCTTTATTTCATTGTCTCGTTATCCATACACCAACTATACACACATATACAGACACACACACACACATTATATTCTATCTAAATTATATGTATATCAATATATATACAGATAGACAAAGATCCACATAAAGCAGCTAAATCTTATTTGTTATACGCTTTTAATCCGATTTACAATTAATTTATTCAAAATTCATTCATTCTGGTATTCAACATGAAAAGTGCAATGATTGGTGCTAATTCATTATCATCGACAACCGCTTCTTCTAACTCAAAGTTTACAACATTAACGGATTGGTCAACGAAATCGGTCAATTCACAATTGAAATTACAATTGAACTCATCATTGAATTCACAATTATTTTCACTTTCTGAATCGGGCTTATCGGACCAAAGCCCCAATCCTAAAGAGTCGGAGAAGAATCATTCATCGACTACTGTGGAGTGTCATAAATTAAAGCAATTGCTTAAAAATCTATCAATCGGTGATCAATTGATATTGTATCATGAGTTTCAACTTTTGCCCCAGGCCTGCAACACATTGTGGCGTTCAACCTATAAGAAATTGGATTTTCGTGAAATCGAAAAGAATTTAAGTGGCGGTTCTCTAGGATATTTTCTAAACTATATGATGGATCATTTTAAATATGTATATTTTCAAGCTGAACGATTGCAAGCAAATCTAAATATATTAGAAAGTGCAGGAGTAAAATCATTAAATAATGTCCAACATTGTGAACTCTTATTAACGTCATCGAAATGCTCCTCGAGTTTTCGAAAGGATAACAGTGATGATTCAGTATCAGGTTCAATTTCAATAACGAACGATGAGGGCGATGTAACCAATCCATTGATGCCATTTAATACTGAGATAACTATGGCACAATGGCCATTACATGCTTTGCCCAAACTCTTACGCAATTTGCGTCGTTTAAAAATTTATTGTGAAGTACAAGTGCATTTTATAGAGCATTTTGAGAATTTGCAACAACTAATTCTCCATGCGGAAATCTCACAAACTGCTTTAACTGGCATACTGGAGCGTTGTACCAAATTGAAACGTTTATTCCTTAAAGCGGACACCAATGAGCTACAATTGCACAATATTGCCAAGTGTCGCGTATTGCAGGATATTTCGTTGCCAGCTCGTTTATTTCATATGCAGCGTGAAAGTGTCATAGCATTACCCGATCTTCAGCTATTGGAACTAACACATTGTGAAAAGAATACCGAATTCACATTGGAGTCCCTACGTTTCATATTGGAAGTGCCGCGTGCCAAAGATGTTGAAATTATGCAATTGGATTGCCATTGCTTCAAAGGACCTCATTGGATGCGTCATGTAGGACTACAAAATTGCAATCGTTTGCGTGGCTTAGTTCTCATCAATTGTCAGTTTAATGATCGTGAGATTGAAGATTTGGAAATACCGAGGATTGAAAAGTATTTGGTCTTTAGCAGCTGTCACGATCTTAAGGAATATCAACTATTGGATATGGTCAAACGTTGTCCGGGTCTATGTGAACTCTATTTAATCGATTGCCCCCAATTGACAGGAAAAGTTTTGCAAGGCATTTACCGGATACGTCGAAGTGAGGGACTCGACTTTCCCCTCAACATTGTGCTAAGTCGCTGTAAGGACTTGCGTGACGATTATCAAAAAATGGTTAGTTTACGATGAAAATATTAATTATTATTGTTTTATATAGAAACATTTTGTTTTACAGTATGCCAATTATTGGTATTTTAAGTTACCTTTTATCAAGGTCGAACGTATGCAGGAAGAGAATAGACCCATTGAGGATATACAAATATTTTTTTACAAGAAGGATCAAGTATAATAATTCTTTATGTAAATTCAAGTACATGTGTGTGTGTGTGTGTGTATGTATTTATATATGTACATATATGTACATATATTAAGAGGAATTAAGCAAGTCAATCCTAATTGCTATTTAAATAAAGTTTCATTTTTTGTGTCCACAAAAATAAGTTAAGTTCATTTTTATTTAATTTCACATCACTTCACATCGCCCTCACATCGTTCCGTTTCGTTTCGTTCCGTTTCGTTTCGTTGTTTTGTCTATCATGCAAATCGGCACAATGTGCGGGAACCCTGAGATCTTCTCATCGGGAAATTATTTAAGTGAAATTTAACATTTCCCATTTTCATTTATGCCATGTATAAGAAAATAGAAAGCCTCATTAGAGGAACATAAACACACATAAAGAAACAAAGTTCATTTACCAAAAACCAAATGCTCCAATGAATGAAAAGTTTTGACCCTTGCGAGAAGGCAAGCAGCTAGTCAATCAATTTAAAAGATATCATTCTTTGTATAATAATAATTATTAACTCTCGTATAATTGTTTTTTTACTCTATTCAGTTTGTTAATATTATATTTAATTGTTAGTAAATATCTAATTTTAGTATACGTTATTCAACGCCATCAATTGTCAATCTCACTTTTCTTTCATTTCCATTTTTCCTTACATATTTTTCTCTTTTTTCCCGTGTACATGGCATTTGGCATTGAGTACCCAATTATTTGGCAGTATTTGGTAATATTAGAAAACGAAATTGTCAACTCACTACGCGGACACACAATTGATTTCTTTCTTAAAGCACTTTCTTCATTGTTAAAAAAAAAAGTGAAACTTTTTATTATATTTAATTTTTGTTTGGGAGAGTTGAGATTTATTTCCGATTTATTATTTTTTAAATGATAGATCAGCTTAGTTTTGAATTTGTATTTTTGTATACTATATTTTTCTTGATCAAAGTAAAAGAAAAATGAAATCGCAAATTATTATCCAATCTAATCCATAGATATTTCTTTTTTTAGATCATGAGTTACGGCGATCGCTAACTAAATGCCGCTGTAATCTAGTATGATCACTTTGCATATGGTTTTTTCTTTTGGTATATCATTCATATTTCATACGATTGCTTAAACAATGCTTTTGTCTTAGCCTCTATATACATTTCCATTTACATTTGCCATTTCATTTCGCAATTTTGCCATATGCCATTGAAGAAGTCGCGTTGCATTTACTGCACTTGTTGTTGGGTCTTTGTTTTTATCGTATTGCCGGATATTCCCATAGCTCTAGCACACACACACACACACACACACACACACACACACACACATTGATACATATATTCATAGTTGATACACATACATATGTACTTACATATTTTGCCTGTAGCTTTGATAAGTCTTTTTCGCTTTTCCCTTTTTTTTTCAACTGCAAGGACAATAAAAAAATAAATTCTTTGAGAATATGGAAAATATGTTTAGCATTTCAATAAAAAGATTAAAGATTAATGGATTATTTTTTGAATTGCTTTCGGTAGAACACTTAACAAAAACTATGATATTCATACATATATATCTATAAGCTTGAAAAGGAATCAATTTGAAAAGTCTAGATAAAAGTATTTCCAATGTAATATTAAATATTTCCTATCTATGTATTAAATGCAGTAGATTCTAAAAATCACATTCTTGATTCTTAGACCCAGAAAAGTAATATCTATAATATATATAGGCAGAAAATTAATATCTTAGATTTTAAAATGTTTCTGGATAAGTTAAGTCCGTTTTCAGCTTTCTTAAACCAAAAATTTATGAACATACATTTTTTTCGATTTAACTGAAGACCCAAAACTATATTTAGAAACGACACTCCTGTTTCAAATTAAAGTTAAACTAAAAATCTAAAGAAATCCTGTTACTTTTATTAACTTGTTCAAGTTTAGATTAAGTAGATTAAGTCTAGTAGTAGATTAAGTCTAGATCAAACTAAAGTTAAACCAAAAATCTAAGGAAAACAAGCAACTATTTTATTTTAAAATTTTAAAGTGTAACTTGTTCAAATGTAGATTAAGCAAATAGTTTCGATTGGGCTATCTTTAAAATTAAATTGGTTAAATTGTATTTTGACATAGGTGTGTTATACTTAGTGAAATTATAGTTTAATGGCTTGAGTTTCAAATTTACTTAGTATATTTAAAAAAAAAGAGTTAAATATATATTTTAAACATATATGTATGTATGTATATAGATCCATCTAACAATCCAAACATGCGTTTGTATAATTTTGTTGCTACGCTAACTTGGATACACTCAGTTGCGCTACACTGCGCTCGGCTGCGGATTCTATTAATTTCAATATGATCTTCGCCAGGCGTTATAACACTTAATTCCATATCGTAGAGCATATATGTCAGTTGGAAAAACTTAAGACGCAATATGGTAAACAAAATACAAAAAAAAGATAAAGGGGGGAAGAAAAAAAACAAAAAGGAACGTCACACCTTCTCTTACCTACCAATTTTATATGTGATTGTTGGTTGAGAAAGTGAGCCAATTTGGTTGTTCTGACGGCGACAATTTTAAATATTGCTGCGAGTCAGGCAAAGCCAACAAAACCAAAAACAAAAAGGGAAAAACAAAAATAAATTAACTTAGGACAGACGTGACTTGAATTCTTTATAAGGTGTGGTGCAGGGCAGAACAAAAATAGAATTAGAAATAGAAATGAAAATGGGTATGGTTATGGATATGGGTCGTGTCTACTCTTTTTTACAAAATGCGTAGTTAGATAAATGTTTCAATGCGGTTTGAAAATTAAACGAGTGAAAGAGAAATTTTGTATTGAACTATAGGACGAAAAGGATTGCCAAATCAATTTGTTTAAAACACAAAATACAAATGCACTCAATCATTGAATAGTTTTTTATCGATTGCTTTTACTTCTAAATTCATTTCCTTTAAATGCTGTTCCCAGAATATTTTTTTGATTAATCACCAATAAAGCGGCTATTATTTTATTAGTACTTTGATGTCTCCCTTTGTCTCAAATTATATTTTCTCTTATTACGATTTATCTTTGTTAAAATCTTCGGAAATTCAATCCAACCGTTCAAGTATTACTGTTTTTTTTTTTTCAAGTGTACAGTCTGGTTTAATCGTTATGACTAATGGTAAACATGTCACTTAAAGGCTCTCACTTTATTGACTTATAAAAAGTATGCGTAATCGTTTCTTAAGATACTTTTTTTTTTAATGCAGTAATAAGCGAACGACCGTTGATCTTTCAGCTTTATATAGTATCTAAAAATCATATATAGGATCACTGATAATTATCTTAATGATTGTGTAAACTTGTTCATATTACTCAGAACGGTAAAAACAGTTTATTTAAAAATATATTTAGAAACTTTAATTCTTTTTTAAAATGAAAACTGTCAATACAGAAAATGACATCATTCTGAAAAAATTGGTAAATATTCGGACAATAGAGGTTTTAACAAAAACAATTCATTCATTATACACACAAACAACTAAAATATTCATTGTAAAACAATTTCAAAAGCACATAGTGTAAATATGTGAATAGTTCCATAACCTGATTTAGGGACCAACCAGAGAGAACCGTTGAATAATAACTAAACCGCACTTTGAAATACCCTTGAAAAGAGAGATGGATATCAAGGATATTGGTACAATAATTAAAAATGATACATACATATATTAAACTTTAATTTAAATTTGATATTTCATTTTAAAGGTTGTTACATTTAAAATGTTTGTTCGTCACGAAAAAGTTAGAATAAACTTTAAGATATTAATACTTCACTTTAGTACAAAGACTATGAAAAAATGAATTGATTTTTTTTTCAAGAAGAGTAGAAAAAGTGAAATTCTAACTTATGGAAAAAATGACAAGCACAATTTGGGAATTTGTATGCTAAGCACGTTCTTTTACTCAGGCACCTTCAACAAAAGCAAAAAATAAAACTGAAAAAAAAAAAAATTAACCATCGTCTGTGATGCTTCCAGCTAAGTAAAGAAGAGACAACATCATCACATCGTTTCGAACGTGCACCAACTACTACAATATAGTATATATAGTACATATATAGTAAACCCCGAGTCTTATTTCATTTCTGTGAATGTTGTTGTAAACCTCTGTTGGACGAGACTCTCTGAACGTTGATGATGATGATGATGTCGTCTAGTTTGAACCGATTGCTCTGACTGAATAAAATTGAGTCATTTAGCTTTGTCATTATCATTTTAATTTGTAAATTTCAATTTGTATTTTTACATCTTTTGTCTAGTGGATTGCATTTGCAATAGATGGCAATTGCCAATTGGTTCATTCAACTTGTATATATGACCGTCGCGGCACGCTAATGATATGGCAACGGTAAACGACGGCCTTAGATAGCCCACCTCCCTCCTCCCCCTCCCCCTATTTCCATTCAATGGCCATAATTACACCCTACACACATATGTATATATGGTAAAAAAGTATATTCGTATTTATGAAATTGTCTGAATTACCATAAAAGTTAAGGTAAAATTAATTTTGTACGCTCACATGGATACCCTAAAATCCATTAAATTGGATATTTTTTTTGAAAACAATAATGCTTGCTCAGATTTCTTGACCGCTAGGGGGCGCCTTGTGTAAATAAAAACTAAGTAAAAAGTTAAAAACAAAATAAATATATATTTTAAGTGAATTTTTCATTAAAAAAGTTCAATGCTGCTCTTCAACTTGTTAATAAGTATCTTAATGGTCGTTCCAACTTAAATTGTGAATATCGTTTTGTTACTATTTTTTCTTTTTTTTTTTAAACATTTGCCAAATTTTTAATAACCATATAATTAAGTTAGTGTTTAGCTCAGTAAATTGCATAATTTTTGTTTCGATTACTAAATACATACATATAAAAGATGTATGTATATATGTATTTTTGGCAGTGAGAGTTTTCCCCATTATGTATCTGCCTTCTTATTCGGTTGCAGAATAGAACAAAGACGCGAATGACGTCAGCAGTGCAATGTTACGTAAGATGGGGCCAACCTTCAGTAGAAAATAATGTCTCAGTATTTGTGTCACTTGACGTGATACGAGGTATACACATTTGACCATTCGAAAAATGGGTTAGTGGTGTTAAAGGCGATTAAAGTGATATATTATATGACTATTAAATAACAAAATGTAGGATAAAATCAATTAACAAAATGTTCAAGGATATACATATATAGTTTAATTTATATTTTATTGCAGCATTTACATTAATTTCGTTCGTTATTCAAACGATCTGTGCCATGGCACTTAAATAAACGATTAACTGATACAACCGTTCCAATGAACCTTAATTTCATATTATCCAATAATTTATTTTAATTTTTATTGAGAGCACTTCTTCCTTCATTTTATTTTTACAGCGTTCTGCAGTAACCGCAATAACTTTCATTTAAAAATGGTAAAGTTAAATGACCAGATCAGACCTAGTAAATATTAAAAAGGCATTGAAAAATTTGATATCATTTGGCACGCAAACAAATTTCCCTCCACCTCCCCCTTAGCTATTTCTCTATTGTATTTCAAATTGCAATTGAAGTTTTTTTTTTTTGTTATGTTATGCAAACCGTAACAGAAGCAACAGCAGCATTGATGGACAAAAAAAAAAATAAAAGAAAAAACCCCAAAAAAAAAAAACCTTTCTACTGGAGCAGACTTTTACTTTCGGCATTCCGTTAATTGCACTACTTAGCCAGCGGGCGGTCGACTTTCCCAACAACAAAAACGAAAATAATAAATTTGGATTGTAAAACTTGTGAATAGTCTTTGGCCAATTGATTGCTTTTAAGTGACATAATATGTATAGATTGTATTTATATGCCACTCCCCTTCCGTCTCCTATCTATCTATTGTAATTAATTATAATTAATTGTAATTAATCAATTTGCCATCTCATGTCTATGATAATCATAAAGCCTATACATGATTTTTTAACTAGATAATTGCAGCTGCTAAAGAAGAAGGAGAAGAGACTGCAAGAGGATGAGGAGATGATATAGTTGCGAATGATGTTGTTGGGGTGGGGGAAATAGTAAAGAGATAGGGTATAGCATAACCAACAACATGATCATTAACCAAAATGGTAGGCAAACATACATATGTACATACATATATACATACATATATATATATGTATGTATTTAGTTCCTGTTTTATGGTTTAGCCTTCTCTCTGCGTGTTTCTCTTTTTGCCTTCGCATCCCATTGTGTTCCGTTGCGGATATAAAACGCCAAACTGTAAATTATATGCTATATCTATATACTATTAATATAAAAAATACCTTCATATATGTGCGCACATATGCACCTATAGGTTCATATAAAAATATACATACATCAAAGATGCGATATATGTATGTATTTATCTTTCTTTCCTTTTCCGTTCAATTATCGCATAATTTGCAACTTTTGCATCACCATACAAATTATTTTCTGTAATGAATAATATTTTTAAGAGGATGCAACGAGAATTTTTTTATTTCCATCAAAAGATTCATCATGAGACTTATTAGTTGTGGCAAATCCCAAAAGAAACTAATTAAACCTACAAACAGCTCATAACCAATACTCAGATAATTTTTTCTATCTTTAAAATTTTACATTTCTTCTAAACGGAAATAAATATTTTATGCGTAATCAAAAAATTAATTATTTTATACAGACTAACTAAAGATGATATGTAAGCTGGTTTGTAGAAATTACAGCCCTAACTCAGTTTAGGCCACGTTATAATAATTACAGCAATGGGTCACTATATATACGATGGGAAATTTGTTTGCATCACTGGAGCGACAAGTGTCTTAAAAATGTTTGTTCCGCTAGAGGGTTCATTAACTTGGCGCTCGCTCCTGTTTACACACGTGCCACATTCTTGGCCCAAAAAAAAAACACACAAACTATATATATACACACACACACACTCACACTTATGTACACATGTATTTTTATTTATGGCAACAATGTTCTGGTAATGCACATCATTTTGGCTGGAAAAGCGTCTGTCAAATGTGAAATTGTTGCCAAAAATATTTTTCAGCTTGATTTAAGAATAATTATTATTATTATTTGATGTTCGACTTTTTCTTTTTGGACCAGCTCCAAGGCACGCTAGAGTAAAAATGTTGACCAAAACATACATGAAATACTTAAAAATGTCTTTCTATTGATTTATATGATTGTTTTTTCCCCTTCCTTTCTCCACCCCAGCTGCAAGTGAAAGTTTACAATTGCAAAAATTATGCAAAATAATCAATCAATAAACAAACAAACTAAAAAAAAAACACAACTATTTTACCCCTACGTGATAGAGAGACTTAACTAAACTATCTAACAAATTAAAGCGTTAATTTTTTTGCCATTGTTTTTAGAGGGAAACAAAAGTAGAGACGAAAATGCAAAAAACAAAAACAAAAAAGTGTCATGGATATGCAATGCAAGCACAAGCACATATGCAGAGAGAAAGAGAGCGAGAGAGAAAGATAGTGAAGCGCAGTTACATCCGCTGCACAAAACGGTACGTATGAGTAACGTCAATTGAATTGACAGTTTAACAACAATTACATAAGCGTAATGGGATGGGAATGGAATGGGAATGGGAATGGGAATGGAAAATGGCATGAAATGAGATCGAATGGGTTGGGGTGGATTTATTTTCATAGACGTAGCCAGGGTTACATTTATTTTGAACACGTACGCTTTAGTTGAGAATTTCGCATTAATTCTTATACTAAAGAATTTTAGTTTTATTTTAGTTTCATTGACATTTTGCAAATTTTTCCTTTTCTATAGATAATAAGCAAATTCCTAAGTTTAAATTGAAAATACGTTTCCAAAGAATTCCAAAAGCTCCTCTTGCAACACCCATGAATGAGGCCTCATTAAATGTTTAGAGTGAAACGTAAGTTAAGCTAATTTGTTAACCCCTTTCATTTCGCTGCCTCCCCTCTATCTGTTTTGTGTATTTTTCACTGATGTTGTGCAACATAAGGCAACAGTGTGTCAGAGTTTGGGCAAAAAATATAGAAAATTCTAATTAAAAAAATAAATATTCATTAGGTAAACTATTAATGCCAAACCTAATAAATGCAAAACAAAAGTGCTACCTAAATAATATAATATATAACTATATAAATAATAGTGACTTCAAAATTTTAATTGTTAAATCTTTGGAATAAGTAAATACTTGTAAAAAAAAGTTATAAAAATCGAAATTTCTAAAAATTTATGGTTATTTTTATTGAATCTTCTCTTATCATTAAATTTAAAATTTATAGTATAAAATGGTTACACCACTGTACTGTGTGTATATAAAGTTAGTTAATTTGAGAACTGTATTCACTGTAAAAGAAATGCAAAAACTGAAACCCCACACAGGTGATAATGATGTTACATAGTAATCTATGTAAACACCATCTTTTATTCCCCACCCACTCAAATGTAATATGGTATTGTGCTGCCCTTGGTATCGTAATTTCATTAAAACCGTATTAACATAAATATTCGATCGAAAGATCAAAAAAGATTTTGTTTGTCGTTGTTAAGGTGACAAAGCGATTAATTTATACAACACACAAAAAAATACAATAAATAAGCGTCTCATTGCTTTGATGGAAAAATGATGAAGACATCAAAAGATATGTTTCTTCTTGTTGTTGTTGTTGATGTTGTTTGGCAACACATTTTGAACAAAAACTAAAAGACAATGAAAACTGTGCATCTCAAAGCTTATTGCAGCTTGCAGCTTGCATCTCGGCGCCTAAGTGCAACGGCATTTTCAAGGCTCTCTTCTTTTTACCCATTTTCCCATGATGGTCATAAATTTTTGACTGAAGTCTACCGAGACGACTCATTGTCGCATCAAAATAAATTTTCATGAAATAAAAAACAAACTAAAAAAAAAAACAAATTATAGAGTTTTTTTTTTCTTTTCTCTGTCTTTTGGTTTTTTTTTTTTTTGGTCTGACAATGACATTCAGATTTGGATTCGGTCGGATTGAAGTGCAGTTAGATGAGCAAACGGTAGTGTTTCCTCTTCACCTTCTTTTTTATACTGTGGAAATACATGTTTTATGAATTTCTGGTAAAAGTTACAATTTGCAAGTATTTTTCATGATTTTCTATCGTTAAAATGAGTAGAGTAGAGGTATATTAAGCAAAAGAATTATCTATAATCAAAATTTAATGGACCTTAAAAGACAGTTCATCTTATTCTATTCCAAAAGGAGTACAAAAACTTGTTTATAAATTTTTAAATTGGATATTTGTTTCTGTTTTTATAATTTGATATAAAAATTTGAATTAATTACCAAAGTTACTGACTTAATTTTCATATTGTGACTGATAACTAGAACTAAAAATTATTTTTACTCTTATCTTAGTGGCACATTTATAATGTAAATTGTATACACACATATATTAATCAGGTGTATGACTCATTATTGGCGCGTATTAGGCAACTAACTGTATCTTAAATATGGTTATAGATTGTGGTCAAGTTGTCGATTTCTTTAGCTATCAATGGGGTCTTAGCACATATAATGATATTTCATTTGGTTTTATGGCATAAGCGTAATATTATCACATTTAGTTCATCAGATGGCACGTGCTTTTGTTATATACATACATATATATGTTTACATATATCTCCGTGCTGACACAATTCAACTTGGTAAAATTGTTTGATAATAAGGCTTTTGTTTTGGTTTCAGTCTTTTTGTCTTCATTTCATTTCTTCTTTTTTTTTACGGCCTTGGGCCTGTAGTACGATAGATGAAATTGATGAGAGTGTAGCCCTAACCAATGGTTGAGGTATTGAACGAGGTCAATAGGGTCCCCTTTTAAGTTTAGACAACAACTCAAGTTCAAAGTCGAGAAGATTGGAGACGATGAAACAAGGAAGTTTAATAATATGCTAAAGTAACGAACAAATAACAACTAACAACAACAAAATACAATACAAATAATAAAAATAATAAAGGTAAATAGTGTAAGACAAGGCAGCTGGTGCTGTCATAAATTTGTTCACACGATTTGAAGAATTGAATATTGAAATTGAAGAGGCAAACCTTCGAGCAATATATTTTTTTTTTTTTATTATAATTATTTATTTATCCATATTTGTTATTTAATCAATTTATGCATTCTTTCCAATATACATATAAATATATATGTATTGACTTTAAGCCTTGGCCCAAATTCGTGTACAAAAGGCTAACGAGCTAATGATTAAAATCAGGAGTGGCCAAAACGAAATACAAAAAAATTCTCCCCCCTCTTTTAGTCCTATATCCTAGCAGAAGTGAATAAAATTAATATTCAGTTTAGGATAACAAGGTCATATACGGTAACTAGGTCGATTCTCCTATTTATAAAAATAAATTACTATCGACCTATGTAATGATTATTAAGTATATTATTTCACTAGCCTAAAACCTACAAGAGAGGAAATCATTAGAGAATTCTTTAGATCTTGAAAACTGATATTCCAGGCATTAGTAATGCCCGGGAGAGTCAAGCAGTTATTAGTAATTCTTAACTAAGGGAAAAATCGTAACTGGATTAATTAATTCATCATCAGTAATTCCAAAGTTATTCACATGGAATGAAATAAAACGCAATTTGTCATTAAATTTTTATCAGGGAAATTACTTTTATAAAAACTTATGACTTTTAATTCACAACTTTTGAGGATATACTAAAATACAATATTTCGTACTAATGGATATTAGTAGATTAGTATTTCAACATAATTTTCATATATTTTACGGTACTTAAAAAATTCTATCTTTCTATAAACTGTGAATTATCTATATGTTGCATCTTATTAATTATGGTAAATGCTTGATAAATGTTCCATTTGAGGAAGCCAACAATGTTTGTGTGTATGTTTGTATGTATGTAGAATATGTATGTATGTATGTATGTATGTATATATGGAGCTGGCACGCTCCAGCAACGGCACCAACAGCAGCTGATTCAGCAAACTGTTGCTTCTACTTACTTGATTATGGCCTGGCGGCCTCTATGCCCGGCCAGTCATAAACTGGTTTAACGACTTTTATTGTTTGTTCTAGCCACACATATATAGTATAAGTTGGAGTACTTGCTACATATATATGCTCTAGACACTGGAGATGAAGGCGGTGAAGCAGTTTGGGATTCTACTCTCTACCTCTACTTCTCTTTCTCTCTCTTTCTCTTTAGCCTACCTATGTATATTGCACTTGGTCTTGAGAGATACGTGTATTGAATGAATGAATGAATGACAGATAGTGGCAATTATAATGACTCAAACCGATTAACTTGGTGTTTCCTTCATCATCTTCATATTAAATATATGTACATATGTATGTATATATGTTGATATATATATATTAAGTTTAAAACAGAATCAGTGCATGGAAGTTGGTAAAGTGTAAATGATTTAATAATAAGAGTAATAACTAGCAACTTTAACGGTAAACAGATAAACAGTTATATATTTACATTAAAATACAACTGCAAGTGCGAATGAAACAAAGTCAATTTCATTTTACAACTTTTTGTCGATCATTTAACACCTGCAAAATACTATCTATGTATGTATGTATGTATATGTATCTCACAAAGCAAGGGGGAAAGGTTTAACTCGACCATGCTTGACTGCCAACCACCCCGCTCTATCCTCCTCCCCTCCCCAATCAGCTATTCTTAATTCTGCTCAGTATCTACATATGTATATTGTTATACTTACTTATAGACACTCCCAATATCTTAGTGTTGATCGAATCGTGAGTTCAATTAATATGTAACTACGTTTTTTAGAATTTCATATGACATTTAGATAGAAACTTTACATTAATTATTTGGCAATAGAAAAAATACCTTAACGTCTTATAGTACAAATAAAAAAACCGAATAACTTCAAAAAACAAAATCAGACAATCTTCTCCAAAAGACTAATTAAGTAAACCATTGGAAAATTGAAAAAATAATTATATTTAATCCTACCTATTGAGTTTTATTAGATTTTAAAAACGAACTCGTCTTATCAAAAATATATAATATACATATGTATGTATATGTATGTAAATGTTGAAGCGAATCTTGTTAAGTGAATACCCGTAACGAATTTATAATAATTTTACAGATTCTACTATAAGCACATACATACATATATACATACATGTGTATATATGTACATATGTATATTTGACCATATCTTTTTTTAAGTTATCAGATACAACTTTTATTCTATATATTTGAATGAAGCAATAATAAACATTTGGATTAATATTTGTAATTAAACATTTTTTATAGTTAGAAACATCATTCTTCTTTTTCAAAATGTATCCTTGATATACTATCTGTGTTTACAACTTGAGGGACTATATAAGTTTGTATACAGGGCATATTATCAACTTTAAAATTTGTAGTTTTAACTATAATTTCAATATTATTCAAGAAACAACGTTTACAACTTGAGGGACTATATAAGTTTGTATACAGGGCATATTATCAACTTTAAAATTTGTAGTTTTAACTATAATTTCAATATTATTCAAGAAACAACGTTGAGTAAGTAAAAAATTGTTGAAATACTTTTCAATCATGGGAAAAAAGTATTTATTTATCCCTCACCTTTTCTTTCCTGATGAACCATGGATTTTAAATTTAATTGTAATCATTAAATATGCTATATATATTATGTTTTTTTCATCCCAAAATAAATTTGTAGTTAATTCAATACATTTATTGCACAACATGCAGTTAGAATCTCTCTAAATTATAGCGCAATTTGACCAGGTTATAGAGACATTAATATTTTAAGATCCCCCCATTTAACCTTGTTGCCTTTGGAATTCTCAAGTGGTTCACACCTAGTTTAATTTTGGCAGCAGACATTGAAGGAAAAACCTCATAGCTAAAATTTTATAAACATTTTAGAGAGAATCTTTGAAAATACAAATTCTTAACCTTATTTAATAGTTAATTGTTGATTTTCCTTTGTTTTGCAGGAACAATCCCCTTACATACACAAACACATACGCACACACAAGGACATAGGCACTTTTGTTGTTTGACTTTTGCCTTTATTGATTTTTTGTTTTTGGCCAAAAGACAGAGACAGGTTCACAGCCCACACACACACACAAACAAACACACGCAATCGCATGCAGGGGCAAACACACCCTTTGGCCTGTGTATCCCTGGGATACCAAAATTCACAAACAGGCCAATTAAATGCAATGCGGTTTTAAGTATCAAAAAAATAAAAAAAAAATATACAAAAAAGGATACAAAAAGATTCCTTTGTACTCGCCAGTGAAATATAACTCACTTCTTTGTTGTTATTGGTTACACTTTATTTGTGTTTTAAGACATATTGAATTAACACATCGCGAAATAACAATAACAATAATAATATATTCTTTTATTTTTTAACAATAAGCGCGCGCCGCCGTACGATAATAGCATAAAAACAAATAAGTAACGACTAAAACAACAGCTCGCTGAGAGCTATCAGCTCTTTGTGAGCTATCACCTATTGTGAGCAATTTTAATTCAGCTGCATCTGGCAACGTCGGTTGAAACAGCCAGTCTTGCCACTGTTTCCGCAGACTAACAGTCGCGGTTTACAATTAACAGAGTTAAGAATTCAAATTACATCAATCAATTCACAAATAACCATTACAAATCAGTTTACATTTACATATTGTATATATGTACATGTGTGTACTCTTAATTTATATAAAAGAAACCAAAAAAAACTTACCAACATTTTTGTTATATTTATATTTTCCAAAACAATTGCACAATCAAAAAGAAAAGGTTGCTGGAAATTTAAATTCTTCGCGCCTTTAAGATGAAGCAATCCTGATAAGGCCAATAAAAGATTTTTTAACAAGTTACATTTAAATCAATTTAGTGGCAGAACTTAATTGGAAATCAGGTAACACGGTATTTTAGGTATTTTTTTTTTGCATGCTAGCTTTTTTGATTTATGCCATTCGGTCACACTTAGTAGCATCGGCTTGATTCAATTTCATGAGTTTGTAAATTTTGTTTTCAGAAAGAGAAAAATTAAAACAAATAAATTTCAGCGTGTTCTATTGGAATTCAACAGGAAGAGAGGGGTTACAAAACTAAATAATGTCAAATACATCGCTGCAGTTCATTTAATATATAAAAAGGTGAGTCCCAGTAACAACGACGCCATTTTTTGCGAATTTTAACAATCGCGTCATTTAATAAAAACTGGATGCAATAAAGATTAAAAAGTACAAAATCTAACTGTATATATCGCCATCATGTTCTTATTTCTCTCTCTTTCCATTTGTATGTCTTCAAAAACATTGTCGCTATTGCCGCGGGAACAACCGTTATATGTGTGCGTGTGTACATCTGCTGTTGGGGAACGAAATATTAGCACGAAACATTCTCCTCATCTAGCCAAAGATGTCATTCTTTGGCGTCTACATTCCGCCATCTAAGGATGGCTTCGAGGGCACAGCATCCAAATGTGCGGGCTCTATAGCAGCTATCAATATCAGAACCTCGCCAGAGGCGGCAGCGTCAACAACAACAGCGGTAACGACGGGCTCAGAGGAAACCAACACAAACGACCATAAATTCGAAGATCCAGAATATCCACGTAAGGATTTTATATCTTTTCATTTTAACACAAAGCCTGACGAAATGTTTAGATGTGGCTATAAAGTGTGTATATTGTGTGTGAGTAATTGTTCTTGTATGTGCGCGCTTGCATGATTGTGTATGTGTGTGTGTTCATGTATCATCTCGTTTTTGCTCAATATTTTCTCAAGGTGCCAGAAATTGCAATTTTTGAATTTTAAAGTTTTATTGAGAACCATAACATGTCAATGTTCACTCCATCTCCCTGATTATTTGTGTTTCTCTTCATTTTTTTTTATCCGTTCCCCCGTACTTTTTTTTTTTTTTATTTATTTTCCCTGTCGACACACATAATTTTTGTTGAATGTTTATTTATAATATGCCAAGGCATACGTTAAAGTACAAAGACCTTATGAAACGCAATTCGATCGGCAAGTAAGCACGCGATCCCGGCAGAATCATATTTTTATAGGATGAATCTGGTATGTGCCATCAAATCTGACCTAGAAAAGTAAACAATGTGTTCCGAGAAAAAAGCACCATATCTAATTAAAGTTAATTTGCTTTGTTGGACATATTTTAAATTTAAAATAAGACTACGTGTGGTGGAAGTCGCACATAATATGGAAACGATACTCTTCGTGTGATCAGAGTTATCAAAAATATCATTAAATCAATGCATTTTTTATGAAAAAAAAAGTACCTCCGATCATGAGGAGCCCCCATCTGTCCTTAATTGATAGTCCGCTCCTTGTGAGGAATGTCGTCAGTCGTTGCTCTTATATGTTAAACAAAATAATGATTTTGCAAAAGAATAAATGTTTTTTTTGTCACACCGTTGTTTATATACCCTTGCAGTATTTTAAATTAACAAATAATTTCCCAAAGATTTATAACAATGTTTTTGTTTACATATATTCAAAAGAAGGTTATAAAGTAGAATCTGTCAAGCGTATAGGAGAACTATCGCATTGATTTATACTGATTTGAATGCTAATGAAATTGATATATATATACATATATACCTACATATACATATATGTTGAATTTCCTGCTTTTCGATATCAATCTGTTAATACCCTATAAAACATAGCCACTTTGGCACTCCGGCATTGTGCCAAAAACTGCGTCAGACGCAGTTGTTTGAACGCCCCCGTGCCTACACCATGTGCACACCGCCCCCTACCTTCCACCTTCTACATTTGGGTTTGTTTTTGTTTTGCTTAGGAGATTTCTTGGCTAGTCTGTCATTCTCTTAATTTTCGTGGCGTGACCAACAACGTCAAGTAATTTTTCTAAACTAACTTATTTTTTTGTTTTTTGTTGCTTTCATTTGGCTTTTGCACAGCGGACTCGCCGCTTTGGCTCATCTTCATGGAAAAATCCAAGGCGCTGGAAGTGCTGCGTATCTATAAAGAGGGAAGATTGCGAGAATTTCCAAATCGTGAGCAGGCGGAAAGTTATGTTCAATTTGGTTTTGAGAGCATCGAATCATTGAAGCGATTCGGTAAATCATCGTCCAACAATAAACCGACAACAAGCAGTAAGTATTGTTATATCGGATTATACGAAAGATCAATTGTAATTTTAATTTCGTTTACTATCTGTAGAGACCAACGTACATTCTTTAAGTAATATGATGAGAAGTGGAGGAGGTAGTGGATCTACAGAGAATAACGGCGGTGCCGCCAATTTATCGCCCACTGGTGGAAATGCTGCTGGTTCACCTTTATCCTCCATATGCTATTTGCTAGCCAATTTAGCACATTCATCACCCACTGCCAACAATAATAATAATAACAACAATAATAATAATAACAATGGCATTACCATAAGCAGACAGGAATTATATGTATTATCTTCGGCAGCATCCTCTTCAGCATCAGTATCGTCATCAACAACAACAACAACTGGAGCAGCAGCAGCAGCTGCTGAGCGTCAAGCATTCCGAGCACCCACCAAGCAAGAGCTAGTCGAATTTCGGAAACAAATCGAGGCCGGCAATGTGAATCGTGTGAAGCGTATTGTTTGGGATAATCCACGTTATCTTATAAGTAATGGTGATACACCGACAAGCCTTAAGGAAGGATATCGTTATAATGCCATGCATATCTGTGCACAAACCAATCAAGCCCGTGTTGCGGAGCTATTACTTAAGATTCTCGCCGATTCTGAATTTACACAATTGTTTGTCGGTAAAAAGGGTAGCGGCGAGATGTGTGCTGCCTTAAATGTTAATATATTGGATTTCTACTTAAATATGCCCGATAAGGGGCGGGGCGAGACACCATTGCATTTTGCTGTCAAAAATGGGCATGTGGCCATGGTTGAAGTACTCATCTCATATCCGCAATGTAAATCTTTAGCCAACATTGAGGGAAAATTTCCAAAAGATGTGAGTTAATTATATCTATATATATATATATGATCTATATAGCATAATATTCAATGTTTCAGATAATTTGCTTGCGTGCGCCAAACGCTGCGCCGGAAACTATTAAAAAACTTCAAGTGCTCCTATCTGATCCCTACTATGTGCCGGTATTACGTGCCGCGGGCAATGAGCTTCCACCCCAAGTGGGTCAACCCTATACGCCCAACGAACAACCTGTAAGTGAAAGAAAGTTATTCATTTCTGCTGTATTTTTATGAAAATGTATATTTTTAAAAATTACAGTTACTACAGCTAAAATGTGAAGAGAGCGAACGACTTAGTGTGGATCTGGCGATTAGCGCAGTGGCTGGTCCCATGCCACGAGATACGGCATATAATTTTTATCGCCGTTGGAAGACACCACCGAGAATTGGCAATAATACGATATCACCGCTTGCCGCTGCCCAATCCCATTCTCCTTACGATTCGCCAGTAAAAACAACACCTAATAAATCGATATTTAATAGGAGTGGATACTATAATGGTGGTAGTCCGAATCTTCCCAGCAGACGCATGCTTTTCAGTCCACAAACGCAGTCAGAGAAATTACCGGATATACAGGAATCTTCCACATCATCGCCAACGCTCTGCATTGAGAATAACAACAATAATAATTGTGTTAAGATGCTGGGGGGAAAGCGTGGAATATTGGAACTGCCAGCAACACCGTTACGACAATTGAAAAAAGATCTGTTTCAGGTCTATCGTAATACTCAGGAATGTGAGCAATCACCAATTGCAGGAGACGATTTCAATAGCTACTCAATGATGGAAATATCATCGACAAGACTTAACGACTCCATGTGCCTGAACACCACAATGAATGATAGCTTTCTCGAGCGTCATATTAAAAACTCTGACATAGAGAAGGGGCTGGAAGTGGTGGGACGTCAATTGGCGCGCAACGAGCAATTGGAATGGCGGGAATACTGGGATTTTCTCGATGCTTTTGTGGATATTGCCACGGCCGATGGTCTACGCTGTTTCGAGTATTACTTGCATGAAAAATCCGAACAGGAGCAACAGCTCTTGCAGCAGCAACAAGCACAAACTGATCGATTAGCAAATCCACAATGGAATTTTGCGCAATTACATCAATATTTAGATTTAGTGGCTGAAGGATTGGATAAGGAATTGCCCTCGTCTGGCTCTGGGAGTGCATTAACAGCAGCTAGTGGCGGAGCGGCCATTATCAGTACCAATACAAATAGTAATACCAACAACACCACTCAGGTGATGACCCCCTACACCTGTGTGGAGAAATCCTTGCAAGTGTTCGCCAAGCGCATTACCAAGACCCTCATTAATAATATAGGCAACATGGTGTCAATTAACGACACCCTCTTATCGGAACTAAAAAGACTGAAATCACTTATAGTGAGCTTCAAGGATGATAGCCGTTTCCTTAGCGTTGACTTTAACAAAGTACATTCACGTATTGCACATCTAGTGGCCAGTTATATAGCCCACTCGCAGGAGGTTAGTGTTGCCATGTGTCTGCAATTGCTCCAAATGCTGCGCAAACTGCTTCAATTACCTGGCGAAAGGCGCGAGCATTTGGAATGCGTGTGTTCTGGATTGCGCGCAATGCTAGAAGCAACCGTATCGACTGCAGAAGCCCCATCACCCGATGCCCTTAAGACCGAGGATTTGTGCTCGGCCGCCTGGGAGGCGGAAAAGTGTTGTGCCTGCATTTGGGATGCGAATCTCAGTCGTAAGACAAGTCGACGTAAACGCACAGAATCCATGCGTGCAGCTCAAGTGCAGGGCCAGCAGAATCAGTCGCAAAATCAGACACAGGCGGGCCAACCACAGGCATCAGGAAATAATATAGCAATGCCTCAGCGTGTTGACTCTATACCCCCTGATGTTGCTGTAGTTTCGCCTGTTAGAAGGTCCTTCGATTGGCGCAGTGCCAACAACAACAGTGATGACGACGACGATGATGATGATGAGAGCGGCGACGATGATTACCCCGAGCTCTATGTAAGTAAGAAGTAATTGAGTTTCTGTATACAATTTAATTTCTGTGTCGCCTCTTGATGAAATTTCAGTACGATTGTTACTCTAGTGCCCTGGACTACATTAACAGCAGCGACGACGATGATCAAGATATCCTATATCTAACGCCACCAGATAGTCTCTCGCCACGTAATTCGGTACAACTGGAAGAATTCTCATTACCACGCTATGAGCTGTTTATCTTTGGGTTAGTTTAGTATTTAGCCAATCCCGACATATTTTCACTTATTTTGTTTGTTTGCATGCAGGAAGGAGCCAACCAAACGGGATTTGGATGTTTTGAATGCCATTTTCCATGTTGATATTAAAAAGGAAACTTTGCCTTTTGTCTATGCCTGGAAAACAGCTATGGAAAGTTTTACTACAGCTGAAATGGAACTGTAAGCAAATTGTTACCAGATAAAGAGAACTTAATTTAACTGGTGTTTCTTTTTTTTCTATTTTTTTTTAGCTTCCCCTCGCCGAAAAATGTAAAGAAGACACATAAGCCTATATATGCATCGAATGGCAGTGGAGGAGGAGGAGGCCCTCTAAAAACTGGCCAAAGCAATGGGGGCACTAAAACTAGCGAGACAGTGTTGCCACTTTAAGCATTTTTAAAAAGCCCATTTATGTTTTATATGAAACAATTTCGATGTGGCCGAATAAATCAGTGAAGCTCTTGTATTATTCTTAATATTTATATAAATTTATCATTAAATTTATATATATATTTATTATAAACGTGTCTTACTCATTTGGTTGATCGATTGGTAAGATCATTTACTGCTGCCGATGTAAGATTAATTGAATGAAATGAAAACTAAGAGATGTATATAAATGATTTGCAGTTTTGACCATAATGCTAAATTTACCAATTTGTTTCAAAACGACTAATCCGCTAATGAATAAGTTTTAATGTTATGAATATGTGAATGAGAAACACATTTTGCTTGTTCCATTTACACACACATTGGAGTATTTGTGGATCCCGCACGTATCTTGAAATGGAATCATAATGCATGGATTCGCAGATAAGCCATGTCAGAAAAAGTTGATAAATTTTTTTCAGTGTTATGTTATCGATAATCAAAAATATTTAAAAAAAACTTTTGTCTATTTGACAACCCTGGTGAATATTGTTATTGCCACAGAAAGCACATTTTGTTTAAAATCTCAACAAATTGACACAAAATGCATCGCAGAAAAACAGCGAAATCTATCAACAAACCACTACCTATTCAAGGTGACACCAAGAGGCCAACACCACTGGCGGCAGCAACAAATGGCAACGCATTTGATGGTGACGGGGACAGCAGCATGCAATTTGAATTGGAGCTCTGCTGGTGCGTGCAACAACTCCAAACGGCCCTCAATAGCGGCAAATTAAGCCAAAAAGTTGGTATGTTTTTAAGTCAAGTGGAATTTGACAGTCAATAAATGATAATTTAATTTTTATTTAGCTGAGGACACGGCAAAGAACTTGAAGGTCCTGACTAGTCAAACAGCGCCGCTAATCAAAAAGAGGCAGGTGATGAAGCTCTCAATGGGCGACTATCGGGCTAAAATGCAGCAGGAGGAAAAAAAAATGGCTCTAGGTGAGTCTTAAATGCCGGTCATGAAGTAGCCTTAAGTACCCACCTGGTGAAGTACGGATGGTGTCAGGATAAAATTAAAGATAGACATACATATAAGCATGAGGCAAAAGATTTGTTTTTTTTTTTTTTGCAAGTTTTTATGAGAAAATTAGTGCTACCTCTTATATTCTGTACTCTTTTTAAAGACAGCTTTCTCTTTCATTTTCATTTCAGCCTCCAAACAAATCCAATTCACCTCACCACCGGCGGCAACAGCAGATGCAACCAGCAAAAAATCAAGTTTTGTTAAGAGATCCGCGTTACTAACATCTGGTAAAGACTTTCGATTTAATTTTGATCCACCTGGCCATGATTGTACATCCTCCTCCTCATCTGTTATCGCACCAGAGTCAGCGACACCTAAGAACACTCCTCAACTGAAATTATCATCATTGCTAACGTCGACAACAGATGCAACTGAAAGCCCATTTAGATTCAACTTTGTTATTGATCAGGAAGAGGACTATCAGGCTAACGATATTAACATGAGTGGATTAAAGCTAAATGGTTGAGATCAGTTCTACAAAACATTTTGTTTTGAACTCAGTTTGCATATTCCTGCAGCATTGACTAATTAATTATAAGGATATACCTGCTATTAAAAAATGAATAAAAAGAATTTGCTTGGTTTTTTGTTTATTAAATTTTATTAAAATCTTATCTCTTGGAATTTAAATTGTATGTAGAATTTCAGAGAGTGCCAGAATTTGTTTCCAATCAAATTTGGGTTATATGTATTAACCAGGCCTACCGATTCTACAAGACTAACCGAGGATAGTTATTTACGCCGAAACAAGTAAATACTCTGAAACCCCCTTAAACTGAATTCCAAACAAAATGTAATTTCAGGCATACAAATATTATACATTTATCGGGGATTATATTTTATACGTTTACTTAATATTATATTTTAAGATTTAGTTGAAGTTAGAGGGCTTTAGCAAAAAATCTCAAAAGAAATTATCGCATCCGCCGGTCTGCTGTTGGTAAACTTCAATTGTATCGCCCTCCTCCATTTCAAGTGAGGTGGGCGTATCATTTTCGTTGATCGGCTGTCCATCGAAACGGAATCGAACAACTTGCATGGAGAGGCCCTGTTGGCAGAATTTATTTTTTAATATTAAAATGAAATTCAAAGTAAAATGGAAATTTTATCTTACAGCGCGATCGCAATAGGCGTTCATCAGTTTTCGCAATGGAGTATGCTTCTTGATTTTAAATTGAACTACAGCATTATCCTGTCCCAAAACTTTTAGGTTGATGTGCTCAGTTTCGGTCTGCAAAAACACCACGACAAAAACAACAAAAATGTATTAGAAGGAAAATTCTTAGACAACGCCAAAATAAATGCCGCCGCCATGCCATCTAACTGTATATCTCGATATATACACACATTTGTGTGCGTGCCTGCGCGTGTATGTGTGAGCGTGGTGGCTGCCGCTGGCCGGCATCAATTTTCCACATGCTCTTGTTTTGGCACTTTTAATATTTTCAGACTTTACTTAACTCTATTTTATTTTGTTTTTTTATGTTTAAAACTCACTTTCTTTTCTTCCGACATCTTGTTGTAGTATTGTATGAATTAAGTCCACAAAAGAAAGAAAAAATGCTGGCAAAAATGAGAATGTGTAAAACTAGGGTTGTCACGATTAAGGATTGACAGATATATCGATAAGTTGTATATCGATTTGCAGGCGACTACATGACACTGTCTAGGAACTTGCTCAGCTGATAATGCCACAATGACACTTTCAATTAGAAAAAATTTCCTAACCGTTATAAGTTAGTTATATGTATCTACATATGTACATATATTCATATAATGAAATTCATTCTGATTATTAAAACTTTGTTTTATATCAGAAATATAAAATTTTAATATTCTTTAAATAATGATTATCCATTGCAAAATGAAACATTATTTAATCAATTAATCGACTACAAAAATTTTATATCGATTATATAAAGTATATACATAAGTACATGAAACGTATGTGTATATTATTACTTGATCAACATCATTCTCTTTTCGTACTTAAATTTTTTTTAAATAAATATTTTTATGGAATTTTAGATTATTGTATATTTATATCGGCATTATTTTGGTAACATTTAGCCTATGTGATTATAATATTTAACTTTATCAATCTTATGTATCACAAGGATATACATACATACATATGTATGTACATATGTATAAACAATAGTCCGGCCCTCTTCAGCTTTTGTTTTTCAAATTTAAACGACAGCTTCATTCACGTACATGTATGTATGTAAATATGTTTGTATGCATTAGCATGTATTTACATATATGTACATGTATGCACACACATACATACATACATATGTATGTATGTCTATATTCTCACGTAGTACGTTAAAAAAGCTTTGGCAGAATATTTTGATGATAATATAAATTTAGCAATCGTCCTAGCACCAAGAGAATACACCATGACAGAGAAAGTGGGAGAAAAGTGGGGGAAAAGAGAAAAAAGAGAGATAGGCACCTGATGAGGAAGGGAGAGCGAGCTTGTGTCGAATGCAATTACGGTTGTGTGTGTGTTGTGTGCCTATGTGTGGGTGGTTTTTGGGGGCCTGAGATAGGGGTTGAGGTTGGGGATGGTCGTTCGGTTGTGTGTAGTTCGCTCGTGTTGTTCGCACGTCAAATTCAGTCGCCACTTTCAGTTACTACAACGATTTTAAGACCTCCAGACGTTTTTACACGGCGTTTGCACGCGCGCGCTACCATTAAGTAACGGGCTGAGGTGTTAAAAAAAAAGAACCAAAAAAAAAAAAAAATAATAATAACATAAAAACAAAACAAAAAAAAAAAACAAATAATTTAAAGAGAAAATACACACCAATAGATAAAAGCAATTTAATTATACAATACACCTCCCCATCGTTCAAAAAAGCAAACATTAGAATCAATTTAAAAACAACTACAACTATAGCAACAACAACGACATCAGCAGTGTTCTAGCAATTTACAGAGAACTACAAGAACCTGGTACTTTTCAGCAGAAAACTTATACACACTCACACATAGACATACATATGTATATGTTGTATAGACAATATAGAGAGACACACATGCAGATATAACTATACAATAATTGCGAGATGGAAGTCCAAGTCGAATGTCGTTCCATTTCCATTTCTGTTATCTAGCGTCAGTAGGGCAGTGGTGCTCGTGCTCCACTTTGCTTGCGTGTGTGTAAATGCTCTGCCAGCTGTTAAACCCACACAGACACACACACACGCCCCGCATTCATACACCCGCAATTGTCTGTATTCTCCATGCGTAGGCACTGTAGCTTTTGGCTCGACACAAATTCAACATCAACAACAACAATATTGGAGTAGTAGCAAGCAGCATCTCAGCGCTTACTCTCTCTCACACTAGCACTTACTCTCTCCACTCACCACTCTCTGATTGCTGGGATCACAGCTTGTTCTCAGCTGACAGCTGATAATATGTACATATGTAGGTGCATGCTAAGAAAAACTTGCTTTGTGCGTACATATGTATATATACGTATATGTATGTACGTATGTACTTAGATGTGTACGTATGTATGTATATAATTGTATACATACATACATAACTCGATGTTTATATAATATAGTCAATTATATAGTGTCGATTTTACATAATTCAAGCAGAGATGTAAAGAAAAGTTAGAAAAACCGAATTTCCATCATGTACACACATATGTATGTATATATGTATATATGTACATATGTATTTGCATGTACATGCACACATACATTTAAATCTATTTGTCATTCCAATTTTCATATATTAGCGTAGATAACAAAGCAAAAACGAGGAAAAAACAAAATCATGTGCCTTAGTTTATTGGGTATTTTGGATTTGTGACGTAAAAGCCTACATAAAAGCCAAATTGTTATTACGTCTTAAAATTTGTATTAATATATATTTTTTTTTAACAGCTGATTTCGCATTACCCAAAAAAAATAAATCAGAATACTAATCAATAAAAGAGATTAGCACGTGATCTCATGTGAGGTCTTTTATCTTAGCGTCTTGGGAAAAGCAGAACATTAAACAAGAATAACAATTTTCTTCAATTTTATGAAAACTGAATGACTTAAAATTTCCCAAAGTATTGATCAACAAGAATTTCTCTAAGTATAAGGTTTATGTGCCCTTCCACATAAACAAATATTTATTTGTTGTTTAAGCAAACAAATTGCATTTCGCCCTTTTGTTGACTCTAAGGTTGCCTTAAACTGCTCATAAAACGTTTTATTACACATGTAAATATACATATGTATGTACATACATACATATATATATTTTTTAAATTTAAGATGGTATCATGTTTCTCCCTATTTTGTTTGCCAAAAATCCAAATGAGAACATTTTTCTAAATAATGGAAAGCTTTTTATATATGGGTAAAGTTTGACTCATTGCTATTAAAAATGGTCCAAAAATTCCTTCAAGACAAATTTGTATTTTCTTTTTTTTTTCGGAATGATCGCTGAATTATTTACAAAATATCGTATTTAATAGTTTGAAAATAATTGAAATAGTTTTTTTCTTTTATTGGTCTAGTAAGACCAAACGTAAAAGAATTGATTTTTTTTTATTTATAACAAAGGAAAGAAGAGATTGACTAAAATTGAACGACTTTTTTGGCCTTTAAAAGCAATGTGTGTGAGTGTAGGTGAAGGGGGTGGTGGGTTGCAGAATACTCAGTGATGAGGAAAATGTCAATAGCACACACACACACACAAACAGTCTCGTATATGCACACACACACATACATACATACACAGTTATATACAGACGGTCGGTCAGCTGTTTTGTGTTGTTTTGCCAGCAAAAGAGAAAAAAAATTGTGTCTTGAGCAAACGTTGATTGTTGGGGGAGTGCACAAGGTGTTGGAAGCTCTTCCTCTCCTTCTCTCTCTTTCTCTCTGAAGCTCTCGTCACTGCTGCTGCTCTCTCAAACATTGTGTGCGTGCATGGCTGTGTGTGTGTGAAATGGGAAAGAGCATTACGATTACGAGTACCGTACGCTTTGTGTTCTAGTCAGTGGAAACTGTTCGCTGCTGACATCCAAGTACAAATTATTTAGTGGTTTTTGTGATCTTGTAATATAAAAGTGTACGGTAAATATATACATACATCTGTCTGCGTATGTGTATATAAATATGTATATCCATATAGTGAGCGTGTGTGCTAGCTAAGATATGCTCAAAAAGGAAAATAACCTAAAATACATAATAATTATGCAATGTTTGGCAAGAAATTTCTAGTTTGGTTTTTTTTGTTGTGTTTATTTTCTTGTGTGACAAATAAATTGTTAGTTCGCGAATTAAAAACAAAATCAAGTGCCTTCCTTTCCCAAACACAGACACACACACACACACACACACAAAGCCAGACATACAAATATGCAGCTATAGTTTTTCTCTCTCTCTCTTACTCTCGTTGTATTTATGTAATCACCTCCCTCTTCTACGTTTACAAATCGTCAGCTGACAGCAAAAATAAAAAAGAGCATATACAAAACACAAAAGGAGAAAAAAAGAAAACAGCAACAATTCAGTGATGTAACAAACAATTTCATACGTTGTGGATAAAAATCAACAATAATAAAAACATAAAAAAAGATACAAACGAAAATCAAAAAGAAATTTAAATTAATATTGGAAACCAAATTGACACACAGTTAGCTGTTTTATTTCCCCCCTATTTTTCAACTATTTGCCCATTTATTTATCTAATGTTTTATAAAATAAAAGCTGTACAACCGATGGGTCCCATCTGAAATGCCTTGTAAATCGGTTTCCGGATCAGTATTTCGAATGAAAAACGAGCATCACAGTAATTTACGGATCGAAAGCAGGGAAAAAACGTAAATTGATATAAAGTTATCATTTTCACCATTTGTACGTCTCCAATTATCTACAAACAAAAAAATAAAAAAGGCAAATCGAAGGTTAAATGACTGATAGGCTTATCATATCGGAAATGCCTTTACTTTCAGTTTGTAAATTAAATCGATTATTTTTATAGCTTTTGATAGATCAGTGCAATTGTCAGGAGCACCTGGAAAATATTACTCCTGCTTTGACCTCAATGTAGAAGCTTTATTACAAATGTGTACACACATGTGTTAAAGATAATAATCTCATTATTTTTACATATGCTTTATGTATCAATGAATCAATCATAAAGCTTCACTATTATAATTTTAAAAGTCTTTTAAGCATTTCGTTGTTGATTGTGTACTCTTTGTCAATACGGCTTGCGAGATACTGAAATGATCTTGCCAAAATTTGGCAAATATCCTTTTCAATTTCTGTAATTGTTCAAATATTTCTCTAACAAATGCAATTTCTGTAATTGTCAATATTTAATATTTATTTCTCTAATAAATGTTTTTAAAAATAATAACTAAGAATGCTTCAATATAGTTAGCAAATTGATAAGAAATATAAATATTTTATTTTCTTAGGATTTATTTTTTGGTGCTTGCATTTTGATCAAAAAAGTATGCTACAAAATATGATCAATATTACGTATACGCCACCCATATAAACAAAATGTATCAATAACTGTGCATTTTTATTTTGAATGTAAACAACAAAAATGAAAATCAACAACTCTCCACAGCTCAGCTGCTATCCCTCTCTCTCTCTGTCCCACAATCTGCCCCTCTCTCTTTCTCTCTCTCTTCATTTGTCTTAAGCTTGCTTTCCCTCTCGCACTGTTGCACTCTACGCACGAAAAATCAATAAAATCTGGGCCAAGCGTTTTTAAAGGTTGATTTATATATGACGCGCTGGCTGCGACCTAAACTTTGCCTATGTGTTTGTGTATCCTGAATGTATGTATGTATGTATGTATATGTGCGGTGTATATGTGGGTGTATATAAATAAACTCCAATTACGTCGCTCGCATGGCTAGCAGAAGCTAGTTATGGATTATCCTTCTGTTCGTGGAGCTCTGCTTGTTTCACCTACATACAAAACGATTGCTTAAAGATGTGTCTGCTGCGCTGCGTTGTCTTATATATAAAATATACATACCTATACCTACTATATATAGATGTATAGTTGCATGTATGTATATAACACACACAAAAAGCATAAAAGTGAAAATTGAGCTTTTTCAAGTTCACAGCACAGTTACAGCTCTACAGCAGCTGCTTCTGCCCCTGCCACAATTGCTGTTATAGCAGCTACTACCATCATATCCTAAGATACATAAAGTAAACTATGTGAAACTGGCTATAAAAAGCACCATGCAACTGAATACTATATTAAGGCTTGTATAAGAAATTTTCTAGTTAAGCTAATTGGTAACACAAATGTCAAGGGCAAACCGATTGCAAATATTGCTATAACCTCAACGTCTGAACTAAATGTGAATGAATAAAAGATATTGCTAATTTTTCAATCGATAATTGTGATTCAATTATTTTTTAAGGAAAATTATATATTTATACTTAACACTATCTATCTTATTTGAAGGCTGAAAAATGATTTTAAAATTAATAAACTGAAATTATATTATATTTTAGATGTGTCATTTCTAGATCTTTAATCCAACAAAGAAAATAATTAATTGAATTTAAAGATAAACTAAGGAACATAAAGACAACTTTTATTACCGTGAATCAAGGCATTAAAAAAATCTTTAATTTCATTATATATTGGTTAATTTTATATCACTTTCAAAACGTTAAATTGTTGTCCTATGCTACAGGTTGGATTTACGTTGTACAATTTACATATCGTATGTAAATTTGTAAATTGTCTTTAGATTTAGTGCAATTAACTTAGTAAAATGTCTGTATATATTTTTATACTGCACTCTCTGTGCTATATGTTATGCAATTAGTTGAGATATCTTATCAACGTTTTGACAAAATCTTAAGAAATTGATATGTAAACTTGCATTTGTAACTCTTGACATTTTACATGTGTACAGATGTGACATACATACATATGTACGTCTGTATGTATGTATGTATGTTTAGGCATTTACATGCACATATATTCATTCACGTAACGTCATGGGTTTGGGGGTCCTAAAAAAATGTGTGGCCTTCAATGCGGCGCATTCAAAATCCAATTCGCACAGACACATACACACACACACACACATATATATATATATATACATGTTGTATATATGCTCGTATGCACATACACATAAACATATTGCGTATGTATGGTATGCTATGGCACTGTCCCTATGCCTTGGCTGCAATTACACGGAGACAGAGCAGTTGCAGATATTGTGCAGCATAAATTCATATGTTTGTATGTGTGTATATGTGTGTGTGTCTGTGTGTGTGAGTCTGGTCTTCGGTCTCGTTAATATGCCATTGCGCATACGCAGTTTCAATAACGTGAGACTGAGACAGAAAGCAAGCAAGTGAGAGTGTAAGCGTTGTGATGAGAGAAAGCTTCGCTTTGCTCCAGTTCCAGTTATACTTTGGATTGCATTGCCCTCTCCCCTCTTCTATACTTACGCATTCTCGCTCTCTATTTCTCTCTCTATTTTTCCCTGTTAACCTATATTCAATGATGACATTTTATGTAGGTGCTACCACTACCATTGAAACTAGGCAATGACGTACGCAAATCCATGTTCAGGTATATAAATATATACATATATACATATGTATGTATATGTACATGTGCATCATACAAATACATACATACAAATAAATGCATTTTCACTTGTGATTTCGTCTAGCTCAGTGTTATATTCATTTTCTTTTATTTGCTTTTCCTCTCTCTCTCTATCTCTCTCTCTCTGTGTGCATTTTTCATGTTTTTTTTTTCCTTTTTTTTTGGTAGGGGGGAAGGGTTGGCTAATCATCACTGGTCTCAACAATACGAGATACAATTGGTATATCCTCTTCTTTGGTATCGCCCGTTGCTGCACTTGGCGTTAGAACACTCTGCACATAATCATGCCTAAATTTATTCCATTTTCGTGTCTTTAAGAAATTTGCAAATAACTCTGATCGCGCTGGTACATTGCACTCAAAATAGAAACGACGAAGTTGCCATATATGTCCAGGATTTTGTTCCTGTTCCAATAACCAAAAACGTGGCAATATCAGACATTGGACAACTGTTCGTGACATTATTACACGATGTTCCATTTTCTCACCCAAACCAAATATGCCACCATATGTAAGGGAACCAACATCAATGAAATGCGTTTCTGTTCGTTGCTAAAAATATATAAAATGTCACAATTAGCCAAATTAAAATATTATTTAATTATTAAAATTAATACTTACACTCGGTCGATCAATTATATCCTGAATAAATTGTACACTGGAAGCTTGTGATGATTCGCTATTACTAGCAGTAAATATTTCCGATTCACTATCTGAATTCTCAACAGGTATTTCCAAAGTTGAAATTTTTCGACTTAATAACGTACTGCGGCTTTTTGCCAATGAAAGCGTACTGCGACTTTTAATTCTGTTTACTGTTTCCCTTTTTACATATTCTTCAACTTCAGAATTCTCCTCATCAATATATTCATAATAGAAATCTTCATCGATCATTCCCTCCTCATCATTCTCAAAATCAAATTCCATGCTCTCTTCTTCATTTTCTTCGCCACTTCGGTAACGACGATATTTTGTTTTATATTCTGAACGCCGATGACGATGGGAAAGAACCTTTGAAGTTTTTTGTTTCTTACTTGGTTTTGTTGGGGAAACGGACTTATTAATGCCGCAGTATGCTTCGATTTCTCTAAGTGACATTTTCCGCATCTAAATAATAATTAAATAACTACAAAAATAAAAATTATTTGAATTTCAGTATTACGTACCGCTTTGTCTTTCTGTTTAGTTTCTTTATCTTCCGAGGATGAAGCTAAAATATCCTGAATATCAATATCGAGTGTATCTCCTCCATTTCCGGAACTTGATATTGCTATGGTTAATTGTCCGGATTTGGAAGCTCTCTCAGCTTCCGGAAACATAACCGAGCTTCCACCTCTGGTGAGATTAACCAACTCAAAGGTGGTTCGTCCTTGCTGTCTATTAACCTAAAGTTTTGATTGTATATCAAACGTTCATAAAACCGATTGAAAGAGGCAACTGACCAGCATATTAAGACACTGCAATATGACACATTCACCGCTTAATATGAAATGTACATAGCTTACTGAACCTTTGTCTTCATAATATATCGTCTCCAATGGTTCATATTGTACCAGACTGCCAAATTTACAGGCACGAATTCTCTACAACAATAACAAGAATATGAAAACATAATATCAATTAAATAAATAAAACTTTACCTGTTGTTCATTTAGAAATTCAAAATAATCCAAAGATCTTAAAGCTGCCTTCTTTTCATTCCATTGCTTGATCATAAATGGTTTCAATATCAAATTGTAGTCAGCTTCATATATGGCCAAAAGTTCACAATTGGCTGAAATCGAATAGAGATAACAACAATTGCTTGTACTTGGATTTAATCTCTTACACATTGTGACAAAAGTATTCATTCTCGGACAATCCTCAACTGTCTCAACATCACCAATGCAATCGCCCGGACCGAATATTGCCTCTGATATCCATGTAACTTCTTTGGTTTTCTAAAAAATATTACATTACATTGTGTAATCGAAGCATACATGTTTCTTCATTTCAAATTTGTCATTTACAAAATTGATAACTGATAAAAATTGTGACTCAAAATAAAGTCAATTCTCTGGTTGATCTAGTTTCAATATCTTCAAAGATATTAAATTTTGGCAAAAATGCGATGTAAATTACAGAAACGTTTTTTCCCCTTTGTTTTTAAATTTAGAAACTTTTTATAAAAACGTCAAAAAGTTTCAAAAATTGTTTGAAATATAAAAAATATGTGTATGTGAAAATACAAAAACATTTCAAAAAAAGTGGTTAAGAGAAATCGTGTTACACAAACATAATTTCAAAAATAAAACGTGTTTAAAATTTCTAGTCCTGTTATTGTCTCTTTCCAAAAACAGATATAAATATCGAAAAGTGTTTCAACAGGCATATTTTTCAAAGTATAAGAAAAAGAATCAAATATATATTTATTTTATTTCAAGAAGAAAATACCTACTTTTGATATAGGAAAGTAATTATCATAAATAAAACATATTATTTGTATTGATTATTCGTAACTTTTATAAAACTAAAAGAAAAATCTTTGGAAATTTTGGTTTCACTTTTTATACTTATGGACAAATTAAAATTTCTTTATCTTACCTTATTATAAATGCTCTTTTTCATAACCACTTCACCGGTTATTATGAAATAAATGGTTATCGCTGGATCACCTTCCTTAATTAATACACGATCTGTATGAATTGTCATGAATTTTAAAACAGGCACCATACGAGCTCGAATTTTCTATTTTTAACTAAGAGACATAAATCACTATACAAAATATATATAAATTCTATTGAAAATTCCGTTTTGAAATTCCATTTAAATGGAATTTTAATACAGAGTTTTGGAATGATATTGATTTTATTATTCTCATAACCTACCGGTGGTATCTTTGCGAAACAAGTTAAATTGGCTATAATCATGCATAACTTTTTACGGTCTTCGATGGTACGAGCCCATGGCTGAGTACGCAACAATGATTTTTCCTGAAATATTCAACATTAATTCCGTATATATACACTATATATGTATGTATGTATGTATTTATGTATATATGCAAACTTACTGTCGTAGTTAGCATGCCACTTTTACGCTTTTGTCGTAATAGAATGGCCACTTTCTTCTTCACATTCATTGAGAATCCCTGCTCCTCGGCATCACTAAGCCATTGTTGATTCATTATGACACTTCGGACCAATCTTTTAAACCGCAAACATAATGCCTTTCGGTGTTTTGCCACATCGGCATCGCGGGAACGTTTTGTTGCCATATACCCTCCTACAGTTTTTTAATGTTTATATATGTATATTTTTTTTTTTATTTTTATTATTAATAAATGATTTCAATTGTTTTTTTTTGTGTGAGTGTGTGTGTGCGTGTGTGTTTTGTCGATTTTATAAATCGACTTTGACAGGTCAGGCATGGGTAACTAAATTGTAAATAATTGAAGTATATCGAAATGGTAGGTAGTGACATTTTGGGAGGACAATTTTTATTGTAATTTTAAATATACAAAATTAGGTTAATTTTAAATTCTTTTGTTTGTTTGTTCTTTGGATTGAAAAAACTCTGTTTAGCTATAGATATATGATTAAATTAAAATTAATTTTTAAAAGAAAGTTTGAAAACTTTGTTACTATTATGTCTTACTATCAGATAATTGAAGAAGTTCAATAAATGATGTCATTTTGTTGTCCCTCAATGCTTGCATGAAGGTTAAGCCTTTTATTTTTTTTTTTTTTTGTATTTTTGCTTAGTGAAATAGCCTCGTTTTTTCTGATTATTCTGAAAGCTTTGACCTTAACGCATATATGTATATATTCCTATTTACACATTGTTGTGAAAATTACAAAGCCCCAACTTTTGCCTTGGTTAGGAGGAACATACATAGATACATACATATATACATATGTATTTGTATGTGTGTGTGTCTCTGTGTGTCTGTGTATATCTACATATGTAGTTATTGGATGTAGTTTATTTGCATACACAAATATTATTTGCATCAATTTGCATATGTGATTCATATGTATTCATTTGTTTAATCCATTTCGTTTTTCTCATTTTAGATACAGAGACACCAAAATCGCCAAATTGAAATAGAGGAGAGTCGGCAAACGAGGAGTAACAACAGATATAGCAAATAAATCAATAAATTGAAATGCAAAATATAATACAAAAAGAAAGCCATGCATCTCAATGATAATATAGCATGTACTTCAATTGTAAATACTTAAAAACCAACAAAACAAATTAAAAAAAAAAAAGGAAAAGAAAAACAAAATTTAGCAAGTAATCTAGATAACTATGCTTAATATGACAAAAAAGAAACAATACTGGAAGGGGAACTGACACCGAAAAACTCATTTAATATCAGACTACAAAACAAAACAAGACGATTCTCATTCGTAAAGAGAAACTTTTACAATATTGATACAAAAATAATAAACAATACAAAAACCACAGAAAAACGAACAAAAATTCATATACAAATAATAATTCACAATAGCTACAATAGTAAAATACAGACCAAAGTCAATACTGAAACCAATACCGATACCGATACCGATACCAGAAGGTAAAACTAATACCGTAATCAACCAAAAACAAAAATATAAAACATCAAACAATTCAGCCCCATCACAAACCCATAGAATTCTAAATTAACTTTTCATGTTCGGATAATCAAAAAACAAACAGTGAAACAACAGCAAGCCAACAATAAACACAATACAACATAAAAATACACAAAATTCTTAAGAACGAACATAAACCATAGATCACTGAAAGATTGAAATAGTAAAGGTCGGTGGTTGTCCAAAGTGTCCCCGGTATATCAAGTGGAAGAGTGAGTGACAATACCCACACACACATACACACACAAACACACACACAGACACACATAGACACACATAGACACAGAGGAAGAGAAAGAGTGTGTGACAGATTGACAGGAAGAGCAGCAGCAGCATCATCATCAGCAGCAGCAGCAGCAGCAGCAACATCAGCAGCAGGAGGACTGAGGGCTATCAAATAGGGCTGTCAAAATGCATATTGAAATCCAAGTGGCTTTGAATTTCGTTATTTCCTATCTCTACAACAAATTGCCACGAAGACGTGTCAACATATTTGGCGAAGAGTTGGAGAAAGCTTTGCGCGACAAATTCCGGGGACATTGGTATCCAGAGAAGCCGTTTAAGGTAAGTAGAGAAAGAGAGAGAAAAAAAAAAGAAATTGATTCCTCATTAGCAGTTCCCATTTGTTTACTCTCTGTCTGATTCTCAGTTTCAATAGTTTTCGAATAATTTTTCTAATTTGTGGTATACGAAAAACTATATACAAATTTATCTGCTTTAAAGGTTTCTTCATTCCGTTTTGTTTTAAGCATCTTTTCTAGTTTTTCATATTTTTTTTTTCTATTAGTTTTTTTCTGTTTTTATTTTTCCCGTTTTATTTTAAACATTTTCTTACGCTTTTCATTTTTCTTATTTTTTTCCTTGCTTTTTTTTACAATTTTCTTCTGTTTCTAATTATTTTTTCTTTCTGTCTTTTCTGGGTTATTTTTTAATACTTTTCTTTCTATATTTTTATATTCTTTTTTTTTCTAAATTCCGATTTATTTCTTTATTTTTTTACACGTCTTTTCTTAACTTTCTTTTTCCACTTTCATTTCTATTTTGTATGTCTTCATTTTGTTGTTGTTTTCTTTTTTTTTTTAATTTCTACCTTGTAACATATTGCATTTCTCATTGACAGGTGCCTCATTTTTTTCTTAGCTACCTTTTTGTTCTTTTTTTAGCTAATGAATGTGATTGATCTTTTTAGGGTTCGGCTTATCGATGCCTAAAAACAGGTGATCCGATTGATTCAGTGCTGGAGCGTGCAGCTCGTGAAAGTGGGGTGCCAATAAGCGATATATTAGAGAATTTGCCCAGTGAGCTCTCAGTTTGGGTAGATCCGGGCGAGGTGTCCTTTCGCATTGGCGAAAAAGGTGCTGTGAAGGTAAAATTATGAATGCTCTCCAATGCTCCAAACAATTTTAACTAAACCAATTGCCAAATTGTCCTTCTCACAGATACTCTACACAGAGAACAATGATAATCAAGAGGATAGCCATTCGGCAGATCGTGAGGTCACCAAGACTTTCAATCCAGAGGCACAATGTTTTCGTCCTATTGACGCGGTCAATACAACAATGAACCAATTGAGCTTAAGCCCCAAATCCTTGCCATTGCCTATGGCTAATCAATCGATGAGTGTCACTGCTGCTGTTTCTTCGCCACACTCGGCTGCCTCATCCTCATCGCCAACTTATCAAAAGGGCAGTCCAAATCCAAATCCAAATCTTAACACAACTGCAACGGGTGGCACTGGAGGGAGCTCGGCAGCTGCCACAACAGCCTTCATGCAGCGTGCTGCAGCTCAGGCCCCATTGACCTTTACTACGGCAACATTTGCTCAAACCAAATTTGGTAGTACCAAATTGAAAACCAATTCGAAGCGCACCAATAAGTAAGTAGACAAAACAAATTTCTATTTAAATATAAAATTAAAAAGGGTTTGGGTAGGGGTTTGGTGGGGGGGGTAAAGAGTGAGCGTTATTATATATTTAATATTATATAAATATGATTAATTTCAATTGCAGCAGCGCTTATCGCATGTCACCCACTGAATTCTCCAATTATATTAAACAACGGGCCATTCAACAGCAGCAATTACATGGACATGGACATGTTAATACATCATCGGCAGCTTCTGCATTTGGTGCCTTGGATGCAACTGCTGCCGTTTCACCGGCCCGTTCGTTATCACCCAATCCGTTGGTAGCAGCCGCTGCAGCCGCAGCTGCAGCTGCTGGTGCTGCCGAACAATTCTATTATGGCCCAACAATGGGACAATTGTATCCACAATTTAATGTTGGAGGCAATCCTGGCAGTGTACAACAGCAACAACAACAGCGGTCTCCTCTCTTTGATGCCCACTTTCAGGCGGAAGCTGCTGCCGCTGCAGCCGGTTTAGGATTGTTTGCAACAACAAATAATGCCAAATATAGTACTTATTTAGAGCCATGTTATTTTGCTAATGGAGCTGCTGCTGCCGGATTACTTCAGCAGCAACAACAGCAACCGCAAACGGATCAACAGGCGAACGGTGGTGACAATTGCTATGGACTTGTCGATAACGATTGTAATAATATTGTTGGACCCGGTGTGGTGGCCATTGAGCAAGAGGTGATGATGGCTGCAGCTGCTGCTATAGCTGGTGAATCTGGTCAAATTGTTGTCACATCTGTTGGTGACTCATCGAATGAATCTAGTCCCATTGCCACACCAATTGGTGTGTCATCTGCTGCCAATGGCAATCATCAACAGCAGCAGCAGCAGCAGCAGCAACAACAGCAACATCAACAACAGCAACAAGAACAAGAATCTTCAACAACATCAGCTAATAACAAACTAATTGATGGCATTAATTCATTTTACGGCACTGGATCGTCATATCAACAGCTTCTTGTAGCCAACTAGGCAACTTGGCAATAACAATTAGCCAATGTTGTGCCAATAGTTAAATCGTTTTCGTTTGATTACAATTAATTATCTCGTTTTTCCGTGCAAAATTCCATGAAAATTGGCAAAAGCGAAAACTGAAAAAAAAATCAACAAAATGGATGAAGAAGAAAAAAAAAAGAAGAAAATTATCTACATGTTGCTCCCCGCGCCCCAAAAAAAAATGAATAGAAAATAAAAAAGAAGACAATTGTTTGGAATTACACACACATATATACACTCATACACTGACAAAAGAAAACTAAACCAGGAAAAAAAAGAAAAAGAAAGAAAATGCATAGAAGCATTAGAGGCAACACAATCAACCAGATGATATACATAATATTATATATTTTACGTACGAATGTAAGGCCAATGCTGTCCCCCGTTGTCCATCGCATCCGCCCATTCTACATATACAACTAGATACCGATGTACAGTCATGCCACATAAAATATAGTTGTGTTGCATGAAAGTACATGGGTATCTGGTTGGACAAGGAGTGGATGGAGAGATGTGGTACATGTATATGTGGAATGTATGTGCATATGCATGTATATATATATATATATAAATACATATATATTAATATAGATTTATATATATATACATATATATATGTATGTGTATATACATAGATCTGCATCTGAATTATAGGGCTACATTGGTCACGACGGACACACAATACAATATTTATTTTGTTATTAAATTCGAAACTCTTAGTCAAAGTCTTTAAAATGTATTCGATTTAAGCAGAGGCGGCATATAATATATATATAAGAAATATGTACTATATAGAATATATGTATGTATGATGTATGTATGTATATATGGAGGCTATTCTCTCAATATGTTGTATGTATGTATATCTGCCATACGGAAACGGAAGAAGTAACTTAACATAAGATTGTGTTGATTCATATATCGACCATAATTGACAAGGATCTCTTTCTTCCTTCTTTCACTGCCTATCCTTCGATTCTAAATCTCTGTGTTCTTTAGACTTTCTTTCTTTTATATAAGACTATAAGCCAAGAATACTCTGATTTTCAAATTTGATTATCTTGATTATCTTGCTCTTATCCTTCGCTAATATCCTTAACAGTTGAGAGAAGGAAGGGAAACGGCAATGGAATCAACGGAAGAAAAGTGGACAAAAAAAACTCTTCCATATGAAGCAATAAAAAACAAACTGATAGATCAAGAGAGACTAAGAGGATTAATTCAACATCTACTTTATATATATCTATGTATCTGTATCTGTATGTATATCGCCAATGTCAGCAATTCAATCCCCATAAAGGAATATCAAAGGCGAAAACTAAAAGAAATAAAAAAAGGAAAAAGGAAACACAAGTCTAGAAAGAAAACAAGCCTAGAACTTCTCAACTAATTGTTTTTAATTGTTATACATATTAGAATAAATATATACACATATATATATATAAATATATATGTAAATCTATCCAAAACATGGATAACTTTCGACATTAAGTTTTTAATTAGTTTTTAAGATAATAAGCTCATTTTTTATATCAAGAAACAATTTTGGATAAAACAAAAATTTAGACACTAAAACTTGCATGCCCGCCCTGCCCTTACATAGATATATATATATATATTCTATATATATATATACATATATGCATGTATAGGCCCTGACTAAATCAATTTAGATGAATTTTAGCTTAAGATCTTGGTCTGATTTACCCATTGTTCTCTAATTTAATAAAGTCGCTTAATAAGGGAGAGGAGAGAGAGAGAGGGGGGCCGGAGAATAAAGCAAATGTCGATTGTTTTCTGTTCTCCCCATACATATATATAAATAGACAATTCATAAACAGGATTATTCCAAATTCCGATTCGTAATATTGTCAAAATTCTCTTGCCATTTGTTAACACAATGGAAAACGTATTATCTTTTCTGATTTCGAATCTGAGTTTCTCAATATACTAACATATATACATATTTCTTCTTATAAATAATTGATATTGGATTTGTGATTAAGCGTTTTGATGACATAACCAATCGGAATACCGTATCGGAATAAGCCCATTAGTGCAAAAAAGGGTATGCAAGTTTCAAATTAGACAATTTTATAATTTCTTTCATATCCTATTATTATTATTTCGTATTCCTTTTTATTTCTATTATAAACTCTTAATTTTATGTGTGTTATATACTTATATTGTATGTATGTATTACTGTTTGACTTTATTATTATTTTTTTTTTTTTTTATTGTATATCTATTTTTATATGAACATTTGTAATTTTTGATAAATCGAAAGTAAAGTTAAAAACTTAAAAAAAAAAACAAAAAAGCAAAAAAAAAAAAAACCAAAAAAAAAAAACCAAAAAAACAACAAAGCAAAAAGAAAGGAAAACGATACAAAAAAAAAAACACAATTTTATACTTTTTATATGGGCTTATGTGAACCACATACCTTGTGCTATATAAATGTTGACTTTGATTTCCCAAAAGAAGAGAAAATTCAATAAATATATAAACATTTTTATCGATATGTGTAAATAATTTTCAATTTTTCTTTCTTCAACAATATCTTTTCTATATACATATATATATATATATTTATTAAATTAAAAAAAAAAAGGAATCTTGTTAAGTAGAAATTGATATGTAAATTTGTTTATTGCATAAATTGCCAAATGAACTGCTTGCTCAGATCGGATATCAAAGAATCCGCCCATATACCCAGCACCCAAGGCGTAATATAATACTTAAAACTTACCAAAATATATGTTCTGATCCTACATATATTATTGATCAGGATCAATAGTTAAAACCGTCTGTCTGTATGAACACATAGATCTCTCGATATTTAAACGGAATAAAACTTGTTATTCATATTTGTAAAACTAAAAAAAAAAAAAGTTTTTCAATGTTATTGTAAGTCAAATTATATAAAATCTTTAGCTCAATGAAATTCAATATCGGAATATCAATGACTAAAACAACTTAAACGAAGAATTTTTGATATTGTCGAAAATAAAAGTAATATCTAGTCCGATTTTTTGGCATGTATTATGTGGATATATACATAATGCTCCGAATCTAACAAGCAGTTCATTTTTAAGCAGTCTTTAGTTCTTTTTCATTTCTTCCCTTATTTGAAAGCTGTATTCGAAAAATGTATGTACCTACACACACACACACACTTACATAGATAACAATAACAGAACTAATACTTACCACTGAATTAAGAAAACAAACTAAAAAACAAAAACAATTGAAATGAAAATGGAAATTTAAAGAAACATTTAAGTACCTTATTGTCAAGCTTCTAACTAAACTAAACTAAACTAAAGAAAACTAAACTACAATACATAACTGAACACTATTGTGATTGGAAGGATCGGCCAAATAATAGTTAACCGATGACAAGATCGAGCCAAATCACTTCACGTACTTGGTTACGTTTCTTTTTTTTGTTTAATCAGGGTAGTTAAATAACATTTAACCACATTAAAGTACCTACAGAGACACACTTACACAGCAAACAGAGCAAGGAGCAAGGAGTCAAAAAAATAAAGAAGTAAAAAAAAAAAAAAAAAAAAAAAATGCAAAGGACACTCTCTTATTCATCACGAATTTTTGTACGTTTTTCTTAGAGAGCAGAGCTGTGAAGCACTTATTAATGTTTTCAATAATTAATTACTATTTACATATTACTAATTGCCATTATCATTGCCATAACTATTGCATTAAATTACCAATTGCAAATGTTAAATGCCAATAAATTCGGTATATAAGTACATACTAACATACGTACTTGGGTAATTTCAATAGTCTTGAGTCTGTCGGTAATTAGTGATAAGTAATTGGTATTAGTAATTGAATGCTATGCAGCTCAGTTGTATGTGTTATATAGAAGTACAAGTCTGTACTTTTTGTCTCTCCATTTAATCTCGATGTACTAGATGTGTATGCTTAAATACCAACCTGTGTGTCTGTTATTCTATATATAATATATTTAACTATATATAGTTCTTGTATACACAAATGTTAACAAAATGTCCCACATGCCATAAAATAAGAAGTACATATAGTAGTCTATAAATATATATATATACTTATATATATGTAAATGGCACATTTATAATAACTGATCCTAAATCGTTACCTAAATCCTTATTTCCACACCCGTAGACTTGGCTTTTCCCCGATTGTGATACCCAAAAGCCACTCTCTAGCCATTCATACAAAAACCCCAAAACACCAGGTAAACGTTATATATGTATGTATAACCAATTTAGGTATAGATTTTACATAGACAAATAACATAAAAAGAAAAATGAAATGAAAATGAAATCCAATAGAAATTTACTTATTAATTAAGTACATGTGCATCCCCTTTTCCTATTTCCAACCTATCAATGTGTTTTTTGTGATTGAGATGAACTTAATTATAATAAACTGCTTTTTATACCTCAAATGTAATTATATATATACATATGTACATATATGTATGTAAAACAAAAAATATATGATCCTTATCTTATCTATTTTCCCCCTCCACCCCCACTCCTCACATGCCATTCGTTTTCAAGAACACACTCGTGCATAAGAATTTATGAAATTTTTGTAAAAGTAGTTAGAAATACAAATTCATTTAATGGGTGTACAATTTTTTGTATATTTTTTTAGATAAAACCAAATGAAAAAAAAAATGAAAAACAAATTTGTTCAATTCGATAAGCTTTTTTCGAAAAATCTAAGTGTGCAGTTCAGACTTAATATAAGTATGTATGTATGTATGTATGTGTATATGTGCGTTTGAATGGGTGTGTGTGTGTGTGTATTGAAGCTCAATGTACACTCAGAAAAATTGAGAGTCTAATCCAAAATCTAGTCTTTTTTTTATAACGCATTGATCTAGGGATATTATCATCATCGGATTTCAACTGAAAAGCTTGTAACTGTAGCCCTCTCGCTATCCGATTTCGATCAAGCTATCGATTATAAAATGCCTATAAATCTACAGTTAAAATGCATGACTGTACCCACTGATTAAAATCTTTGAGAGTTTATCATACGATTTGGTTATATTTTTCTGGGTGTAATGATATTTGTATTAATATATCGAAAGAAGAAAAAAAAAAATACATATATATATACAAATATATATATAAATATATATATAAATATATATATACATATATATAAATTTATGTGTGTACAAAACATAATACTAACCCATCCGTGTAGTTTAGATCAGGGACCGTAATATTCAAATATTATGCAAAATAATAATTATAAAAAAATGAAAACCACACAAGTTCTCTAAAAATACAGAAAAAAAAAAATAAAAAACAAAAACAAAACAAAAAAATAAAAGAAAACAATTTCTGCTATATATTTTTATGAACAAATTTCTGCATTCCCAACGAGAATCATTAACACTGAGCCCTGGCATTATGTAATTTCCATAGAATGAAATGAAGGAAACAAAAAAAAATTGAAAATAAAAACAAAGGAAATAATTGTTATACCAGATCTGATGTATATAGAAAATATAGTGCAATAACATTTATTGTTTTTTTTTTGTTTTTCTAATTTGTTATATTTGTTATTTGTGTATTGATTGTACTTACTAAAACCCGAAAGAAAGAAACTATGTAACATTCGGTATTTATTTGTATATAGAAATTGTAACAATAATTAATTAAATAAATGCATATCACTGGATACAATAAATGAATAATTAAATTGGTAAACAACAAAAAAGTGAATACACAAATACACACACATACAAAATGTAAATATAAAACAACATACAATATATTGAATTTTAAGTGCTATATATATGAGTGTATTCCGATATTTAGTACAGAAAATATTCAATCAATTCAAGCAAAATGAGAAAAACCAAGAACAACAACTTTATCTGTAAATAATGGAACATACATATATATACATACATATATATTAAAAATATATATATGTATGTATATGTATATGTACTATATACATATGCAATATGCATAGTATAAAATAATATTAACTTCCATATTGAGTATTTTTCATATTACCTTTAATAGAATAAAGATTATCGTATTATTCAACAACTGCTTGTATTTCTTTCACTTTATCTATAAGGTTTTTCTTTTAAAGGAATGCAATTCCCCATTGGCCCTTAAAATATCGGTGGAGATCATTTATACATACATATAAGTGTAATCTTGGTGATACAAAAAAAAAAATGGAGAATAAATTGGTGTCTTTTTTGCCTCCAAAAGAAGGCCATGAGCGCCCAAAAGTATGCAACAAACTCAATATTCGCTGCACAAAAGTAGGCTATCAGCGCCCAAAAGTATGCTACAAAAATTCTGTTAAACCACCCAAAAGTATGCTACGGTTTCGATCTACACAAAATTCAAGTTCAACAGCCTAAAAGCAGGCTACAAACCAGGATATAAGCGCCCAAAAGTATGCTTCCGAAATCCAGGTAAACCATCGAAAAGTATGCAACGAAATCCAATATTCGCCCCACAAAAGTAGGCTATTAGCGCCAAAAAGTATGCTACAAAAATCCAGCTAAACCACCGAAAAGTAGGCAGCAAAATCCAATATGCAACAAAATCCATTTTAAGAATAATTTTACCACGTTGTGTTTACCAGCAATTGTTTGCTACCTAAAAATGATAAAAAAAAAAACGGTAAAAAATATAAAAACCTTGATATCTCAGCTCTCTCCAGGACTATTTGGATAATTTTTGGTCAGATAATAGTCCTTTTTGGTGAGTTTCATCTTACAGATATTTCATCCTGATCCTTCCAAGGACCCGCGAGCTACAGTCAGATTCCTGCACAGATAAATGTACTGTTTTCTCTGCTGACATACCAAGATACGATGGTCCGCATCGATTAGCTAATTGGCTAAAGGATTTCCTGATAGTTCTTGAAATGGCGTTTTTTCACAATTTGGATTGTTAACCCCCTTACAGAAATTGGAGTTATATTTTCCAGAAGATCCTCAAAATCCTTGAATGCAGATCGATACTCCTACTTTTGGAGGATCTTAAATTCATGGCCTGTAGAAATTTCTCCTTTTTGTCTAAAAGTAAGGCTCGTCTTCATTGGACAATAAAAATAAGTTTCAATTACCTATGTATAATCACTCAATATTTGAGTCCATCTTAGCACATCCGTCCATCTGAGTATCTTCTCATGAATACAGTTTATACAATGGTTCATTCTTAAATGATTTGTAGAAAAAGCTCTTCTACCGATTAGATTACAAGCATTAACTTTGGGAGATCAGATTTTCAGCAACGTTTTGTTTATTTTTCGAATACTTTGGCAATCCCGTCCAACAATTATTCTCAATTGCCCCATCCCAAAGAAAAAACTCCATGGATTTTTGGTTTTTATTGGGATAGTTTTTATTTTTGGGGCAATATACTTATTAATGTGGGACAGGAGGGGAGAGGAAGTGGTAAATACTAATAGTATTTATATATCTTTATATGTACTGCTGTACATACATATGTACATAGGTACCTATTACATGCATACAAAAATATTTATATGAATTGGCTGACAAGGAATTTTAAATATGATACAATAATTTATTCAACTTGTCTAATCTACGAACAAAAAGAGCAAAAAAAAGAAATATGTTTATATATGCACATACATATATGCATATACATGCACATATGTACATATATGAATACAGACATAAATATATATATATAGTTGGTATAATAATTAAAATTTGTAAGTAAGCATACATGTATCACAAATATTAGATTATTTTTAAGAGCAAAAGCTATATGTATATAGTTTAGTTTTATATATACATATATGGTATATATATTGACATGATATTGACATAAAACCAAAATAAGTAATTATAATTGTATTGTATAAGTATATATGTATGTTTGTGTAAGTTTTATCAGATAGTTATATATGGTGTAAAACGGATCGTCTTGTATTGAAAGAAAAAATTCATTTTATTGACTGACCGCCTCATAGTGAATTTCACACTAAGAATTGGATCGGTCCTCTTAGGTTCAGCTGGAGCTTAGGCAAGGTAGCCAACCAATGCAACATTTTTAATGCAATGGATGGAACCGATTTTTATACATAGAACATATTACGATATACATATATGTATGTATAACATTAACTATACACGCACAGACACATATAGAACATACATTTACATATATGTATATATATATATTGGTAATATAATGATTGTAGTACCATTGTAATTGGGTCAAAACTTAAACTGATTAAAACTTAAAAAAAATAAAAGGGAACCACCAGGCAGACAGACAGATGGAGGGCAGTCACTTAACGTTTTGTTTCGCCAGAGCGCCTTTGTTCCCGGCTATCACCACGTTCGATATACCAATTGTTTTTATTAGGATGCTGTTTACGCAACTGTTCACGATGTTTCATCATTCGTTCTTGCCACTCGCCACTGCCACTGTTGTCTTCATCTTTGGCCATAAATCGTTGCTTTTTGTCACGGTATTGCCGTTCGTCGGAGTCATCATGATCCTTATAGTATTTTTTTTTATATCGTTGGTCCTCTTTTGAATCGTTCTCTTTGGAGTTAGCATGTCGCTGCTTTTTATACGATTGTTGTTGTTCTCGCGAATAATGCTGATGACTGTTACATTGGGCTGAAGATTCGGATGAACACTTCATTTTCTTTGGACGCTGGTGCTGTTGTTGCTGCTGCCGTTGTTGCTGCTGCTGCTGCTGGTTAGAGAAGTCACCATTACTGTTAACTTTACCAGTGGGATCGTCATTGGCTTCGGGATTTGTGCTGGCAGCAATACGATCTGTGACCTTTTCAAATCGCTGAAAAGTTTGCGATTGCTGTAGCACATCATTAACAACATTGCCAATCTCATCGACAAGAGATTCGACATGCTCTGTGGATGACTTTCTACTCTCTATACACATGGCAGCAAATTCGACATATTTACCATCTTGGCATTTATATGGACGCTTTAAATCCTCTTTAGTTATATCCACTGGTTGGCCAGCATCACCATTTCCCGACCAGGCTTTAAATGTTTTTCCCTTACGTCCCTGTGTCGCTTGATCCGAGCTAAGATATTGCAATTGCTTTGAGATTATATCAATTTCAGCTCTCATCAAATTATTTTGCAATTCCAATTCATCCAATCGTCGTTCTAGATTACCTAGCGATTTCCCATCACCATTGCCGCTCTCCCACTCCGGATGCCTCAACTTTCCAACAAAGGCCAAAATGGCCAATGTGGCACCTACATAAAATAGAGCAGTTAACCCACTCTGTACCAATTGAGGCAAACGTTGATATCCACTAACGGCAGAAATTTGCTGGCTTACAATTAGATTATTCTCTGCCTTTGATGTGGACGTTTGTAAGATATCATCATCATCTTCTAATGCTGCTGCCATCGGGGTGGAAGTATCTGTTGTTAGGGGACGTCGCTCCTTCAGCTGCTGATCAGACAATTGACTGCTGCTGCTGGTTGTCAGGATAATGGGTGTAGTTAGATCATTATAATTTAGCATTTCGTTGTAATGATCGCGCAGAAAGGGATGTGGGGATATGCGTTCGGTACTGTCGCAATCGCTTATAATGGATATGCCATCGGATATATCATCAGCTGCACCAATTGCCTGCCCATCATCCAAGGGTCTCATGCATCTACAGCGAAAAGAAACACACAAAAGCAAAAAATATTTTATTATTTATAAATTAAAATCAATAGCTCCTATTATGTACATTAATTAGCGGAATTACTTAAGAATTGTAAAAGTTGTCTCTTAAAAAGTTTAATCTTACAAAAGTTAATCAACTATTGAGTTTCAATTTTAAGTTTCTCAGTTAAGGAATTGGAAGCACTTAAAGATTTATTCTAGTTTATATGCACTAACAGTTTTTTTTATAAACAATTATGATTTTTAGATGCACTCAAAGTTACTTTATAAACAATATGGGGAAATTCAAGACCTTGAAATTCTTGCAAAGGGTGTAAAAAGAAAAACTTCTTAAACTTTTAACCTGGTTTTAAAATCAAACAATAAAATTTAGCCATCTTTTCTTTTTGTTAGAATATACACTTTGTGTATTAGATATATGTACGTGGTCAAATCAAAAATCTTATGATTCAAAATTATTGAAAGGTTACAAAGGTAAATTTAGTCATTTGATTTTGATTTTTTTTTTTGTCGACAACACTTGAATCTATTTTTAGATGAGGGGCCTTTCATATTTCAAGATTTTAATTTATTTTTAGGACACACTTTTCTTTCATGCAGTGACGTGTATTTTTGTATTTTTTTTTTCATTACCTATCGTTTGCATGCTTGTCGTCATCCTGTTCCTGCTCTTGCTCCCCATGGCAATCTCTGTCTTTTACTGTGTCCTCGTTGCTCCCGCATGTGCTATCAAGTAGTTCGATCCTTTCTGCTGGTAATATGGTCCATGAATTGAAAACCGTGGATGATGACGATGTACTGAGGCTGGGACGAAGAGGAGATTCATTGTTGGAAGTTATGGATTTGGCTTTCTTTGGTGATGTTGTTCCTCCATTAATGTCCTCGTCTGCCATGGTGCTGGTATCCCTGCTACTGATTTTGCTGATGTAGTTGTTATTGTTGTTGTTTTATCTGTATGTGTACTTTGTTGTTGTTTCTATTTGTTGTCTGAAAAAGGCATTAAAATACAAAAATGTGTATAATTCGTTCGCCGATTCGTATCCGTTGCACTCTTCGCCTCGTCTCAATGACTGTTGCATTTCACTTTTACATTGTTTCTGGGGCTCGCGACATTTGCCACAGATACACCAAGATATATTTGCATATATGTATAGGTATGTGTGCGTGTAAATATATGTATGTGTGCATGTATTTACGCTTTGTTCTTAGGAATAATCACTATCTAGCCATTATTTAGTTGCGTACTTTAGATAAAGCAAAAACACAAAATAAACTAAATGTCGCACTTTGCTGCAGAGAAGAGAGAACACAACTACAACGATTGTGTTAGCGTGTGTGTTTGTGTGCGGGGGTACGACGCACAATAATATCACCTTTGTATATGTACGACACAACTCGCACACAGACTCTCATTTACTTGTACAAAAATACAAGTATAGGGGACAGCAGTGTGACCAAACTCAACAAACAGCGAAATACCTACGTAAATATATTCCACTTGGCAAATGTGGTGAAAATTTAGTTTGAAAATTCGTTCCGCCATTCTTCTACACTTACAAAATGTGTATATTTATTTTGGACAGAAGTTTGTCAACGCATAAAAAGAAGCACGGCGAGCTGAGATAATATTGTTATGAGAACATATGTAGAACATGAGAATTTGCAAGGCCATAGAAATCTCCTTATAGCTGCCTGTTTTCTAATTTTCCTTTTTAAAATTACATATTTTCAAAATCCAAAGAAAGACTATTTAAAATTACAGTTAAATTTCGTTTTACCGTTTATATTGGCTTCTCCATTATACGACGAATTTCACCAGCAGCCTCCGAGCTGCATTCCCAATCGGAGGATGTGGCAAACTGTCGCATTGCTAGTGGCTGTTGCTGTTGTTGCCTCTGTTGTTGCTGCTGCGGCTGAAGTTTTCTGGGTGCAGGAACTACAACAGTACCATATGGTATATGTCCATTGGTAGTCAATCTAGGAGCTGGTATGGGATAGATCCGATCCGCTGCATTTGCATTAGCTACATACCGAGGCATGGTCATTAGATTGGATTGCTGCTGGTACTGTTGCTGCAGTCGCTGATGCTGTGGCGTCCAATATATTTGACTGACCTGCTGACTACTGTTCCCTCTATCCAATATCAAGGGAGTGGTTCGACCATCGGGTCGTATATAACCCCCTGATGTGCGCATAAATTGTTGTTGCTGTTGTTGCTGCTGCTGCTGTTGTTGCTGATGGTGTTGCAAGTTGTAGATGCTGCTATTGTTTGGATAATCCAATAATTTAGCTGCTTGTATGCCACCATCTTCAGTTTCGACAAGCACATACTGGGGTAATTGTTGACTGGAAAGATATTGCTCCGATTCATTGGATAGTAAACTATTACGTTTATTCACATGGGCATATATTGGCGCCTGCCCTTGTGGTAGACTCTGTACACGCAATGGAACAATCGGACGCTCCACTGATGCATAGGAAACCGGTGATATTTCGGAACAATTGTTATTCGTATGGTGTTGTTTCTCGTAAATTGGTTGCATTTTACTTGGCGTTCGATTGATCGATTTACGGCAAAACTCTTTCACCTTTTCGAGAATTTCTTCACGTGTAAGTAGTCCACCAATACGGCGATTTGTTGATGCAGCACTATCCTTTCGTCTCATAACAACTTTAGGGATTTCGGTTTCACTCTCATAGCCCCGTCGTGTTGGTATCATATCATCTAACACACTCTGAGAACGAGCTGGTATGTGCTGTTGCTGCTGCTGCTGTTGCAGTTGTTGTTGCTGGTGTTGCAGTTGCAGTTGCTGTTGCAATTGCTGCTGCTGCTGATGTTGCAGTTGTTGTTGGTTGGGTGAGTGCATTATTGGTGTACCATCCAGTATCATCACTTGTCGATTTCGATGAACATTACTACCACTATTAGCAATCCCGGAGAATGTATTCCGTTGGGCCGAACCACGTATAAAATATGCTGTTGGAGTTGGTAAATGTTCATAAATATTCTCCTCACTTTGAAGTTGCTGTTGATATTGACTTTGTTTTTGCTGTTGGAGTACCTTATGATACAATTGACGATCGGTAACCTCTTTAATAGCCCGCAATTTCTCCCATTCATGTTGACTCTGTTGATCCTTCACTGGCGTAGATGTGGCCATGGGTTGTACCTGCTGGCGAGTGTTTGCTTTAATTTGGGTTCTATCCATGGAGGCTGATCGATTGAAACGATTTAATTCGGGTGATACACCACGCCTGGGCAATGGAATTAAACTTTGTCGCTCCAAAGTATTGCGTTGAAATCCTCCTTCCCCATGTCCTGGTACGGACCCTAATGTCGTTCGCCGACTAATTTGATTTTGTTGTTGATTTAATGGACGTTCTAAGAGTACGCGACGTCGTAATTCTTCATTATCGCTGGTGCTGTAAACTGTCCGTTGTTGTGGTTGTTGCTGCTGCTGTTGCGATACACTGGCCATTTTATTCGTCCGTTCTTGAAGAAGACGTCGAATTTCATCATTTTCACCATTATATAGCATACGTTTTTGAGATACTGCCCCTTTAGCTGTTGATCTCTTATTGGAATGGTCAATCGGTAGACGAGATCTAATTTCAATCGGTGTCATTTTTAACTGATTTCGATCCTCTGGGACATCAGCTATAGATCTTACTGATCGTTGTTGTGTCCCAAATACTGATGGTGCCGATTTAGTTTGACGCTCTAATAATAAACGTCGTCGCAATTCCAGTGGTATTGCCTGATCCGGTTTATTACCATTATAGATCGTTCTTGGTTGGGGTTGAGTTGATATTTCTTTTGGCATTATTATTGCCTTTCGTCGCGTTGTGGGAAACAAACTATTTGATAGTCGTTGCAAAACGGATAATTTTTTGCTATTATTTTTACGAAGAGCGACAAGCGGTGATTCAGTTGAATAGGGGGATGGTGATGGTGAGGGTGAGGGACTGGACATGATTACTTCACGTTTGGGCATTAATGCCAACCCCTTGCGCTCTAGATAAGCCTGAAACTCCTCCGAGCTGATGGTGTTTGTGAATGTACCAATTTTTTCATTCGATTCGCCTTTATCGTTCATGATTCGTACTGGTATATTGCGTTCATTCATTGAGTCATCCGTATTGCTAAAGTTGTTGCTATTATTGTGGTTATTATTATTGTTTTGGGTCAATTCGTCGCTTGATTCACTTTTTGTTAACGGTCCATCGATCTCATCGAGATCATCGTCCGAACTAATTTGCAACTTCTTGACGCGTTCATCAAACTTTTTGGCATTCTTTGTCACTTCGGCCGGATTAAAGTAGTCACCGTTAATTGGGGTACCAGTTCTTATTTTAATATTGGCCAATTCTGGATAATTTGGCTTCGAGCACTTTTTAAATGGGAGTTTTGTAGCCTCTTGTTGTTGCTGTTGCTGTTGGTTCTTAGTTAGCCTTTGGGCCTTATTGGGTTGCGAGTTTTGAGTTTGTTTACGCTTTGGCTTCGGTATCTTCTCCTGAAATTCTTCGTATTTCAGACGCGCCAATACCGTTGGATCGTATACAAAATAGGGATCAGGATTCTTAATGTATGTTTTAACATATTTCGATTGTTTAAGTACTTCCTCGGTGGTTATAAAATCATCGGTTCCACCATTAAGATTTACTTTCTTCACCTTCCTAACATTGGCTTCGTTTTTTTGCTGTTCGCGTTCCTTTTCCCGTTCTTTCTCCTTCTCCCGCTCCCGTTCACGTAGTTGTTGCGTCACCGTCTTACGTACGCTTAGTGTGGAACGTTTCGTTGGCACCGGCGGTGGTGTCTTTTTGGGATCTCTACTGGCATTCTTAAATGGATTTCTTTGATCAACAATTGGTTCACCGGTTATGAATTTTTGTATTTTCTCATCATTTGGATTAAATGTTACGGATTTCTTTGCTTTTGGGCCGCTGCTAATGTTGCTTTCCTCGCTTTCTGGTGTCTTCTCAAAGGATTCCACAATTTTCAATGGTTCGTCGTCACCGTTCTCCGTTTTCAATCCAATATTATCAGTAAAATCATTGATTAGTTCACCAGATTCATTTGATGATGAGTTTTTGCAATTGTTTGCATCGACAATCGTGTCATCAGACATGTTTTCCTTCTGCTCAACAATAACAACGGGGGGGAGGAGGATAAGGGGGTTTGGAAATGGAGTGGAAAAGTGGAAGAGTTGGAAGTTGGATACGTTGTATATTCGCCCAACATTGATATGGAGTAGGTAAAAAAAAACCCGCACAAATAAATCTAAAAGAAAAATTATAGAAAATATATAATTATTAATAATTGAATTATTATATTAAAATCTAATTTCTTACTTGATCCTAGGAAAAATGCGTTTGATTTTTGTCTCTTCAAAATAGCACGCTGTTAGCGTTAGTAATACCAAATTGTAGCCATTGAATTATAGTTAACTGCAATATAATCAAAATAAATAAAAAAAAACGTTAATGAATGAATTTTTTTTTTTGAATTATTAAAAACTTTAGCGTATTTATTTATAGCACACTTTCAGAATACGTAAGCGTTATTTTTACCAACTTTTTCGTTTATTTCTTGATAAGATAGTCAAGAAATGTGAAACAAACGAAATAAATAAGAACACAGAGGAGTAAAGTATAAATTTGCAAAAAATCTATAATTAAATTTTTACCATTGATTGAAAATGAATTGCGTCTCTCACACGATTCCTATTCAATCGAATCATGTGACGGAAATCACATCTGGCTAAATTACACTATATAATTCCTTTAGTTTTTAAATATCTAAATAAAATATTTGTGTGAAATCGAAAACATATTCTTCATGATCTACAAAAACATCTGTAAAAATAAAACCTGGATTTTTGCTGGAAAACTATTTGCCATTTCATATAATTTGAAATATTTTGAAGGTCAGTAAAAACTCCCAAGTTTTTATTGGTCTACAGATGTTTTGTTTGCTGTAGAACGAACATATGGAGATATTTTTGTAAAGATATGAGCCTTTTGCTCAATTTGCAATTAAAATGAATATTTCAATAGATTGTTTAACATTCATGGCTTAAGTCGGTCAAAGATCAAACTTAAATATATATAGCCAAAGCTACAGTAAACTGAATGAGAGTGGCTAAAGGAAAGGAGGTAAGATATAGAGTCGTCTCGGTCAACCGGTTTTTGCATCTGCTATTGCATTTCTACAATACAATACAATACATACATATCTATATCTATTGTATATGTAAGTTGTATATTGCATGCATCCAATTTGCATATCTCAATGAGTTTCTACTATATGTGGTTTTCTAGTGCACCTTGGATACGATCAGTTGGTCATTTAGTGTATGCCTAGTGAAATCGTTGGGCAATTGCAAATTAAGTCAAGCCCCCGCCATTGCCTTTGCCACTAAAATAATTTGAATATGTGCTAGATATTCTGATAGTGTTAATATATCCATATATAGTAAAAATATATGAATGTGTATATAAATCGATATATGTACATACATACATACATACATATGTATGTACCAGCATAGAGAACAGGTGTCCCGCGACGGCTTAATGAAATTTATTTCAAGCGTGAAAAATACATGGAGAAACTTTTGGGTAAAATCACATAAAAATAAATATACATTCTACCCTTCTTCTGTTATTATATTGAGGGAATAACCTCGTTGCACGCTTAAAACAGCGGGTGGGGATCAACCGGGTACCACTAACACTAACACTACCACCACCGCCACCACCTTCACCCTTACCAAGTCATGCCAATCCACCCTAGCTCAAGTCAAGGGCAACTAAACTAAACATGGGGATGAAAAAGACTGCGACTTTTCACTGTCGGTCTATGGTGAAAGTATATTTGAAATGAAATTATATTCTACACTATTTTTTCTAACTTTGCCAAATATATACTCAATATATTAAATTGCAAATTTATTTAACCAGATAAATAGTAGTCAATATAAATAAGATCGGTAGATACTCTCTAGTTTCTGTAGTAACTTTAATTTTAAGATCAAAACAAATTAGTTTTAAATATCGAAATTTAATTATTGTAAAAAAGAAAATAAAACTTACTTGGTAAGGGTATACAACTATTTTACTATAGCCATTGTTATCCTTAATTTGTTTACCCTTGTTCTTAACCAATTCTCAAGATAACAAAGGCATACAAGAACAATCAATATTGAACAAAGAGTTGATGGGGAATATTGAACTATAGGAAATTAAATAATTAAAATGGGTAAAAAAAAACAATAATGAAAGTTATACAAACTCAGTAAAAGATTTACGGTGGGTAAATATTTAAAAGATTTCCCTTTTAAAGACTTGATTTTTTCAAACTGATTCCTTACCCTTTCCAAAAAGAAAATATATTCCTAAATCCTATCAATGAATAATACTATGAAAGTATTAAAAATAGAATGAATCTAACAAAAAAAATTTATTAAGAAATTGTACTAACACTTTTAATCGAATGGAATAGAAATATCTATCTAAAGTATGCAATAAATTCAAAATGCTAATGAGGCATTAGATTCAAAAATTGTTACCAGTTCAATATATTATGATATATAAATTACTCAGTATAAGAATAAGATAACTTTCTGACCCCCAATTCCCTCTCTTTGTCTTTCTTTAAGATTCAGAATGAGATTTTATGAAACGAAATATGTAACAGCATCCACTGCTATACATCAACAGAAATATAATTCTTTTTTAATATTATCGAAAAGATTGTTTTTTTCTTTTTCTTTTTTTTTTTTTGGCGCATAAACCCAGACATCAGGAGTCAATGGCATGTGTTGTCATCCATATCCATGGGATTGGCTATCCCCATGCCAGACAGTGAAAATTTATTGACTATCTTGCAGATAAGATGCGCTTATACATACATAAAAACATACAATTATACATACAATATAAATGCAGTAAAATAAGAAATGATTCATCGATTGGATCCAGTATCCGTAAGAATATATATATGTATATATGTATGTATATGTATATACATTTGATAGAAATGGGCAAAAAGCAATCCCAGCAGCTGGCGGGAATTGAGAAACTTCATTTAACTCGGTTGGTGGGAGAGTTTTTGGCTTGAATTAGGTTGATGGTTGCCTCTTGTAAAACCTAAACGTAATCGTTAACGTAAACATTTAGAGGAACAGAAAGAAAAAAAAGGCAAACGGCGCAATGGGAATGTGTAAAAACAACAAAACATACGCGCACGCACGCTGGCAGGCCAACTGATGACTGACATTGACGATAAATGAACATGAGAGTCAGAGTCTCGACCTCAATAAAGGCAAAAAAAGAAAGAAAAAAAAACACTAAAACCATATTGCCCGAACCGTCGCACGGACAGTAGCTACAACCTATGTATACTAGATACATATATGTATATATATACATACATACGTACGTACGTAAAAGATACGTGTATCTACGACTTTGGAAATTTCACTTCAATTGATCACACTCTATACCCTTGCAAAAAGGGCATATTCATTTCCATTAGACGCAATGGTAACTCAATTCCCTTTAAACATAATTAACATTCATTCAATCAGTTGATATGACCAAAATCTAATATGACTTTACAGATCAGGCGATATATCCTTTAACTTTATATGTGTTAACCCGAAAAAATAAAACAATTTTTAAACAGGAAAAACATAATTTTTTTAAAAAATGTATACAAAATTAAAACGATGAAATATTGAAAAACAATTTAAGTAAACCCAACAACAAATTTACACTTAATTAAGGGGGCGTTGTAAATGAGATTCCAATTAATATATACATTGCTGAAATTATGTGCACTTCTTATATGAAAAACAAAACTAATAAACATTTTAAATTGGCAAATAATTTCCGCTCTAAATGGCATAGCCCACATTCCACCAATTCGTAAATTTTTTTTTGGCAAATTCCAAAGAACAAAGAATCAAATATGTTTTTATATGTAATTGTCGTTGAATTTGAACACACGGAAGTTGATTTATTTTGTCTTTAAATTGTCAGTTGAAGGGAAGAACTTTTTTTTTTTCAAAATTCATCCTCTCACTTCAAGATACTTCTAAAAGACTATGTAGCACTAAAGACTTCAAGTACACACATAGTACATAGGTAGACATTATGTTTAAAGTTTTTTTTAATGCCTTTGCCAACTCTGGTCATTGCGGTTAACATAAATTTTGTATATGTATGTATGAATGTATAAAGACTGATGTTCAATCGTCGTGACTTTGTTTCAAGTTTTGCAGAATGTGGCCCAAGCTAGAGTTTCATAAAGACCGCACACACAACACACACACACACTCTTGGGCATTAAAAGAAGTATCGCGCACTACGTTGAGTAGTACGCACGCATAATTAATTGCGCAACACTTAAGTATGTTGGGGAAACGGGATAGTGGGAGCGGGAACGGATGGATCGGGAGGAATGGTGTTTTGGTTTCGCCTTTGGCGTTTTTCACTTTGTTTCTTTTTTTTTTTTTCTTTTTGTTTGCCTTTCGGTTGTTTGATCTCAATGGTTAATGAATGATTATAATGATCGTTTAGATGACGATGATGATGACGAAGAGCAAGAGCGCGCCCAGCCGGCTCAAGTGTTTGTTTTTTTTTTTTTTGTTTTTTTATTTACGAGCGTGTGCGTAATGAAATACCAAAGATACTTCATACTCATACTCTGTGCATATAGTATAATGATAAGCATATGTTTTGATTTAGCAAATCTGTATGATTCAAAATGAATTCTAAATGGATTGCCTCATTCAAACTATGACCTTTTGCCTATAATAATCTTTGCCCATCAGTAGCGTCAATTGTGGTTAATTCGTATTCAAAGATACAAAATGGTCGATATTCTATGAACAACCAATTAATTGAACAAAAAAAGAAAAAAAGAACAACAAAATGATGACGTCGTAACACAGAAAACTTGGCCCCCACCAATTGACCCATTAAATTCCGTTGTTGTAAAGCCCCGCTGTCTATGGCATTACCAATAAGGCATTATCCAAACATAGTTCAATTCCAATTATGGAGAAGGAGTGATTTATGATAACGTGGCCAACAATTTTGGGTAATAGAGGTAAAAGCAATACTGGTAAGGGTATTATTTATATCAGCCTTTGATAATATAAATAACATTTTTTTTCTCTCTTTTCCAGTTAATAGAAAGTGGTAATGTGTGTGAAGGTTTTATTAAATTTTGCAATTATAATTCCCAACTAGTTTTCGGACTTGAATAGAATACCAAACCGGGAATATTTCTTTGTGATTTCGATGATAAATTGTTGAAAGGTTTATACACATACATACATACATACATATGTAGATATGTATATAACTTTTAGAATGCATTTTATGAATTAAGGCCATTTAAGGGCTTTTATTAGTTTTGAGATTTTAACTATCTTTGATTACCATACTTGCATGTACTTGCATATTTGTGCTTTGATGTATTAAATATAGTTTTTTTTTATAGCTTTTCCATCAATATGCGTTTGGAATCATTGTGCAGCCATATATTTTGTTGTAATGTCAGTTTATTGTTAAAATGCCAAAAGCAGCTGTTGTCGAGATGTTGTTGATGATGATGATATTGATTGATTTAACAACCGCACCATAAATGGAGCGTCTCTTGTTTTCTATGATTAGAGATGGAGATTGGTAGACACACGTCACAGTATGTATAATGTTTTAATGGTTTACTGACTTCACTGTACACATCATCGTATCTCTTTGCATGACGTCACTTGCCGCCATAAACCATAACTAACTTGGCTCTTACAACAGCAATTGACGTGAAGTTAATATTGTTGTTGTTGTTATTGTTGCTGTTACTGATGTTGGAAGAGTTTTTCTTCTTTCTTTTTTTGTTTTTATTACCCAAACAGTTGAGCAAAAGAGAGATAGATAGATAGATTGTGCAATAAAATGAAAGAAGCACCAGAAGTGTACACACACACACACACACATATGTATATATGTACATACATACACCATTACACAAAAGTACCGTTGAAATGCCGTTTGCGGCTAGCCAACAAAGAAGAAAACAAAAACAATAACCAAAGGCCCAAAGAGTTCATTTTGGCCAAACTATAGATCCTATACATACCCTTGCTAAAATTTCAACAATTCGATTAAATTAATAACAATTTAATATAGAAACATTTTAGCTTGAATATAAAACCGATTTAACTAAGCCTTATTTAGGCTAAACCTTTTGATTGAATCTCTTTGATTTAAAATTTTTATATTAGATATACATAATACAACATTATTGTCCAATTCTTACTAAATTATTTCGAACAAAAATAGCTACTTTTTTAAACATTTTTCACCCTGTTTAAGTTAACTTTGTTAACTGAAGTATTATTTGGTAACATGTTACGAATAATGTGTGAAATTTTCAAAAGCTACTTTTAATGATCTCCTAAAAAAACATCGGACATTGGAACCTTTTATTGGATTACTCAAAAACAAAAAAAATATCTTTGACTTTTATGTTTTTTTGCTAGAACTGTCGTGATTTTTTTATTTCCTTTTTTATTTATCGGTTTTTGGCAACAAATTCACAAGAAAACCGGTATAAGAAATACTTAAAATAAAAACTCGACAGTGTTACCTGAAAATTCAAAACGCTATATCTTTATCAGATTTTTTTAAATTGACTTAAATATATATACATATATAGATAATAAAGCAATTCATTGAAATTTAATCTATGTTTCAAATATATAGACATAATAATTATAATCTTTTCTTGTAAGGGTATACAATTGGTGCAATTTTATCGTTCATATGCGCTGGTAAGTATAGTAGCAGCATTTCTACATCAATAATATTTACCATACATAAAGTATAAGGTATTGAATTTCATAAGATTTGTGGTCACCTTCAATGAAATATCAACAGGTGAACTACTAACCTACCTAACTGACGTTACCTGGGTAGGTAGAGAATGGTCTCTCGTGTCAAAATGCGGTTTGCGTATTCAGTTGCACAAATTATTTGACAGATTTGCTTGCTCAAGTCCAATTTGTGTCACATTTTAAAGACAATTACATATACATAAGTATATATGTATGTACATAGATACATACATATGTACATGCAGGCTGTAGAAGAGTTGCGCAACATTTTAGAAGTAATCAAAAAAACACAAAAAAAGAATTCAACAACAAAAGAAAAGACACATAAAAATAATTATAAAACGCTGTGTGTGTGACTTTTCCGGGAGTTAGCTTTTAGTCAAATTTACATTTACATTTTCATCTTTTTTTTCTTCCATTATGTAAAATGCATACGTCAGTTAATGGTTGTGTGTGTGAGTGTGTGTGTTTTAATGGTGTAGATTTTGTGTTACAGTCCATAAATTATGATTTTGTTTTAATGTATGCATGTATTGGTATTATTACACACATTTACACATACATACAAATACATACATAGACCCGTTAGAGAGAAGTAGATTCACCTTGACAATGCTGATAACGATCACGAGAATCGACTGACGAGTAAGTCACATTACACATACGACTAAGTATGTACAGCTGTGTACAAAAATACATACAAACATATTGTATATATATGTATATGTATATATACATACATATATCATTTGTATGTACAACAACAATATGTTTAACTCAAACTTATTGTGAGACTTTCGGTAAGAACCACTACGAGACGACGACGACAACAGTCAACATTTTTGGCACTCCCTTTGGTTGGCTCAATGTGAAATCCTTAAAACTTAAACCGGTACCGGGTACAAAAGAAACAGAGAGAGAGGAGGTAAAAAGAGAGAAGAAAAGATAGAGAACGTAAGAGCTAATAAGTTAAGTAAAAGGCCAAAAGCTCTGAGTAATGCCTTCCCCATCCATACACTCGGATAAAATTTTCTAGTAAACTAATTTTTTAGATGATTGCATTTTCTTTATTAATTTCTGTACATAATATATAAACATGAAATGTTTATGATATGAAATAAATGTGTTTTTTTTTACTATGCTAAAATAATTAATTAAATTGGCCAACTCCAGCAACAAAAAAAAAAAAGCAAATGGGTAGGCAATTACTCGTATTTCCTTGCCAAATTCAAGATGTTATAGCAAAAAGAACTCGGCCCATGCTGACTAAGTGAAATATATGTAAAATAAATACGAGTATATACATACATATAATTATATGTACATATATATGCACATACATACATATATTTTACTGCAATCAATATCCGGTCAAATACCTTTTTATTGCTGCAATACAAATTTTCTGTTCATATATTTATTACATTTATTTTTGCAAAGACTACAAAGAGGGAAAGAGGGAAGTTTTATAACATAAAACTGTTGCGAAAATTAAAATTTTGTTATTACAGTTTTATGTACAATATATATTTTGCATTATAAAATGATTCTTGATTGCCTTTTTCTTAAAGTTTGGACAGAAACTTTCCCATAAATTAAACATTTTTCGCTAGGCTTAATCAAAAACAAATTGAATTAGGTACAAATTTTTAAAGAGTGTTAAGTCAAATAAATTTATATAGTGACATCAAATACATAATTATTATATCGAAGTTTGACTGTATATGATTTTACTATCGTATCTATGTATCTCTATATTTATGAGGTCGGCTTTTTCAAAAAAAAAAAAATAGTTTAATGTGTTCGAAACAAAGATATTTCTATTGAAATACAATCAAATACTCTCACTCACAATCGGTGTTATCAAAACTCTTATCAAGTTGACAGCCTAAATTCCAAGTGATTGATAAATGATTCTCACAAGTTTTACGAAGGTCAGATTATAACCAAGGTTAGCTCAAAAAATATTGACCCAAATTCCGATAAATTTTAGAAATTTTTAAAATAATATTAAAAGAAAATATACATGTTTCTTATTTAACATCATTTAGTTTTGTAGAGACAGTCGATACAGGGTTTCGCAATTCTCATGAAAAATTTCAAAAGGTTTTAAAATTTTAAAGAGAATTCTGTATAAATGAACCTAAGTGCGATACCATTTCAAAGATTAGAAAACATAAGGCAAATTTAACGCAATTTGATACTCAATTCACTTGGGAATTTGTGGTCGAGTCGTCTGCGAGCACTTTAGCGATCTAGTAAATTAATAATGGGTCAAAAAAAAAAAAAAGAAAACGTCTCCAGTTATATTTGCATAAATTTCAATTCAATTTTTGGCCGAGTGTATGATAAAATATATACAGATACATACATACATATGTACATATATGCATTTATATATGTATTTTATTTGTACTTTAGTCGCTTAAATTAGCAGCTGCTTATTGGTTTTGTTTTTTTTCATTTTTATTTTATTTTTTTATATTTTTTTTTCGCTATAAAAAGTAACTACTAAACAAACCAAACGGGCCAGGCCAACAGATTGCAAAAGATTAAAGCAGCCTTTTCTGATAAGATAACAATTATGTGTGCATGTATTCATATACATATGTAGATCTGTTTGTATGAATGTTTGTGGAGTGTCTATGAATACATATTTATACATACATACATACATATGTTGTGTATGTCTGTATGTATAATTGTGTGATGCCGGTCTAACTCAAATCAAATTTTGTCCATTAAATTGTAGCATCGACTTTGCAATACCCTGCATGTAGTTAAAATATTTTAAATGAAATTCATTTTATAAATTTAAGTCAATTAAAGCAATATAAAAATAAAATAAAATTAAGTTGAGGCAAAAATAAAAGCTCGAAACCGCAGGAAAATAATATTTCAATTCTACAATATTTCTTTTGATTTCGTTGCGGTTATCGTAAAGATCTACAGTTAAAAAAAAAAATATTTATAACTTATAGGAGTAATTTCCTTAGATCCTTAAGCAGTTACAACTTTAAAGTTATTTTAATTCTGTATTTGGGGACATTAAATGACTTTGAACAGCAAGAAAGTTTCAAAAGTAAGCATTACGAATAAAGAACGAAATTATATAGAAAAATCTCTGAGATGTTATAGACTTAAATATAATGTAGTTAAATTAGTTTATGTTCTATCTTAATCTTAATATACCCAATTATTTAAGTGCTTACAGGGTGAAAATACGAACGGATGAGACTTGTAGAACTAAGATGGAGAAACCTATCAACACACACACACACACACGCAAGCACATAGAGAGAGACGCAGCAGCAGTAGCAGCGGCAGATGCAGATACAACCAAGCAGAGGAACAAAACAACAAAAAAATAAAAAGTAACCAGAGAGTCGAACATCAACTTTGACACTGCCGAAGTTACCATACCCTTACAAAAGCCTTTTCTATTAGCCAGCTTTATTTCATAAGCGATTTCGCAAGTTTAAATTCTCTTTATTTTCTTCTAATAAGCATCTAATAGCCTCGTTCATATGAGTCCAATAAGAGAAAGTTATTTCCTGTGAAACAAATTGAAGCAAAAAAATTGAATAGAAATACATATATCTTAATATGAATGCTAAATGATATAGTCTTCTGATCCCAACGAATGATATAATTTCACTTTGACTTTATGATGCTGAAAAAGTACATACATGTCCGCTTGCCTTGCGAACTTAAGGCCAATGCGCAATGGGTCATATGTGTAAGGGTATCATAACGAAAGCAACAACTGCAAGCCACAAAATGAGCTTAGAGCTTGACTTGATTTTGTTACCTTTACTTTGCTTTGGTTTGTCTTTTTTACTTGTTTTTTTTTTTTTGTATTTTTTGGTTATTGCAGTTGTTGTTGCTGGATGTTGGTTTTTTTATGTCGTTGCGCACAGTTGGGTTAATATTTGTGGAAAAGAAAAATGGTTTACCACCATTTTGTGCGGTGCGTTTTTTTTTTGTTTTCGGGCGGGCGGGTTCATTCACCGGCAAATGCCAATAAGAAGAACATTTACCATTCGAGTTGGTCTTATGAGAGTAACATAAAAAAAGTGAACTTAAACGTTTCACACACACAGTCATACATTCATACATGGAGAGACAGACACACACAGATACAAAACACATTCACACGGTGGTTGTTTGTTTTTGTTTGTTAAAATTTAAATTAAAGAAAAATGATTGTTGCTTTTGTTATAACTATTCGTACTCACTCACTCACACTCACACATACATACAGTCTTCACTATCGCTTTTGGTTTTGCCGTGTATTCAACAATTATTCAATTAAATTTTGCGCCTGTTTTCGTAGGTAATTTACCACAACAACAACAACAGCAAATGGCAATAGTAATAGTAATAAATTCAATACACATATATATGTATATGTATAATTGGAGGCACTTAACAACCACAACAACAAAAATTTATATATAACTACAATCCGCTTTCATTCACCTTTTTTCCGATATTCAGCCTTATTCTTAACACAAATATATTTTCAAAATATTTGACGTTTCAAAAAACGAAAATACCGACGAGCGACATCCGGCCGCACAACCGCTTACCTTCAAAGCACAAACAACACTGAGCAAGAGAATTAAAAATCCCGATATTTTGATTTTTTTTTAAAAGAATAGCGCGCTCTTTTTGTAACACAAAATCCTAACATTCCGACAGAATTTCCCTGGTTTTCAGTATTTAATCCCTACATCCCGTTATTCGATAATTTCCCTTTAACAGCTGATTTTTTCTTCTCAGAATAAAAGGTAATTAGCCAAAACAACCACCAAAATAGAGAAGACTCAAACATAAACAGAGAAACACAGAGCTCTGTTTTGTAACTTTGTTATTTTACTTGGTAGTGTGGTATTTCCACAGCATTGTTTTAAGGATTTTTCTGCCAATGGTCACACTGCTGCTGCCCTCCGGCCGGAACAGCTGATTTCTTGTGAGTGTTATTTTTTTTGTTAATAAAGTTTTCGGATTTTCATGATTGCCAATCTTGAGAATTGAGCTTGAGAATAATGTTTATCAATTGTCTGACAGATATCAAGTGACTGCAGCAATTCAATTGAGTAGAGGCAGAGCAAGAGCTCCCAGTTACAGGCCATCAGCCAAGATGCGCGAGCCCAATGTGTATGTGATTCTATCGCATGCGTTGATTGGTAAGTAAATGCAATCGAATGGCAGACTGATGTAACTTCATATCATTCCATTGTAGGCTCTGGCTTCTTCTTCCTTTATATGCAGCATGTTCGTGTGATTTTTGAGACGCGCACAAATATCCATCAGTTAAATCAATTGGAAAGGGAATCGCTGTTCCGTGACGAGGACGCCTTATATTATAGCTTCTATAAGAAGCTAGTGGATGGGCCAAACTTTTGGCATGGCTATGAGCAATTGAAGAATGTCACCGACATTGAATATCCCCAAAGTGTAAATGTTTTACAACGTTTTTATGTCCTGCCAGAATTGGTTACTGCGTAAGCAACTTTACTCCCTTTACTCCACCTTACTTACTGTTTAACCATTTTGCTCCATTTATTTTGTGATACTTTCAGATATGTTTACCATATGGTTCGATCAGGCTATAATCCCATTATACAGCCAATGCAATTTTATTTCGAGTTCGTTTGGCTAATGGGCGGTGTCACCCTACTGGTGCTCTATTTATATGGCATTATGTTAAGTGAGAATGTCTTTGGTGGGATTTATGGTGTGATCTCGTATCTGATGTTTCATAGTTTTGCTGCCAAAATCTATGAGCGTCCCTTGGCCAGAGAGAATTTTGCATTCCCCTTTATTTTTTTGCAAATGTTTTATCTTTGTTTCTGCATTGGTCAGGTTATATACACGCAGAGACATAGCTCCAGATTGTTAAAGGTAAATTACCGATTCTATTAATAAATCAATAAAAAGGTTTTATATACAAACTTTTCCATTAATTTTTTCTGTTTTACCTGCAGATCTCATTGATGTCAATATTAACCGCCTTGGCCCTGCTCTCCTGGCAATTTTCCATATTCATTTTTACAACGCAAATTCTGATATTGATGGCATCATGGAATGTCAGTGTCATGCCTTCGGGCACAGCATTTGCATTGGACTATTCCATATCGCATCTGTTGGGAAATGCGTTGGCCTTCATCATTTCGCACGGCAATGGTCAATCGCTCTTTACGTGGCAGTTGAGTGTGCCCCTTAGTCTATTTCTAATCACAATGGTGCGACAAGTGAGGAGTCGTCGCATGGCAAATGATCCCCTGCAGGGTGATTATTTCTCATTTAAATTCATTTTGCTTGCTCTGCTTTTTGCGAGCAGCATGCAAGTCAAATTGCTTGATCTCTTGGTCAAGGCTGGCATGCTAAATCCTCAGGACAATACTTGCCTGCATTACTGTGATCTCTGGGCCCATTGGGCGATGCAGATGAAGGTGAATTTTGTCACCAATTTATCTGGATGCAATCCGCTTTATGTACCCGTTGCCTGGTCGGAGTTATGGCAATTGGTCAAGACATTGATTGTTAAGCCGTATTGTATGTACGGTGTGGTCATGTTGGCCATGTTCTTTCGCAAATGGCGTAAATCGAATGTGCCACAGAGAGCGGCCAGTCAAGAGCAACGCGAAAGGGCCCGAAACTATGTTCTTGAGGATTTTCTCGAAGAGCATCGTGTTTCCATGTCGGATATGTCCAATAAACAGACCGAACAGCAGCTACAAAAGTGCTTCCAAATGCTAGAGAATTGTGATCATGATTATGAACGATATAAACGGGAGAAGGTTAAATTGCAGCAGGAGCAACCAGCGGAACGGGAGGATTTCATAGCCGACATAAAGCGATTAAAAGAGCAAATAAATCGCAACAAAGAACGAGAGCAGGGTGAAAATAAAGATGAACAGGGACAGGCCACTGACACAGCCAATAAGCCCAACCCTGATGACGTGACATCAACTTCCGCTCCTGTTCCCTCGACCGACAATGAGGAAACGGAAACATTACCGTCCAAAACCGATGAAACAGCAACCAAGTCTTCTACATCATCATCATCAACACCCAATCGCAATGGTCGTTCATCCCATTCGCATAATCATTCCCATTCCCGTTGCCATCGTTCACATAGGAATTCCATTTCATCGGCATCGTCGTTTTCAGTTGTGCCCACAACCAACGCCCAAATCCTTAATCTCCATTATATATATAGCTTCCTTCAAATGCTTGTCTTCACTGTCATTGGCCTAACTGTGCGCAAACTTTTCTTCCTAAGCTTTACTCAGGGATGTGTTATAGCACCAACCATTTGCTCCAAGGTCTGGTGTCATCGAAAGCGGAACATCTTTTGGTCAATCTCCTTGGCAGTCTTTTTGCTCAGCATGTTTGATCCCGGCATGGTGGTAATTTAATTCGAATTTATTTAAAATCCATTGGCCATATTTCATCAATTTGTTCCCCATTTTCTTTCATAGAACATTCGCGAGGAATACTTTCCGACACGTTATACGCACGGTACGGACGATCTGGATAGTATGCTAGAATGGATTAAATTAAATACAGAGAGGGATGCGGTATTTGCTGGCCCCGTGGAGATCATTGGTACCGTTCACTTGACAACCAAAAGGCCAATTGTTAATCATGCGCATCTAGAAATGCGTCAAATTGCGTAAGACATTTGATATTTCGATTAATTAAACAAAAATCATATAAATACCTATGCGTATATTGTTTCCAAAATATTATTTTTCATTTAAATCTTTCCCTATTTCCTACATACATATATCTATTCTGTATCACTTAAGTGATGTAACCTAAATTTCATTTTATCTTATCTTTCTTTTATCAGTGAACGTACAGAGCATGTCTATTCGGTATATAGCCGTCAACAATCTTCAGATATATATAATCAGTGCTCACAATTAAAGATCCAATACTTGATCATATCGCTCGATGAGTGTACCAATGAAGTGCGGTGAGTCTTAAATATAACAAATATTTTCCGACTATACAATGTAGGTACGCATAGTGGTGATACATTATAAACTTATTTTACAGCATCGTTATATTATATTCATGATGATATTAGGACCAATGGTTGATATTAGAATTCCAATCTATTAAATAAACTAAGCAAAAATTTAGAATTTAATGTAAAATATTATCCATAATCTACGTGACACTTTATTTTAACGAAAATTGTGCTTAGTACTTAAATTTTGCCAGGGGTCTTTTGAGTTCTAATTAATTATCTAAAATTATTTCTTTGTTGATGAGTCCAAACTTAAGCACTTAGTGATTACAAGTGGTAAAAGAGTTCCACTTTGTCTATAATGGAAATTGATTAAAAGGGAATCTAGCTAATCGTAGTTTGCCAAAAATATCTAAAATTAAATTTTAATTAACTTTTATTAATTTTGTTTGTACAACATTTGCAGAGACGACTGCGATATCTTATCCATATGGGATGACAAGCAGCCAACGTATCGCAATTATCCACAATTCTGTCACGAGCTGCTGCACAAGAATGTACCAAGTTTCCTTAAAGTCTATGCAAATGATAATTATGGCATTATCAAGATGTTCTCACAATCGGTACAAATCAATCTAAAGCACAACAGAATGCCTGAAATGTCCATTTGAGAGGAGAATCGTTGCTGTTGCCGTCGACGTCGCAGGAGAAGAAATCGCAACAGGAACATGATTGAAAGTAACACATATAGGGGAAAAGACTGTTTATAAACCGTTGTGTATTACTTTTCCCCATATCCTTTTTCTCCAAAAAAAAAACAAAAATTATTAAAAAAAAAAAAAAAAAAAACAGACGACACCAAAAAGGATAAAGAAAAAAATAACAAAATAGGAGCAAACGAAATGTGCATAATTATAAAATGAAGCAAAAAAAAGTCTTACTAGAATTCTATTGCATTTAAGTTTCTCGTTTACTTTTGTTCTTAGTTTTTCCCTCTCTCAGAGCCATTCCTTCCCTTCTTCCCCCATAACCCTGTTTTTAAGTCAGGTTTACTTTTTAAGTTTAAGCTACATAAGCTATTTTTATTTTGTTCATGTACAACAGACATAAGAACTGTTTCTGTATTTAAATTGGTCGATACGGAAAATATCAATTTTGACACTTGTTGTGACCCCCAAAAGAAGACCTCCTTAAGCTAGAGGTTTAAGCAGACGAAGGCAATAAAAGAAAGTTTAACAACAATTTACGATAAAAAAAAAAGAAATGATACAAATGTTGTGAATTATTGGTTAATAGATGCTAATTAACCACTATATAAAAATATCAATAAATTCTCTTGAATATAATTTAGAAATTGTTCTATTGTATGAAAGTGAAAGAGATAGCAGGAAAGGAAAAAAAACTAGTGCCTTCGCATGAGGATGGGGATTCCGTGGATGATTTGTATCATGTATCATCATTGTATCATGGTTGTCATGATTTGTGTATGTTTTGTGATAGTTTTTCCAAATATGGCAACCTTATGCTGATTTAGTTCCATTTTCTTTAACGGTAAATATGTATTTACTTTGACTCCTCGTGCTCAATACAGCCCTAAGGGTAATGAATGTGGTATCAATCGAAAAGAAAAAAATACAGAGCAACACCTCGGGTGCGCCTTGACGATTTATTGCTTACTTTTTGCACAATTAAAAATATAAAAATGACTTTTTAATTGAAAAAATATATATTTAAAGCTAAATCTGGTGGTTTGTCGCTAAAAGAAGTGTTACAAAGTTCTGAATTAGTGTTGAGAGATTTCTGAAAACACTGGACTTTAAATCTAACCTTTTCACTCTATTTTGAACTTTCCAACACTAAAAATCCCAGGAGTCAAAGTAAATATTCACCCGTATTTCTATTGCAAATGAAAACGGCAACGCATTGGAATTTTTTTCTTTACAAAATTGGCAAGTCTGCTTATCGATAAGTAAGAAGTGTTATCGGTTACACTAACCCACCATTTTCGAAATTAACTGTGCGGCTGTTTGACTGCAAGCGTCCGCGAAAAACGGAAAAATTTACTAATTGTAACATAAAATTATCAAAATATTGTTTTGTTAGTGCTGATGTATATGCCAGTTCATATTGTTTTGAAAGATATCTATTAAATTAGTGTTTTGTAGTTACTTGCTTATATAAAGCAGTTTTTTGTAAAAAATATCAACAATATCAAAAGTAAGCCAAAATCAGAAAAAAAAAGAAAAGTTGAAAATGGCTACCATAATAAAATAATCTCTATCAAACAATTGCAGATGTCCAGTTCCAATTCCAGTTCCAATTCAAATATCAACAGCGAAGGCGATACGGTGTCTGTGGCGCTTCGTGTGCGTCCATTGGTTAAGTCGGAAGTCCAGCGAGGATGTCAGATTGCCGTACAGCGTGCCAGTGATGGATCGCCACAGGTCACAGTGAATCGCGCCGAGACATTTACTTACAACTATGTGTTCGACATTGGCGATAGCCAACAGGAAATCTACGAGGTCTGTGTGCATCCAAAGCTGAAAAAGTTGCTTAGCGGCTACAATGTCACAATACTCGCATATGGCCAGACGGGTTCCGGCAAGACGTATACAATGGGCACGACATTTAATGGTGTTATGGATGAGCATGTGGGAGTAATACCTCGAGCCATACATGAAATATTTAACGAGATAAATACCATGTCGACGGGAGATCATAAAAATAAGAGCAAATTTCTGGTTACATGCTCCTTTGTTGAATTATATCAGGAGCAGTTTATAGATTTATTTTCACCCAATCGGAACACTGTAGATGTGCGTGAGGTTAAAAATCGAATTGTTATGCCAGGATTGACTGAATTGCGTGTGGAATCGGCACAAGACGTGACCGATCATCTAATAAGGGGCTCGGCTGGCCGAGCTGTTGGATCCACAGCCATGAATGAGTCCTCTTCCCGTTCCCATGCTATATTCACAATAACAGTTGTGGCCACCCAAACAGACGGCAAGTGGGTAGACTCCAATCAAATAAACGGAATACATTTATGTTGACTTATTAATTATCTTTTCCGTTTTGTTTCTTTTTTTCCAGAAATTCGGTGACTACATCCAAATTCAATCTGGTGGACTTGGCCGGTTCTGAACGTGCTTCAAAGACTTTGGCCAGCGGTGATCGCTTTAAAGAAGGCGTTAATATCAATAAAGGACTCCTGGCATTGGGCAATGTCATCAATGTATTGGGCTGTAAGTTAAACTCTCTCTTTCTCCTTCTGCTGATTTCAATTTAATCCCATATGAATCTTATTACAGCTGGACAAGCCTCTAGCTTTGTGCCTTATCGGCAGTCCAAGTTGACGCGCCTTCTCCAGGATTCGTTGGGTGGCAATTCAATTACCTTAATGATAGCCTGCGTCAGTCCGGCCGATTATAATGTACCAGAAACCTTAAGTACTTTAAGATATGCATATCGTGCCCTACAGATCAAGAATCAACCTGTTGTCAATTTGGATCCTCATGCTGCCGAGATAAATCAGCTCAAGGATATTATTCAAAAACTGCGTATCGAATTGCTATCACAAACCGGAGCTGGAGTCGGTGGTATGAGCAGTTCCCTTACAGCTGCATTGGGAACAGCCGGCTTAGGATCAGTCCAAATTCAATCGGGAGCAGACACTAGCATGATGAGTGCTACAGAGAAGCAGCGTCTGGTCGAACAGTTGCATACAATGGAGCAAAAGAATCGTAAACTGCAACAAGATCTTCATCAGGCACTGGTTGATGTTGCCGAGAATGAGATGCGTGCCCATATAGCCGAGCAGAACCATGAGAAGATTAAAACTCATTTGCTCGAAATGAAGGCCAAAATGCAACAGCAGGATGACGGGGAGCCACAAAGTGAGATATGGTTGGAGCTTACCCAGGCTGTTGATTTGGCCAACAAGGAATTGGAGCGTTCCGAAACAGAAATGAAAGAGCTAACACATACATCAATTCGATCGAATGCCAACGATAGCGATAATGGAGGTGAGCTCCAGGAGCTTAACCAGGTCGAAGAGTATACGGCCAAACAGTTGAATCTTAATGGTAAACTTAAAAACATTAATCGTGAGCTAAATCTCAAACAGGAGCTGCGTGAGCGTGTTGTAAGCAATTTCAGTCGCCTCCAGGTGGAAATATGCACAGCAACCCCAGCAGAGGAGGCGGCTGCCACTAAAAAGATCGATGAACTAGAGTCTGAACGTCGTCAATTGCTTGACCAATTGCGCTCCATGAAAAGCAAGGATACAAATGTATCCAAATTGGCCGAGGAGCGGCGTAAGCGACTCCAGCATCTTGAACATGAATTGGGTGAAATGCGTCGCAAATTGCAGACCATGTCGAATATGTTGAAAATGCATGATAAAGAGAAAACTAAGATCACAAATCTCAGCCAGGAGATACGTGCGATGAAAGAAGCCAAGGTGAAGCTGATTCGTGCCATGCGTCAGGAATCGGAGAAATTCCGTCAATGGAAATTGGTTAGAGAGAAGGAAGTTACACAGCTTAAATCTAAGGATCGTAAATTGAAAAGCGAAATGGCACGACAGCAGCAATTGCATTCCAAGCAATGGAATGTCCTTAAGCGCAAATGTGAGGAAGCATTGGCAGCCAACAAGAGGTAAAATTCATTCCCCTGGTCGGGTCATTCATCCAAATGGGTAACGCTGCTAATATATTTTTTTCTGGATTTTTTTTTTTTTTTTTAGACTTAAAGACGCATTGGAGAAGAAGGCTTCTGCCCAGGCCCAGCGTCAGCGGCAACAACAGATGACCGGTGGTGCTGGTAAGGTCAAGGATAATACTGCCTTTATTGATCATGAGCTGGAGATTATATTATCATTGATTGACGCCGAAATTATTTTGGAAACATTAATGGAGGATCGGGCCACACTTACGCAGGATTATCAAGAGATGAAGCAATCTGCGGAGGGTGAAGAGAACAATGAAATATTTTTGGCAATGGAGGAAGATTTAGAAATGAGAAATGCCCAAATCGCTGATATTCAGCAAAAGATTCAACTAAATAATCTTGACTCCCATGTCGCTCTATTGGCCGAAGGAGTCCAAAGTCTGTCTGAATCACGTTCAGTGAGCAGGAAAGTGCTAAAAACCCTTATCCAACAGCGACGAGACCATGCCCAAACTATGTCCGAACAGCGAATACGTTTAAATAATCACGTTAACCAGTTGACCGCATCGGAGACGAGACAAGCTGAATTAACCGAGGAACTGCATCGCACCGAACAAGAGCATTTGGAGCAAATGCTTAAACAGCAGCGAGCATATGAGGAGAAGGTGGCCGTCCTTCTGCGTTCTGGACAAGAGAATAATAAAGATGATAAAAAGTTACAGGATGGATCTGGTCAATGGGTTGTTATTAATGACTTATTGTCCACTAAGGAGGCCCTGCAACTAGAATTGGATCAACTTAAATCCAAAATGGCCAAAAAGGCAGACAAGAAGCAACAGAAATCCAATGAGAACAATTATGATAATGTTTTGGATGAAACTATATTGGAAGTGAACGAGAATAGCGAAAGCGATCTCGAACTCGATCCCGACTGGAAGCCCATTTCAAAAAGACAGCAGAAAAAGACTGATGTTAGCAAAGGAAAAGTGAATGATACAACAATCTCTGATGGCGACAATTCAAATTGTTCGGCCACGGACACAAGATGCAGGTGCCGCACCAGATGCGATTCAAAGCGTTGTATTTGCTTCATCTCCTCTTTGAGTTGTTCCAGTAGCTGCCGCTGTAAGGGCTCTTGTCACAATCCCTCAAATTCATTTGCTGAAGATAAGGATCAGGATGACCATGACAAAGAAAATTTGGTGGTGGAAATGCCACCACCCAGCACAAATAATCTTCCATTGAACAGTGTTCCAAATCTGGCCAAACGCTCGTCCAGCATAGAGACGGGAACGCATGATCAAGAGTCATCTTTAGCACTTAATACTCCGACTCGGGATAGCAATTTAACAAAGTTCGCCAGGTAAGAATATAATATAAGAATAATTTTAATTATTTCTCCAATTCCTTTTATCATTTCTTTACAATTTTTGGTTTTCAGGATGTCTGAACTACCGTTTAACACTCCGCGAAGGAAATTCTTTTAAAATGAGTAAATGTGGCTATAATTCATATCTTTTACATTTCATATCAATATTTTCATCGAGTTTATGATCTGAAAGAAGTGGGTATATACATATATGTAAAAATGTTTCTTCCTAAAAGTAGCGATTTAAGTCAAATGTATCGCCAATGTTCCTACATTTTTGACAACATTTGATTTTTAGGAAATAACCCTATTAAATAACCCTATTTATTATTGCGTTATGCGACTCTTATAATAAGGACAGGATTTTCAGAACTTGCTTCCATAGACTGATATACAAAAAATGAACAGAACATTTTTGAACTTTTTAAATTTGCAACGGTTAAATAAAAAAAAAGTGTACCATACATATAGTTTCTAGCTTTTTTTTTTCTGGCTTGGCATCATTGTAACCATTGTGGAATGTCTATTTTTTTTCTGTAATTATCGATAAGTACTATCGATAACTTGTAATTACTTTGTCCATAATCTGTAGAAAAAAGGAAAAATTGATTATAATTTTGCACTTTGATCCTTGTGGAAGGCAAAATAGAGTCCTGTGGCAATGTTGTATTTGGAGGACTATTTGGAAATGATTGAGCATTTGCCGCAGGAGTTGCGTGACCGTTTTACCGAGATGCGCGAACTGGATTTGGCCGTGCAGAGTAAGTGCGTCCTCGTTTCCGTAAACGTCCGTCACTCACTATCTCTCCGGCAGACAATATGGACTCGCTGGACAAGAAGTCACGCCTATTCTTTCAGCAATGCAAACGTGGTGAATTGCAGCACGAATCTATGGACACAGAATTTCATGGCCTGAGGCGGGAATATTTTAAGGTGATGGAAGATGCCGATGAAAAAGTAGCCATTGCTACACAAATTCATGAGCTTGTCGAACGATATTTACGCCGCCTCGATAGTGAGCTATTTAAATTCAAATGCGAGCTAGAGGCAGATAACAATGGCATTACAGAAATATTAGAAAAGCGATCCCTTGAATTGGACGGCAACTCATCGACAGCTGCCTCAGCTCTAATGATGAATATGAATCAAAAGGAAAATCGTTTTAGTTCCGTGAATAATTCAACAGGAATTATAGCAACAAGCAGCGTTCCAGCACCAAATGTTGGTGTTACTACTGTCAATGCCAATGTTGTTAATCCATTGAGTGCCCATCAATTGGGACATCAGTTAAATCAGCGTCACCATCGAAAGTTAGAGAAACGCCGGGAAACTATTTGTACAGTACCCGTGCAAGAGAAGCGACCAAATCTCAATCATTCTCTACCCACAATAATGGCAGTAGCAAATGCCACAAACTCATCAGCGGTGGTAACCACCGGGACAGGGCAGGCACCTACCCAGCCGACTGTGACAAATCATGTCGGTGGCCATTTGCCTACATTGCCAGTAGCACCACCGCCTGTAAATACCCTACTGCCGGTTGCACCACCTGGTGGAGTTTCGGTTGTGCGTCAGTTGACATCTAATTTGACCCACAATGTTCTATCTACAGGGACTACTGTGGCCAACTGTGCCAATGTATCGGGGGCTGCTTCTGGTGGTGGGGCTAGTGTAGTGGCTGCATCGGCTGCTAGTGCCAATGTTAGCTATAACTTGCAGCATCTTGGCGGTGGAGCATCTGCCTCTAGTGCCATTGCAGCGGCAGCTAGTCAGGCCATTGTAACTACACAACAAATGCAACAGGGACGTAGAACAGCCAGCTTGAAGGCCAGCTATGAGGCGATACATGGCGGCTCTTCTGATTTTTGGGCAGGAGGGGGGGCAAGTGCTGCTGGATCTGCTGGTGGAACTGGGGCTACGGTAGCGGCTGCTATTGCCAATACCGGAACAGCCAGTTCGAATCATCATCATCAGCAAGGTCATCATAGTCACGGTCATGGTCATGGGCATGGGCATGGTCATGGTCATCAGCATGGTCATGGCCATACACATGGTCACGGGCATGGTCATGGACATGGTCATCATACTTTACCGGTAAATCCACTACAGCACTTGCAGCAGGAGAAGAAAAAGAAGAAATTAAATACAAGTATGTCGCTGCCCACTGTTGGATCACTGCAAAGCTCATCATCATCATCCTCCACTGGATCGTCCTCACTGAATGTAATGGCCTCGGCGTCATCCTCATCATCATCCAGTTTGAGTGGAGGGATGGGAGTTGGTGTAGTGGCAGTGGATACATTTGATTTGCTTGCAGCAAGTGGACCAGTTGCAAAAACAAATTCCGCACTTAATAATCTCACGTCCAATATTAACACAAATTCAATGTCCACTAATACTTTACCTATTTGCCCGCCAGCATCTGTTAATCAAATTGGTGTCAATTCTACGGCTAGCCAGGCAACAGTGTTGCCCACACATCATCATCATCATCACCACCACCACCAGCAGCAGCAGCAGCAACAACAGCAGCAGCAGCAACAACAGCAGCAGCAACAACAACAACAACAGCAGCAACAACAGCAACAGCATCAACAGCACCATCAGCAGCAGCAACAGCAGCAACAACATCACCACCATCATCATCTGCCAACAACTACAGCATCATCAGTATCATCATCAGGATCCTCCAATACAAATTCAGCTCAAAATCTTTCCAACAGTCTACCAACCACTGGACTACCGCCTCCCTCGCTGTCCTCATCCCAATTGACCATTAATGAAAATGGCCTCGTTGTTGAGCAGACTGCCGAGGGAGGCGAATGGTCCTATGATCCAAATGAGCCAAGATATTGTACTTGCAATCAGGTTTCCTATGGTGACATGGTTGCCTGCGACAATGATGCCTGCCCTTACGAATGGTTCCATTATCCATGTGTGGGCATTACCCAACCCCCAAAAGGCAAATGGTATTGCCCAAAGTGTACCGCCTCGATGAGGCGTCGCGGCAATCGAAAGAATTGAATGTCAAAGTTGGGGAAATGCTTACAAAAATATCGAGGCAATTTCATCAATAATCATTTCTAGTATTGAGGAGTAGGATTAATTCAATTACTTCAGTAATTACCATACAACTTGTAATTGAAATTACACTAATGTGGTGAGTTACTTTAGTTATTTTACTATATAGTTGCGTAAGTCATATTAACAATCTATTATCCATATATATATATATATATATATACAATTTCAGTGTAATAACCAACCCAACTTTATATTATTATTCAACTTAATTATTTGCTATATTTATATTTGGAGTCTTCACTTTTTACATGAAACTCCGCCTAATTAGCTGGCGATTATTTGTAATTATTGTATCATGAATTGTAATTATATTTAGCGGCTCTGTCATAAATTATGAAACTTAAAACTAATTTTTATTCGAATAAATTGTTTTACTAAAGAATTGGGAGTGGTAAAGCTATACCTAAATGCGTATAATAACATTTACTTGGAGTTTTTAGGAATTATACAGGGAATTTAGAGGTCGCTACTCTGTCATTTGTGTTTAAAATTTGATCCAATCGATTTCCGTCATTCGGTGGCATCGATTTTTTAGTACACTTTCTAAACATCTGGCATCACCGTGTGCGGCCAGAAATTAGTGCAATTTCAACTACGCCTCTGGCAACATTGTTCCCGTTACAGCCAAGAGAAACAAAAGAAAATCCTCAGCGTCGTTGTTTTTTTTTATAAATACATAAAAAAAATTTTCAATTTTCGCATCTAAATAAACGGCTTCAAAATTGGCAAAATACGCAAAAACAAGAAAATGAGCTACAATGAGAAAAGTGAAGCCATATCAAAGGATGAATGGCTACAGAGATTGGAGCAGTTTCCATTCAAGCAGGCGGATATGAATCGCTTGATCATGAACTATTTGGTGACAGGTAAGAAGTGGAAGCAAATAATATAATTTGGGGCGGGGATGACAACGCTGAATGTATCCATTAAAGATGTATCTATTTATCTCAACTGACCTAATCAACTTACTTTCTTGCCCTCCCCATCTGTCTCTCTCTTTCTCTTTCTTTCCTACATTTTTCATAGAGGGATTCAAGGAGGCCGCCGAAAAGTTTCAACATGAAGCTGAACTCGAACCGAGCGTAGAGTTGAGTAGCTTGGATGATCGCATACTCATCCGTGAGGCCGTTCAAGCCGGACGCATTGAGGAGGCCACCCACTTGGTCAATCAATTGCATCCTGATTTACTTGGAAGTGAGCGGTATTTGTTCTTCCATTTGCAGCAATTGCAATTAATTGAGCTCATACGGGTGGGTAAAGTGGAGGAGGCTTTGGCATTTGCTCAAAGCAAACTTTCCGAATCGGGTGAAGAAGCAATGTTTGAATTGGAGCGCACACTGGCACTATTGGCTTTTGAGAAGCCACAAGAGAGTCCATTTGCCGATCTATTGGAACAATCATATCGTCAGAAAATTGCCAGTGAATTAAATTCAGCGATTTTACGATGTGAGCATAGTGAGGATTCCACACCAAAAATGATGTTTCTTTTAAAATTAATACTGTGGGCCCAATCTAAGTTGGACAGTCGTTCAATAAACTATCCCAAAATGAAGGATCTGGAATCGGCACAATTGGAGCCCAAATAGGTCAACAAAAAATAAAAAACAAAAAAAAAAAAGTAAATAAGAGGCAGCAGCTTAAATATGAGATTTGTTTATAAACAAATTTCCCTATTTGATTTAAGAAATCGAAATTCAATAGTTATACCATAAATGTACTGTATAAAAAATACGCAATAAATATCTAAATGTAAGTAGAACAAAAAATTTTATAACAATTTTACAAACAAACAAGAAATGTGCTGGAAAACTGTAAAAATTGAAAAGCAACCCGAATGCAATTGAAATGATTGAATTGACCTGATCATCTGTTATGAGTCCGAAATCGACTGTCAGGGCACAGCAATTCTTAATCAGGTCAAAGTGTCCTAGGATTAAATTTATTGCTACAATTTCTAAGATGAAAAACATAATTTTTGGCATTATTAAAAAGTTTTGGGTTTTATTTTCTTTTTGTTTGAGCTTAAATGATTGAATTCAATTTGACAGATTATAATGTTCTTGTTTTTTTTTTTATCAATTCGCTACCAGCCAAATATTATGTCCATTGCCCTGTTGACCAATCCGGAACTTTTTTGTGGCACATTTTTGTTGGTGGGTGAAACGGTATTATTATCATGTGCCAATTTATACGATTGCTGGGCAAATGGACGAACTTTTGGTGTCATGTGAACATTCGACAGCTCCGAGACATTTGATGCATTATCATTGCAATTTTCCTTATTCGTAATGGATTTATCTGTGCATCGGGTGACACCGACCATAACATTGCCAGCAATTACCTTTTGATTATAGTTTAATGCTTTGTCGCTCTCGATGCGGGATGAGAATCGAACATGCATCCAATTGCCATTCTGTGGAGCTTGCACCACATTCACAATGGTACCGCAGACTGTGAAATGCTGTAGAATCATTGAACTGGCACCAGGCGAAAAGCCAAAAATTGTAACCCAAAATTCAGCCATTCGTTGTGCGAATGTTGTTGCTGATGTCGGCAATGATGATATATTTGGTCCCAGGGGCGAGCACAAGGCGCGCATTGATGCATTTATGGCATTCGGGGCATTGGATGCAAATGAATCATTCTGATAGCTTTGATTGATGCTGAAATTATGCTGACTTGGGGTTTGGTTGTGCTGTTGATTCATTGATCCTAGCATATGGCTTCGATGAGGTGTTGACCCAAGATCGTGTAAAGAATCAAATAGTCCTTGCGTTGGCGGTCCAGCCTGATGACCACCCGAACCAACACCACTTGTAGATATATTTGTAGCGCCACTTCCACCACCCCCGGCACCACCAAATAGTGAACGGTTGCTCAAGTTGCTAGAACGATTGTAATCCGGTTGTGGCGTTGCCTGGCCAGATGCTTGATGAACGGGTGAGGTGACTGTAAAGTGTTCATTGTTACCAACAGTTGTATATTGAAATGATACATTATATCTTGTCACTTCACACTCACCAAAACCCATATTGTAGCCACGGGATCCGCCCGGCTTGGGTGACAATGTGTTATTATGCGGCGTCATTGCCGTCTGCGGATCACCCATCAGAAATGGCGGCAAATATTGGCTCTGGTTGTTCCCACTGCCGGTGATAGCACCTGGACTGTTTACCGGGCTGCCTAAATTCATGGGCTCCATTTCTTAGAAAAAAAATTTATCTTACAATTTATGAGCGGAAAAAAAATTATTTGTATTGAAGAAAACGTTGAGTTTGATTTTGTTGATGGCCTTTCTGAGTTATTTAGATTTAAGTGTGACCAAAACCAGAAAATATTAAGTGTATTCACCAAATTTCAAGGGTGTAGATAGAATCTTCCTAAGGGGGCCAACGAAAGCCTAGAATCTTCATCATGTTATTGATGAAAAGGGTATAACCTGTAGCTCATATTTAAAGATGTTTCTTCAGCATTTGTGCATACTAGTTGAAAATCTTAAAGGAGGGGCAGCGGCCCGGCTAAGGTATCCCCTCGCTATACCCATACTAAAAATGTTTTCTTCTTGATTCGCATTCCACCACAGCTAGACGTTTGCATGAAAAATACCAAATATTTGGTAACACTCCATTTGCAGTCCTTTGCAAATTGAAATTGTTGTTGCGAAAAAATATAGAAAATAAAGCAATAAATAAGTAAAAATGGACCGCTATGCGGTAAAATCGATGGTGGGCCAAGGTTCCTTTGGCTGTGTGTATAAGGCAGAAAGACGCAAGGACAAAAAGGTGGTGGCCATTAAGATGATATCAAAGGTAAAAACATAAAACGCAACAAGTGTAATTTTTCATATTTTCTACTATTATCTTATTCACTTCACTATATTACAAATTAAAAATACAGCGCGGCCGTTCTGAGCGTGAACTAAAGAATCTGCGACGAGAATGCGATATACCAGCACGTCTAAAGCATCCACATGTCATTGAAATGCTGGAATCCTTTGAATCGAAATCTGATTTGTTTGTGGTAACGGAATTCGCTATTACGGATCTTCATCGGTATCTGTCCCGTCATGGAGCATTACCCGAAATGGAAGCTAGTCGTGTGATATCACATTTGGTTTCCGCTCTCTATTATTTACATTCGCATCGCATTCTGCATCGAGATTTGAAGCCACAGAATGTTTTATTGGATGAACAAATGAATGCAAAGTTATGCGATTTTGGTCTGGCTAGAAATATGACAATGGGAACGCATGTTTTGACCTCCATTAAGGGTACACCGCTCTATATGGCACCCGAATTGCTAGCTGAACAACCATACGATCATCAGGCGGATATTTGGTCGCTAGGTTGCATTGCCTATGAGAGTATGGCCGGGCAGCCGCCGTTTTGTGCCACCTCAATTCTTCATTTGGTTAAAATGATTAAGCACGAGGATGTCAAATGGCCAAGCACATTGGGTAGCGAGTGTAGATCCTTTCTACAGGGACTGCTTGAGAAGGATCCCAATATGCGGATGCCATGGAAGCAATTGTTATGTCATCCATTTGTTGAAGGTAAATTGTACATAGCCGAAGTTCAAGCGGAATTGGCTCAACAATCGCCCTTCATCAATCCTCCGCGGCAGAGTAAAGATCAAAAATTGTTGTCCAATAAATCGTCCAGGTAGGTTTCCATGTGTGAATCAAATCTCTTGAATCTACGTATTAACTAAAACAAATTCTTTGCCATTTTAGTGAGACCTATACAGCTGATTTACTTGATGTTTTGGCTGCTTTGAAACTAGGCGATGTTTCAGCAGCAACGGTGATTAATAATAATCTTAGTACATCTCGGGATAGTATCAATGCTATAGCACCCAGTGATATTGAACAACTTGAAACAGATGTAGAGGACAATATGGTACCGCGTGTTCTGGTTCCATTTGCTGATAACTCATTAAAGGAATTACCAATATCGAGTGTAATCTGTGTGGGAGCAGCACCAATGATTAACTCACAAACCTGTTTCATTAGTGGCAACTCAAACATGATACTCAATCATCTTAATGATAATTTTCCAATCGAACAAGCAGCAATGATAAAAGGTATAAAGATGAAGGCAAATGGATCAATGGTAGCTGCCTCCATTAATTTAAAACAAACACGTAGTAAGGATCTGGAGAAGCGTAAGCTAAGCCAAAATTTGGATAATTTTTCATTGCGTTTGGGTCAGAGCATTGATATGGAGGTCCACCGTAAGACCACAGAGATGCTAACACTAGATAAAAAGCCAAGGGAGAGGGAACAGCTCAAGCAATCGATGCATTCCACCCAGGATGAGAAGCTTAGCAATGAGTAAGCATTAATATTAGTGATTGGAATTAGAGTTCTATCTTTGTCTTAATTTTAGCAACACTCCACCATGCCTTCTACCCGGCTGGGATAGCTGCGATGAGTCACAGAGTCCTCCCATCGAAAATGATGAATGGTTGGCATTTTTAAATCGTTCCACACAGGAGTTACTGGATGGTGAATTTGATTCATTGAGGCAACATAATTTGGTCAGTATTATAGTTGCACCGTTGCGCAATTCGAAGGCAATTCCTTCGGTTTTGCACAGTGTGGCGCAGCTATTATCGCTTCCATTTGTGCTGGCTGAACCACATATAGTTCTGGATGCCATTAAGAGCGTCTATATTGATGTTAAATTGGTGCCAAATCTGATGTATGCCTGCAAGTTACTTCTATCGCAAAGGCAATTGAACGATTCGATGACAATTGGCGTTGGCAACTCACTAAGCCGCACTTTGCGCAGCATTACCGAACTAAATAACGAGGAGATGAATACGGCCTGTAGTCTATATGAATTGGTTTGTCATTTGGCCCATCAGCAGCAACAATTTCTTAGCCAATTCTGTGATGCAGTTGCCATTTTGGCCGTAAATGATTTGTTCATTAATATTCTAACCCATGGTAAGGTTTTTTCACTTTGACTTACCCATCTATGTAATTTTTTTCTATTTTTTAAGATTTTAAGCATTCGTCCGCCGTTCGATTGGCTAGCTCTATATTGGCCCTATTCTGTTGCGTGCTTCGTGAGCTACCCGAAAATGCTGAACTGGTGGAGAAAATCATTTTTAATCCTCGTCTGCATCTATCAACTCTGTTGCAGAGTCAACATCAATTGTTGCGTCAACGGTCGTGCCAGCTTTTGCGACTTTTGGCTCGTTTTAGTCTACGTGGTGTCCAATGCATTTGGTCAGTGGAGCTGAAAACTGCACTCCAATTGTTAGCTGAGGAACATAGTTGCCCGCCGCTGCGTCTGGAGGCTGCCCAAACCCTGGATGAACTAAGTCAGTTTAGTTTCTTTCTGGCCTAAAAGCAAACAAGTTAATTCTGTGTGTATTTCACACTCGCGATTATTATTCTTAATCTCTAACCGAAAAGATCTTGTAAATTGTTTTGAAAATAGTCTAATAGATCATCCAGATAGTTGCCAAAACGATCAAAGTTTAACAAATAACCTTCATTGCAATCCTGATCATACATTTCATTTAGTTTGGAGATGTCCTTTTCAGAAAGACCTCGGCGTTGACCCAAAGAGGCATACGGATCCTAATGAAAGAATAACAAATTATTAAATCGAATATTTACATATAATTAATATCTTAGTATATAGTATATATATCTTAGTATCTGTTTATTTAAAAATCTGATAATGATATTCGAATTGTTTTTTTTATATGTTTCAAACGTAGTTTATAGAAATGAATATTATTCTTACTAAATAGTTCTTCCAAGATAATTGTAAAATTAAATTTATCCATGACATACAGAAATATATATTATAATTATTCTATATTCCGATGCAGTATTCAAGTTTAATTCAATATTATGAATGTATATAAATATATCACAAACCGGAAAACCAAAATTAAGTGTTATAATTCCTAATTTAGAAATAAATATTGTAGTATGGCATCGAATTATCGTTCAAATAAAATACTATTCTTGATCTAGAATTTTTATTTAACATACTTATATTGACTCACCAGTGGTTCAATCGTGGCCTTTCCATTTTTACTAAATGCCCGCGAACTATAATGCATAACACTCTGATAATCATATTCCACACCGAAATTAGTTATATGAGTTCTAGCATATTTATTGAAATTATGAGCATGTCCATCCAGAATGTTCTCCCAATTGATTTTAACATACTCGTCCCGTTCCGTGGCACTTTGCTGATGATAGAAACCCAACGCATGTAGCAATTCATGGACCACAACGCCATGTGTAACACATTTTGGTGTATTTAAATTTAGGATTTGTCCACCCTGACGACGGCCAACACTGGACCAGCAGCCTGAATAGTTTCCCTTAATGAGAATCCAATTTTTATCACCCTTAGCATATGGACGAAATCGTATGCAGGTGCGTTCATGATATTCCTTAAAGGCTTTCAATATTATCATTGTCTGATTGGTCGCTGTGTGAGTAATAGAAAATGAAAATGTCTTTGAAAAGGGGAAAAATCTTTATAGGAAAAATATTAACCCACTTGTAAGGTAGGTTTATGAGTACTATCGATATAAAACTAGTAGACATTTCCTATATATAAATATATATAATTTTGCATTTCGATGTATTACTTACTGAAATCCTGTGGATCTATATAGAATGGTACTGATGCGTCCTCCCAGGTTGAACGTTCATTGAGTAAACCATTGCGCAATAGTTCACGATGGAGCATTATATCACCCTCAAAGAGGCCACAATGTTCCCAGATATTTGTATCACTACTCTCTGTCCAGAAATTGAAAGCGGCGCCTAAAAACAATACAAAACAAGAAGAGAAAAAAAATGTAAGAAAATTTATTTATTATTGATTGATCTTTTTTTTTTTCTTACTATTATGCCGGCGTAACATTTGCATATTGGCGCCCCATTTTGGTGTGGGCGGTACGGGTGGATCAAATCGGGCAATATCAGCTGATAATACGCCCACAATGAACAAGTAAAAACAGCAACAGATGATTAACAGCTCAATCGCTCTCCTCATTGTTTGGAGTTAAAAGAAACTCGGCCCTGTTTGGTTGTTGGCTTTTATACGATCAATTTGAAAGTATGTACATGCATATGAGCTGGTAATTGATCGGCGGGCCCTCCGCCCACGCTCATGCCTAACGGATTTACATATTTTTTTTTATTATACTCTCTTTCTTTCTTTTTCCTTCTCTCGTTCTCTCTTTCTCCACTATTTTCAACATTTTTCTTGATGTGCTTTTACGGCTTTTGATTTTATAAATATTTAACTGGGATATTGGGTTATCAGTGGCAACAGTGTGCGCATATAAAAATAGCACAGTCATTCGATGGTACTAACAGTGGGTCATACACACAGTATACACACACACACACACACACCCACACCTATGAATGAACGAGGGGTCCAAGGTTGTAAGCAGATTATTTAAAATATAGTCAACACAATGGTAATTAATCAGATTTTTAAACCAAAAACTTTAATTCCTTGCATTAGCTTACACATATTCATTTTTATTGGCCAAATTAAAAATTGAAAATCGCCTTGAGAGGCAAAAAAGGATTATTTTATACAAAAGGATAATTTTCTTTTCTAAAATTATAAAAATTCTGTAAAAATCGATGTATTTTTGACATTTCCTATTGACAATCAAAAATAATCAAGAAACTTATATTTGAGAGAGTTTTCCTTATTATTTATTCATGTCCTTTAGAGCATCACTCTATAATTTTGCAAATAATTTGAATAAAAAGGTTTTGGAAATTCAAAAGATTTAAAAATTATTTAAAACTATTGATTGCACTTATAGAAAAACCGTTTTGTGGATAGATCTAGTAAAAAGAGCATATTTTCCACATTTGTCACAATTCTTTATTTAAATCTTTTTATAGATAGAAATTCTCCTGCATTTAAGGGTTAATCATTTGTTTTTATTTTTTCCATTTAAAATCTATTCAAAAAATAATCTAAAATCTTATTCAATATCTAAATCTATCAATCGATACTAATTAAAAGCTATAGAATAGTTTTTACACTCTCAAAAATGAAGGAAGCAAATTGTCCTTGATTATATCCTGTAGCAAGTGGAGATGTATTTCATATAGTAATTAATATAACCATTAATTTTCATAATTGCGGGGGCGGAAGTGGGCGTGACAAATATTTGAAACAAATTAGATTATTCTATATATAGAATATATATACAGTCATTATTGTACTTTAGTTTTATGTTGAATTACTTATTTTAATATAAATTTTTATTAGCAATTATTAGATTAGTAACAAGAATAAATTTTTTTCTATTTTCTTTTGGATTTAAACAATATGCAAGTTTAGTTAAACATAGGTTTGATATTTGATAGAATTTTGACTTTATTTATTGTTGTTTATTGACTTTTAAGTGCAATAAATGTTAAAGCATTCGATTAAGCATTTATCAGTTGTAAAGTAGAAAAAGTGAGTGAATTTTCCTTATTTTCTGTTTCTTTTTGTTGCTCTTTCTTTGACCCAGAGACCTGAACTGGGACTATTTTAGATGAATGGACAGTAGGTCAGGACCAGATGTCACATTTAGTAATTAACTAATTGAATGTCTGTAAATGTTCTCAGGCACAAAGAGTAGTTCTCTTTGGCTAGAGAACAATTTTGTTTGATAGTGTGGATTTTAGCTCAAGTTGAGGCAACATTTTTGGTTTACTGGTGCACTTTACCAATTATCGACTAGTGTTTCCCCTTCAACAGTTGATGGACTGACTCTGACAGGTAATATTTTGCTTCTTTTTTTTTCTTTTTTCTTTCTTTCTGCCTGCACTTTCACTATGCGAAAATTACACCAAAAATCTAAGACCCACATTTTCATAGACATACAAACAAACGCGCTTATGTACATATGTACATATATATATGTATAAACGATTGGATAGCTTCTTTTTAGAGAACGTTTTGTGTTGGTCATGGCAACTGGAAATGCGCTTAGCTTTGCGTTCAGCGGATGCTGTGCATCTATGTATCTGCGATGTACTTGATCTTTTTTTTCTGTCTTTGTGTGTGTGTGTGTGTGTGTTTGTTGTTTTTGTTTTTGGTGGAAAACTTGACACACTTTTTTTCGGTCAACGACATTCCCTTCTCCCCCCTCATCGACATCACAACAGTGCCACAAGGCACCCCATGGCAAAGCTGGTAGTTCACTCTGTTGCGCGGAAAATTCGAGGGAAATCGTCGACAACGTTCAAATGCAATTTTCAATTGAGAAAGTTGAAGCGGGGCACAGAGATTGCAAATTTTAGACAAGCGATGACGATGATGTTGAATGTTAGAGTCGACTCCAGTCGAGTTTTTTCCTTAAGGCGGTAATTGACTTCCTGCAACAACTGAGAACATTTCGGATTTCGTACACTGATGCACACAAAAATTGTTTTCAATTATATCGATGGCAAATTATATATGTTAGAAAATTCGAATTAATCTGTGAAATGAAAATTAAACATAAATTATATATCATTTATCTATTTAATCTTATTTTCTTTTTCCATATTTTGTATTATTTTGAAACGTTTTTTAAGAGATTTGAAACATAGCAAAACCTTTAATTAGTTATACAATTTTTACACTTTTAATATACATTCCGTTTGTTGATTAGTGTAATTTGCCAAACTCTTGCCATCTGACAATGTAAAAAAAGAAAGAGAAAAATACCATTGATATGTAAGGTAAAGGAGCCGTATTACAAATACCCTCTAAACATTAATTTTAATATTTTTCAAATTCTACTTTCGCGAATTGTATTGAAATCTGTATTAAAAACAGCATTGAAAAGAGTCTTGGAAGTTGTTTAGGAATATATAATTTGTGGACTGAATAAAAAAACTCTTAAACTGTATTGTGTATATATAACAGCATTATATACATAACTGATCATGAATATATATATTGTATGTTTGACTTTTGACATTATATCTAATCTACCCATCAATCTGTATATCAACAGGGTATTTAAATTCGTGATAGTAATAGTTGTAGTCCTTAACTGAAGCTTGCCTGTTAATGTTGTTGTTGGTGTTGCTGGTGTTGCTTGTTTGTTTTTCACTTTTGGCCGGCAGTCACTTTCTGCGCCAGTGACCCAGAAACAAGACATAAGAAAAAAAAAAAAAGCTGCCTACCTGCCTGGCAGCCTCTTTGCCAGCTGCAATTCAGTGATTCTTTTTCGCGTAGAGGAATTGTTAACAGGAATGCGTTTGTTTGCCAAACAATTGAAAATACTTAATTAGAAATGCACACGGCCCACAACAACAACAACAAGAAAAGGGGCAGGAAATTTGGCATTAAAGGATTCTTTCCCATCTTTTAAACTTTAATTTACTTGTTTTGCTGTTCCAATTTAATTTAAATAGTAAAAGTTACTTAGAGACACCAAAAAATTTTCTTTCATTCGATTTTTGAAAAAGTTTGTTAATTGTTCAAATACAAATTCTTTATAAAAAAAATAGTATTTAAAAATATTTCAGTTGATTTTAGTATCAAATGGATTTCTAAATAATAATTTGGTAAAAAAAAAATTAAATGCATTTATTGAAATTTCCTTAATTAAGTATTAATATAGACCTTAAAATGTTTACAGAACAATTATTTATTACTACTTATAACTAAAGTTATCTCCAAGTTTTTCATTTGTAACTAAGTCAATAGGAACAGCCATTAACTTTTAAAATTATTTATTATTATTATAAAAATTTTGATTAAGTCAGGTTGAAACATTATGTTAATTAACTTATTAATTTATCAGTCAAAAAACATGAAAATTTTTGAATTCCTTTGACTAGTACCAACCTCTAAAGGGCTTGCTAAGGGACTAGAGAATGCGTTTTTTTTAGAGTATAGTAACAACGAATCCCATTTTGATAATCCATTTGGCAATTTCCATGACGACGGCACTATGAGCAAAGTCTGGTTAACTTTTCCAGGATCGCCTCTAGTCGGGATAAATGTAAATCTATCTATTACCAGCGATTGCTCAAAAAATATATGTTCTGTCATTATATGATTATAATTGGGTCAATGTACGGGCGGAGGTCATGTGGTTGCCATGCGAGACGCCGATTGAGTTGCCCTCAGTTCCGCAATTGAATCTATTGAATGGAATTGTGGATGAGTTTAATGTATCGGGCTCTAATCATACGAATATCCTTGTTCTGTCCTATAGAGATGTAACACTGTGTAATTGTCCATTTCTGGGAATTGTTTGGAAAAAAATTCAACATTGTATACGCATTGATTGTGCGCCACTTAATTTTGTCCTGGAGCTCACAGAAAGAAAATCCATTGCTCATTAGCAACAAAAACAATGTTTCATATTTTCTCATAAAAATCTAATGTAGATTTTCATTTGCTCGAATTTCAATTGGGCATAGAAAGTACTGGAAATGCTGAAAGTGTGGCATTTGCTGAGAGTCCTTTCTATCGATTTCCAACTTAGTTTCTATTACCCAAATTTTTATATACATATATATTGTTTGAAATGGTTTTTTTTTTGTCTGAATTTTTAGCTTTATTTACCTATTAAGAGTTTTATTTACTTCACATGTCAAATTATATTATATTCATGTGCGAATCTTGGGATTAGGAGATCGTTAAACCGGTCCATTAACCAAACCCTGAGGTTTGCCGTCCTGACACCTTACACTTTCGCCAACAAAACCAAATACAAAACTAAAACAAATCCAAAATTAAACCATAAAAGATTTCACCAATTAAACTAATAGAAATTACTTGAAACAATTTTGTAAAATGGCAAAAATAAATGCAAAAAAAAAAGAAAAAAGGAAAAAAAATTTAACAAAAAAAAAAAAAAAGAAACGAGAAAAACAAAAAACCAAATGGGAAGCAACCAGATGTCGGAAAAGCGGACGAGAGGAAAGGAAAAAAAACGCATTCAGTCATGACGTGTTGCTGCCGCCGATGTTGTTGTTGCTGGTGCGCTATTATTGTTGCTTTTGTTTTTTTTTTTTTTCTGTTGCCACCACTGACACACTGACTGTGGCAGCAAGTGTTGCATGTGTGTGGTTGTTGTTGCCGCAAAAATTTGTTGACCATGAACGTGAAAAATCAGTAAAGTGAAACATAATTGATTCAGGAAGGAAACTGCCGTAACTGGTTTTCGTTGTTATTGTCGTTGGTGGTGCAGTTGCAGTTGCACTTGCAACTTTGCATTTGGGTGTCGTAACAGAGAAAAGCTTTTTAAATGATTTTTTGTATATTGTTTCCATTTTTTTTTTTTTGTAAATTTTATTTTATTTTTATTTTATTCGCTTTTCCGATGAGTGAAATTTTTCCTGTTGCTTGTTGTTGAACGTTTCTGGTCTATTAAAGAAAACAACAAGGAGTTGCCCCTGTCAAAGCAGCAACAAGATTTTTGTTATACCCTTGCACAGGGTATTTAACGTTTTATCAAATAAATGTAACAGACAAAAGATAATGTTAATATATGTGGGTTTCATATTTAAATCTTCATTTATGTGTCATGCAAATAACAAATTTTTCTAAATTTTTTCTCTTTTATATAGAACTAAAATGTTTGTTTATCGAACAGTTTTCATAGAAACTTTAAAAATTTAAGAAATATCTAAATATAAGTAGAACAGTTATCTTAAAAACAATAATTCGAAAATTTATGTACAGTTGTTTTTTGACTAAAAAATATATAAAATTAGCATTGTTTGTGAATTCTACAGATAATGAACTGAAGAGATATGTAAACTTCCTCACATTTGAAACATAAATTGACTAAAATTTTTAAAATTTATATTAAGCACTGTAGGTATGGTTTTTACACAAGGGTATTTGGATTTCGTTATGCCAAGGAAGGGTTTTTCTCTTTTCATTTATTTATTTTTGTTTTTGTTGGACTTGACATTCGCTTTGGCTGCTGCTGATATGTTGATGACAGTTTTGTGTCAACGCCAGCGATGCGCTAAAAGGAAGTGGAGAAATCTGAGATATGTGGTCAGTGCCAAGTCAATTTAGGTAAAAGAAAAACAAAGGAAAAATTATATGGAAAAATGCAACAAAAAAAAAACGAAATATACAAAAAAAAAAAGGAAAAGCTTTTCAAATGACAATTCGCAAAGATTTTTAAATGATTGTAATGAAAAATATCAGAAAATAAAAAATATATGTTTTGCTATTTAATTCAATAGATTTTTGTATTATAATAGGAGTATGGATCTAATCTACAATTTCATTATATGTATATTATTGTTTAAAATTGAAATTTAATTACCATTAAAATAAATTGGGGGATAAAAACTTGGAAAAAGAAATAAAATAGATTTGCATAAGTATTATACATATGTACCTATAAGCAATATTTGGAACAGTATAACAGTCTAAAAATAGTATATTCACAGTATAACACTGATATAAAAGCAATAATATCTACATATATGTAATGTATAACAGTCGTATTTAAATACATACCACAACATTTATATCAAAGTTGTATAACAGTTTTGGTACAATGTATAACAGTGCATAGTATAACTTGAGTACTATCTAAAATATCTCATATCTTAGATATAACATGAATATAATTTACTTAGAGGACGACATAAGTCCTTCTATGGGTCCGAATATATATTCCATATAGATAGAGTCTAGGTCGATCTTTGCCTTACTATATATCGACAGATATGTATGAGTCCCAGAATAGGGATAAGCTTTCTAGATATTTTTAGATATAATTTTAGATCTATTAACAATTATAAATATATATTTATAATTTTCTTTTTTTTGCAATAATCCGTATTTATTTAATATCCGTACAACTTTGTTCTTAATTGGCTTTAAGTAGTCCTCCCGCCTTTATTTAGTTTCTAATTAATGTTCTTATTCTGATTTCAGAATAAAAATTGCATTTCCATAACATATTTATCGTAAAAGCAATCTAAAAACAAAAGACTAAGGCAACAAACTTGCTAGAAAACTCCAATTTTAATTCGTTTTCTTCTCTTTTTGTTGTTGTTGTTGTTGTTTTGCTAAGCCTGAGCGAAAGTTATCTTTGTGCAAAATAGAAACAAAAAAATAAAAATAAAATTATTTTGATTGATTACCAACTTTCTACTCCTACGGAGAGGAGCGATGATAATATCGGGGCAATTTTCAAATTGATTCTGATTAGAGGCCTGAAGAAAATTGTGTGCTGCCAGAGCGAAAGCAGAACATTTGTAGCCGGTTGCCATGTATCACACACACACACGCACACACAGACAGACCGTACAGATCCTAAAAACGCCGCCTGGTCCCCCCTTAACTTTTCTATCTCTTTGTATTTCTCTCTAGTTGATATGTTGCCAATGTTAATGAACTTTACATGCATAAATTACAGCAACAACAACAACAGCAGCAGCAGCAGCACCACCACCAATAGCAACCACATCCGCCTAGGCTCTGCACACTTTATGCTTCGTTTTGTTTTTGCATATAAAAAAAAACAAATGTGGCACAACGACTGCGGGCCCGCCTGACATTGGTGCATGCCACATGGGGGCTATTGTTGGCTACTGCTCTTACCTAATGATCTAAATGCTCATACGCCGCGTGTGTTTTTTCTTTAAATAAAATCAGCTGTTTTTACTTCATTCATTCTCTTAGATGAAGCACTCTTTCTGCACTCTCTTTCGATCATACTCTTTCTTTGGCTCTCTTTAATTCAAACGGTTTGAGTGACTTTTTGATCCAACATGTTTGAGATAATTGATGGGGGGTGGGGGGCGTGGAGGCATATTGCCAGTTGCTGTTTGTTGTTTGCTGCTGCTGCTGCTCTTATCATTCGGCAGTCAGCTTTGGCTCTGATAAGACGTGCGGCTGCAACCTGCAACTTGAGCCAAAAACATAAAACGAAAGAAAAACAAAAAAAAAAAAAAGACGAAAAAAATGAAAAACAAATACAAATACAAAATAAAACGACAACAAATGTATGCCAAATCAAGTTTATTGAACTCGGCTTTTGACGACAGCAACAACTGAAACTGCCAGCCTCCACAAGCAGCAACAGGACACTGTAGCAACATGGCATCCTGTAATGGGTTTCCCCGGGGTTTTTGATTTTTTTTTTTGTTTTGTTGCTTTTGTTGTTGTAACAACGACTCTGTTGACGTCGCTGCTGACTTCGTGGCAGTCAGGTGGCGCTGCTTACGTTCGCTTGCTATTGCTGGTTGCTGGCTGCTGTTGCCGCTGCTGCTGTCGCTGGTAGTTGCGAGTTCAATGACATTTCACCTACTTGTATTCAAATTTAATTCGAATTTAAATGAACTGAAATAAATTAAACCAAATATAAAATAATTAAAACAAATATGGAAAATAAAACTATTTTATAAAAAAAATTACTAAAAAATCTAAAATAAAATATTTTATTCAAAATAATTTAAATGAAATGCCAACAAAGTTAATTCAACTATTAGATTATGTTCATGCTATATTAGATTTTTGATATAACTGATTTGATTTGTCACTGGATCTATATCATATGTAGCTTAGATAGAAATTCCATAGATACAGAAATCAGAATCTAAACTTTAATATATCATTATACTAAGTTATTGTTAGACTTATAAAAAGGAAAGATAATACAAAAATCCCAGATATGATTTCTATATTTTTTATCAACATTATCTTGATATAGAAATGATATGCAGGCCAATTAAGGTTGTGCCACGAATTTGAGAATTAAAATCAAACCTCTTGATCTTTTGCAGATATGTTTTATGTAGATTATTTGTTAAACTAATAAGAAATATATATGGATTAACGACTTTCACTGAAAACTTATTAATTAAAGAAATTGCCGATGAATATCACAAGTGGATTATTGATGGAATGACAATTATTATCGAGATGACAATATTGCAGTTGTAACAGGAGATGGGAGAATTCATTTAGTAATTGGTGTCAATATGTAATATGCAATAATATTTATAAAAATTTAAAATTTATCATACTTTTACTTTCAAGATACAAATGCTGATTTTTATGATATGTTTAGCATAAGATAGATATACTATATATATATATATACATACATATATATCCATATATTATGTGTGTATGTATATATTCATTTTGTTTTACTGGCAAACAGAGAAAAAAAAGCGCCAGGCAAATTTTTCAAGCCAAACTTTCTAAAGTGTGAAAAAGTACAAGCCCCCCCACTCCAATCCGTCCCCTGTCCCCTTCCTCCTATCCACCCATTAAAATTAAACAAGAACTCACAGCTCGTAAAGTTTTTTTTTTTTTTTTTTCCGTGCGGCCGCTGCTGCCACTGCAGATTCTGCGCTCAATGGAAAGAAATTTTTACGGCCTATGCGAAGAAACGTCGCTGCCGCTGCCGCTGCCACCGCTGCTGCTGCCGTTACCCGTTGCCATTGTTCAAGCTTCAGCTGGAGGGCCCGTCTACGATTTTCGAAGTTGCCCCCCTCTAAGTGTCTCTTTTTTTGAGTTTTATATATGTATGTATGTATATATTTTTTTTTGGTATTTTTTGGGGGCAATTAAAAAGTTGTCGAGCTGCGTTGTCGATTGTCAGTTGCGGCAAAAAAGACGAAACCAAAAATTTACCGTTGGCCCAGCTGTTTTTTAGGCCTATTCAAAAAAAAAAAAAAAGTTTGCATTAAAACTGCGGTAAATTATCATACGGATGATGGGAACGGAATACGGCAATTGCAGTTAAAATTTAATTTATTTGCTCAGTACACACACACACATGTAAATATATGAAACACATACACACACACACACATTTAGGCAATCAAACACACAGATACAAGTCGAGAAAGAGAGAAAATATTGCAAAAAATTTCTCTTCCTTGTACGCTTTAAAGCGTTCAGAGCGAAAGCCTCATCATGACCTACCTTCAGTCGTAAATTGTATTTATTGAATTGAAATATGCAAAAATTTATATCGTTTCATCCAAAAGAATGAAATGTATACAAACATACCATATAATAATTCGAGTCAAAAGAATATAGTTTATTAGGAATCTTTGAAAAAAAAGCGTAGATAAGAAAAACTAAATAAACAAAAATAATAATATTGAAAATAATTCTTACATATGTATAAATATAATAGACAGGGCAGAAAGTATTTAAAAACACATCTAATTCTTATCTATCGAAAATATATTTTTATTTTTAATAATACTTTAAAAGAATTAAATCCTAGCTTTTAATATGAACTGAAATATGAACAAACCAGCTATAAAATAATTAAAATAAATATACTTAGTATATTAAACTCTTTTACAAAAAATGAAAAAATAAATCAAAATTATTAATATTATTGTGTGCTAGAACATATTGTTTAGAAGTGAATAAAACATAATTTTTGCTTGTATTTAATGGATTTTCAATAATTATAATATATAGTATAGAACTGTAATAGAAATGTTAACCAATTTATTTAAAGACTTGAACTTTAAATTGTGTTTAGATGGTTATATTTTTGCATATTTAGTTTATTTTATCCATATATTTATATATGTATATCGTATATGCATATTTATTTTATAAATATATATGGGAACGAAAGTCATACAAAAACAAAAAAAATACACCAATCGCTGTTGTTGTTGTTGCTGTGTGCACATATTCATATTTAACAACTTTCGGAGATGCTTTCACTTCCATGCCAACAATTTGGCAGCTGTTCACTGACTTCTTCTCTTCCGTATAAAGAGAAGGCAACAACAGCACCACCACCAACAACACCACTAACAACAACAACAACAACAACATTAAGTTGCATTTGCATCCGTGTGTTTGAGTTGAAGTTGAAATTTTTGTTCAATTGTTTACTCGAAATACATACTTTAACTGATAATCAAGTGTGTCCAAAAACTGAGAAAAAGAGAGAGAGAGAGATGCAATTAAAAAACTTGACAAGAAGGGGGATTTTCTTTCATTCAACCACTCATCTCTCCTCCGCCCCCGGCCGTCCCACAATCTTTCCCACACACTACTAATCGCTTTGTCAATTGATAAGTGCATAACCCTCCACTTCCCCGCAAATTAGGCCACTCACCGTGTTCGCTAATTAATAGATAAATGAGATAAAACAAATTGAACAATTTGATGAAGGAAGGAAGAGGCAAAGTTAGTGAAGGAAAGAAAAAAGAAAAAAAAAGTTAAAAGAGCCAAAGTTATAAATGTTTGCGAGGGTTTCTCAACAAGTAAATTGTATGATAGTTCCATTTGTTAACCGAAATAGATACCTGGAAACGGGAAAATTTATTAAATAATAAAATGGTTAATACTTTTTGAATTAGTAAAATTCTCAATGCAATCAGTAAAAAACAAGTGGTTTAATTTTTTAAAAAATTAATTAATTAGAGTAATATTTGTAATTTTTGCTTATGAAATCATTCAATTTTTAACTTAAGGTATAAATTATAGGTTTATAGATATAGATAACTATAAACTACATAGTCTTATGTATTCAATTATATTGATAATTATTGAAATCTTAAGGTTAATCAACAAATTTATACAAAATGTAATGTATATTTTTAGAATAAAATATTTTTCAATTATTGACTGGAATATCTAAGAGGATTTTCATCGATGGATCTATGTAAAATTGCAGACTTGTAGATCATCTCATTTCTTTTGCGGTACACCTCGCCGCTTGATCATTAGCATAAATAATGGTGAAAAATGAAGCAAACATACACACACACACACCCATACACAAGCACATACACTGGCACAGACCTCGCAACGATCTGTGTGCGTGTGTGTGTGTGTGTGTGTGCGTGTGTGTGTGTGTGTGTGTTTACAACACACATTTCAAAAGTCGGTGACTGTGGCACTGAGTTAGTAGTGCGTTAAGTCAACGAACGCTGTCGCGCAGACGCCAACAGAGAAGCGGCCACAACGACAGCAGCAGTAGCGACAGCGACGCTTGAAATCCATCAGAGATTGGGAACTGAAAGAGGTGGAAAGGGGCCAAAAAAAATGGGGGAGGCCTGTGGTGGGGAGGGACAGAGATGGTAAAACGTCGACGTCAACGATGACGGTGACGGCGACAATGGCTGCGACTGCGACTGCGGCGACGATGTCATCGCAATGCAAACGCATTTACAATTTGGTTGAATTATTTTTTATTAAATTTTTTTTTTCGGTTTTTTTTTTTGTGGCTTTCACAAACGTTGCACGTTGCCGCTGCTTTACTACCGCCGCAGTTGGAGCTGGCGTATGGTTTATTTATTTATTTTTATTATTATTATTTTCATTTTTTTTATTTTTTTTTGGCAAACTTTGTTGAAGTTTATTGAACTTTTCACTGTTCTCAAGACGTTGAGGTTGTGTGTCTCAGCTGGTTCCGTCATCATCGTCATTACCATCTTCATAATGATGATCCAAGCACGAGACTTTCTCCGCAATCGTCATCAATTTGTATACCCTGTAAAAAAAGGAATGTTGAATGGGTATATTTATCCTGTACTTACATATATAAAGTGAATATATACAGATAAATATAATAGAACAACGAAACTTTGTTTCTCTACTCTTAAATAATAAGAAGCATTTAATTGAAAAGGAACTGAATCAGAATACATATTGCACCGCTTCCACCATCTTCCCCACCCTTTAATTTAAAAGGGAATATCTCTCACTCCATGCTAATATAACGGATAATATTATTGGCCAAAAAGCTAATTTCAATTCAAGAGTTAAGGAAGGAGTATTTGATATTATTAAGTGTGTTAATATAAACCCCTTCTGGGTAAAGGGTATCGCAAAGTCGTCTCTCGATTCGACTATTTTTTTTTTGTCTTAATATTGATCTGGTCTGGTTCGGCGGCCAATGATTTCTTATTATCATTATCAGTAGAACTATAGAAGATTGACGCTGTAAAGAGGGGAATCTTTAGATGGAGTATTTAAATATATTCTAACTTTTTCTGTAAACCAATGATCTGGGTCTTTGGGATTAAAACATTCGGATCTATATTGGTTTTGATTATACATAGGTATATTCTTGCAATTCCAATCAAGAAATATCCAATTTTGACATGTATTTAATTAATAATAATATTTTTCTTTACATTGAAAGCATTTAAGCATTGAAAATCTGTGAATCTTACAATGCTTTAACTAAATCTTAATTTCAATAAGTTGCTTATCTGTTCTATAAGTGATAAAAATTAAATAATAAAAAAATTAAAAAATATTTATTGAGCATTTGTTTATTTATTTTAAATTATCACAAATGCTTCCAGATTCATCAATCATATTAAATGACCTTCTCTTCTATATACATACATAGTCAGTCAACTCTTATAGATGATGGGCCCGAGCTATGTATATTTCTGATATTCTTTGTATATTTTTATTTTTTTTTTGACAATTGCTTTTGAAAATGTTCATGTTGAGAAATATAGGCCAATTTAATATACTTTCATATCTACTATATGTATGTATGTTATCTTGTTGTGATGTGCAATCCTCTTGAGAAAAAAAACAAAAATCTTGATAACAATCTGAATTGATCTAAATTGTTCCAATTTTATGTTTTATTTGTTTCTTATCGAAATAAATACATTTTTGTTTTATATTGAGTATATACTCTTTATACTTATACTCTAGACTTTATATTTGTATCTCTAGAAAAATGCTTTAAATTCTTTTAAAATAAAATAAAGAAAAAGTGTTTTTTAACAATATTCTGTAAATTAATTTTTGGCCATTCTAAATTAAAGTCACAATATTTTAGAAATTATAAAGAGTATATAGAAACTTTAGTTAGCTTAGCTTTTTCATTGATATTTTTTGTTTAAGTACTATATAGTATTGGGTTATCGCTGTCTCCATATAGATTTTGGATCTGGAAAACAGCCTGAGAGACATTTGTTTCATGGGTAAATATTTAAGCAAACTGTGCGAAAAGATATAAAACATATTGATGTCTGCCCCCCACGTGATCAAGGCTGGGGGAAGAGGCTAATTAATTTATGGGAATAACATTCCCATACAGAAAGAAAAGACCGAAAGTGTGCAAAATATATATATGTATACATATACATACATATATCTACATATAAACCTTTAAAAAAAAGGCAAAAGAAAAATGAAAAACGAAACAGAAAAACAACAGAAGAGTTTTCAATGTGTTTTTGTTTTGTTTGCTCCTTTTAATCCCCTTGCAAAAAAGGGTATATTTACTTTGCCTAAAAATTCGCAACATTTAGAAGGTAAAATTTTTCAATATATAAAGTATATATTGTCTTGATCAGCTGAATTAATGTAGCTTTGTCTGTCTGTCTATCTGTATCAACGGCATCTCCTTTGAGAGTATTAAAGTCATTGTTTATCTCGGAATTCTCTTAATCAGACGACTATATCATATTGCTTCCATAGGAACGATTAGTCGAAAACATTGAAAATATTTTCAATATGAAAAACTTTTTGTTTTTCAAGCAATAAACTTTGTTTTTACTAGTTTTATATACTTCTTAAGGTTTACGCAAAAATTGATAGATAGATAGATCATAGATCAAACATACAAACATTTAGTAAATTGAGTCTAGGCTCATCTAAAATTAATTTGATTTATTTAACTCTTGCCTTTGATTGTTAAATGAAATGTTCAAAGAAAGTGAAAAGTGCAAGGGTATACAAACGTCGGTTATTACGGTCTTCTGGCTATTTCTGCATGTGCACGTTGCAAGTACACGTTAGATGCATTTAGCTGAAAGCTTTCAGTGTCGCTGACAAAACAGAAAAATAAAACGTATGCAAAATATAAAAAAACAAAGTCGCGCATTGACATTGGATCCGAAACTGAATCGATTGAATCTTTCTGTTGCACCTGGTACGCGCCTGTTAACAGAAACGTGGAAGACGAGATGGTTAGGAAGGGTAAGGGGAAAGTGGAGTCTGATTTTGTGTTTTTTGTTAAAAGGTTCTCAAACTCTGTCGCTTTTTTTGTTTTGTTTTTATCCCTCCAAATATATATCTAGAATATGCAATATACAATATTATTGTAAACCAGAGCAAAAGTTGGCAATGACTAAGTTTATATATATTTCACATAATATATATATGTATATAAATATATTTAAATACATGTTTAAACATATATCTGCTTACATAAATGTGGCTACAATGCCACATTGATTGTTCATCATCGTTACAAAAATAACTTTTGAATATCAATTTCAAACTATTGAATTGTAACATCTTTGGCTATGTTAATTTTGTGTTTCTTTTTCTTTGTTTTTTTTTTTCTCAACCAGTCAGTCTTGAGGAAACACATCATATATTATTTAAATATTTATATGGAAATGGCGGAAAATGTTTGAATAAATTTAATATTTAGTTTCTAGGACCCATAACATTTAACGAATTCAGGTTATATTTAAAAACTCATCTTTCGTAGGAAGTAATTTGATCATCTTTTGAATGCTTTTAAATAACTTTATCTTGTTTGAACAACCTCAGTAAAAATTCCAAAAACACTTTCATAAAAAACGCTTATAAAATTTGAATGGCAATTTATTTGGTAAATTAATAAAAGAAAATTGATTGATTAAGGTTTATTTCTTATGGAATCCCTATATGATGTTGTGATTCAAAATATCTCTTCAAACATTTTTTTATTTATAATAGAGTTAAAAAATTTATTTTTATAAAAATTTTTCTCATAAATAGATCATTGTTTGATGCCTCAATTGGCAAAAAAACCTTTTTTCTCTGGTATAAATTCGGTTTTCTGTAAGGAAATAGATTATTGTATTTAGAGTTTTGTTGTAGTTCTGTTTAAATTTTTCCTAGTACATTTTCTGTCCTTTTATTTTAGAGTCGATATGCGTAAAAGGTTTACAGAAAACCAAACTAAGAGACGCAATCACAAACACTTAAAATGAAGTGCAAAAGTTGCATAAGTGGGACAATCGTCTGTTGGCCATACCTTAAAAGTACATATAAACATAGAGGATAAGGGGGGATGGGACTGGGTCGAAGGGGATATACATAAATATAACTGATGCGGTAATAATCCTATTTACATAAAGCCAATTTTTTTTCGTCTTTGCTGTTGTTCAATCTTGTAGGCGGTACAAATTCTCAGGCCGATCTCGATTGCGATGTGCCTGTGTTACGCCAGACAATGATTGGATAAGTCTCCCCCGTCCGCATCCGAATTAAAATCCGAATCGGAGAGTCCGAGTCCGAGTCCGAGTTCGAGTTCGATGGCAATCAGCTGTTGACGTTGACTAAGTGATTATTCGGCTGAATGACTGACTTTTGAGTATCGTTACACGCAAATACAAAGAAACACAAAAAAAAAAAAAAATCCAAGTGTAAAAAAAATTTCACCGGGCTTTTTTTTTTTTTTTTTAGTTTTTACGACCGCTGCACGTTCAAGGGCCTTACGTAAAAACCAATTTAACAATAATGAAACCAACCCGTGTAGTTTTTTTTTTTTACTTTTTTGGTGTGATCGTGTTTGTGTGTTGATTGTCGCATATTGTCCACGCGTACCTGTTACCTGTACCTCCCCCGCCCCAGTTTCAGATCAACGGCCGGGCATTAAAAATTGAAATTAAATTATAGTTTGAATGATTTTAAAATTCAGTTTTTTCCATGTTTTGCATAATAAAAATGCCTACCAAAATTCAAAAAAGACAGATAAAATACAAAAAAAAAAAACGAAATAATCGGTTCAAAATTAATGTAACTGGCGCTTAAAAATGCGCCTGCTGTTGTTGCCCTTTAATGAAATGGGGTATATTGGCTAACAGTTAATTTTAAACAGAAATTTTATAGCATTTAAAATTGAATTGTTGCATATTTATTTCGTATATATATTTAAGGAATTATAATTAATTTACAATACAGAAGGATCTGATTTGAAAAATTCATATTGTATTACATAAATATTACGTTTAACTAACTTTAAATAATTAAATTTAATTATTTTATATTATTATAATTAATATCGAAATTATGATACGATGTTGTAGTAAAAATCATTCTCTGCACTATTTTCGATAAAGATAATCTATCAAACTTCTTAGATATTTTAATTATACATATAAAAAAAGAGTTTAAAGAGTATTTAAATTATTGTTTCTGGTTACTATACGAATTTACTTTATCTTTTGGACGCTCACTTATGGGCAGATTGTGACATGCTTTTAGGGTCGGTGGGTCTTTAGGCAATATTTCTACTTTGCATAAGTAGAAATCTTTTTTTCGATAGTTATTTTTTTTTTTTTTTTGGATATTTGCATTTCTTTGCCATTGCGGTCATTAATTTTATTTATTTTGGGTTTTTAAATCAAAAAAGAAAAAAAGATCTGTTAGTTAAATTAAGGATTATCGAAAAAAAGATACCCTGTAGCAGAAAGTTATGCAACTATAATACTTATTCAATTTAAAGATTTTACTCCCTTTTTAGCTAGAAACTGATTTGACTGAAACATAAATTATTAATTCTCATTTCGATAGTCCTCCAATGATCTAAATGTCCAAGGAAGGCTTCATCGTCAGTTACGTAGGCTTCCCCAAACTTAATATACCCTTTTAACCCTATTGGGCTAGAGGGTATAGAAACAGGTTGGATCTCTCGAAGTGTGTTTGCTGTTGTTTGTCCGCTGTTGGTTTGGTTGGGTTTGGAGCGGTGTCAACATTCATAATTTGTCATCGAATGCGTTTGTAATTTGAAGTGATTAAGCATTTTTCAGTTTGGTTTGCTTTTCAGCCCACTTTTTTTTTTTTAGTTTTTTTTTCTGATTTTTTAATTTTTATTTATTTTTTTTCTTTTATTTTTGATTTTTTGGTTGAGTTTTATTTTATTTTTATTGAGGGGCTTCGCACTTTCTCCAATTAAAATTAAATTAAATAATCGTTTTTTTTTCATATGGAATATGCATATAAGAGTGTGTGTGTGTGTGTGTGTGTGGGGAGTCTTAGTCCCGATTGGTATCGAAAGTTCGTTAAGAAGACCTTTTGTTTTTAGTTTTTTATTTGTTTGGTAAAAGATGTACCATTTGCTTTAGGAATCATTTGGATTATATTATAAATGTATTTGAAAATGGAAACATTAGACTTGTTTTCTAAATTGAAGGACTTGCATTTTTAATACGCGAAAACTTTAAGTATTTTTAAATATTTAAGGATATTTCTTGATAATAAGCCTGAACTATATTCATTTTATATTGGTAAACTTTTTTTTTATATATTTGTTGATTCTAATAATAAGTTTTCAATTGAAATTGCATTTAAATTCTTTAAACTTTCTTCAGGACTTGCAAGTAATTCATTAATTCGGTTATTGGAATATTATTCTAACACTTTTCAGCACCAGATATATCTTCTATATATATTTCTATTATTGCAATTTTTAATGATTTTACATCATTCTCCTGAATTTGAACTCACTCCAGTTGGATAAGGTCAATGAATTGTCCATTACGATCATGGCCATATTACTTTCTGTTTCGTTCTTGCTCAACTGGAATGTTTAATTGTGTGATTTACAAATTCATATGGATAAGGGGAATCACATTACGAGTTAATTGCACTTTTACCTAGTTTTGGTATTACCATATAAGACAACTCAATAAACTCTCTCTCTCAGACACTCAGTCTCTCTTAAATGAGTTAATTTTATCAATTAGAAGTATTTTTTTTTTTGGAGGAAAAGGAAACGAATATTCACTCTAGTTAAATCCTATTATGAATGTGTGTGTGTGTGTGTGTGTCGTTTTAGCTCTGTCAATGAAACACAGAGTAGCAGCTTGGCATGTATGTATATTCATATCTGTGTGTGAATGTATATATATATACATACTAGCATAGCAGCAAGCACAAGTTGAATAAACTTTGCAAAGAGTGTGGATAAAAATTAAGCGCTTGAATTATCGTTTTGAAGGCCATTTTCGAGTATATATGAAAATGATCAGCGAACGAGGCTAGGCATGCGCAATAGTGGAGAGACCCAAGACCCCTCTTACCTACCTATCCCCCATACACACACACACACACACACACACACACACACACATAGAGACATACCTCCCCCTTGTTGTCAGCCCCTTTATTAATCGAAGCTGAAAAGCCAAGTCTGAGACGGAGATGAAACGCCAACGCAAAAGTGTTATGGGAAAGGGGAAGGGTGGAGTGGTAGCGTGGAATGAAGCATGGTTAAAATTGTGGATGCGAGGTGAGGTGGGGCGGGGCTCAAAGTGCAAAAGTTCAATAAACTAAAAAAGTGTCTTTTAAAACAGGTAAACACACACACACAAACACACACATTTAAACACAACAACCCATACATACATACATATATACATATGTACTGTAGCTGTTGTTGTTGCTGTCGGTGCTGTTGCTGCTGCTGGCGATGCTTGTACTGCAGTTGAGGTGTAAAACAAAATGCAGTTCTTGCCAAGCAAGCTGACAGTCAACAGCAGCTACAGCTACTATATATATATACCTTTATATATATATATATATATATATATATATATATGCGAGTCAGTCAAGCGATACGATATTCAAATTGCCATCGCCATCTTTATCTCGATCTCAATCTCGATTTCAATCTATATCACAAAATCTCACTCAAAATTGAATTCTGCATGCGAAACGCATCCATTGTAATTATACGACTTAGGTTTATTTATGGGGCGTGGCAAAAATGTCAATATATTTCAAATTTAACCTTTTCTTTTGCTAAACAAATAAATATTCTAATCAGTAAAATATAAATCAATTTGTTAAATGAATATCATATCCAAAAAACCATAAAATTGTTGGATAATTTGAAAGAGTTTCTATCTTTAATAATTTCCAAAAATATATTTCATTTTTTTTAACTTTAATTTGAGTAAATTGAATAACAATTTTCTGGTGGAATTTTTAGAATTTTAGAATTAATAATGTCTTAAAGCGGTTTCCTTACATTATTAAATTTTTCTTAAAATATATAATGTAATAAATGTTTTTTTTTTACTATTTGTGTGAAATATATATAAAATATTTTCAATTAGTTTTCGTCATACATTTTGATTCTATTTCTTTTATATGCCCCTATTTTTTTTATTTTTATTTTTTTTTTTTTGAAAATGTTTATAAAGTGTAAAGCAATCAACCTGAAAACAATGAAATGGATCTTCCCAAGCTAACATCAACCTACTTACTTACCTTACATAGAAAGCCGCTCAAAGTAAAAGCAGATTCTCGCATAGAATCAAAATCAGCTGGCCGACAAAAACGAAAGCTAAAGTTCAAAAACCTTTTCAAGTTGCATACAAAAAAAAAAAAAAAAAAAAATAATAAAAAAACCACAAAACCTCAAGATTCTTTTTTAACACAATGAAGGTTCATCATCATCGTCATCATCATTATGGTAAAGCATTTCCCTTGGCGAGAGCGAGAAAGTTTCGATACGAATTCGATTGGTCAACGTTCAGTATATTATAAATGTGAATTCGAAAACTAAAAAAAAAAAAAATAAAAAAAATTGAGCTGACATGAAGTTTGAAGTAGATCAAGATCGAGTTAAAATTAAATAGGTTGATTCTGTGCAGAAAGCGCATAAGATAAGTAAGTAAGTAATCTTAGCAATTGCAATTATCCACTGATAGTGATCAGCTCCTCTATATACATATTTATATGTATTTGTGTATTGGTAGTATACTATAAAGTCAATGACTTCAAGGGAATAAATGAGAACTAAACGAATATTGAAAAATAAGGGGCTGATATCTTAAATCAATGAAACCAGAAATAATTCGAATATATCTATAAGTTTGTTCCCATTTAAATTTGACCTAAAGCCAAAAAAAAAAAAGTTAAAAAATAGAGCATCCATAAAAAAAAATGCTTTCATATTTAAAACTTTTTCCCTACCAGACGAAATGAACAAGCGAGAGTTGCTAATGATGACGTTTTTTTTTCTCTTCATCTTATACCCTCAAACTTCAGCAAGATGGGGTATATTGGTACAAGGATTATCAAAAGAAAAACAAAATAATAATTATCCTCGACTATTGTTTTAATTGTTAAGAAGTAATCATAAAAAGAACTTTGGCTAATGGGTGAATGCATTTCATATTGAAGCAGCTGCAGAAGGGAATTTTATTATTGCCATTTGTCTAAGGTATCAATAAGTTTATGCCTTAAAAATTAAACTATGAAACGTTGTCGTTGGACTGAGTTGTTCAGAAAAGGGAAGGGTTGGCCAGAGAAAGAGGGTAAGGGGCACGTACACCCAAATGCGGCTTTCTAATTGACCAGCTGAGTTGAGTTGCTGGGCTGGAGCAGCTGATTAGAAGTTGGCAAAAGCAGCAACGGCAACGGCAACAGCAACAGCAGCAACAACTGCGGCAGCAACATCAAGAGTAGCAGCAGCAGCAGCAACAGCAGCAACATAGCTGCGACGCCAATTGAGGCGACCGCAAAGTGACAGAGACGAGTTTTTCGGAGGAGTTCGTTGACCGTTGGAAGTTAAAATTTAGTTTTTAATTAAGCCAAATACATATTACTTTCTGGCTCTCTCTCTTGCCATCTCTTTCTCAGTTTTCTTTCTCTGGGTCTAGCTACTGATGCGCTCCCTCAATCAGCTGTTTGCACCAGCTGTTCTAAGCGTTTTGACTTTTTTTTTTCCATATGAGCTGCTGCCGGTGCTTCCGCTTCGTTCATTGCCTTCGTTTTCGTTTCAAGAGATCAATGAACGATACAAAAGAAACAAAACAAAAGTAAAATAAAAAAAAAATGTTTTATTATTATTATTATTTTTTTTTTTGACAAATCAAAAGTTGATTTTGATTTTATTTTTCTCCTATTTTTAGCCGTTTAGATATTTTTGGCACGCTTCCGGTGCCGATGACCTTTTCCTCCCCTCTCTGAAATATTTCAATTTGTATGCGAATTTTATGGGTTTTTTTTTTATAAAAAATTAATTTTTTTTTTTTGCTGGATTGGGAGGGTTCGGGTGAGGTTGCTTGAGGTTGACAAACTTTGACTGAGATCAGCTGTTAAGTTGTTGTTATGTAATTTGATCAAAGTTTATTGACTGTGGAATGATGAAAGTTTTACGACCCTCGACCTGCTTCCACCCACACCTCATCCCCCACTTTTTCCACACTCCCTCCTCTATCACAAACAAAAAAGAAAAAAGTCAACGTGAAAGTTAATCGAAATATTAACAGCAAAGCCAAAAAAAAAAAAAAAAACCGAAAAATTCATTGAATTTTGTTCAAAAGTTTATTGGCTTTTGATCCCCACGCATTATTATTGGGGTGGGTAATGGTTGTTGTTGTGTTTACGTAACGGTATCAACAGGAAGTTGTCTCGGTTACAGCTTCCAGTTATTTTTGTAAACTTTTTCGTTTTTAATTTTTACTTCTCTTTCTGATTTGTGTGGGGTCGGTCGTTGCTGCCACCTGACGGGAAAAGCACGTGCTGCATTTAAAATATGAAATTTATTAGACTTTTTTATACCCTTAGTCGTGAGAAAGGAATATATTTATGAACATATATATTTCCATCTGTATATAGTATTTATTTATATTCTTGATCAGCATATCAAGCTATAGACTGATATGGCCAACGCAAGTCTATTTTGAAATCTGTTGAAACATCTCTGTCTTTCTTCTTTTTTTATTGTTCAAGATTAAAATCAGCATGGATCAAGCGACTATATAATAATTTTAATATTATTGAATGTTTGAAACATTATTCAGTCAGTTTTTAATATTTCTTTTCCCCTAGAAATCTAATTCAAAACTAAATTTATTATTTATCATTTTTGTAAGTTTAGTAAACATTTTTAAGACTTCGACTTTAGAAATTCTTTGCTATTTACAGAATATGTATATTTGCATTAGGTTACATAAGTTTTAGAGAAAATTTATTGATTAATTTATAAGTATAGAAATTGTAATTTTTTAATTTAATTAATGATAAGTTAATTGATTGTGGTTCATTGTGATCCCGGTAATTGCTGTGGGATTCTAAATATCTTGGAAAGTATTTCAATTTAAAGTGTTTCTCCATCAAGTTTGCTTTCGATTGAAGTCTTTCGTTTTAGCCCAGACGGCAATATATTTTCCACATAACTGTGTTTTTATATAAATGATTATTTGAATTATTTTTTGCTTTTTTTTGTCAATTGAGAATTGAATTCAATAGAATTGAATCACAGAATTCTTTTTTTTTCGGTTTTTTTGGTTTTTATTTTATCTTCATATCCATTAAATGTGTGTTGCCAACGCAGGCAGCCTGGCAGTAGACCTCTTGGCCCTCTCCCCATCTTCCCGTCTTTAAGTTTTCTGGTTTGACAGCTGCTTCTTGGGCAGAGAGTGACTGAGTGAGTGCGAGAGATGGCGAGAGCAAGATAGACATACACATATTGAGAGCAAAAGAGAGAGGGAGATAGAGAGAAAGAGCGAGAGAGAGAGAGAGAGAGAGGGACACTCACGGGCGAACATTTATTGGTAGTAGTCGTCGTCGTCATCGTCATCGTCGTTGTCGTCGTCGCACACATTTTGCCTTTGTATATGTAGGTCTACGTCCGATTTTACTTTCACTTTTAAAGGTTTACGAACTTTTCTGTTTACAAGTCAAAATGCTGCTACCGGCAACAGCAACGGCAACAGCAACAGCAGCAGCAGCAGCAACAACAACAACAACAACACCACCAACAACATGCGAACATCGACGTCGACTTCAAATGTTTGAGAGAGCGAGAGCATGAGACAGAGAGAGCGAGAGGAAATTTTTGTTGTTTTGTATATAATTTACCTTGAGTCAGGAAGTGACTTTCAGCGTAACTTCCTTGACATTGAGGCAAGGATTGCCTCGGAAGTGACAGCAGCAGTAGCAGCAAAAACTTGGACTGCGGCAGTAGCCGCAGTAGCAGCAGCAACAGCAACATGAAGTTCGATCGACGATCTCTGAGTTGGTATGTGTGTTGTGTGTGTGCGCTTTTGCCTGTGTGTGCGTGTGCCAATGCTGTTTTTTTTCTTTTTTTTTTTTTTTTTTTTAGTCGGTCGGTCATTGACCGTTTACAACTGAGACGCATTGACGCCGCTGCCATTGGCATGGTCGACGTTATGGCTTGCAGTTGCTGCCATTGTTGGCAGCAACAGAAACAGCAGCAGCAGCAACAGTTGTTGTCTGTTATCCTGCCATCTAACTGTGTGCGAACAAGAGAGTGTGGGTGGGGGATGTAGGAAGGGGGTTGGGCCATGGGCATAAGAGGTAAGACAGTTAATGATGACGACAACACCACCGATGTTAGCTTGAGGCTCTTGTTGCTGTTGCTGTTGCTGCTGCTGCCGTCGCCGCTGCTGCTGCTGTTGTCGTCGTCGTTGTCGTTGTCGTCGTCTACCCAACTTGTTGGACAAGTTGACGGCCTGCGTGTGAGTAAGTGAGAGAGTGTGCATTGCATTGAATGGAGTTGGAGGCTTGTGCGTTTGCGCAAAAGTCAATGAACTCCGCTCTCAGTTGTTGCTGCTGTCGCCGTCGTGGGTGTTGCTGCTGCTGCCACTATTGTGGGGAATGTAGGTAAGCCACTTTGCCAGTCGGGTTTCTAACCTTTTTGCAATTGCATTAGGCAACCGACTGAACGGACTTCGGGCCTCGGGTGCATTGATCTCGCCATTGAGTTGTTGTTGTTGCCACTAATGTTGCTGGTGTTTGTGTGTGTGTGTGTCTGTATGTGTGTGCGATTGCATGACACAATGTCGTTGGCACAGTGACCGGAAAACTGATTGACTTAATGACTGACTTTGCTTTTCTTTTATTTCTTTTTTTTCTTTTTTGTTTCGTTTTCCTCTTTCTCTATCTTACTCTGTCTTTTTATCTATTTATCGTTAGCAGGTGCTTGCATTTCCATTTCCATTTTCGGGTCCTGTTAATTAACTGTTGAACTTTTTGGCACTTTTTCGGTTTGCTACTTACCGTTATGAAAGCTCAAATTAACTTAATTGCATTTCTTTTGGCTAATCTATTGGTAGATAAAGTTCAATACGGCTCGAAAGCTCATGCCTAGAATGTTACAAGCAATTTAATAAATTATTATTTATATTATTATTTAAAAAATATGTTATTTCCACTTGCTTAATAAACAAATCATCAATTAATAGTATATATCAATTAAAATGTATAATAATTAAAGCAATAACAATAAAATAATAAGAATATTTCCTTTAAATGTAGAGCCGTTTTGTTGATCAAGAATACATAAAGAATATATGAAAAGTAATATTTTTTATAGCCCTTTATATATATTTAAAGTTCATTTTATATTATTTTTATATACATATTTCCATTGTAGGAAAATTTGTTTCTCTAATTTTGATTCATTTTCTTTAAGAATGAATGAAATCTTTTTAATGGTTCGATGAAACAGAATTAAATGGAACTGGTGAGATAGGAACAGTCCCAGGGCTGGCTGAAATCCTTTGGAAAATATTGATATAGGAAAATATTACTACATATTGCTCTACAGGATGATAACTTTTAAAATTAAATTGTTCTATGGGAATACAAATTTTTATAATTATATTATATGTTATAATTTAAATAAGAAAAAGTTTTGAAGTTTCGCACATTTGTTTATAATACTCGTTGATAACAAATGAGAAACGTTGATTTTGAAGACCAGTTTATTTTTGATGGACTCTATTTCAAATGTGCACTATATTATCGATCGATTTGGGAAATATCAACAAAAAAATTGCAATTAATTAAATAAAATGAACGGAAAGTACTCTTCGACTTAAAGGAAGTCGTCGTCGTGATCGGTAAACGACCTCACCTTAAGTGTCGATGCAAGAGAGGGGATGCAGGAGTTCACGCGAATAATAATAATAATAATAATTATAATGATTAAAATAAAAGTAATAAAATTAATGTGAAAAGCAAGACAGGCATATGTTAAGAATTCGGAAAGCGGCTTCATTTACTTTGAATTGTTTTTTTTGGGTTGTCTTTTTTTTTGAGTTTACTTTTCGGCGACTTTCTGTCCTCCTGGCAAGTAGCCAATTTTCTACATTTCATGTTGATGATGATGCTTGGATGGTTGCAATTAAATTTGGCCTCAAAAATAATAATAATAATAAAAAAAAAAAAACACCAATGCCGTTGTAGCTCTTTCTCTGTGTCTCCTTCTCTCTTATGCTGTCTATCTGTTTTTTATTTCTGTCTTTGTGGTTGGATGAGGTGAAAAGCAACTGCACATGAAAAACCAATAAAAACCAAAAAATATTAACAAGAGTGCCCTGGAGGTCAATCTGGTATGCAACATTGTTGCAAGAGGCGTTACAAAGTACCTCTATCATCATCTTCCCCATCGTCAGTACCAAAAGAATTGGAACAAGAATGAAAAATTTCTTGAATCGTTTTAGTTTTTTTTCTTTTCTTTTTCCTTTTTTTGTATGAATCAAAAATTCACTCTCTCTCTCTCTTTCTCTCACTCGCTATTTTTTCTCTCTCTCTAGAGTCACGTTTTGTCATCTAAATAATTCATGTATCCAATATCGAAATACATTTAAATGCAAAACAGCAGCAATTTTAAGTTTGAATTGCAATTGCATACTGATTTGTATACTGTCCGCTTATCTATTCCGTCCGTCACTTTATATAACGCGTGGCAATTTGTCAAAGAGGCTACAAATCTTCTATGTTCAAGCCTATATAGGTTTTGGATAGTTCCTTATAATTTCTTTCTTTTGATTTTTAATTACTTAAATTGTTCCTTCTGTGTAAGGCGTAAGTGGAATTCTTCTTACTTTGGCTGTTTATACAGTTAAAAAAAAAAACTAAATTTTAGTTTTGATACTAGAGCATTTTTGACAACCAAATTCAACTAATTACCTAAAGTATCTCCCAGATAAATTATTTTAAAGTGAGGTCCTTTTTCTTATATAATAAAAATAATAAGTTTTATTTTTTTTTTAAGTTGTTAAGTGTTAGTTTAAATTAAAAATATATCAAGTGTAATCTTGTTTTTATTACTAATCTCATTGAGTATAGAAATTTATCTCGTTGATTATTTATTCGATTTATTTGTTATTGTAATTGGATTTGGAATTGTCAATCGTTGACATTGTAAATTGCTCAAGCGAAAAAATTCTCACGTAAAATGTAAATTTTATAAACAAATTCAAAAAATAATATTGCGATATTCTCTAGGCTACAAAAAATAATAATAAAAAACGTTACACAAGAAATTGATAGTAGAAATTGAAATGGATCCTGGCATTACCCAATGCCTAGTCCAAGGTTTCAAAATCTAACACTCTATAACAAAATATTTAAAAAAATAACAGACAAAACACAACAAAACACAAAAATGATATCAACAATAAAATCAATCGAAGCCAACAAATATATTTATGAGTTGAGGAAACTGGAAGTTCGCTGCAATTTAAATGAATTTGTCAAGCGAATTGACTTTAAGGCCCTTGAACAAAATTGACCTTAAAATATTTTTCCAATGCCCTAGTGTGTTAGAAAATTTCCATAATTTTGTTTGTATTTAGTTATCTATGGCAACCTTGAAGTGATTTTCCCTTTGTAAATGACCAAAGAATTTTTCAAAAAAAAAATGACAGAAACAGATAAAAAGACAACAAAAATGACTAACAACTAAATGAGATCAATGAACGCTTTCAATAGGAAATTGAAAACGAAATCATGATTTTTGATTTTTGATATTTTTCTTTGTTGGTTTCTCGCTGATTAGCGATTAACGAGAGCTTTGATACGACTTTGTGATTTGTTTTAATTTAAATTTGGCGGCGGCTCTGGCAGCGTCACAGCGCTGCTGACTGCGACAGCAGTGCCGGCAGCGGCGGCATCGATGCGATACATTGACCTAACCAATGCAGAACCTTGAAATTAGCATAAAACGTTGTTGCTCCACATAAGTCCGGCTTCGGCTTCGGCTTCAGCTATCTTGTCGAAGGGGGGCGGGGAGGTATGAGGATAGCGGTGGCGGTGGCTGGGAGATGGGGGATGGGGTTGCTCTTAAACTAACTAAAAAATAATACAAAAATTGTCAACAAATTTAGATCTACTGAGTCATTCAAAGTACACAACATAATGTATTTGTAATACGATATTGTTAATACAGTCAAATTTCCCCATAATGAACTCGGGACCAGAAAAAAAAACTTTTTTATATATGAACTTTATTATCCAGATACATATTATAACAGAAATCTATATCTTTGAAATTAATTTATTATACTAAGATCTTCATTTTATAAAACTTTATTATATAGAAGTTCGCCTATATCTACATGGAATTCGTAATTTTGTGGTGGGACTTATTAATTAAATTTAATTATTATTTTCAATAATAATTCTTATTATATTTCGTACATAAGCATTTTGTATCGTATCTATACAAAAATATTCCAAAATCTGTAGGAATAGAAATAGAAGAATTCCCAAACTAAAATAAATATTTTGTAATTCAAAAAGGAAGAAATTAAAAAAAAACCCTTTTTTTTGGAGGAGCTCAGAATTCGTTCTTCTTCTTAGACTTTAATTTTAAAAATTTGTCAACTTTGTTATAAATGTATATGAATGCAATTTGTATATACATACTATATAAATATAACTTAAACATATTTTAAATTCGAGAATTTTGATGAATAAAGTATACATAAGATATTTTAAAATTAGAAGTCATTAATATTTTACATGCATTTCACAATTACAGAATTAAAGAAATTTTTAATATATCTGTAATCACAATCATACTTAAGTTTAAGTATTTAATAATTATTAAATTTTATATAAAAAATAAATGAAAAATGTTGTCCTTTTTTACTTCACAAATTGTATAGATTGTTGCATGGATATAATAAAAATTGAAATTTCTAAAACTGGAGAAACTGGAAAGGCAAAACACTTTGCTGGAGTGTTTCAATTAATTTGCGCCACAATTGCGAATGAATCATGCAACAAATTTGAGTGAAGTGCAAACGAGTATTGAATGTTTAGAATTACTTTGGATCAGTATGATAAGCTGGTCAGATATTAGTCTGGAAAAACCGCCCCAAAAGGCCAAATACAATTGTATGGTCGAGATGCTGAATATTTGGTGGGCGGTCTTTAATACTACAATTGCAATTATTGATGATCTGTTTAATTTGGATTTGGCCATTGAGAAGTTTTATTATATAGTTTATTATCTGATGTCACTATATAATGATTACATACTTTTGCAATTGTCCTAGGATTCTCTCTCTCTCTCTCTCGCTTTTTAATACTTTACTGTCATCATTTTGATCATTTTTCTCCCTTTTAGTTTTATTTTTTTTCTTCGCTCTTCGCCTGAGTCATCGTCACAGAGTCATGGGGCTAAAACAAGTTCAGGGCTAAAATAGATCTGGCTCAGTCGGGCCATTGACTTCGGCTAAAATCAAAAGCTCTCTCACAAAGCAACTAGGACCAGTGAGGAGGAGATGGACGACCTAAACGCAACAGAACGAACGCAGGCAACGACTTTTAGCTTTAACTTGAATACATTTATTTATTATTTTCTTTTTCTTTTCATTTTTATTTTTCTTTTTTGTACTTTTTAATGACCAGGCAATGGACAAGGTAGACGATCCCAAGTGTATGTGCGTTCCTCTGTTTCTGTGTGTGTGTGTGTGTGTGTGTGTCAGCCATTGAACCTGAGTGAAGGGTTAGTGCTGGCAAGTAAAAAAGAAAAGGGACAACATGGGGGAAATTCACTTAAAAAGAAGCTGCACTCAAAAAAGGATTATGTTGAGATTAACTAAATCACAGTTAGGCACACTTTTTAGCGAATGGTAAACGGTATTAGTATATGAATATGATTATTGTATATCGGTTAAACAATGATTACTTTATTTACAAGAAAATTTATTATTCGGTAAATGCTCTTCTTACATTTATAAAGCTTTCATTTAACAATTTTATTTTACGGTTAGAATTAAGTATTCTAAGTAATCAAGTGTTGATATTTTTAACTTGAACAAAAGAATTGTGAATTTTTATTTCCAAATATAATTTAATTGAAATCTAGCCTTGAGTTCTAAAAAATATCTTTTATTACCAAAACTGTAATAAAAAACTAAATGTAAAAGTTCGTTTTTTTTTTAACATAACAATTCTTAACTATGGACTCTTTATTTAAACCAAGTTTGAGCTACTGTTAGAATGCAAACATGCTGAAAGTTTAATACTTCAATTGTGATAGAATTCTTATAGTTGGAGTATTGGTTTATCTATAGAATGAGAGAGAGAGAGAGAGTCAAATTAAAAATTACTTGATTATGATTTAAAGCTAATTTTAGCTATTTTCAAGCCAATTGGCTTTATCATGTCAACACTGATGCAGGTGCGAATCCTTAGCAACGGACAACTGTTGCGGTCGGCGAACCCCATTTATTATTGCGTTTGCGATCCCTCATCAACAGCAAGCCCTACAGGCTGCTTTAGGGCTAGGCAAGATCAGGCCAGGTTAGGCTAGGCATGACAGCGACAACAAGGGAACACAAAAAGAGATCATTGGCCGTGCTTGACTTGGATTGGGTTGGGGGAAAGGATATGAACCATGTCAACTATATACAATGCACTGTCGACAAGGAATGCTGTATTTCAGAACTATTTTTAGATCGATCGATCGATCGATCGATCGATTGATAAGTTTTTTTCTCTCTGTGGTAAAAGTTAGCTACGTGATCAGGGGCTAGTAGCTGTCTGCTTGGTCAATAAACCATAGAAAGAAATTCGAAAAAGTTAAACGGCGACGCATTTCCCCGGCCCTTTCAATTCATTATATTATTGATATAACAGAAATCCCCCCTCTAATCAGTATGAAATGAAATTTTTCAATTTGTCGCATATTTGGAATCGAAATGGGGGCACAGATACTCTTCTATGTGTGTATGTGTGTTCGTCTTCTCAGATTCTTCACGTGTTGTATATATTCGCGTGCTCATTCTTATCAATTATATTCATATATTTTGTTGAGATTTTGTTCACTCTATATACATATATATATATATACATATATATGCGGTTGCAACAGAAGCATTTTTCATTTACGTATATTGATATTGCAATTGGATGGGCATGACCTACCTATCAAGCTATCTTCCAACCTATCACCAGTAGCTACCCTTTCCCCCACTGTCTTCCCCCATACCATGGTCATCCAATCTTGTCACATTTCGAAAGCCAACGACACACCCGCGACATGAGAAAAATGTGTCAAGGTAGCTTGCTATGCTTTTTTTTTTTTTTTTTAATTTTCTTTGTTGTAACCCAATTTTTCACACAGAGCGCGCGCGCCCCAAGCTCATCACACACACAGACACACAACAAATATAATTTTTTATTTATACATTGTATATAATATATTTGATTCGTATACATTCTTTTATGCCGAACCCTCTTCATTTACCCGCTCCCATTGAAATTGTAGCAATCATCCAAAATGTGCTGTGTAGAAGTTTTTCGTTTCTTAATTTTTTTAAGTTATGTTTTTTTTTCTTCCATTAATGGAACATTGATTATTTTTTTTTTACTATTTACATATAATTTTGCGGTTAAAGTCCAAGGTTGAACTTTTTGAAATTTGACAAATGTAAAAAAAAAGAGTTAATACTTGTAGAATTTGGATACCCATTACCATTTGAAATGTAAACGGGTAGCATAAATATAGAAACCAACGAATGATACCTCTCAAAAAAAGAAGTGTAAAAAATGTATTTGTTGTTAAGAATATAAATAAATAATATGTTTTGAAAATAGAAATAGAAATAGATTAGAAATAGAAAATATAGAAAAAGATTGTACAGAAAAAAGGCGGTTCGGATAGCAAATATTTTAAAAAGATATAGATTAAGATTGAGTTATGTAAATTATTATACAGAATTATAAATATGTAGGACATTCCAGGAAGAACAAACATTTTTACGTTTCACTAAATGTTGGGTATCTTTATGTCGATCCACAATGCATGGAATTTGTAAAGAATTTAATATAAATTTCACTTTTTCCCTGACATTGCAAAATTCTATCAATTTGTTGAATATTTACCAATAGTTTCAACTGATTCATGCAATAAGTTTTGTAGTTTTATTTTTCGTTTCGATAATAAAAAAAACCTGTCCGATGACGATTGACAGAATATCCCAAACGAATAGAAAATGATTAAATTACCGTCGGTATGAAAGGAAAAACCGTCAAATGCAAGAAAAACCCAACAACTAAATACACACACGCAGAAGCACATATACATACATATATACTATCTAATAAATAACTGAGTAAAGTCCGTAGAATAAAGGTCAGTAAATGTAACAAGATACATTATCTATGCATATGTTTCTTTGGGGAATTCACAACGATATCAACTTGGCCAAAACATTCATTAATCACATCACAATTAGGGGACTTACTTTACGAAAAGTAGTTTAACCGTCTGTAATATTTATTTTTATATAAAATCTAAATGCGAATGTCTCTTTGTTTATAAATAAAATTGCTTTGTTTTGTTTTCGTTGTTTGTTTGTTTTTTTCTTCTTCATTTATTTGAATTATTTCTTTTTGATTTCGTTTTGTTTTGTTAACACAAAATAGATGTGTGATTAGTTTACTTAATCAAATACAAATTTTACAAATACCTTGACATCTTTCATAGTATAAGCGAGCGTTCATTTAACCCATCCAAAGTAGCAGTAGCTCTATAAAAAAACGTGCTGGCAGCTTCTAGTATCTGATAGATACTTTTTTCTCTCTTTTTCTTTTTACGTTTAAGAACAGTAGAAAAAAAAAATGAAAAAAAAAAGAATTTACATTCGGTCACATTTTTATTTCATTCTCGATTTCGTTTCTACGGTATGATATAGAAAGGGGAAAAGCAGTGGGATAAGGGGCCGAAATCGGATTATTGTATCCAGAGGGTAGCTTAGGGTCTCCACGACCAAAGAAAACATATTTTTATCTGCCATCTTTCCCATTACAATAATTAGTGTAAAAATTTACGCTTTTAGTAATAGGTTTTCTTTAACATAAAGCTTCGTTTTTTCGGGCTGCCGAAACTGCTCGGAAATTAAAAAAAAATACTTAAAAACTGTATGATATTTTAGATCTTTTCATATATCCGTTTTATCCTATTAGTTTCCCGCATTATATAGATTTCTTTACGTAGCAAACAATAAAAAAAAAAAAAACTTAAAAGTTCTTTTATAGAAATTGATAAAGAGCATTTAAAGTCTTTATATTTGTCTTGAAACTTTTCCAAATTGCGAAAAAGAATTTATCAATAATGTTCAATAAATTAACTATTGTGTAAAATTGAATATATATTTCACCCTTAATTGATATAAAGAATAATAGTTGGGTGGCTTAGTTGCATTTTCTAGGGTAACTAACAACATGGCGCTAAAATGTGCATAAAAGTGCATAAAAAAAAACAAAACACATGAGAGAAAAAATATTAAAAAATCGAAAAAAAAAAAACAAACAAAAAAATAACTCAGAGTGTTAAATGTTCTGCCCGATACGTAGGAGAATGGTTATTGTAGATTGGTGCGTAGATCTGTAAAAATGTTGCCGATGTTGTCGCCGCCAGTGCGGCTGCTGTGGCAGTTGTAGTTGCTCATGCTGTTGGTGTTGTTGTTGTTATTGTTGCTGTTATTGGTGTTGTATTGGTGCTGTTGAAGCCGTCAGTTGCAGTTCAATGGCTTTTGAGCCATTTTAAGATCAATGCACCATACGAACAGCAACAGATCGCTTTGCTGCTGTGTTGTTGCGTCTGTTGAGCGAATTGAAATCGAACTAAGCGCAAAAAACCTTGCGCATGAACGAATCCATGGACATGGACACTGTTCGCCTAATCAAAAATGAAAAAATAAAATTACAAACAAATACATACATATACATACATACATATACATAAAAAATCAAAAGCTCGCGGAAATTTTATTGCTGAGGGGATTTTTTGTTGCTGTTGCTGATGTTGAAAAAAATGCATTTCGAATGTAAAGTGGAGATACCCGGCGCAACTTTGTTCGGTCTAGCCGGTTGCCGGTTGACAAATTGCCGTCTCAACTTGTTCTGACATTTTTATTTTTGAGCGATTTTTTTGTTTTTCTTTTTTTTTTTTTGTTGTTATTATTTTTGTATTTTTGTCTTTTTTTATTTTTCGTTTTTCTTAATGAATGTGGCAACATTCTAATTTAAATTGCGCGCCACACATTGTTTCGACACCTGCCGACACACATACTTACTTAGATAGGCAATTTTCGCTTATGAAGTCATCAATATTAAAATGGAAATTCGCTAAGAAAATAGTGAGAGAACAAATTATATATATGCCATAATTTTGTCATTTTTCACTAACAATGATTTTGCCTCATTTAATTATGTTTCAGACCAAAAAAAAAAAAAATAAACAAAAGTTTACTAAAATATAAAATGCATTTGAATATTAGAATTTAATAATGTAAATTGATACATTTGCTTACTTTGTTTGCAATAAAAAAAGGAATGGGTACATTAGCTTATGTCTAAGCTTTGGATCTTTGAAATGTCCTTATAAAAAATATAGCATGAATGAAAGAAAGTAAAATAACAAATAAAAAAAATTTAATTGCTAGGATAAAGCATTATAAGGGTATTTAAAAATGTTTTAACAATTTAGTTTTATAAGCAATGTCGGAAGGGAATCAAATTACTGGTTTCATTTTAAGTTCGGTATACATACATATATAAATATTATTGCTTAAGGTGCACTTTGAGTTGTGTCAGAGTTGCCACACTAGAAAAAGAGTGAAATGCAAATTAAAACTATATCACAATATCCCTTTAAGAATCTCCATATAATCCATATGTAAATCCCTATACATATATATGTACATGTCTTTATATGTTGAATGCCAAAAATTGATATGTGCATTTGAATTGAGTTGTTTAACGAAAATTTTACTTTCGCATGTGAAATCGTTAAGACGGCTGCATGGTAACCAAAAAAAATTGCTTTGAAATCAAATTCTAAAAAGGAAATTCCCAGTAAGTGAAGAGCATTGCCAGCGAACGGACGTCTTTGTCAAATACAAAAAGGAAAACAAAAAAGAAAAAATAATAAAAGATATTGTTAAAACCAGACAATAAGGAGAAGGCAAAAAGTGATGAAATCACTTGAGTTTAACGTAACGACGGCCATATCCCTTAGTCCTTGGCTCAAATATAGTTTGAGCCTTTTGGTTGTGCCTGGCTTATTGTTAATTCTAATTATGTGGCTTTGTGAGCATCAGCATGATAATATTTTGGGTAGAAAACCACCAGGACCTTGGGGTATACCATTATTAGGATATTTACCCTTTCTCAATGCCAAGGAACCGCACAAGAGTCTGCAAAAATTATCACAACACTATGGCAATGGCATTTTTCAATTACGTATGGGCGGAGTTCAGACCGTTGTCCTTTCAGATGCCGCATTAGTTCGTGAATTTTTTCGCCATGAGGAATTGACAGGACGTGCACCACTCTATTTGACACATGGCATTATGGGCGGCTATGGTAAATATATTGTTTCTTTTACTGATGACTCATTTTTATTAAATTCACTATCCAAATAAATATATATACATATGTATGTATGTGTATTTGCAACTACTGTAGGTATTATTTGTGCCGCTGGCGCTATATGGAAGCATCAGCGGCGTCAGATCATCGATTGGTTGAAGGCTTTGGGCATGAGTCGTCGTCCCAGCGAGATGCGTAAACAACTGGAGCAGCGTATTGGACGTGGTGTCGATGAGTGTGTGCAGGTGAGTGAGCTCACAGAGTTACCAACGAAATTCCAAGAATCCAGAAAGCGAAGGTTCTTTAAAGGAGCAGGCGGCGGCATTGCTACAGTGCAACAAGACAAGCAATAAAATGTTACAAATTTTTTTGTTCTTGCAAGTTTTAAACAAATTTTTTTTTTTAAAAGCCAAAGCAATTTTAACCATGTATGATATATATTTAAATATGAACTTTTTATTGAGAATCAAACTTTTTAAAAAGAAATGGAAAAGAAAAATGTTTTAAACAAAATTCGAATTTTATAAGTAATTTTTAGTTTTTGTAGTAATTTTGTTACCCTTCGGGAATATTTAGCAATTTGCACCACTGTGCCTGCTGTTGCTGCTTGGGTTGTCTGTTGTCGGCAGTCTGCTGCCGCTGTTGCTGTGTCTGGGACATTCACTTTCTGTTTTGTCGTTAACGTCTGGACGACGTCGTTGCCGCCGACGCCGCCGCATAAATTTTTTAAATTTGCTAATTTGTTCTCTCTGTCTCTCTTCCGCTCTCTCTCTTTCTTACTCTCCATCTTTGTCAGACACTGATCTTCTTTCCGCTTGGTTTTTTATATATGTATATATACTTTTTTTGTGTTTTTTTTTTGTTTTTTTTTTTTTTTGTTTTAGTTATATTCCCGTCAGCTGGAGACGGAAATGGAGTTTGATCCGTTGCCTGCTCTACAACATACACTGGGCAACATAATCAATGATTTGGTATTCGGACTGAGATATGAAAGTGACGACACGAACTGGTTGTATTTGCAACGATTGCAAGAGGAAGGTGTCAAACTGATAGGTGTCTCTGGTATGGTTAATTTTGTGCCCTGGCTGAGGCATTTATCGTTCAATAAGAAGAATATACAATTCCTGCTTGATGGTAAATCGAAGACTCATGACATTTACGATCGGGTTGTAATCGAATGTGAGAAACGAATGAAGGAGGAGCAACAAGAGAATTCAATACAATCACCGCGCAGTATCCTTGAGCATTTCCTTCGTGAAAGACAACCACATTCCGAATTGTATTGTCAGGAGCAATTGCGTCATCTTCTTGCTGATCTCTTTGGTGCTGGTGTGGATACTGCATTGGCTACATTACGTTGGTTTTTACTGTATATGGCCCGCAATCCGGATATACAACGGCAATTGCGTAATCATCTCTTACATCTTAGTTCAGTTCCAAGCCTAGAAGAATTGGAACCTCTCACGTATCTGCGTGCATGCATATCAGAAGTTCAAAGGATACGCAGTGTTGTCCCCTTGGGCATACCGCATGGCACTGAAAAGGATATAAATATATCGGGTTATCGTATCACAAAAGGTAGCATGATTATCTCCTTACAGTGGGCTATACACATGAATCCTGAACATTGGCCTCAGCCCGAAGAGTTTCGTCCCGATCGTTTTCTTAATACCAAGGGAGAGTATATAGCTCCCTCTCAATTTATACCCTTTCAAACTGGTAAACGTATGTGTCCAGGTGATGAATTAGCTCGCATGATGTTGACTCTCTTTGCTGGACGTATTCTAAGACAATTTCAACTAGAAATTTCCCCCAATTGTGCTAAGATAAATATGGATGGTGAATGTGGCATAACTCTAGCCCCAGGTCCTTATAACCTGAAATTTATTAAACTAGAAGAGAATTTGGATTACCCAACCCAAGAGCAGGAAAATACCATTGAAATATTGTAAGAATGAATTATATAAAATTTTTCACTTTTCCCTAGACTTTTTTATTTTTTTTGCTTTTTTTTATTCTTATATATAAAATATTTGTATGTAAAAGTATTAATCAGGCCTGTTCCCGTTTCCTATTTTGAGTAACTTAGTCGAATTCGGAATTGAAAAATATTCCCAATTTCGATTCCGAGACAAATTATTCGGTTAATCAGTGAAATAAAAAGTAATTGAAAATTATTACATAAATACATAACCAATTAACATTCCAAATATTTTGCTATTAATCTTAAATGTGTTTCAAATAATACTTAGCCCAATTGGATTAATTCGGTTCAGCCATTAATTTTATAAAATTTTTCACTTAGCATACACCTAATCAGAACATTCAATCCCACAAATATACGGATTTGAGATAGATTTACTTTTTAAAACTGTGCGGAAATGATAACAGGCTTGAATATTATCATTTTTTTAAATTAGTTTTGAATATATTTCAATATGAAAAAAATGTTGCATACTTCTCAGAGACTTCAGATGGGGAAACGCAAGCAAAAGTCTTTGGGAGAGAAAAATGCGTCACAAACACCACAAAATCTATACAAATTTTAACATATATATATATACTATCTATTATAACTATACTATATACTAGAATATCTAAAAATTATGAATATAACAATTTTTCTATTCTACAATAAAAAATAATCGACTAAACAATTATTTTCTAAAGATCCTAAATCTAAATAAAAGTATATATTAAAAGTGGCATAATGAAAATTAGTTAATGGAAAAATCTATTTCATATTTATAATTTCACATTTATTTCATAAATAAAATACAGAACAACTTCGGACTATGAGAAATATGAAGAAGAAAATATTTTGGTTTTAGTTTATTTATGAAATTGAAAAATTGAAATATTTTATCTGCTTGATAGTTGCATTAGTTGTATTATCCTTAAGGTTGTCCTTTTTCCCGCACCCTAGAAAAGCATCTAAAAGTTTATCCAAGGATATAAATTTGCACAACTTTCTATATCCCCTAATTTAGTAGGTACAAATATATATTTCCATAGTATATATATATTTCTTTCTTTAGCTTCTCATTTCAGAAGTCAATTTTGACTTTTTAGTAATAATTCAATTTGATTTGTTTTTGTTGTTTAAAATTTGCATATTTATTTCTTTTTTCTTTGTAATTTTCATTAAAAAAATCTCATTTATATTTCATATTTGTATTATTTTAAAATTGTTTATACTTACATATTTAGGTATATTGTTTGTTTGTTAAATTCTTTTTTATCTATGTTTATTTTTTTTAAATTTTTTTGTGTTGTTTTCTTTCTTTTTTTTTGTTTTGTTTTTCATTTTGTTTTATGAATTATATACCTAAAACTAAACCACAGTTTGTTTTTTGTTGGATTTGCTTGTAATCTTAGGCTAGTAAAAAAACAAAATTATATAAAATATGTATTAATAATCTAAGTGAACAAAATTGAGCAAACCAAATTGCATCAGAATAACGTTCTGCCATTAGTTGCCAAAGGGAGCTTAACCTATTCATAATCATTCATAGGGGGTAAGATAATTATTAACTATATTGAACACAGCTTCTTTTGGGGTTGATAGAATAGAATTTGTTTTGTGAAAAGTTGTAATTACTCGCATTATGATTAGTATATGATAAGATTATGCTAAATTAAACTAAAACTGAGTTTAGGAACAAAACCGTGCTCTGGGAGACACCGGGCATTGCTTTTTGATGCCAACACTTAATTGGATCCCACATTTCGCACATGATGCGCTTCACTGGCCGTCGGTGCCAAGGGTCGACGTTTCAGGCATACCTTAAATGCTTCCGGTGTTATGGTGGCACCTACATTACCCTTTAAACTTGGCAATGGCTGACCCTCTGGCAAGGCAATGTCAAAACAATGCATAAACGAGGCAAAGAATAAAAATAGCTCCATGCGGGCAAGTACATCGCCAAGACACATTCGTCGCCCAACACCGAACGGTATAAAGTATTCCGGTTTACGCACTTTACCCGTATCCGTATCAATAAATCTTGATGGACGAAACTCTTCGGGCTTCTCCCATAGATTGGGATCCATGTGTACGCTATTGATGAGGGGAATGACATGTGAGCCGGCCGGTATGGTATAGCCATTAAGTTCCACATCTCTATATATTTGCAAGAGTGAGTGAGTAAATGAATGTGTGAGCGAGAAAGAGAAGAGAAAAAATGGGAGTGGAAGAGGGTATATCAGTAATCAGTAATCAAACTGGGCCAACGTTTTTTAATTATTATTATAATGTTTTTTTTTTTTTTTGCCTGCTTGCAAGTGCATTCCGTCCATTTACTATTTATATTTTATATATATATATATATACATATATATATATATAATGTAACAGATGTGAATGAACGGAACGATTTGCGTAAATTTGCGCCAGTGCGTAAGCACTTTGGGGCGTGAGATTGTAAATCGTTCGATTCGATTTACATTGATAAGCAGCAAGCTAGTTTTAGTTAGTCAGATTAGTTAGTTTGTATAGTTAAGCCATGATGTTTACCTTGTGGGTGAATGTGTTGTGGCCAATGGCACAATGCTCGAACGACGCATTGATTCAAGTATTGTTGATTCGGTCAGGGGTAAGTATTGCAAATCCTCAATTGTTGGCAATCGATGACGTCCCACAACCTGATCGAGCTCATCCTGTACACGACGCATTTCTTTTGGATTACGCAACATGAATACATTGATCCATAGTAATGTTGTCTTAATTGTCTCCATGCCAGCTGAGAACAAGTCAATGATCACTTGAACCAATTGCTCTTCTATAATATATTAATTAAAATAAAGCAACAAGAAAATAGAATAAAATAAAATATATTAATTAATGAAATTGCATAAAAGAAGTAGAATATATATTTGTTTTAATAAAATAGATTTATTGTTAGTTGTCAATTAAAATATTAATGCTTACCATGATTTTTGCCATCAAATAGTTCCGCTTGAGTACCTTCGGCCTTTGCTTTTTCAATTTCACATAGATAATAATCAACCAGATCCCGAACATTCAATGGATCAAATGTCCTTTTGTGATCATCGATAACATCCTGATAGAATTTTTGCATTTCAGCACGATTTTGGGCAATCTTATTTTTGGCTGTTGATATGCTTGGAAAGCATTGCATTGTTGGTATATAATCCACAGTATGGATTTCACCGAATAGACGCATACCCTCCTCAATCAAAAAATTGAAACGACGAAATTTTGGATCATCGATGCTAAAACGTGTCGACATCATTAAACTGCAGATGACATTACTGACAGCCACAGATATAACTGGTGACAAATCGATCGGTTGCCCATCGCTAGCATGCAAATGACCAATAAATTCATGTACTTCCGTCTGTAAGTGTATTAAAGAAAGTGAAAGAAACAAAATGGAAAAAGAATATATATCAATAAATGAAAAATCCAAATGAAGCAATTGCTTTCCAAAATGAATATATATATGTACATATATACATACATATACATATATATATTTGTTTAAAACTTACCATAATGCGTTTCTGCATTTGCTGCTTGCCATTGCCCATGTAGGTCATGCCAAATTGCCGTAGTTTGTCGTGCAAAAAACGCCTCTGATCCTTCCACAGTTTCCCTGTGCTGTTGATAATGCCTGAGTAAACAGTAAGCGGAAAAAAACAAAACAAACAAAACAAAAAAATTAATTAAAGTTAATTGAGGTAGGCTAAAGGAGTTCGTTGTGACCGAAATACCAGTTAAAGTAAAAGAAAAAGAAATTCCCTCTCTTATCATCATCATCATCATGAAAATAAAATAAAAACTTAAGCCGACAAAAGAAATGAAGGCAAAAATTACAAAAAAAAAAAAAAAAAAATCAAAAACAAAATAAAAAAAGTTTACAATAAAAAATAAAAACAAAAAATCATCTCCAGCAAGTTTGCGTATTTAATATTTTGTTGCTTTTGTTTTTGTTTTATATTTAACATTTAATTGCATTTGCGCATATTTGACCAAACCAAAAAATCTGATAATGGGCAGAAATTGTGTTTTTTTCACTTATTATATATATATATATATTTATAGTGTAGTATATATATATATATAGTTGGACTTGGGTACCGACCAGATGCCGTGATTTGTTTTTAAGCTTAGCTCAGCAAATTACATTTCCCATTGTAAACAGACTTGTAGTAAAAATACAACTTTTGAAATATTTTGATTTTGAAAAATTATAAATAAAAGATTTCACTAATTTTTGCTATTAAAATTAAAAAAAAAAACATTTTCAAGTTTTTGGGTAATTTAAAAAATTGTTTTTCCGAAGTATTTAGTAAAAAGTTTTGTTTTTAAATTAATTTCTTTTTTTTTTAACGAAATGTTTTACTAATAATTTTGAATGATGATGGATGTGATTGGGATTGTGTATGTGTGTGTGTGTGGGAAACACTCACCATAGCCATTAAGGGTTTGCATGAACGGCGTATCCGGTCGTCCTGTGAACTCTTCCCTGCGAAAGCACTCGCGTATCATTTTATAATCACTCATGACGACTGTCAATTGACTACCCAGGCGTGTTGAGAAAAGGGAGCCATACTGTTTGGCCAGCTCCATGAAACGTGTGTGCTTCTCATTGCCCATGAAGAGGAGATAACCAATGACGGGCAATCCCCACGGTCCGGGTGGTAATTTGCGTAGCTCGCGATAAAGACGTAGAAGCCATTTTATAAAAATGATCAATACCAGAAAACTGAAGAATACCAATAGCATATGCTGTGCATCCTTTTGTGAGTCCTGCTGTTCAATTTGTAATTGCCGTAGCAAAAATTTGATAAGATACGAATCGGTCAGCATTTTTGTTTTGTTTTATTATTATCCAAGTTTTATGGAAAACTTGATTATTTATATATTGGATATATATATTTTTGATTTTTAAAGGGTTTCCGACTGGAATGTCTGCTTGTTGATTAATGCGCTTGTATGTGTGTGCGTGTATAAGTCTTTTATTAAAAGGCCATTGATCACTTATTATTTGTTATTGAAGAAAAAAAAATTTTAAATATATTTTTTTTTAATATTTTTTGTTTTTAGGATTTCACGTCGAAACGAAAAAAAAAATATATGAAAATAGTTTTAAATGTTTTTTTTTTTTTTTAGCCGAAGTATTTTTATATTATATGTTTAATTTTTTTTTTTGCTGGTTGCTCGGTAGGTGGCGGGCGCCGGAGACGATTTCGCGTCGAGCGTTTATAGTTTTCGACTAATGGCTCGATCGTATGTCCTTGCCACTTTTATAACAAAATCGGGGCCGGGCCGCGCGTGCGAGCTCAGCGCGCAAGCGAGCGAGCGAGTGAGCAGAGCCAAGCCAAGCGCAAGCCAAACGAGTGATTGTAGGTGATCGTTTGCTGCGTTTGCTTCAATGCGGAGCAGTGTCTCCGGTCTCGGTCTCAGTTTCTCGGTCTCGTCTCAGTCCGCTCAATTTGTACGCCGTCGTCGACTTTAACTTTAACTCGAGCTTGAGCGCGCTCAAGCTTTGTGATAGAGGTAAGAGGTGTTTCGTGCAGCGCTGTCGGCAGAGCGACCTGCCAGTTTGAAGACCATCTTCTCCACTTGTTATTGTTGTTGTTGTTGTGGGTTCTTTTTTTTATTTGTTTTTTTGTTTTTATTATTCCCGTCATTTATCTTCTTCTTGATTTTTCAACGTAATTTCCACTCAAACATGTTGGCAGTTAATTCTATCTCTTTCTCCCCCTTTCCGAACATACAACAACTCGAACATGTTTGAGATGAATTGAAAATAAATTATTTTATTATTTTTTGCTCTCTGTTTATGATTTATATTATTTGATTTTTAACTCAAGAGAATAATTATCTGGTTGAACATTTTTGTTTTTGGTTTTTTTTTTTTTTTTTTTGATAAGAAGACTGAGATTAAAACATGTTGAAAGCGGAAGCATGAAGCTGCAAATGCAGCAGCAACTTGTCGGAAATCGACACTAAACGAAAAATTTACATTTTAGGTCAGGGAAAATGCACTAAATAAAAGCAAGACCAACAATAACATAGAAAAATATAAATACCGATTGATACAAAATCAATAAATTTTAAACAGAAAGATAAAGGCAAATCTACTTGTATATACTGACGTCACAAATTATAATTATAAATGAATTCTGCAGAAGTTTCTGTTTTGCTTTCGATTTCGTTTTTTTTTCTTTTTTTGATTTTGGTTTTTGTTTGCTGTTGCTGCTTTGTTTTAAGGACAAGTTCCGACCCTCGAATTCGAATACGGAAAATACGCGCAGACATTAAAAGACATTGGCCAAGAAATTTCGAAATATGCATATGAAAATGTTGTTTGCCATTGGCATTGGCCACTACCAACACATGGATAAACAAAACAGAAAAAAAAACAACCAGCAATAACAAAAACATGTAAGATAAGACCAGAAAACCAGAATGTAAAGGGCCCACCAGACACCCAGCTGTATCTTTTGTATGTTGAGTATCTAGAAATTTCATCATACACAAAAGTGACGGATAGACTGATATGCAATTTCAATCGCTGTGGGTGTGCGAATTCCTGGAAAACTATTCAATCTATTATATTTACAGGGTTTTGTTTATCTAGTGGAATCGAAGTTAAATGGAAATCTATTCAAAAATTTAGTTTACGATTTATTTAAATAACAAATATAGATTAGGAAATTGGATAAATAGTTTACTAATCTATAAGAGATAATATAAATCTATTGTTGTTGTTATTGTTAACTATTATTTAAAAAAGGGCTTTATATTTGTTTTCACTAGATTTTAATTGAAGTTGTAGTCAGTTTTTTACTATATTGAATATATTATTGATATATATATATATATGTATATATGTATATAAAGGGTGTATATATGTATATAATCAAAGATACCCAACAATATCAATTGACCAGCAAATGTTCATACAATTCTTGTTTTGGTTTAATGTGAATTTTTGTATATTTCTCTGCGGCCAATGAACTAATTTGCATCTGCTAAAATTCCAATTTATGAATATATGTATATATTTTGTTTTCTGTTATCTGTTGCCAATTGGCAATTGGAAGGCAATGGCAATTGCAGGCGATATTCAAAACGAGTCTCGAAACTGATTCAAAAATTAGATATTCGAAAAGGAGAATCAACGGCACGAGCCGAAATAAGTTAAAATGTCAAATGTCATTATATATTTAGAAGAGTTGAGAGGACGAAATGGGATTAGATGAAAGATCACAACTGTACAGGATATGTATAATGGCTCAGGTAGCGATCGAGATTAGTTAGGGACTCTCTCGTCCTCTCTATCTCTCTTCTTCTCTGTCTTTTCTCTGGTAGACAGTCATTGAACTTCTACAAATGGCAGATGGCTAAAAAAAAAAGAAACATAAAATAACAATTTCATGTCTAACTATGAAATAGCAAGAAGAAAACAAAGCACTTGAAACAATGAAATGCAGGTCAATGACTTAACAGGACAAGTGAGGAGGAAGATGAGACAAGTAAGAAACGAGAACGAGGAAAACTGTTCCAGCCTGCTCGTGCGGCCTGCTTCCTTGGCCTTGAACGCGTTCATTGAGCCCAAGGTCCCATCTGAGAGATGTTGCTCACCGCTTGATGACGACAAAGACGTTAAAGAAGAAGTTTCCAGGAACTGCTACCCAAAGGCTAATGACTGCGCTAGGCCAGGCAACCAGGCAACCAGCCAACCAAACCAACTGAGAACGGGAATGCGAACGGGAATGGGTACGAAAAAAAATAAATATATATATATATATATATATATTGTAGGATCGCAACAAGCAACAAGCATCGAAGATCAGGCCAAACAGTTTCCATTTGCTCGGTTTGCCCTTTGTACAGTCTAAATAAATGTGTCTGGTCTCAGGATGTGCGTCTACATACGCACACACACACACACACATATAAATACATTCAAACGGACATACTTACATATACAGACACATGTCTGACTCATTCTTAAGCTATGCCATCGTATATCGGGAAATTCTCTTGATATGTAAGAGGATATGGATTTTGCAAGAAAATAAGTAATTGAGTATTTGTCTGATCAGGTTCAATCAATTGTAATTGTAAGATTTAAGTAATCAAAGTGGTTTGTTTATAACAACTACAGAAATATCTGGAACTATTCTTACCAATAATTGTAATTGTAGGATCTTACTTTTATATTGAAAGTCATTTTTCTCATTGATAGATATTAATATCTAAAGTAAAAGGAATTCCATTTGGAATTACTTTCCCTTTTATTTTTTACAATTCAAACGTGTTTTTTTTTTGGTTTAAAGGATACAGTTAAATCATAATATATTATTTCCGGTGTTGTTTTAACAATTTTCAATAACTGTACATAGATACAAAGATATATATATGTATATACATATGTATGTGGAAGTTCAGATCTCATAATCTCAGATGACATTTCGATCTGGGATAATTCTTATATAATTCATAAATGTCAAAAAATCTTTTTGATTATGCTGACATTATGCTTTAGCTTCTGTCTTTTAATCTTTCTTAAATAATAACGTGTTATGCCAAAAAAAAAAAAAAAAAAAAAACAATACATACACACATCACAATTAGAAAGAACACACGCCGAAATGAGTCTCAAAATACGCATATTGTAGAATTTTGCATATATTTCTATATAGTATATATATATTTATGTATTCATACATGTATTAAGAATTAGATGTTGGGAGTGATTTGCTTCTTATTGTTGTTGTTTCAAATTTAAATGAATGCACAAGCGTTGCTGCCCTTACACTTCATCCTCAACCCCCCTGGGAGAAATCGCGCGCCACTCAGAACTCCGTTCCTCCACTCCCCACCCCACAACTGATTGTGAACGTAATTCTTTTATTATAATTCTCGACTCGATGATTATCTCTATGGAAATACCCTATGAGAATACAAATTGAAATGAGCTTAATGCCAACTAGAAACAATTTAAAAACAGATAAATGACCATTACTTTAATTTCAAAGTTTTGTTTTAAATTCTTATATGTGGGATCTAATACTCTCAATTATTTACTATTGCTATTGATCGGATGTATTATCAATATCAATTTTAAAATATTGAATATATTGAAAGTATATATTTAACAATTGCGATTTTGTTTAGAATAAACAGTTTTTTTATTGCGTAAATATAAATTTAATTTTGTATTCAAATGAGAGATTAATATGAAGACATTTTAATAATACATTAATGGCTGATGAATAAAGGTCTTTATCATCTGTAAAGAAACAACTATTTTTAAATAAAGTTATAATATTGCTTAATAAAAATAAAAATATATCTAATGAATACACTAAATCTGATCACTATCATATATACATTTATTAAATTACAATTGTTTGTATTTTTCAAATTTATATAAAAGAAAACTTAAAACAAATTCCTAATTGATAAGAAAAAAAGTTGCTTTTTTTCATTATTTCATTTTCAATATATCTAAAACTGAAATAAATGATTGTAGTTCTTTATTTTGGATGTATTATTCATGAATTGAAAGTAGCTATATTATAAATTCCCATTTAAGAGTATTTTCTCTTCGGTTTTGGGTCAAATGCATCCCAAGCTTATTGTGTACATATATAATATATGTATGTATGCGCATGTATGTATGTATGTATCAGAATGTATATATGCATATTTCTCTATGTGTGTGTTCTGTTCGTGATGCAATATTTAGAATTATTATTATTTTTTTTTCCACATTTTATTGAACGACCTTGGGTTAGGCAAACAAAGCTTTCAGCACAAAGCAGCGCAACAACGCAATAAATAAATAAATTCTCAAAATTCACCAAAAATAAGTGTATACAAATGCAGCGGGAATAATATTAAATATAACTACCTTTTGGGTGACTATAAATACGATATATGCTATACAATATATAGAAGCATTGCCTTAGGTTGTTATAAAGGGGTGACAGGGGCGATGGCGGGGGCGGGGTTAGATGGAACCAGAAATAACTTATATTGCCCGACCACACAAATTGCTGAATGGATATTTGCACAACGCTTTCTACATTTTTTATTTGACATTTATAAATGATAGAAAATAATTAACAAATGTTATGGCCATCATTTGTATGTTTAATGAGTATATTAACAACAACAAAATAATAATAATAATAATCATAGTATCTGTCTATGGTAAGTTAGTGCCCGACTTATGGATACCGTTTAGCTAAGTTTAATAAATTTGAAAAAGATTTCAAATTAAAATTATATTTTAATTTCCCTTTTTCACAAATATTTCTTTTTATAATATCAATGTGACGCCACCTATCGGTAAACTTTTATAAATTAACATATGGAGAATTGATTAAAATATAATCAAATAAAATATGTCGCATAATCGTTTATACCGTATAGCCATTTCCAATTTGTAGATGAAGGGTAGCAGTATCCAAATAAATTAAAGAACATACAGTTTATTGTTTCGTTATTTACTTTTTAATCATATCAAAAATTTTAAATTAAATAATTTTTAATTGAAATACATATAATGGAAATGTCACATTACATTGTAGATATATTGACAAAATAAAAATGAGCTGTCAACATTTGTTTAAAAGAAATTCAACCAACTGTAAACTGATTTTATCGATTGAATTTTATTGCGAAAGTGTCCTTCTTTTTTTAATTAGTGAAATATATGAAATATATATATGCACGTTTTTAAGCCAATGTCGGGCTATATATATGTATTAGATGAAAGAGTATAAAGTGGTCGCTAAACAATTCACTATTCTATTTTTGGTTAGATTAAATAACTTTTGGTTTACTTTTAAAGCTTCCCGAAAGCTCTACGCTTTATTCAATCTATATCAATGCAATTATTTTACATATGAACCCCAAGGATACCCTGCAGACTAAGTAGAATTGGTTTTATTAAAACCTTCTCTAGTATTAAGATGTCACTAACTAAGAGATAAAGATATATACAATTAAATTTAGCTAAATAGAATTTCATTGATACTTATATACCCCTTCGTCATATTGAATACAGGGTATGAATAGAAGCAAAAAACTATGTTGTTATCTGGTCTATTCTATGTATTAGCTGCTCTTGAACTTGAAAAGAATCAAAGCTAAATTCCTGTTAACAGAAAATTCATAAACAACGAAATCAAAGAGAAGGTGGGAGAGAATTCATTGTCTATGACAGCGCAGAATTGTGGCGTAAAGTATCACGCTACGTTCCCGTACCGTATAACGCCCTTCACCGCTCACCGACCGACAACAACTGCCACCGCTTAGATCCGGACTTCAAAGAACGGGAATGGAATGGAATATTATGAAATTCGCGACGAAAACAAAAATACATAAATCTTTCCCATTTGCGTATCTACATATCATGTTGACTGTTTTATTCTTCTCCCCAGTCTCTTTCTCCCAATGTTCATCCTTTTTGGCCTTGAGATTTCATTAACTTCGTGAAGAAACAGAATCCGAACTTGAGACTGCTTTTGCGATTTGCAAGAATTTAAAAAAAAAAAAGAAAAGAAAAAACGAAATACGTAAACCAAAAACGAAAAACAAAAAAAGCTATACAAAAAAAAAATAAATCTGAGAGCCAACATACCCTGCATTTGGTTATATTACTCTTAACAAAATTGTAATATCTTAAAAACGATACAAGTTCAAAGAAAGCATTTGTCCTGATTTACATATATCATGTACTATATGTTTAATTTTTGGGTACTAATAAAGCGTTTTGGTAAGAAGATATTTCAGCTAACATGTTCGGATTTAATTAATGTATAGAAATCTTATATATCAATGAGTTATCACTAGATCCTCCATATTCTGAAATTAGATTGAATGTCACTTATATTAGGTTCTTTTTAAAACTTCAAAGGAATGGTTTTAAAATTTGCGGAATTTTCTTTCAAAGTATCATCAATATAATAACTTTTATGAAAAAAGACTTTTTCTGATTATTATTTCTTTTTTTTTTTAATATTTCTAAACAACAACTTTTGTTACTCATGAGTTATTATTAATTTTTTTTAATTACAACTATTAACTGTTAAGGATCCTGCTTAATATATATTTCTCTTAATTTGGATTATAAATAAATCCACATATTTGATTTCATATATGTAGATATATATTTCATTGTAACTTTAATAAAGTTCAATATGCTCTTTCATGCTATTGGTATAGGGTATTGTCCACAGGTGATAAAATTAACTTTGCCATTGTGAAAATTTCAAATTAGTCGCCATATTCTCGTTTTGAATAATAGTTTTTTTTTTTATTAAATCTATATTATATGGTTATCCAATATGAATGAAATTTGGCGGAATATATTTTTTAATTGATATGCATATATGGCATATGAAAACAATACCCCTATTAATGTTAGATAGATTTGATAGGGAAATATACAATAAATACATGTATGTATGTATGTATATATATATGTAGATTAACGTATCGAGTGCACGCGTCCTTGCATTTAAAGAAAATTATTCTTGGAAAGTAGTAGAAATTTAATAGTGTTACTATGCTGGGTAAAACAAAAGATTTATATGATATTTATATGTATATATATAAAACTTTTGGATAAATACAGTTCAAAGTCCAATGCAGAGTTAATTTTACAGTGGTGATCACGGTTTTTGATTCTGATTTTCTCGTTTTCTTATTAGTTTACCAAACAAAGTTTATGGCTTTTTGTTGGTCAATGAATTAGTTAGATTAATCGATTTATTTTGTTATCTAAGCATTTTCCAGTTTTGTCCATGATGAGTCTGAGTTCAGTGAAACCGATCAACATTTTTCAAATTGTACAATTTCAACAAATTTCCTTGTCTAAGCTTACACAAACTGTAGCCACAAATACCTCTAAAATATCCTTGTAGAGTTAAGAATCATTTATGGGTAGGTTCATCCGATCCGATTTATATAGTTTTCTGAAAATGAAAATTGAAAATGGAATTTATACTTCTTTTCGAATGATTTCGAATGAAATAACAAATAACAAAACGGCAAGTAAAAGAAACGATAAAACATATTTATTTTTCTTTTATTTAATATAACAAATAAAAATTCATAGTCCTTTTCGAAAGAAATATTTTTTATCAAAAGAGCATAAAAATTTATCGTAATTCATAAAGATTTTTAATGTGTCCTTATGTGTAATATCTATGCAAAAGACTAGGGAAAGGAAGATATGGAAGATCGTTTTGATTTATAATGGCAATATCTATTACTGTTTATAACACATTGTAACGATATCCTTTTGTTTAAAGGTAAGTAATTGTTGAAATTAAATACTAAGTTTAAGTGCAATTTTCTGTGTGATAGTCCAAAATGTTTGTTTAAAATTTTTTAATGGACTTATGAAAATTATAAAGACGCCATGGAAAATAAAAACGGATTATATTACTCCATAAATTCTGGAGTTTTCTGTGTGGGAAGTTTGCAATATTCATGTATATATAGAAAATCTGATATGGCAATTTGTGTGTATATGCTTTCGCAATAATTTTATGAATTACATGAAATTGGATGCCCTTTAGAATAGCCGTTTAAATTAACATTAAATATAACAACAAATTCTTTACTCCATATACAATAAATTTGTATATTCATCTTGTTTACGTAAATACAACGTCATTCATGGAAGGCGTGAAAGATATACGAGTGGAATAAATGGGAAATACAAAAAAGTGCCAATATTGCAATTATGGCTCTAAAGAACTTGGTTAAAACATTTGTAGACATGTGAAAATTCTTTTTTTTTTTTTTGAACGTTGAGGATTCATTGAACTCAGGGAAATGCATTGCCAAAGTTTGGTACAAATGTTGTATACTGTTGCATTATGTAACATTTCAATAAAGGAAAAAAAAAAATCTCAAAAGTAAAATAAGAAAATTAAGTTAATGTATAATCAAAAAAAAATAACCTCCCAAGCTCGTAAATATGCGCAAAATGTGCGTCTTTGTCGACTTTGTCTTTGCCTTTGCCTACGTCTCTGTTACCATATCGAGGAGTTCATTAAACTCGGGTCTTTGGTAAGAGTCCCCCCCACTTCCCGCCCCCCTTTTGGCTAAAAACTGAAAATGAAAAATAACAAGAAAACTGCGACATTTCGTTTTCTACAAAGCTACGCGAGCTTTAATTAATTGATAAATAATATTTAACAACAACGATACAAAATAAGTTTATAACAACAACAGCGGTTATAAAAAGGGCCCGCTCATAAATCCATTTAGTGTTGGGGTCTCTGCGATACAGCTTCAACCTGTTGCTGACTCATCGCACTACCATTTGGCGGGGAGACTCCACAACACTTCAGCCCTACGCATGTTTTTTTTTTTTCTTACTACTTACTACTACTATATATACTACGCTGCGCTGTTTTTTGTTGTTGTTGTTTTTTTTTTGTTATTTCTATTTGTCTTGTTTATTAGAAACAGAATACGAATACAAAATAACTGCCGGGCACAGTGGTCAACAGTCTGTCAAAAAAGAATATGATTTTATTTTAAGAGAGAAATCTTACGTAGTGAAATCTTATGTTTCTGAAGATCTAGTAAAGTCAAGATTAAGTCTTTGACTTTTATAATGCATTTTGGAGAATTCTATTAAAAAAATATATTAATACCAAAATGTTAATATTAAATTTGTAATGAATGAAATTCTTGAAACTAAAATAAAACGTCTTAATAGAATAAAATTTGTAAATATTTTCTTGCTTAAAATTCTAGATATAATATTCTTTCAATTAGGACACAGAGCATTTAGCCTAAAATAAAAACAATATTAATTCATAAGTTGAGAATGAACTCTTTTAAAAGAATTTTTAACTTGATACATTTGTTCTTAATTTTAAAGTAAACAGACTCAAATTATTTTAATCGAAACAGAATTAATATATTTTGTAGCAGTGCGCACCACTGTGCATTAGGGGCCTTAGACTCCATAGTGATGTAGCCAATGAACTTTGTGGGCGGCAGGTGGCATAAGTTAGGCAGATGCTTGATTTAATGATTGGTCATTTATAATTATAGTGAGCGCAAAATGTGTTTATGTGTAGCTAGGTGATTATATAATATTGGACCGGCCAACGTTGGCAATCGCCAATCCCAGTTAATGTTCCCCGTAACCACCCCACCAACTCACTTCTACCCCTCCCACCAAAGATCACGATGCGCCATGGCCTTGAGAGCGTACGCTGACATCTTAAAATTTTGAATCGGAATCCGAATCAGAATCCAAATCGGAGAAGTTGGCAACACGCAGCAACAGCAACAGAAGCACCGTCAGCCACCACCACCACCACGATCACCACCACCAGTACCAGCAGCGGTACAAGTTTCATTTCAGCATTCTTGGAGAACTATTGAACTGTTGTTTCTCTCTGTTATCCATAGTGAGGTTCGAGGTGCGCTGAAAGGGGGTTCAACCACCTTTTGGGGTTTCGATTATTTTGGTGATGTTGATAATGGGGTGGACTAGGCGCATAAATTAAAATATTCCTAAAAAAAAATAAATAATACAAAAAGAAATAATAATAATAAAAAATTAAAAACATATACGCACACACACACACACATACACACACACACACACACACACACACACACACATACATCTATACACAATTTATATGGTATTATTAACAAACGCGTTCAATTTGCGTCAATTGGCCAACGACATTAATGCCAAGATCTTGATTGCAAATTCTCAATATGAAATTAAATTTATATATATTTTCAGTATTCCTGTTTGGTAAAAACAGACACACACACACACACACAGATACAACATTAACAACAACAGCAGTCTGAAAACAAGCTTTCAGCTAGCCAAAAGTTCTACCAAATACCAAAATTCCACCTGTGAATGAGTTTTTTGAGACGTAGATTTCCGGCTTACGTGAGATTCTGTTTTATCTGGAAGGCTGAGGCGGCAACGACAACTCACTGTGGGAATCGGGGGATGTGTGTGTATGTGTGTGTGTGTGTGTGAGGGGGGTGTGAGGTATGGAAGTTGGTGCCAACTTATGACTGAAAGTTCTCTTGGGTTTTTTGCCATATTCTTTGAATGGTCTCTTCTTTTTAGGAATCGTTGTCGCTGTTGTTGTCGTCGTACCAGGCGTCAGGTCGTCAACATGCGTGCGTGAAAAAAACCTCGTGGTTCTTAACAAAATGCCCCTGCACCTCTGTTACTCCCCACCCAACCACTTGCTCTAAACTTTCCAGCCATTCTGAAGTGTTTATGTTTTCATACGGTTAGTTATTTTTTTCATTTTTTTTCTTTCGTTTGGTTTGTTTTTGGTATTTGATATTCAAGGTTACTCTTGTTTTCATGTCCATTGACCTATTTGGTTCTTAGAAGAAGCATACAAATGAGCGGGAATTTGTTATTGTTATTAATGATAACTTAAGGAAAACGTAGTTACGATTGGAATGTGTTTAAGGAATTTTTCTTTTTTTTAAGATTAAAATTTACCTCACACATAACCCTTTAAAAATTTTTTATAATAATACATAGTTTTTTCATTATAATCATCTAAAATTATTTTTCTTTTTTTTTTTCGTATCAGTTTATTTTTGGTAATTTTCAATTTAACTTTTCTTTTTTCAATCCTTTAATACAGCCAAATACATTGTACGTACATATGATCCTGAGTCTCATATTTCACAGTTCCTGCACACAAATGTATTGAAACCGATTCATTTAGATTTTCCAAGTAGTACATATTGTATGATTTCCTGTTTGTGGCCATTAATCAGCATTATGCAATCATGAACCAATGCAGACATTGGCAAATTCTGTGCAAAGTGCAAAGAGCAGCATTAAAAGGGCATTTCCACCCACAATCGGGTACAGTCATTGTTAATGATTGGAATGGAGTGACATGAAGTGGAGTGACCAAAGAAGGGCACACACAGCACTCAAATCATGTTACATTTGCATGTGGTTCGTGTTGTGACAATGTCCACAAGCATTTTAGTATTGAATTTTCAATGAATGAATGTGAAATGTGAAACAAGACAGTTGTGTTATCTTGTTAACATTCGTCATCAACATTATCATCCAGCACTCATTGTTGAAACAAAAAAAATACAAGTTAAATACTAGTAGCCTACTAGTAGTATTGGTCAAACGACTTATTCCAACTTATTTTATCACCTGCTCGACTGCCATTCTGTTTTCAATAGTTAATTTTTTTTCTTAAATCATAAAGATACAATTTTTTTAATTCGAAAAATCAAACTAATTCTTAACTAATTTCGAAAATGTTTCAAATCAAATCAATTCAACGGAAGGCATTCAATTCTTGGAATAATTTTTGTAGGTTTTTCTTTATTAATAATACAGATTTTTAGTCGTTAATTCAGTGACATCTATGGCCTCCGTCTGTGATTTATAAGGTTATTCCCAAATTTTAGGACCGATTTTCAATTTAATTGATGCTGGAAAAAAGTGAAATTAATGTTTTCTATTTAATCATTATTTGGTATACTTTATCAATTTTCTTTGTTTGGCATTTACCATTTGTTTGTTTTGATTTTAATCCGATTATGTTACGTTTAATCCAGAATGCAAACAATTTAATTAATATTAAATTTGTATGACTTTTACATACTATGGCGACTTATTTTGAAAAAATTAAAAATTAAATCATTTCTAGATAATCCCAACCACATTTATATTTCTTTAATACAGGTAAAAGCATAAGAAATTTTAATTAAATGAAGCTAATTATAAACCAAACATAAATTGCTATAAAATTTACAAATTATAAGCAAGATGATTTGCTAACTCTATATTCTTCTAGAAAAGTGTAATTTTATTTTTTATTAACTAGCCACAAAATATATACAAATATGAAATATACAAATATACATAAATTAAAATAGAAATTATACAAATATGAAATAAACTGTAAGAAATCGTGGGATATTAAAGAGTCGTACTTGATATTTTCTTTACATTTCATTTAATTTTCATTCATATTTTTATAATATAATATTACCAACAATTGACTTGATATTCTTTTGATGAGAGAAGTTTATAATAGATCAGTAATGTTTATAGTTTATAATAAATATTAAATGTGCTTCCTAATTATGACACTTAGCCTTAAGTTAAATTTGCGTTTTTATTATATTCCTTAAAAGGAAATAATGTCGAAAAAGAGTTCTATAGATTGAAAGGACGAAAAAACATCATTGGCAATGGCAATCACATAAGTTGGTGTATATATATATTTATATGTAAACAATGTAAATAGATGTCATTAATCTACTGCTTTCAGTCTGGCAGACGGCACTGAGATGCACTCTGTCAATTAAATATATAATTCTTATCAGAGTCTGGACTTTTGATTCTATATTGTAATAAATAAGACAACAACGATAACTAATACAATGCATTTTGACACCAAAAGACCCTGTTTCTCAGTCAATTCTCAATGCCAAATGGTTGACATTACATCCAGAGTATGGTGATAACTCAAGCTCAAATATACATACATATGTACATACATATATGTATGTATGCATATGTACAAATTTCATATCAATTTAATAAATAAACTTGTTTAAGGCACACCTTAACAAAGCCCTTCATTTACCGTACCGAAAAGAAACTTTCACTCATTTTAGCAAAAAATCAGTTACAAATAATATTTAATTGGTTGCTAAAGCAATTTCTCGTTGTGTCCGCTACTCGAAGGTCAATTGCATGAAATGAAAAAAAAAAAAAGAAATAAAAATTTATAATAATAATAATATCGATATATGTAGGTACTTATGGATGTATGTATGTACATACATATGTATAAATGTATGTACATTTGTATATTGTATGTACAAAATAATTTCGCGTATTTCGAAATTGAGCCAAATAATTGATATACAAAATAAACACCGTTCACAAAAACCCGTTTCAAAAAGGGCGTTGCGCAAAAAGCGCCTCCAAAATAACAAAAAGTTACCAAAAAATCTGGTCAAGGTCGTGGCTTGGGTGGTAGAGATGGGGTAGGCAGGGAGGCAGTCAGGCACAAAAGGGAGACACCGTTAGCTTAAGCTTTCAATAACTCAATTGACGACTTCGATTTGTTGTTATTACAGCTGACGCCCGCACACGTCGGAGTCACAAAATTGTGGCTAACAAAAAAAAAAAAAAAAATAAAATAACCGTAACCTCTATATATACATACTATAGTATTTTATATTCACCGTTTTTCATTTTATTCAATTTTGGATACAGAAAGATAAATATTATAAATATATTATGCATATGATAAACCACAAACCATCTGAAATTTTTTAAATTCTACATTTCGTTTTTTTCTGTTTCTAAATGATTATCGGCAGACTATATAATCTAGTTTTGTCATATTTATGCTTAATTTATTTTAAAAAAATAAGGTTTTTATTTTGCAAATGATAGAGAATTATAATTTTATTTGCTTTTTCTTTCGCTTTTTTTTTTTTTTTGTTTTTCTTGCCAATTTCTAAAGTGTTGAAGTACAATGTGAATGACTTTCAATAAGCTTATTTTGGTGGAATTTATTTTTGGAAACTTGGAAATTTCATGGTTTAATCCCTCTTAAACATCACCTTCTCACAGATTGCACAACACTTTTGGCCAACTTGCTTAATGTTGTTGTTGTTTATTTAATATGATTTCGTTGAATGCCTTTGGGGCACGTGTTTGGGTATTGAATGTTGATTTTTAAGTCTCCCGAATATATATATTTTAGTCCAGAGAGAGAGAAAGAGAAAGACAGTATGTAGATGACAAGAAAAAGGATTCCACCTGGTTGCCAAATATTCCCAATTGGGTAGGCTCGTGCCTCCATTTCATAAAAATGCAATGGCCCATGGGACCTGTTTTTTCTGTCATTTTAGGTTGACGTCAGAGTGTCCTTAGCCTAGCCTACATCTCTCCTTCTCTCTCTCTCTCTCTTTCTCTCTCTGTCTGTCAGGGCCTTCTGTATTGTGGAGCTACGTGACAATTACTACAGTTATTACACGTAATGAATACACGACAACAACATTAACAACAACAACCATGTGAACAGAGAGGTAAGACCTCTGTGTCTCTTGAGCAACCAACCTTATTGAAGGGTATGAGGAAGGTATTCATATGTAAACAAAAAATAAGAAAACCTACACATTAACAGTCTATACCACATATCCCTATCACTTTGATGATCAAGTTCATTTACAATTAATATAAAAAGAAACAAAACGCAACTATCGATTAGAAATGAGTAATCGGTCTCTAACAACTGTCAGAAAAAAAAAAACAGTTTAATTTAAATCTTAAATAAAATTTTGAACTCGATTTCTCAATAACTTTGAAATGAATTGTATTTTATAAGGACCTTCTAATCTTAAAGTGTGAAATTAAAAAACAATAAATCGGTTAATTGAAGCAGCTTTATTTTTATTCTAATTGATTGTTTCTTAGATATTTTTTTTGATGATTTTTCTTAGTGTAGGTCACCCGTTCCTTGTGCTGGTGTTGAAGCCATTTGTGGAATTTTAATAGGAATCGGGGTCAGGTCACGTATTGGCAAAGATCCTGCCCTCTTGTTCACCTCTTTCAGGTGCCTGTCCTGCCCCCATTTGTTTAAATTCCAAAATAAACATGCATAATCTTACCGGTGGGCTGGGCATATCGGGTAACTTCCACTTGGTTCCACTGCATTTTTATTTATATATAAAGTATTCATTGTTTGCTTATAGGTGCTACATGTGTATATATGAACATCAAAGTTCCGGCAAGAATTACTTAAATAAATTTATGAAAAAAAAAAAGAAAATTGTGTGTGTTTTATCAATTTTTGTTACTTATTGGCAAGTTCTTTCAACTTTCATCAACATAATCAATGAGGCATTTCATTGCCGTTCAATACACAAAAATAATTTTCGACAGGTTCGAGCTATCGTCGCCAGGTCGTCATTTTCTTAACAACTTTTAAACTTTTAAAATAATTGTGTAAACTGAAAGAATTTTTTAACCTTGCCAGACCCACAAAAGCTGCAGCATGCAAAGAGTAACCAAAAGGACAAGGGAGAAGGAAATCTTTATGGTTTTTTTTCCCTTTTTTTTTTGTTTTTTTTTGTTTTTTGGTGTCATGGCCCAAAGGTTGAACTTGTCGATAGATGGTGAAACGCATGGAATGGTTTGTTGGGGTGTCAAATTTGTATTGTTGTCCAAGGGCGGTAATTGATTTCTTTTGACCACAAAACAGCCATGTTAGCATTTTGTATGAGCCCCTCCTTCACCCTCTACCGTTCACCATTAAACATACACGAACAAAGTAAATGGAGATTCGTATCTGGAAGCCATCATTATTGTTATTTATGGAGGGAAAAAAAAAGCTCTTTGTTTTTTTTTTTGTTTTTGTGATACCTGAGGCTTACAAAACTATGAAAACACCAAAGAATGCTGAGCTTGACAGCTTAATGACTGGGTCAGGATTTGTGGACAGAGTCCAGAATAAACCAGTAAACCAGAACGAAAATGCCTGCATCGGAATTAATGTTCTACTCATTAGCTGCAAATGGGCAACCAATGTGAAGGATTTGCATCAAAACGTATTGAACACTGAAAGAAAATCTCTATTAAACTATGTTAAAATTAATCAAATGGATTGTTGAAATTTCTCTCAGTGTATATGCGTGTGGTGTGGTTGATGATACAACATTTGTATCCGTTACCCATTTCAATGGCTAACAAACAATCCTAATCCATAGCCAATCTAGCTATCGGCAATCAATTAGCTGGCATTTTTGTTGCATGCCGAAAAGTATGCAACTGACTACTGATACTACGATACATCTACTTTGAATGCTGCAATCAATTGCAATCCTTTTGTATCTATATATGTGTGTGTATGTAATGCATTGTATTTTGTGTGCATATGTGTGCGTAGGTAGTTTGTAGTTTGTGTGCACCCACATATACAGATATATTCCCAATTGTCGTTTTCATTAATTTTATTTTTCGTATCTTGCAATTGCAATATTTACATAGAAAACATTTAGATTTTTAATATGTATATCAATATCAGCAGAATTACAATTAAAATTGTTGGTTAAATTTCGTTGAAGTGTATTGAGGAATTTAAACATACACACTTACATCCAACGGCTGATATCTGTAGGTACATTTATAACACGGTTCTGTATACTCTTTTTTTTTGACATTTTTGGGTTTATAACAAAATTATGCTACTATATTTTAATTAGTATTATTTTCTTTTTAATAATAATGGAAACCATCTTCAACAAGAAACTCACATAGATCATTATTAGTTGTAGGTATTGCTTGATCAGCGGCAATAGCCAATTCGATCTGCATATATGTAGATGAAATTTTGTAAAAAAAAAACCTTATTTTATATTTGAAGGAGCAAATCGTCATCGGAACAAAGTTGATGTCATTAATTTATTGAATAAAATTTTTGTTCTTATTACAGACATACTAACCAAACTGTGTATTAAATATGGTGCCGATTACCCAATAGTTTTGAAAAATTCGTACTTTTTTGCTTTTTTTAAGGATCTCAAACAGTTATAGATTCTGTAATATCGAATTGACCGATAATTTCTATAGTAAGAACTAGTTTTATAGTTATTTATTATATTCATATTTGTAATAGAAACATTTTTGTAGAAAGTGCTTTTAAATGTCAAGGGATTGAAAAGGTACATATACGTATTTATGTATATATATATATATTAAATTCGGTACGCCGTAGTTTTGAAAACATTTTTTTTTTTGTACATTGAACTATAGTGTTTTCTTTTAATACAATTATATTGAGCTTTTGTTGTTGTTCATTTTACTATTGAATAAAATTTGTATTTGTTATTTAAATTTTACTTAGGGCTTGCATAGTATTCAATAAACAAACAATTGTTTTTTGTTCGTTTTTTGGATCTTTTATTTCTTTTTTTTTAAATGTTTTGTTGAAACCGCAATGGTGCTAAACTTTTGATTGAAATTTGTATCATTTTATCAGATTGAATCCAAAAAAAAAAAGTACACTAAGTATAAGCCAGTTTTAACGTTTTAAATTGAGTTTAGTTTTGTAGATGCTCTTCGGGCAATGGGTCATGGGTGATGGGTCATATCTAACAATTCACATTGAACAACTAGATTTAACATTTATATATATATATTTTTTATTTGCTTGAGATAATTGAGATGAATAACTATATATAGATAGTATGCATGTATATCTATAGGTATGTTTATAATATATAGTTAGGTAGAATAGTTTCCTTAGGTAACGCCTTAACAAATGCCGACTTCGAGTTCGTTGATAACCACAGTAAATAGTTTCAGTTTCATTCACAAATAATGTTTACATCATCACATTGGGGTTCGCCACTTAAAGGGACTCCGTTTCCATCATCTGGATATCGGGTGGGATAAGCCTACCCATACCAACGCCAACAATTGCACTTACATTTGGACGTTGCATACCCTTTTTCAAAAATGATTTCCTGCTCTCTCATAGACGCGGACTCTCTAATATTGTATGGCTCGACATAACCGAATTGGCTAATGCAATAGAATTGCCAGCCACTGATAGATTTTGTTCCATTTTGGAGCGACGACGCCAAAAGCAAAACCATTCCGATGTATGACACAAACGCATTCCTTTGAACGTATCGACAAAGGCACGCCGAAAACTGGCATTCATGAAGCAATAGGTAATTGGATTGCAGCAGCTCGATGAATAGGCCAACAGATGTAGGAAACTAATTGCTGTATAATCCACATACTCATAGACAACAGGACCAATTAACATTGTCATCGTATTGATCACATACAATGGTGTCCAGCAAATGAAAAACTCCAATACAAGAACAAATAGCATTTTAACCACACGCTTCTTGCTCTCCAAGTTCTTATTCTCATTCGATCGACGTGGCACAATGCTGCTGTAAATGAATCAATGAATAAAATTACAATAAATGGAAATTTTAGTTTGATTACTTTTATCTATCACTTACCTTCGTAGAGCGGCCTCTGTAATACGTAAACTTGGTTGCGAAAGACTTTTTCTACGTGATTCATGGGATTCATAATACTGTTGTTGTTGTTGTTGCTGTTGTTGCTGTTGTTGCTGCTGTTGCTGCTGTTGTTGTTGTTGTTGTTGATGCTGCTGCAAATGTTGCTGGTGGCGCATACGTTGTGCACGACTACAGCAATCGTTGATACTACCACTGCCATTGATGTTCTGTTGAAGTTGCTGTTGCCTCACCGATTTCACTGAAGCACTACGCATACAATAAAGATGACGTCGTCCTTCACAGGTACCGCCAAGTAGCTTACGCTTACTACCGCATTGTGTATAACCATCAGCTAATTATGAGAAACAAAATTGAAAGACAAGATAACAATAAATAAAAGACCTTTGTCTACAATTAATTATTAACCACAGAACGAATCAAAAATATTTACGCTAATATTTAAATCTAATCAGGAAGATATATTCTCATGGGGCAACAAAATTCCTTGTGTTTGGACTTGCAACGTAATATATTTTGGTATCGCAAAATCCGTTTATAGCCAGCGGGGATAATTGGCGACAAAGGGGTGCCAACATTTTGGCCTTACGCCTCGTCGAACGTCAGGTGTCAGGTGATTCTACACAGGACTTAAAATCCTGCTCAAATGAACACCTTAAAAGGGAATGCTTTGAGGCTAAGGAATTTGCCGACCCTTGGAATGAAATTGAAATTATTAAAACGACTTCCCAAAACAAAATTTATAGTTCTGGGTAATAGTACTTGTCAACGGATAAGTCCAAGGCAGCCTAGGAATTAGTTTTACCATTTATTTTAATATGACATTAAAGCAAATTTATTATTATTAAAAAAAAATTATTCAAAAATTGATTTTTTAGGTAAATCTAAAATAAAAAAGAAAAAAACAGATTTACTCAAGTGTGCCTGATTCATTGTGATAGATAGACGGAAATATGTATGATTGGATGGTAAAAATTAATTTAAATAAATTGCCTTTCGCGTCGAACTGTATCTGAAAAACATTAATACTGATTTGTGTTTAACATGTACACATGTACATACATATATGTAAAAGTATGTGTGTGTGTGTGGGTGTGTTTATAGTCTAGCCCATCTTCCTGAGGGTAAGGGCATTGGGAGGGAAAAGTTGACACAAATGAGATTTTTAGTATCGTCGCTAAGCTGCTTTAAAATGAACGCAAGTGGCAAACATTTTATGCTCCTTTAATTATTTGGTACTTGGTTATGCAAATTGCCAGCAAAACTGGAGCTGAAGCTGGGGCTCCACTCCTAAAATAATAATAAAACATTTTTCGCTTGCGGCATGGCTTATATATCCGGATACACGGACACACCAACCGCAGCTCTAACTCTCCCCCTTATTGTATCCTTCATACCATGGCAATTTATGGCACGTGCATTTAAAAATCTAAAAGAGTGGGAGAGAAAAAATGGCAATTTATTGTCACAAAAGTATGTGAAAATGTGTCGATCCATGCACTAAAATTTGTTCAGTGTTTTAACATAAGGAGTAAGAGGGTAAACAGACAGAGAAAAATATATATAGAGATATAGAGAGGGAAAGGAAGAGAATGCAAGTTGATGGGACTATAAGATAAGAGGTTTTAATGAGCATTTAAATGCTTGTATTTTGCATAATTTATAAAATATTTAACTTGACCTTTTTCATATAATCACACACACAACTATAATTCAAAATTTTGACCTAAACTTTTTAAAGGTTTGGGAGTTTGCCTATGATAATTCATTTTCATATCTAGGCCCTGGCATCTCATTAATTAGGTATATCATTTTTCTCCATGGGCTTTATTTGTTTTTTTGAAATTATCATATATACAATTAAAAAAAATGTTCGACTACTAACTATATATATTTTCACTTTCAAATAGTTTTTTTTTGTTCAATTTTGTGGTTTCCATAACCTTTAAAGCAGAGCAGATTATATATAGTATTTTTAAATAGTAACAAAATATTTTCATTACTTTAAACTCTAATCTACTTTTATCTATCATATGCTAAAAGTTCTTAGATTTTATATAGTCTAAGGAAAATTAAATTTTATATTGTAATTTTTCGAGTTAAATTTTATATTGAATATCTAATGATTGAATTGAACAAATAACGATTTCCATATCAAGTATTTTCCTTTCCTTTAGTAAGCAATTAAAAAATGTATTTAAAATTTTTAAATGAAGTTTTAATAAATTTGGCCAAACTGGCTGCCAAATGTTTTGTTTTCTTAATAAAATTTTTATCAAAATATCATGGATACAAAGTTTCTTTTGGAATATTCTATGTACTTTACCAAGAAAATGAAATCGCAGCAGAAATGAATTTTGACCCTTTCATGCAAATGAGTAGAGTACACAGAAAAGAAAGGAAGAAAACTGGAGAAAAGATGCTTATCGGCTTTTTTTTTCGAAAGGGACAAAACAAAATAACGTTACAAAAGAAGGATAAGAAATTTTTATTTTAAAGACATTTTAATATTAAAGTTTACTTTTCCTTGAATGACAGCTGGGGTAAATTTCTGTTTTTATCTGCATAGATTGTTCTTCTTCTGGTTCAATCAAAGTTTTCATCACATTATCAAGTCAAATTTAATCTAATGTGAAATCATGTATTTCTAGTAGATGTATTTTTCTATGTATTTCTTTTAAGCAATAATCCCTAAGACTGTCTGTGCGTGTGTGTGTATGTGTGAAAGCTTTAAGCTTAGACAAGAAATGAATGCAAATGGAAGCCAAGTCCTTGAAATCGAATACAGAATTGGCATTTCGGGTAACTGCGTTTAACAGCCGCGGCGATTTATCGCCTTCACTTGCGTAACATGGTTCGATCGTCTAACCGCACCCACACTCACACACACACACATACGCAGACATATTCTGTGTATGGCCCTTACCTCATACCCTCTATAATCTATATGCATACCCACAATGTTGCCTGTTAACCCCTAACCTAGTTCCAGACCTACATCTTGTTATCGCCAGCCGAGTGTGACAGGCCATGCATAAGAGTCAACGGTAAATGGGTGGCGGTGGGTGGTATATTGGTGGACCTGGTGCTCTGGGGTCGGTCGCTGTGAATGGAATTGTATCCGGGTGTCGGACTGGGGAAATTCAACGGTTGGCGTATTTCGTTTGTGGTAAAAGTTTTGCCATGCAAATTGTCTGTGACTAGTGTGACATTTGGTAAGCCAAACTAGGTAGTCAGCCACATGGGAATATTTGATGAGTGCATCATTCAATTGCCATCATTCGAAAGAATAACTTGAAAAACAAAAAAAAAAAAAAAACACAAAAACTCAAATATACAAAATTTCCCCAAAGTATTTAAATACCAAATTTAAACAAACCAAAAAAAAAATCCATAGAATATGTATTTGGGTTGGGAATTCAAGATTGAATTTTACAATTTTATCTTAGCATTAGATTAGATATATTTAAAAAGAGTTTCGCAGATGAAAAAGTAAAAAATTAATTTCCGATCCCCCAGAGTAGGCAACAGAAAATAATGTGTAGAGGAATTTGTTTATTAAATTTTCTACTTTTCCTGTATTCATTTGAAATTTATCTAATTAATTTCTAACAAATGGTTTTTTTGTTTTCTTACCATAAAAATACTGAACGTTGCCACCGAATTGTTGTTGCTGTTGATGTTGTTGTTGTTGTTGCTGAAGCATCATATCCAGAGATTGGCCATTTGATCGCCGACTACCAGTATTGGCTTGTGTGGTAATAGGTGTTTGACTTTGGTTTATTTCTGGCCCACTGCTACCAAAATTCATTGCTCTCTCATTTCGCATGCTCACATAAAGAGTTCTTGTTATAAACAAATATGTAAAAGTTAAAGCCAATAAAGGCAAAACAAGCAAAGCCAAATCCAAAAATAAATTGTAGGCAATTTCATAATTTAAACTATCAGCGGGCCATTGATCGCGGCATTTGCGGTAACCTAAAACAAAACAAAAGAAATTAACAAGAATTTATGAGGAAAATGAGCATATTGATTTATATATTCTGCAATAAATTTTAGCCATTGCTTTCTACTCCTCCTTCTCACCTTGTCGACTCGTTGGCATCAGTTGACTAAAAACTGCAATTGGTGTCATACAGAGTAAACTTCCTAACCAAATAATTGCAATTATCTTATTCGCATGATTTATAGTCTGCCAAGTCCGAGATCTTAATGGGTGACAAATGGCATAATAACGTTCACAGGAAATGGCCACCAAAGTCCAAGAAGAAACGGCTACCGAAGCGGCTGTAAAATAAATTAAAAAAAAAAAATAAGAAAGAAGGTACAAAAATTTTATAACGTTTAATCCTGGTGATTAATTTTATCTCTCAATTGTTAAAAACAAATATGGATTTATGCTGGTAAAAATATTTATCGAGTTTATTATCTATTTATATTATCATTATGTCATCTCATAAAGTTTTATTTAAATTAAAATATCTTCTTTTTTGATGGTACAAACTGACGATTGGTAACATTATTAAGAAATTTGAAATGACTCGATGAATGTTGGCCAATGGCAATGCCTTTAGCTGTTCCAGCTAATGAATTACCCAAAAAAAAAAAAAAGAAAAAGCCAAGTCAAAAGCATAGACAAACTGTGTTTATTCTAGTATTTAAATAAAGAGAAAAGGAGAGAGAGAGAGAGAGAGAAAGATAGATATGATATCTTCCAGAGACAATATAACCAGACCTTCAGGCTTCTAGCCACCCTCCTTACCAGCACGTTAAACCCTTTGTCTGTTTTTGGTTGGGGAGTCGAGCTCATTAGCAAAAATTAAATTTAGCTCTGTCGCATGGCTCAATGAGTACGTCCGGCCAACTGTCCCCAGTCGAACCCCTCACCTCTCCCAGCACCAGGACCACTCACCTCCCGAGAGTCCGGCAACAAACATAAATGGAAATTTTATGGAAATACTGAAAATAGCAAAATTGGCCAGAAGCACAAGTTCGCGCTTCCTCCACAAAGTGCGAGAAACACAGTAAAGCAATAAAAATAACACAAAAAAAAATAAAAAAAAATAAAAAGAAAATAACACAGAATAACAACGACAACGAAAAGAAAAAAGCAGAAGCGAATTCTTGGTAAAATGTATACAAAACAAGTTAATGGGGATAGGGGTCGGGGGTACAGAACGGGAACCATGGAGAGTGAAAAGTGTTTTACTAAAATGACACTTGAGCATGAAATTTTTGGCAGATAGCTAGGAATAGGTTGATATGATTGAGAGAAAGAGATGACATACAGAGAATGATATGACTAAAAGCTAAACTAAATATTCTTATCAAAAAACCAAAATTAAAATTAACCATTAAACATTTAACTTTTCTGTAGTATTTTAGTTTCTATCTGTTAAACCACCAAAGTTAATCCCTATTTAATTATGTGGTAAACGAGATGGATGGCATTTTAATTATACTCTGCTACTTCGCCTGAAATTCGTTAATGCAATTCGATAACATGGGACCAAAGAGTGGGAACAAATTGGACAGAAGCAAAAATCATGAAAGTTGCATTCTGAATGCGTAGGTAAAATCATTATTCACATTCAGCGTCATTATCATCTGAATTTTTGACGCACCTGTTCATATGAGGAACATTGTCAATTAGACATTTGGGTAAACATAGTGCAGTAATTTACCTCTTCTTGATGCCATTTTCCACAAAAATTGCAATTTCATAATAGCATACCGACAAACACAAACACACATACACACGCACACACATATCAACTCATCTAGAGTAAAAACAAAAAAAAAAAATCTATTCAAAAGTTCGTCATTCTCAATTCTGAGTGTCTGGACATGGGCAAAGTTAATGTCTTTTTTGATTGGTACACAATTGAGAGTGGGCAAATTTGAATTGGCTGCCTTACTAAAGGAATGTGTTGCCTGAAATTTGAGATAGGATTCATTTTGTTACTTTTTTTTTTTTTGGCAAACATTAGAGTGGCATGTTTCATGTATGTCTCAAACAATGCCAAAACAGAGTGAATCCAACCGAAAAGCTGCCACATTTCAAAGAGATTAATTTTGTTGGTATGTACATTCATATATATGTATGTATGTATGTATATACACATGTAGTTTTGTCTATATCTAGTAAAAGTAGAGAGTTTAATTTCCATTTAAATACTCAAACCAATCAAATTTCATTTCTTTGTAAAATAACGAAAGGGTTAATTAGAGCAACTGACTTATGTAAAAGCAAAATCAAATTATCTTTCTATCTAACCGAGTAACGTATAAATTTGACCTCTTGGACCTCTATGGTTAAGAATGTTATTTTGTATTCAAAAAAATTTTAATATATCTTTGAAATTTACATTGAAATGTTTTTTGTTTAATTTTCTAGTCTATTATTAATATACGAAGCCAGCTAAATTATGAATACATTTCTTAGTTTACTCTATTGGCTTGGAAGAAGAAAATGAAGAAGATTAAATTATCAAGATATGATATAATTTCCATTATTTTCTTTTAATAATATTACTTTTTAATGTGTTTTATATTCATCAATTTCATTTTGCAGACAATGCAAAAAAAATAAAACACATCTTTTTGACCACAGTTTCACTTTACTCATATTTAAATTGTTATAAATTTTTGTTTTCCAATAACTTGATTCTGATTGCTTTAGTTTTACATAGTATGTAATTTAAACTTTTTATATTGGTCAGAGATTCTTTGAATAAAAGTTGAGTAACTTAATAAACTCTTGCCAAAAACATTTATCATCATGTTCAACTAGTGACTAACTATTCATATAGTTGATAGTGTAACAACTAAGTTAACTACTCATTCTTTAGCTTTTAGGTTCTCTGTGTCTTCATTATTTTCAGCTTGTTGCTTTTGGCACTTGCACTTTATTACATTCTCTATTTTATTTATTTATTTTCCTATACCTTGTTACTTTGAGCTTTCAGCACTTCTCAACTTTCTTGACCGCATGAATGGCTGCTGTCCGAGTCAATTTGCCACAAAGGATTCGCAAAGTTAACATTAAATTTAACTTTAGCAACCGCAAAACTATAACTAACCAACCGGACACCACTCGAAGAAAATGAAGAAGGAGGAGAAGCATAAAAGGACGAGTGCATCCGTAATTTCAATCTCAGGGTGAACACCACACTTAACTGGTAAAAAACCAAACTGAAAGAATATAATAAAGAAGAAAGCTTGGCTAACATTAAAGTGATATGCTAAAGTTTTAATACCCTTGCAAGTGTACTCTTTAAATGAACACATTTGCTATATCAATGTGTATATTCACTCGTTTTTGTAAGGGTATAAAAACTATTGTTCGTACATAAGCAGCAAAATTTTACGATGTGGTTAAATGAATTTTCCATTATCCATTCAATTTGAAAGTCTTATCAAAATGCACAAAATTCTCATAATACGGTTGAAAAATAGTTGGGTCTTGGTGGGTAATTATATAATTTTTTGGTTTGCATACCCATTATAAAATGTTTACATGTTGTATAGAATTCTGCTAATTTTAAACGGTTTTTCCATGTAATAAATTATTCTTATAGCTAAACACTAGTCGACTGCAATCGAATAGATGAGAAATAAATAGCAATAGAAATTTCAAATTGAAACAATTTAAGTCAAGAATATTGACTTCTTGTTCTCATTGCATTCAACATATTGAGCAGTTTGGCTTTTTTCGCCAATTTGCATATAGCCAAAGGATATTTTTTTTTTTATTCCACTTGAAACGCAAATGGAACCGTGCTGAATTTGGATCCAGCTGCCGTTTTCATTGCCTTTCTCCGATGTTGAGCTCCATGTAAATGCAATAGCCGGGCAGGAATAAATAAACAAAAACCTCGAGAGGTTAGCCAAACAGTACAAGCCAAGATGAAAAGATAGCTAGCCCTAAAAATTGGTAAGCCAAAGGTAACAAGAAAGCTGAAAATGAAGTAACAATTTAAGTACTGGCAACATGAAGAACTTTATGACTGTTTGGTGGATTTTCAATAAGTTTTAACAATTTATTTTTAAATGTCTCTTATACTATTTAGTTTTGTGTCTTGTGCACTTTTAACTGTATCTCATAGGAACTATAGAGACTAAATTTGATGCCTGTAAAAAGCCAGAAAAAGGAATGACTTAAGGCCGAAGTCAAAGCAAAACTAAACAATGTGATATATTTAACCAATCAGCCTTTGCCATTCCTTTTTTCTGTCGTTTTCTGGCTTTGTCTTTATCTTTATTTGAAATTGATAGCAAATATTTGACAAGCGTTGCCCCTCGCAATATTGTAAACCAATAACCAAATAGAAATCTATGATAAATCGGGTTTAACACAGTATATATTGTATCTAAATATTTAATGCAATTTGTATGTCAAAACAAAACAAACAAAAAAGAAAAAGGAATGGAAAATATTTATATTTATATAAATAAAATGTGCCAACAACAAAACACTTTCATCAATTATTTGTTTGGTATTTCTACTGTTTTTCATTTTGTTTTGTTTATCGGTTTTTAAAATACATATATATATATATAATACATATGTATGCCATATGCCTCGGGTCGTTGATTTTGATTTAGTTTCCCGTTTTCTTTTGTTTTTGTTGCTTTTTTCTTTATGAACTTCAAGAAAAACGAGTCTCTTCTCTTATCAATAAAAATAATTTCAAATTTTCAGATAACAATAAAAAATGGGCAAATGGGCGAAGAAAACTTTTGGCTCGAGACGGCAAAAAAAAAGAAGAAAATAGGAGAAATAAAAATACAAGTGAAATCAGGAACGAAGAAACCAAAGCACATTTATATCAATAGACATATTTCTAAGTCTCTCTCTCGTCTTTTTTTTTGTTTATCGAGGGTATTTAAGGATACTTACGACCAAGATAGGTTATTTACATATTCATATACATATATTCTCTTTCCAAATATATTATCCAATAATAAATTCTTCCATAGAGTGTCATTTATTTGTTTTTAACTAAACTTAATTATTAACCTGTTAATGCAGTTTCAATTTAAATTCTAGGGTATTCAGTTAGTCTTATTTATGTATTTAAATTTCTTTTTTTCTGTTTGTTTATTTTTTTTCTTGTGATTCCTTTTCATTTGCTCTTTTTGCTGCTGCCTGAAATTATATAGAAAAATTGGTTTTCTTTGTTTTTATATTGATACGAATATGACAGAGAGGAAGCGCCAACTGTCATGTTACTTCCTTTTTGTTTTTGCCCAAGGGAAACAATTTTTATTATCTTTGTGTGGGCGTGTGTGTATGTGTGTGTGTGTCTTAGGCATAAAATCTCATAGGGAACATGGGTGCCGGTGGAGATGGCGGGGTATGTAAGGGGTATGGGGCTTGTCATTCAATCGGTATAAAATTGTTCAATTTGTGTAAAACATAACAAATTAAAATGTCATGCAAACAAAACACTTTGAAGCTTAACCTAACGACACAGTGTGTCCTGAGAGCGATTCGAAGGATATAAATGGAAAGCATAGAGAAAACTGTTGCATACTTTTGTGCTGGCTTGAAGAATATTCATGAGACGAAGTTGTAGAATAAATTGGTCAGCTTCAAGTATAAACAGATGTCAGCTAAAATGCCATCAAGTATTCCTGAAAACTATACATATACACATACTTATACAACAAAACCTACAATACAAACAATACATATGTATGTAAGTATGTATGTATGTATGTATGTATGTATGTACATGGATACTTATATGTTTGTGTATTTCGAACTTAAGTAGCTATAAAATGGTAATGTCTGTACAAAATGTCAAGTTTGTTCAATTTGAGTGACTGGACATCAAATGGAGCGACTTAAATGGCTACTCTTTGTCCACTTGCATTCTTCAATGCCACCAGAAAGTGCATACAAATTGCATGACACTCTTCTTTCTTTACTTTAAATGTAAACATTTATTTGTGCATAGAAAAATTGATCTTTTCATGACATGGAGTCAAAAATTGAATTTTAATATAATTGATTACCAAACAGAACGATAGTAAAAACAAATAACCATTTTTTTTTCTAATTTTTTACTGAGAAATTTCTTATCTAATTTATGACACAAGTCAATTGCCTTCAATATTATTCAATATTTCTCTTACACAATAGCTCTATATTTAGAAATTTATAATACTTACGTTTTGCCCTATTATCCTTAAATCTATCTACTTATACTATTTATTTTTCCAAGCACTTTTTCCAAGAACTATCTGCGTACTTGTTATTTGTTATTTATAAACATCTGCGCATATATAACTGTATATATGTATATATATTCATGCATATACATATATATATATATATAAACGTTGCAGTTTTCATTGAATAAATGGAATGCCAGGCACTTCAGTTACTTAAGGTTCTTAGACAGACGGCAAACTAGAAGCAATTTACTTATGTTGCATGTGGGTGTAGATTGTGCTAACGGATCCTGTTGTATCTTCGCGTTATTTGTGTGCCCCAACAACAAAGTCGTACTAAATGTTCTCTCATGACAAAGTCCGAGCAGAAAAAAAGAAGCAAACTTTTGCAATGATGGAAAAGAAAAGTTCTTCTGCGTTTTGTATATATATATATATATATATTTTTTTTTTTATCCTTCTCCGTTAGCCGCTTTTGCTTTCCCCCCATTACCTTTTTTGACTGGGATGACTAAATAAATTGCAAAACAAATTGAGTGCAAAAGGTTTTTTATGATGACATTTAGTTTATTTTTAGTTAAGAATGGGGCGTGTCCATTTTCAAGGTCACCAAGGTGTCAGAAAGCTAGCTAAAGTAAAACTTTGAAAATGCTGCCCCGCTGGCAAGAATACAAAAAAAAAAAGAAAGTTAAAATAATAAAAATAAAGGCAACACATAACAGAATACCAACAACAACAACAACAACAAATGATGCTCATTTATATTCCATTTTGTAAGGGAAGAAGGAGAAAAGCGAAATATTTTCCATTTCTAGCATTAATTCAGTTTGAAGTATATTTCACACACATTTTCCACTTTGTTGTCAAGCTGAATTGCTGTGCATTTAATACCCAACATAAATTGAAAAACTGCTGAACAACAAATTGAAGCCACGACTAAAATATACCTATTACCCTAAAGCATATGAAATTTTGCATAAATATAGCTTAATTAAACTACTATTGCATTTATATGGATTGCTGTTATACAACAATCAATTTTTTCAGATTTCTGAAAGATATGTATTGTAAAAGATACTAAAGATATTGAGTCGAAAATGTAGTGTAATTAAGAGACAACATTAAGAGGAATGATTTTAACCTGAAATTTTCAAATAAATATCTTAAAATGTGTAAAATGATAATATAAATATACCCTTTATTATATATTTTTAATGGGTATAATAAGTTAGTCATGGACAAAATGTGTTTTCTGTGAAGCCATTTTATGAAATTGATAAATTAAACAAACCGAATATGTTAGTAATATTCAGATTAAAATTGATTTAAAGTGTCATATCTTTTTTGATAGATTTCAAGCCAATTAACATTTAAATGCCCAAGAGCTATTTGAGAAATTAAAATATGAGTAAAGCTTGACATAGAAGAGGATAAATAATCAGTAACTATAATTAATTGCATAATCTTATGAAATATATATTTAAAGGTATATATGTACATTTTCGAAAACGAAGTTTAATTTGCTAGCTTGAAGAAACATATAGCATTATAACCACTAAAACAAATAAGAAATATATCACAAACAGAGTTCAATCCACTTGTTTTCTTGTTGTTTCTATATATGTTTTTAGCTAAAATAAATTTATTCTATTGATTGCTATTGATCCTGATCAAGAATATATATACTTCGTGGTCTGAAATGTATATTTCTATGCGTTACAAACATTTTTTTTCAAATCTCGCTAGAAAGATTGTGTAAAATTTTTAGACCGATTAGTTGAGTTATTTCTGCGAAATAGAAATTACCGACTTTAAAAGCAGCTTACTCATAATTAATTCAAGTATTTCACACTCCGAAAACGTTTATCGGATTGGTTAAACCTTAACATGGGTTTCATAGCTCAAATATTAACCGATATTTGTGTCCTTATACTACTTCTTCTGGCTGATCATTTCTATGTTGACTTCACGATAAATTCTATTGGCCAATGAAGGCAATTTCTTTTCAGTTTTAGCACATGCGCAATCGAACCTCATCTGGTTTGGCACAAGTTCATTCAATTAGTTGACTTAGTTCACTTAAGTAAATCGTTTAAATTTGTATATATGTTCATATGTATATCTTAAGTACCTTTTATGTATCTGGTCAATAATTCTGCGAATTAAATGCCGGATATTAAACAGTTGATGCTTTTCCTTTTTATGTACAGTTTTTTTTCTTTTCTTTGCCAACATGTTTGCGTTTCTTACTGTTGGTTTTGTTTGCTTTTTATATTTGTTTGCTTGCCTTTGTGTTTGTTGTTGGCCCCGTAGTTTTTAATAAGAGTTAACCAACCGAAAACGCGTCATACACACACACTCACACGCACTTACACACACACACACACACACTCACACACACAGGGAGTCCTTAAAGATTTGCTTTTTCAGCCAACATTCTCATTCGCATCATCATCATCATCGTCAACGTCCTTGCAACCTTTTGCCAAGTGAATAAGCCGCTCCGAAATGTTGTTGTTGCTCTTATGCTTTTTTTTTTTTCATTCTTTTCTCATTTTTTCGTGGCATCTGCACCACGTTAGATGCTTCACATTTAGCCTAGCTTTCCTACGTTTACCTGGGGCTCTCACTTTTCACGGTCATATGGATTAAGATGACTCCTCTCGAGTAGTGCATGAGATTTACCATTCTCAACTACTTAGCGTGAAACGCTTCTCTAATCAAACGGGCACTTTTTTCTCTTTCCATTTTCATTTTTCTTACTTACTTGAGGATTTGCAAATTGGCGCTTGCTTAAAAAAATATAACGAAAAATATTTGGTCTTTGGCCTAAATGATATTCCTTTTAGCTGCATTGTGTTTTTAAATTAGCTTAGGCAAGCTTGACATTAAAATACCCTTAAATAAACTATTTTTAAATATAGTCCTGCCAATTACTTTAATTTAAGTAACTATATGGTGAAATTATATACATAACATAAATGATTAATGATAATTTGTAATAATATAAAAATATGACTAAATCTTAAATATGGTTTAAATGGCTATTTTGTCTCCTAAGTAACTATTTTATATCTAGAGTAAATCTAATCCAAACTAGCTATGAATTACTTCATAAATAAACGAAAATTCAACTCTAACCATCTTAGTATGTATTAAATTTAAAAAAAAGCAAAAGAAAACCAAACATTAATAATTTTCGCATAAAGTTCTTTTCTCGCTTAGTTCCGGTTCTTTTTTATGGCCAAAATGTTATAGTTTCCCAACGATAATCGTAGAATGTCCCCCAACAGGCAAAAGTTTTTATTGTTGCATCTTTTCCAAAAACTTGAATTTCTGTTCTTTTTTAATTCTTTGCATCGCTAAGCTAAAATGTTGATAAGTTTTATGCCTTAAATATTAAGAATTTAAATCGAGTCATTCAAAGCATTTAAAGAATACGTTTTACTGCATAAAATCAGTTTAAAACACACACAGACTGTGAAAAGCTGCATTATTTGGCTTTTCTATTCATAAAAATTTTGCTTTGGTTTCTTTTCTTTGTGATAGAAATGTTTAATTTGTTTCCTCTTGAGCTTTGACTTGCGTTTTTCTTTGATTCATTTTACATTTTACAGAATATTTACTTAACGTTTCACAAAAATGCGATGAGACTTGGAGGGGAATTTTGGTGGCAAGAGGAAGACTTAATATGCCACAAAATCAAGAAATATTTCATATATAGAGTAAGTACATATGGATACATATGTACATGTAAGTGTATGGGGTAAAATAATTTTGTAGCATTTTAAAAGGAAGCACTTAGAACTACAGAAAGTTTATATAAATATATATTCTTGAACAACAAAATGTTTATATAATCTTCTTTGGATGGTAATTTCTTAATTTTCATTTGTTTTCTTTATCTATTTAGATAAAGTCGATCAGAATTAATGGTAAAGATCTTGTATAGCGGTTATTTTATGTATTTAATTTTACATTAGCTTTCTCATGGTTGGGCAGCTTTAGGAACTTTGGCACAACTTTTGGTTAGCATTTTTTTCTTTCCCTTCTCTGGACTGAAATATTTCTCAAAAAGTTGAAAATAACATAAGAGAAATGTGAAAGTCATAATTTAGGGAATTTGTTAAATTTGACTTTGAAATGTCATTGGGAAAAAATTACCTAAAACACCTTGTGTTGCAACTTAACATATGGGAATGAGTGAGTAAAGAATTCAGCCATGCGAGAATGTTTTGCGAATTTTTCTTTTAGTTTTGTTGTTATTCCATTTTTGACCCTGGCGAATAATTTTCTCTCTTTTAACTGAGTGAGTGAGTGAGTCTGCATGTTTATGCAATATGTGTGTGTGTGTGTGTGCTTATTAATACTGTATGTATATGTACTTCAATTTATTTCGTTTAATTTACACAAGATTAATGCTCATTACTTAAGTTGCTGCCACTTGAGGTTAGTTGCATTAATTTGCATTGTGACCAACTTTGTTGTCCCATTCCCTTTGCATTTCTGCCTTTTCTTTTGACCCAATTAATGCTTACGACTTTGATTCTTTCCCCCACTAATAAGAAAAAACGAACGAGACATAAAAAAGCCACAAAAAGAACAAAAAAAAAAAGACAGAGAGAGAAAAAAAATTCGAAGAAAAATCCAATTAATTATTAATTTGATGAGCTGTCATCGCTTTTTCAGAGAAAAAAAAAATCCCTCCGACAGAACGAGCAGCAGGAGGTCTTCAGACGCAATATCACACTCACTTCCATGCACACACACGCACGCACACACTCTCAACGACTTTAAGGAGATGAAGATGCAAACTAATTGTGAATTTGTAGAAAAGCGTTGCCTACTTTTAGGATGGCGCTACTTTTCTCACTGAGACAAAAATTGTCAAAAAATTTAAATTTTTATACAGATATGAAATATGCAATTTTATATGTTCATATGTGAAATACCATTCATTTGACTTGTTGAGTAGCAGTATTAAATCTAAAGAATGTATATATTTATGTCTGTAGGTATTTATGTGTTTATAAGTAGAAAAAAGAATTCTTTAGTCTTTGCCTGGGAATCGTGCAAGCTGTTATTCACATCATCATCAAATTCTGAGCTGCCATAAGCTGCGTAAGGATTTGCAAAAAATTGAATTCTATTAAAAATGAATTGGCATTGAGAAATTTAGTATTTTTGTTGTTGTTGATTTTCATTTTCTTCACAGATGCATAATTGTGTCTATAAATCAGACGGGTGTGTTGATGGGCGTCAGTGAAAATATTTTAAGGGGGTGTATGTGCAGTTTTTTTTTTGGCTGCACCTTGGACATGATGATGGTCATAAATTGGTGTGACAGCTTGCGACTGGCCAACGCCCTAGCACCAAGTTGACATTTATAAATTTACGACGCAATGCAACAGATGGATATACAGACGCCTTGACCAAGCACTGGGCAGAAAAACTCTTCTTTACTTTTAACTTTTCAAAAGGGAATAGAAATAAGAGAGGCAGATAATCAAACTTTATTTATTATTTCTCACAGAGAACAAATTAAATCGGTTAACAAAACCACAAACAAAATTTTTTCCATTCAATTTGAGATCAGTTTTTATTTATATTGTATCAATTTATTTTCTATAAATAAAATTGCTCTTCAATAGTGCTAATATAAAATTATGTACATGCATTAAAATGAAGTTAGAAAGTCAATATATTAAAATAAAGGGAGAGTAAAATAAATTTCTTTTATGATGTCTTTTAATCCAGATTTAAAATTTTATTTTCAATGAGTTTGATTGAATAATTTATGTAAAATTAAAACAAAGGAAAAAAGAAAACAAGTTTGAATTTATTTTTCTATTGTTTTCTCTCAGTGTTTGTCTAACAAATTGCCATAAGAAGTACATATATATATATATATAAGTGTCTCTGTGTGTGTGTCTGTGTGTTTGTGTAGGCGGGAGTTGAGGTGGTGTATGTGCGTGTGTGGGTGAATGGTTGGGTGGTTGTTCTCCTCTAATACCTCTCCTTCAATCATACCCATGCACATTCATTTGGGTTGCTTTTGCTCAACATGTTTGCTTTGGCATTGTTATTATGTTGTTAATAAGTTGGCCATGTGGGCGTCACACACTCATTGAATGATGATTGGAGAAAGGGGATTGGTGGTGGACGGGGAAAGAAAAATTGGGAAATTGCCAAGGGAAGGAGAAAATGGCAAACTTGTTGGGGGCATCAAGTTGTTGGCGCTCTGAACGTATGTGTGCACGTAGCAGCAATTTCGCCAGCAGAATAAAACAAACTTGCAGCTGAAGACAAACAACATTACCAACATCAGCATTAGCATCAGGAACAGCAACAGGAACAGCAAGGAGCCATGCCATCATGGAAGGAAGCATTTCGCGCGGAAACCGGAAACAAGTCATGAAAACTGCACAGACATAAAATAACAACAGCAACCATCATGATTATGATGAAGACAATGCCGATGATGAATATGGGGCAACGTGATGTTGCACAAAATACACATACATGTGTACATATGTATGTGTATATGTGCTGCATAGAAAATTGTTAGACATTTTTAAAATGTCATTATTGTACGAGCAGTAAAAGTTGTCTAACAGAAGCAAACTAAGCGGAATGTGATTTGTTTAAAAAAAAAAAACAATATATAGATAAAAATGTATAGAAAGTTTATATAGAAATTTTTCTTAACGATTACACTGAAAGTTATTTGGAAAGTATCACCCAAACCGAAACTGAAATTAACTCATTAAGTATAACAACATATGCAGTCAATAGAATTTGAAAACTATTGGTAACCGAATATTAGTTTATTTATCAAAAAGGTAAATTAAGTGGAGCATATACAAATGTTCTGGTACATTTATATTCTCTAATACAGTAAAGCTCCATTAGCAAGTTTACGATAACAACTGACCAACCGAAATGCTTTTGACACCTGTCACAAATGTTTATCAGCATGGATGCTTCATTAAGTTTCCAAATCTCAACTTTTGCTTGGAGTTGGAACTTTTGTTAAAGGTCATCGTTTTGTTAAGGCTTAGGTCTTAATTTGACTTTGATTACACACGCACAAGTGCAAACACACACACACCCACACACACAAGCATATGCAAAGTGCATATAAAAGCGAACAATTCTAATTATTTGCCATCATTTATGAATCTCTATCTCTTACTAGAAAAGGGTAAAGGAAGAGCCCTTGACAAATGACGATGGCGATTACAAATGGTAAAGCCAACAGTGATGAGGGAAGAAAGAATCAAAAAAGAACAGAGAGACACACACAAAGAGAAAAAGAGAGAGATAGATATGTATATATTTATATATAATTTCCAGGTAACATTGCCTTTGTTATGTAATTAATCCTAATACTCTCTTTTGGTAGCTACTACTACCATTTGTTGCTTTAGGAAATGTCTACCTTTAAAGGACTATTTTCGGGAATTTCTCTTCTTGACTTAACATTAGTTGAATTTAAGATATCCTATTTAATTTATTACTGACTTTTAGCTCAGGGATCCAGGGATTATATATGTGAGACAATGTGCTAAAAGCATTTCAAAATTTAGTATAAGACCAAATAACTTCACTTTTATTCACTTTTAGTTTGACCTTAAAATTAGATCAATGGGCTAACAAAAGACTAACATTTATACGTAAGCTGGCTAAAAAGTAGAAATGTCAAATTTACCTGCAATGCACCTGAGAAGGAAAATCAACAAATTTGACAGCTTTAAGCAGAACGAAAAGGAAATGTTTTTTACATATTTGACAACAAAAACTTTTTTTATTTTATATTATTTAAATGTAAAAGGAAAATCGTTTCTTTTTCTTGTGTTTGTTCGATATGACATTCGTTCAAAAAACTATAAAAGAAAAACTTAACAATTGTAACAAGTTGTAAATTTAGTTTCAAAGTACCAATAGTCTGATGTAGATAGAGATCAGAGAAAAATTAATTAAAATTTGTTAAATTATAGCAAAATATTTTCAATGAAAATTGCTAGTAAAAACATTTCTTTAAGTAAGTTAGTAAAAGCACTTTCTTGGGGCTATAAAATGCATTGCAATTGTAGGAATTGCTTTAAATTAAATGTAGTTCAAGAGACGTGACATAATGTTGATCGGCAACAATGTTACTATATGAACTACTTAATTCTGTGGACAAGTCTATTTCAGTGTTTTTTTTTTTTTTTATATATATACACACACACACACACACAGACACACAGTTAAAAGTCTTGGGTCAGTCGTTTGATTTAACGGTTTTTTAAACAGCTTCGTCGGTGCCATCAACCTAGTAATAAAAGTTAAATAATCTATGTGTGGGTGTGTTAGTGGGCTTGTGTGTATGTGTATGTGTGTGTGTGTGCATATTTAAACTCTTTAACCCTTTTGCAACCTCACTCTGAGTTGGTAGGGGAAGATTTTTGTACTGGAATGGGTTTTGGCATAATGATGGCATCCTTTTTTTTGCTTTTTTTTTTTGTTGGCTCTCATCTGTTCAAGACCTTCCTCGACTTGAATTTCTTTAGTTGGTTATATTGGGATAGGACAAACATTGAGAGAGAGAGCGAGCAAGTGTGTTAAGCATGTTGAGTGTGGCAAATGTGGCAAGTGCTATGTGGTATGTGATGTGTGGTATGTGTGTGTGTGTCTAGAGTGTGTGTATATTGTGTGGGTGTGTGCATGTTGAGGGCGTGCTTGCTTTGAATTATGATTTTAACCATAAATAAACGAGGAAATTGCGCGGAAAGCGACGGCAGACAGTAAGTTTAGTTTTAAGTAGAAAATCGACTTGTAGCTATATACTATATATAAATATATATATATATGTATAATCAACAAGCGAAAGAAAAACAAAAAAGAATATATGTAAATACATGTATGATTTTTCCTCTATATTTATATGCTATAAGTAATATATGTATATACATACACCGACAATATATAAGGGAGCATTAAATAAATAACTAAAGGTCCTAACAACAACGCAATTTCGTTTTCTTTTTTTTTTTTGGTGTTTTTCTTCTTTTTTTTTTTGTAGTGCACAAAATTAACATTTAATTTTTATATAGTTTTTTTCGTATTGGGTTTGTCGTTTTTGAATTTCTCATTTACTTTACGGCTACGTTGCTGACGATTTCGTCGACGAAAATATTGACGGGATACCAAATGTAGAGAGTCCATGAAGCGATCCATACAATTGGCTAAACAGTCCCGATCCGTGCCACGCAATTCCATACCTGGCAGGTGCACACATACCTCAAAACAACGATGTGAGATTTTTCGTAGCAATTCCCGTATATTGGCCAAAAGAATTTGTTCTCTTATCCGCTTCAGATCATAATCCGGCGGCAATGGCATTGTTACTTCTTCTTTTTCTGTGTGTAGGTTTTTTTTTGTTGTTTTTATTGATTATTTTTTTTTTTTGTGTTTTTTTGCAAGTTTGATTTTGGAATTGTTTCTCACATTTTTAATTAAAGTACTGACAAAAAAGTCGAATAAAAATTTAATATTTTTAAATGCAATAAAACATTGAATAGGAACAAATAATCTAGAAGAGAAACCAATAAACGACGAATATTACCTACTATACAAACGGTGATGAATAAAGATATTAAAATAATAAAAAATGTGGATCCCTGACTCTCGGCTCTATGTGAACTTTATCTAAGAATACCATTATTTTATGTTCTTAAGTAACGTTTAAACGCCAATACCAAAATTGAATAATTAAATTACTTTATGATAATTTGTTAGAGATCTGTGATATTTTCAATTACTTACCTTGAGCGAATTGTATGAGTTTGCAAAGGAATTCGCCAAAAATGAAATTTCTTAGAATAGTGCCCACCAAGGTAACGGGCATACAAAGAACTCCTAGTAAAATGTCCGAGATGGCCAAGTTTAGAAGAAAAACATTCGTAATGGTGCGCATGCGACGATTCTGGACTAATGTTAGAACAACAAGAAGATTTCCCACCACAGCGCATAGTAGGATAATCGAATAGCAGGGTATTACCCAAATGGGTATATCAGCGCTTACTCTGGCCACACTACGATTCGAATTGGGTGCCGATGTCGCAATCATGACTGGTAGACTAGCTGATAGTGAAGCTACTGTACTTGAAATTAATTCGGTTGTAAGCTGGTACTGTTGCTCCGATTCCGGTTCCAGTTCTGGCTGTTCGGTAGGCCATGCCATTTCGTTGCCATAATAAATATAGAGATCAGTGCCATTGATAACATCGCCATTTCCGCCACCGCTGCCATTACCAATAACGCCATTGGAATTGCCACCACCCCCGCCATAAATTTCTTGGGCCGCATAACTGGCATTTAGCTGAACAGCTGCCCTTGTGGCCAGCGGTCCAAAAATGGACAGCAACTGGCTGATATAATTATAATAATTGCCAATTGTGAGGCTGTCTTTATGATCCCTTCGATTAAAAATTAGAATTTAACGAATTCTTAATTCTGCTACTTAATTAATGTCGCTCTCACACAACGTACACTCACGAAACACTCGGAAAAAAATCACAAAATATATCATGGAATTTTGGGTCCCAATCCGCGTTATGTGCCGCGTCTCGTAACCTTTCGTCGTGCACTGAATGCCCGGCATGGCGCGGCATCTTCACACGCACAGCAATTTAAATCACAGCACTACAACCACCACCAGCAACATGAGGCCAAAGGAACAAATTCACCACACCGACAAACATGTTGCTAACAAAACTTGTTGCTGCCACTTTTATGTTGCTATGTTGCGGTCCAATAGAAAAATACTGCAAAAACATTTTTATTTTCAAATTGAAATCGATTAAAAAAGAAAAATTATCAATTTAAAATGACTACGAATCATCTTAAGGATATTTAAGAAGACTTTTATTTATTAATCAGATTCTAAAAAGAATATATGTATATATATTATCCTAAGATTTCAATAAAATCTATAAACACTTTTTCAATTTCAACGAAAAACAAAAAAAAAAAAATACTTATCCATTATCTTACCATTAAATTTCGAGTTTGGAGTTTATGGAAAAACTTTTGAATAAATGTTTTTAATAAAAGTTACCTTTTACATTTTACAACTTTTTTATATTTTTTATGTTTCAGGAACTTTGGACATTCATTTAATGGATGTTTCGCTGAAATCTATTTTTATACAAATTCTATTTTTTCTTAACTTTTTACTATTTGTAAATGCTTGCTCCTATGCTTAGGCTATCGAATTGATTATGAAACTTGCTTAATTCGTCGTTTTCCATATTTTTTCCACACTTTTAATTTCAAATATTAAAAACGTGATTGTGTTAAAATCTATCAATTGCTTGAAGCATTATGCATTTTCAGTTCATTGGACAATGCCGAATGCTTTATACCCTATATACCTATAAGGATTATATGATAAATCTTTTTATAATGGTCATGCAAACTGCTGACCAAAATGAATTTACCCGTTTGATAAGTGAATTAAGGAAAGTTCATTTTATTCTCTGATTTCGAATGCTTATGCAGTTGGCTGAATGAGGATGAGGAGAAGGAGCGAGTAATTAATTCATTTATTCAATCGCCAATTCGCCATTGCTACAGATTCCATTCGCCACACACACACACACACATACACATATACTCACACCAGCATCCTCTGTTACTCCATCTTCATCTCATTATGCATTCATTTTCGGTCTTAATATCTGAGATCTCTTTTAGCCAGATGATGCCATTAAATGATACCGAAAATGTAATTTTCATCTTCCAACGTGAATTGACATTAACAATGAAAACAAAAAAATGGGCATAAAATAAAAAAATACCAAAATAAAAAAACAAGAAAAATGTATATAAACTGGCTGCAAATTTCGCCAGTGAGGCAATAACAAATGCAAATACAATAATTAAAATTAATTAAAGTCCAAAGTAAATAAATAAATGAAGAGAACATTATCAACCAAAAACCTGAACACCAAAGCGAGAAAAGGAATCCCTCTCTAGTCCCTTTGCAACTTTAATTAATGCCTCAGCATTATTTATATTTATGTATATGGCCGGCAAAAGTTTCGTCTCGCCCATTTCCCCACACAAAAGTTAAATTGAATTAATCAATTTGGAAAAACCAAAAACAAAAAAAAAAAAACAAGAAAACGAAGCACAAAAAACCGAATAATAAAAAGAAAGAGCAAACATTTTGCCAAAAAGTTCAATTCAATACAAAGTTGAACTGTGTAATTACCCTGGGATTTTTTTTCACAATATAAAAAGAATGCTTACTTCAAATATACTTAAACATACAAAATCGATGGACTAGATATCCTTATAAATACCTTATATATATTTTTTCCAAGGGCTTGTTTTTTATTCCTTTTTCTTAGTTTGTTTTCTTTTGTAATATACAAATCAAACAAAAATTCAAATTGAAATAAAGTTTTTTCTTCTTGGCCATTGAGGAAAATCAACTTGAGTCGTTGGCCAAAGCGAAAAGATTACCTGCATGTAACGACTTTGGAATATCCTGTAAAAAAAAAGAAATAAATTAATTAGCCAACGAAATTTTTAATCTTTGTAGCTCTATTTTTAATATTTATAATCTGATAATCTGATAGTAGTAGGCTTAATAAACATACTATTTAAGACTAAGTACACAGGGTATCAAAACAGAAAGTAAAAACAAAAAAAAAAAAATAACCAAACACCAAGAGCAAAAGGCCTTGAGGTGTTGCGTTTCTATACATTTTGTTGGAGTGGGCCAGGGCAGGACTTAAATTGTCGCGTGATTTATAAAGCCGGCGAGAAAAGGTGTCAGACAGAAAAAGGCAAACAAACAGGGCTTTAAATAATGAGCAAAAGGTGTAAACAAAAGTTGGCCAAAGCGGCTAATTAAGTTGACAAATGTGGCCAGGCCCCATCAACCAAGCAGCCTTGATTATGATCATTTTCAGGAGACGAAGCCAACTGACAAAGGAAAGTGTGAGAAAAAGTTATTCTGAGATAGCAAACGACAACCGACGAGATGTTAATGCCAACTGGGATTAATTATATCATTAATATCGAAAAGCATATCATAATATATATTATTCTAAATAAGTTGATATAATTTTCTCCAAAGAACTTAAGCACGAGGTTAAAACTACAGATTATTATATTGCTAAATAGGAAAGGATCGATAATGAGATGCTTAATAAACCTTGTTTATAATCATAGGTAACATTTTATATATACATATGTAAATCAGTTAAAATCCATTTCTTTTATTGTGAAAAAAATAATTTTTTTTTATTATTTAGTGGAAACTTGAAAATTTCAATGTTTCAAATTTGGAATATTATTATTTGTATGTTTTATGCATATGTACGTATGTATGTATATATATATATATATATACATATATTGTTGAGTTGGCGGCAAGCAAAAATGTGTAATACGTGCTGCTGCATTAAAGTGTGCAACAACAATATAAAACTATTGCATACTTTTGGGCGTGCGCCAAAGTGCAAGCAAAGCAAACATAAGCTGTATGTCCGTGCATAAGAAAATTTTCATTTCAAGGAAGAGCAAAATTCGCAAAAACTACAAACTCATCTTCAAACTTAAGGATTATATTTATACTTATACATACATACATATTCATGTGTATCTATCATGCATGTATGTATGTATGTGTATGTGTGTGTGTGTGTGTGTATGTTTGTATGTATGTAAGTTTGCCTTGAGAATATTGTTAGTCAGGCAAAAAAAGAGTTTTTTCTTTTCAAATTTTATTGTTTGTTTTGTCATTTCCACACTCACAGTGCTAGCCATTAAGAATCGTAAAATCGCCAAAAAGTTTTTCGTCTAAAAAAGTTGATAGGCTAGAAAATTTCTTTCGTCCCATGAAATTGTCGTCAGTCAAACAACAACAAAGAGTCATAAAAAAGTGTACCATATCTAGCTATCCTAGCCTTTGTTTTTTTGACTCTTTCTCGCTCTCCTTCTGTCTAACTCACTCTACATTTATTGGGTTTGTTAGTCCCGTATATATATATATATATATATACATATAAATGGAACGAGTTCAAGTTACGCGAAAATTCGCCCAAAAGCACGCAAACCATAATTAGACTCAAGTTGCCGTTAAAGATGCTTAAGGATGTTTGCCCAAAAACTTTTCACGGATACGGATACGGCCCCGGCCACTGGCACGAACACCGTTACGTAGTAGTCCATAAGTAAACAAAAGCCACAATAATCGTACTTAATTCACAACTGTCGCAACTTGTATACTCTTGCCGATGGAATTTTTTTATTATTATAAAATATAATTTATCGATTTAATTGCAATTATTTGATGGCTTTTGTCATGTATCTATAATGGAGATAATATATATAATATTAAAGTCTGTTTAAAGTTGTAAATGATAAAGATAAATATATTGAATAAATATATATTATATATATATATGTATAGAAGATATGTAGAGCTAAAAAAGTTGCCAAATTTTGTTTTGTTTTGTAAATGAATCAAAGTGTTATTAAGTAGTTAGAAAGATATATATTAAAAGTTGATAAATGTGATAACAATTTGTCACACTGATCGTGAATCTACGTATATATTGTTTAAATTTAAGATTTATGTGTACATATATATAAAATTATATTATTTTTTATATCTCTCATTTGAACATTTTGTGCTAAAATAGAGAGTTCACATTTTCTGATAGAGTATTTAAATGGACAAGTGGGCGTGGCATATACGTATCCCTTTGCCTGCTTACCATCAACAGAAAATAAATGCACCCATTGAATAAACGAGGAAGAGAGCGAGAAGGGGACAGAGAGAGTGAGAGTGAAATGGAAAGACAAAGAGCAGGAGGCGGATGTTGTGCTTCTGTGGCACTTGACTTGGCTTGTGAAAAAACCGAGCACAGAGACACGGTAAAAGCTATGTAGATAATTATCGCAAATGCTTTGGTTTTTTGACTAATACCCAGTCTGCACAGTGGTGCAAAGCAGAACTAAATTTAAATAAATTTTGTAAGCTTCTTAACCCTCTTGTTTAATTTTTACTCTATGGAATCATAATTGGTTGATTTCTATTTTCGAAATTTACCAACACTGGTATCTAGTTAATACTTCATTATGTTTTCTTATTATATTGAAATCTTACCAAATTTATCTAAACAATTTGTGAGGTTTTTTCTATTAAATCTATTAAAATTACAATAAAAGGAATAACTTTTTTTGTTTTAAAATTTCTGATTAATTGATTACAGTTTGTTTTTTTTCCAATACTGGTTACAAAATATTATAATGATCAATATTTGATTGAAAGAAAATATTGAAACGACAGAATTGAAGTGATACACACCACTGTGCTACTGGGATCTTTTTTGGAAATGGATATTATATTTTTGGGTTGCCGCGTCGAAGAGCAAAATGGGCCAAAAAATAAACAGAAAGACGAACTGAGAAAGAAATAAAGTCAGAAAGGTTAATACCATGCCCCCTTGGATCTGGCCAACTGTACTGTTAAAACTTGCACTTGTTGGGCGGTTAAAGGGGTTAAATTTTCATCATGAAATAAAGTGAACCTTGTGACAAGAATTTGAATTAGGATTTTCCCATGAACTGGTAATACATTTTCAATTCACTTTTTAGTTGGCAAAAATGTTTGTTGCTTAATTATTTGATTATCCCAAGTAATTAGCATAAGATTTTAGTCCCAAATCATAAGCCTTGGGGCGAATTCTTGATCTCTCCACAATCACGAACAGTTTATTTTTTTTTTTTAACTTTACTTCTATTGACTTAGGCCCCTTTTCGTATTTTTTATTTGGCCTATTTGCTGACCTTTTTATAATGCGAAATGAGCAAATTGAATATTATATATTTCATTTTTGCTGTTTAACCAAAATTCTAACTCTTTCCTCTCCTCTTTCAGTTTGTTCTGTGTTTGGTTGAGTTAATTAACTGCGATTTGGGTAAGAACAAAAAAAAAAAGGGGCTAAATGTAATCAGATTAATGTGAAAATGTGTGTAAATATTAAAATAAAATTGTTTGGCGACATGCATTCTATATTATTCGCCTATCAACAATTGTCTGAAATTCAAATATAGCACTCATACGCCCTGTTGCTCTTCTGATGACATTCACATTACAAATTATTAATATATCTCAGTGGCATGACAAATGTTGAATGGTGTTTTTCTATTTTTACTAACTAAGGTAAATATGTATATATACATATTATTAGCCATGTCTGTGTTATTCCCTCATTCAGACCAAAACATATAAGTAAATGCAAAAAGGGAGAAGTGTAAAAAGACTTTGGGATACCCTTTAGCAATTGGTTAATTCTTTTTTTTTACTCATATTTATTATTTATTCATATTTCCTTCTGCTGATGATTGCTATCGAACTTGAACTTGATCTGCTAAATCTTATAGGTCCTTTTAGTATTCATTAGGTTGACAAAGTTGTCTTCCGCTATCCCTATCGAAACACCTTTTTAATAAATTAATGCAGGGTATAAAAAAAATACAGAAAAAGCGAAGTCATTTGTATGCCCATTTGGCAGGCGAGACACGTTTTTTCAGTTCCTTTGTTTTCGGTTTTTTGTATTTTTGCTCGACTTTATTTGTTGTTGGCTCTTTAAATTGGCATACGCATACGCCCTGTTGGTCGCTAAAATGCCACGCATTCAAATGCCCTATTTATGAATAAAGGGCATAGCTCTTTTACCGTTTGGCACATTGGTTAGCAAACTAAATAAAAATTAAGAATTCTTTCATGACAGCTATACTTAAATGTCATTCAATTAGAAAGTGAAATACTGAAGGTATAAACACTTTATTTTGATAAGACTAAGATTAATCTTTGGTTGAAATTAATTCAAAACTTCTTCAATATTAAAAGTAAATTATATTTAAACTAAATAATAAATGTAAATAAAATTAAAAAAGATATCATAACTCATTCCAGTAGATTTTATAATTTTTTTTAACTATGGCAAACAAAATTCTTATGTAATCTTTGTAGAAATGTTTGTTTGAATTTAAAAATAAAAAAGAAATAAGTCTTATCACTATTTTCATCTTAATTTTTTTTTTAATTTAGTTCAATTGAAATAAATATTAAATTTTATTTTATATATTATTTTGAATATTTCCTGCCCACTGTAGAGGCGACCTTTTCTTAAATAAATATATATATATATATATATGTATGTATGTATTTACATATATATGTATACATATATGGATATTTCAGTCATTTACATTATTCCAACATATTTTTGTTATAAAAACCGCAACGTATGCGACATGTTGTATAAAATAAATCAAAAAGAAAGTAAAACCCGTAGAGCCAAATTATGCTATACCCTGATTTGTGGCCATTAGCTATTGCCAACATAAATTCCATTGATGGCCTTCTATGAAATGGTAGAGCGTGCAATTTATGTTACCAAAGGTCGATGATGGTAAGCACGAGCCAGTACACGAACAGGAGCAGGAGCTGATTCAACATAAACCAAAAGACCAGATCAACCCCAGAGATATGAATCCCGCACCGCTGTCGCCAATCAAGTGACACCTGGAGAAATGACAGCTCATCAAAATTAACTTGAAAAGGTGGGGAAACAGAGTGACAGGCACGAAGACAGTTAGAAAGAGAGGGACCGTTAAAAAAAGAGAGAGAGAGAGAGAGAGAAAGTGAGAGAGAATTGGTTGAAAACAAGCAACGAATCAATCACAGGAAAGTGAATAAACAAAAACAAAAAGGAAAACAAACTGAGCTCCATTTACGAGTATCATCGATGGTTGTCTTGATTTTAATTTTGATTGATGAGTCGACCATATTTTTTTACCCTCCATTTCCGATTTCACAAGGCATATAGTTAGCCCATATATGTATATTTATTTCACTCGTATTAAGCCCTAATAGATGACCAGATGAAGTAGTTACTAAAGTGTTTCCATTACATGTAGATATTTTTATAGTCCATCGATTGAATAGCTAATAAGTTGATATTAATAATATAAGAATGAGAATGAATATTTAAAAGGATATGTCGAAGTCGACTCCAATAGAATATTAAAACGAATTGTTGCTTGTTCTCTTTCTCATTTTTTGTTGTTTCTATGTATTTCTGCGGTGTAGTGAACCAACCTGGCAAAATGAATGAATGAATCAATGAAATCTCTGAGGGTGGCACCAGCTGATGAATGAACTTGCCATCACGTGCCACACATAAGGTGAGCCACGCCCCTTTCATTTTGCAATCCACATTAAGGTAGCACGTAAAACAATATTATTACAAGAGGCAGTATAAATATATATACAAAACGAGCCAAAAATATCAAAATTTGTGTAATGATTTTAAAGAGTTTCATGAATTGCAGAATAACAACTAAACTAAACTAAACTAAGCCTTAGCTTAGTTTGTTTAGTTCGTTAATCTAATTGAACTTTATCACCAGAAAATATAAACAAATATATACTAAAGATGTGTATAACTTACCGATAAGTTGGCAAGTATAGAACTAACTATAAAAAAGCAAAAAATTAGGAATTACACAGAAAAAAAAAACTTTTTAAGTAATGAATTAAGTTTTGGCACAAAAAAAAATATAATTAAAAGAGACACGCTTGAAATTCTGGTGACTCTGCAATTACACTTAAATCTTGTTATACCCTGCAACCATGGGCTAAAAGGGTATATTAAACACATCATTGATTCGAATTGCAATGTAGTAATTTTCTTCTAGGAATCATAATATTTAATTGCTGCTTAAATATGAAAACCCAATTTTCATTTGTTTCATTTTTCGCATTTTTTATTGAATTTCAGACTCAAAAAAAATTAAGTAGAAATTTACTTTTTAGGTAAATATAAAAATTTCAATGACACTTTAATGTTTCAACATAAACAAAGCAATTAGGATATGCCTATTTTTGGGAAAACTTTAGAATTTTAACAAACAAACAAAACCAAAAGTGTATTATATAAAGTATATATTATATCGAAGGTAATCAAATCTATGACTTTATATCTATAAATATAAGTTTTATATATTTAGATTATTACATAGTTCGATAGTTTTACAAATAAGTACAAAAGATATAAATATGCATATATGCTAAATAACTATCTCGGAGTCTTTAAAATGTTCATAGATCAGACATCAGTTCTATATGTTACAATAGATTTCCTGATTATATATAAAGTTTAAGAATTATCCATGAGTATATAGTAGTCGTGTTTTTTAAATGTTTTCGTTCTTCATCCTTTGGTTTTATTGGTTTTTCTTTTTTTGCCTAAATTTCTTACGGCAAAAGTTGTTGGAGACTTTTGCTTTTACTTCCTGTGATCTATTCTCAATAAACATACGCACGCACACGTCGTTTTTCTATATTTAGATAAAAACAACCCAACTCCCCCTATGCCAACCCACGTAGCAATATATGTTTTAGCCTCATTATTGTTGCCAGTGGGTGTAACTGTGGGTGTGGCTATGTGAGGCATATACCCTGTTTGCTCCGTGAACCATGAGTGGGGAAATTGCATTCTTTAATGGTGTGTCTGCATACCTGTGTGTGTGTATGTGTGCCCATCCCCCACATCTCTACTTGCTAATGCGATTAGTGTAAAGTGTGTCAAACGCATTTGCCAAGAGATTTCTTTTTTTTTTTTTTGTAAATCGTGTAACGCAAACCGCCCACTTTCTTAACCCAATACATAGCCATTAGCACCTTAAACTCATACCAAACTTCCCAGAACCGTTGTCAACAGAGTGCACTTTCAATTTCCGTTATGTAGCAGTTTGTCGCTTTTCTCGTTCGGCTTTAGTAACATTTCCCTACTTTCCTTTCATTGTCAAATTTCGTTTTCTTATTCTCATCGTTGACTTGTTCAACTCATAAAACAGTGGAAAAAGTAACAAAAATTAAGTTGTCAGTTGAGACAGAAGGATGAAGTTTATATAACCCAGGCAAATACCTTTACTCTACCCTCGCACACACACACACTCAAGCACACACACATATACTTATCTCCATACACACTCCACATTATCCTTATCAGCTGAAAAGCAAAGACATCAGTGGCAGACATCCAAAATAGGAAATTTCGTGAAAACCTGAACACAGAAAAAAAAATCAAGAAATGTTCCCTTTGCTGCAAAGGCAACGATAGTCATGGCGAAATATTTGGCAACATAAAATTAATGTAAGTACATAAAAAGAGAGAAAGAAAAAAAAAAAAAGGAATATACAAAGCACGTGGAAATAAAACTTTGACCAGGAAAGAAGCCTACTGCCAACAAAATTTCCCTTGCATCTTGTCTCTGAGCGGCTTATCAATGTTTAAACAGCGCAACGAACCAAAAATAAAATAACAACAACAACACCAAAAAGAGAAAAGCGAAAAACAAAATATGTATATAAAAAAAAAAAAAAACAAACTTAAATCTTTTTAAGGAACCATTTTTATTATACTATCTCCCTCGCACTTTTTTGGTCCCATGCCTAGCAGTAAGAGAGGGGAAGGGCAGAGGCAACAACAAGGAAGTGGCCGCCACATGTCGCCGGGAATGCCAGTTGGACTTGCTCTTTTATTATTTTCTTTGGCGCCTGCTGTGTCTTTTCTTAAATATTTTGCGTATAACAAAAATTTCAATTAGCCATTAGAAAAGGCAAAGAGCAACAACAACAAAAGCCTTACAAGATTTAAAGGATACTTGACATAAAATATTTTAATTTAATAAATAAATATATAAATCTATTGATAGTTGACTAGTTTTTATACTGGTAATCTTTTACTTTAACTAAAATAAAAAATAAAAGTAACATTTTTGCTGTCATTAAGCATGTGAGCTTATCGATAGCACCTATCATTTATTGGATCCTTTAATCCTTAAACTGATATATTTCATTAACTATTCATCACTGTTAAATATTTCATTATCTATATTGTCGTAAAGTGACCATTATTCAGACGGACAACTGGCCGATGATTATCATCAAATTTATTTGGCACTTGTGGTTTGACTGATTGTGTGAATAACAGAAATATAAAAGAGAATGATGATGATAATGTCTCATTTATCGTGTTACGTGTTGACCTTAAATATATTTATTTTATTTAGTATTATTACGTAATATATAAATGATTAAGTATACAATTAAGAGAGCCCTCTATATACAATGCATTTAATTGAAATTAATTCATATCAAATCGTAAACTAGTGTCATGTCAATTGTGTCGCATTTAATTTGCGGCATTTGCAGATTGCAATTTGAATGCCAATATCTGAAAGTGACTTGCCACAGAGAGAGATAGCGATAGAGAGAAACAGAGAGATAGAACTTAGTGGGTTGGGCCAATTATGTCAAGTGTTCGAACGGTCACATATGTACGTACATACATATAGAAGTAGGGGTAATAGTCAAAGATAGAGAACCAAATAGGTGGGTAGAAAGGAGGAATAAAAGCTTTGGTCAAAACAAATCCGCTTTTAATTAATGAACAACTGACTTGTGTCCATCCACATCCGCTTGGCTTGACCTGGCTAGGTCAGTTGGCCTGTTTGGTGAGTTAATTAGCGGTCGCAACCTATTCCCTTTACCTTTACTCTTACACTTACAACAAAGGTTTTCAATTACTGAAACTACTGACCTCGGGCCCCCTTTACTATCCATTTTATTATCTTTTATTTTTTTTTTTTTTTTTGTGTATGTGTATGTGTGTGTGTTTTTTTTGCCTGATAAATGGCAATTCCTGCATTGATTTAAGTTTCAGTTTACCCAATGCAAGCCAAAGGTCCAAGGATCTTAGCTTCTCTGCACTTGGTAAGCTAAACGATTGCACTGCCATTTTTCCCATTTTCATTTTTATTTCTCAACTCTGAGATAATCGCATTAACATTAAGTTTACATTTTCCTTCATCCAGAAAAATGCAAAAGCAGCGGAAAATGATTATGCCTAAAGTTACATAGATGAAACTTCTTGGCAAGTAAAATATTAATATTAAATATTTTAATTTGACTTGAAAGATATATAAAAATATATTTGATGATATCCTACGATAATTATATAAATATGTAGTTACCTGCCAAAAGGGAACTTTTATCAAAAGTTTGTAGAAAGAAATAAGTTTACATATAGTTTTGATTGCATTTGGATGCTGTGCATAGAAGAAAAAGCAATTTATTAAAAATTCTATTTTCTTGATTCAATTCTTGTCTTTGACTTAAAGGCTTATCGATTTAATGCCCCAACCAGACTAAGCAAAGATGACGGCTCGCCGACTTTTTTAGCTTCTTGCCAAGGCTGAGCTTATAGCTAACTAGCTTCCCTTGTCGTTAGGGTTGGGTCTTTTGGAACCCAGTCAGTCTGTGCATATTGTGTGGCTACCTTTACTTGCAACAAATCTGATTTGGTTGCATCTAGGGTTTGGCAATGCTGGCGGGGCATAATTTTGATGCGTATAATTAAATCCATAAGCAGCTTATGTGGCTTCTGTTCAGAGCACGTGCCGAGGTCGCTTTTATTTTTCTTCTTTTTTTTTTTTTCTTTTTACCAAACCCACATTTTTTTCTCATTGCGTGGAGCTGGAATCAAGTGCAGAACAGCTTGAGATTTCTGATTCTGTTGAGAGGATGCCGTATGGATGTATGTATGTATATACATATATATATTTAGAGTCATCATCATCATTATTCTCATTATGTGGTGGTGGCTGCCATTTGACTCTGGCTCTGACTTGGTCACAGTCAGCGGCAAACTTAATTAGATAAGACTCTCTCTCTGCTCTGTGAGTGAATCTCAGCTAATTGAAGACACATGTGGCTGCCACATTTTGGCTGCCACCAATTTGCGAAATTTTTTAATTAAATCTCTTTTCATATGAGAAATCGTTAAAAGAAAGATTTGTAAAGAAAAATTCAATAGTAAAACATAAATGAGAAATCTCATTGAAAAATATTAATAATAATGGCAGAAAAAATAAGAAGATTAAAAAACTCGCATAATTCGAAATCTCTTATTTCATTGCCTTAGATTTAACAATATAACTTCCCTTAGCAATTATTTTTCTTCCCATTAAGTGCAAAATAAAAGCATACAAATTAGGCAAAAAAAAAAAGAATGTAAACTAGTTTCAAAATAAAATTTTAATACTGTGTCCACTCAATTATTTAGATTATTTTTAGATGATTAATGAAATTCTCTTAAATACACTTTTAATGGAAAATTGTAATAAAATAAATGGGAATGTGTTATCGAAGAACTTAAGCGGAATGACTATAAACTATGTCGTGCCAAAGCCAAGTGGCATTCAATTTGCAATCTTTTTAAACTGAACATAAACCGGACCAACAGTTTGCCACAACTCAATGGCAATTGTATTTTGCCCATGGGGACTTCAAATTTAATGGCAAATGTTCCTTTTTTTTTTACCATCTCATTCTCCCACATACACTGTATGTATGTATATTTATATGTTTATGTGTGTATAAGATTAGTTTATATGCCGTGGCAGAGTCAACTTTAGCTGGTCAGAGATAGTGAGGTCAGACAGTGGAGCTTCTATAGAACATTACTCAAATCCGCCTCAATGGCAGGTTTATTTATATTTCATAGTCAGACAGTGAGTTAGTCAGTCAGTGAGCTTATGCTGATGATGTTGCCATGTTTGTTGCCGACAAGTTGTTGCTGTTGTACGATTGCCATAAACAAAGTGCATGCAACGGACAACTGATGACTTGCCACTGGAGACTCTCCGCACGCACAAATTCATTTGCCAGCAGCCAAGTTATAAATATCTAACACAGTTGGCAGTTCCGTTCCGTTTCGTTTCCAAACGATCTCATCACATACTACACTTCAAACACACACATACACACACATACACACACACACATACTGTGTTCATTATTGGCCCAGCTCATTAATCTTCGTGCTCATGTAAATTCACTAACCACATGATGATGTTGCAAATACGTTGCATGCACCACTGCCAACCACTTCACTTTGCTTACCTAATACCATACAAGTGAAATGTGCGACTCAAAGTCACTTGAATTGGCACGAATTTAAATTTCAATTGCAAATTGAGTTGAAGTTTTTAAGCATCAAAAGCAATTTAAAGATTTCTACCAAAAAGAGAAAGAAAACAAAAGGTGAACTAAACCCTAATTAGATCGCTAAAACCTTTTAAAACTGATTCATTGACTTAAAACAAAAGAGAAACATTTCTCAGCATTTTCAAAGACTTTAAGCTATTAATTTACTTTCAGATAAAAGCATTTCATTTGTTGCATTTTAAATTTAAACATATTTCTCTCCGACTTTATTTTAAAATATCAAAGATGCTTAACGGAATACCGACAAGTTGATACCCTTGCAATTCCTTTGCCATTAAGTACATAAATACAAATACATATTATTTACTTAAAACATTTATAAATCTATATACTTTCATATCATAAATTTAGAAAAATTAAATATATTATCAACAATGTTTATTTGTTTTTTTTTTACTTTAGTAAATTATATTAGACAAAGTTATAACAGATAGATAATGTAGATTTGAACAATAGAAATTACTAATGTAGTGAAGTACTTTTTCTTTTGAAGTATTTAAAACATTTTTATTGCATTTATTTGTGCCATTTATTATTATAATAGAGCAAACGATGTCATTCGAAATTTTAATTAAAAGTTCTTTTTACTTATCATGTACTATCCAGCCATTGTCTCTATCTCCTTTTTCTCGGACTGTGTGTGTGTGTGTTTCTCTCTATTTAAGGTCATTACTTTGCCTGTTTTGGCAATCAAAATTTCTACTCAATTGAGCCTTGGCTTGTGTGCCCCTAGGGGGCGCCGCTGTGACTGGAAGCAAGTTCAGTGACTTGGTTCAAAGACCTTATGAAGTAGCCGCAGCCACGGCCGTTCGAGAAGGGTCAGACACTATGAATGCGGACTATCTTTCAAGCCCATATGCATATGGGTGTGTGTGTCTGTGTGTGTGTAAGTGTATGCTTGCGTGTATGTATGTCCGTGTGGTATCTTAATTTGCAAAAATTTTGGGCTACATATTAAATATTTAAGCGTCAAACCATAAAAATGCCAATTTTCCAAATATAAATGAACATTTTTTTTCTCCTTGCTTCTCTTTTGGGCCAAGTTAACTTGGTCTTGCTCTTGGTCTTGGTCTCGGTTTCGGTTTGCGGTTACTTTTTGTCTTTTTTAAGTTTTATTTTTCTTTTTCTCTACTTTTGCAATTCAAATTTGAAAGTCTGACTGGACGTTGTGCTCTTCCCCCGGCTCTCAGGGAACGGAAACAATTTGTATTTGGTTTTTGGCCTGTCAAACAAGAATTCTTTTTATTTTGATACATTTTTGCATATATTTTGCATATTGCTCATGAATGTTGTTTTTGGCCTGGTGGCCTATCAATGTCTGCCGATGTTGTCACAACTAAAAACCCAAAAAAGACTAACCTAATTTAATCAAACCGTACTCTCTATACTCTTGTAAACCTTAAAAAAAAACAATCAAATTTTTTTCTTTTATTTAAGGCGTCAAACAAATAAAAGACGACCTATAAATAACTAAGTCAGAGGAAAGGGAAATAGAACAAACTTTAGTAAAAGACTTGGCTAACAATTGATATGGTATCATTCGATTCTACCAATTAAAAATATATATCGTTAAGATTCAACATTTTGAGCAAACTTTTTTTACAATTCTTGAGATTTGCACCTAAGCTATAGCACTGGAAACTTATTTTCGCTTCGTATTTTATATTAGATTTGAATTGTTTTTTTTTTTAAATCTGAAAGTAGAGAGGGGAGTGGATGAGGTGATAATACAGTATTAGTTGCTGACGTTTTCATCAAATTCAAATTGCATTTCAATCCATCCATTATTTATTGTCTAGAATTTCGTTTGCATTGGAAAATTTTTTTTTTTGATAAATTTTACTGAAGCACTGAACATTAAGTGTACCCTATAGATGATAAGGGTATTCGTATATCAGCAAAATGATTCCTACAGTGAAATATTTATTTAGGCATATAAAATTGAACGCTAAATTTAATGTAAATATTAAATGAAAAATTGTTATGATTTTTATAGGATATGTGAAAGTCGATACTCGATAACCTTTTTTGCTGACTGTTGTAGTTTTATTTCAATTTTGGGCGAGACGCTGACGGATAAAAGGACAACAACAAACAAAATGAAGAAGAAATGGAAAGGAAAGCAGACAAAACAACGAGACAAGCCAAAGCCAGTTAAGGTAAACAAAGCCACGTTTTATGTTTACCAAAGCACAATTTCATGATCCTTTTTGGTTGTTGTGAAACAGGAAAATGCCGTGTCTGCCATTACCCGCCCTTCCATCGGCCTTTCATCATCAACCCCAACGTTGACGCCTCCACACTCGATCTGCGTAAGGAGTTCTGTTTATTTTTGAGTGTTGTATATAAATCGTATTTATTGCTCGTTCACTCGCCTAAAGCCTTTACTGAGGAATTGTCATCAACGTGTGTTGATTGGTTTTTTGCCCTCTTATAACCATTCCACTCTCCTTTGGCCAGACAAATTGCACTTTGTAACGGACATATTAATATACATAGATCTATATCATTATTGCATCACCCCTTACCACATTCCTATTCCTGCCACATTTCGCTGTCACATTACATGAAGCGACAAGGCACGCTTCATTGAATTCCATGTCAACAGAATAAATTAAGTGAATGCATTCGCCAAGTAGTCAAAGTTGCAGTCGATATTGAACAGAAACGGAAATGTAACTTTCATTGGTATACGAGGGATGGATATAAACTTTCCATTAAGCCACATTAAATCGACATGGCAAATCATTTTTTGTTTATGTAAATTTTGCTTTAAATAAAGTTTTATCTCTTATTTTCAATTGTTATTTGTATGTATATTTTTATTCCAACAAGTTGCCAACACTAAGAACAAAATTTAAATCAAATTACTGCTCATTTTCAAATAAACTGAAAATTACTCTCATTCAACTATAAGTCTCCATTAGCATAACATATTTTCTCTCAAAAACTGAAACAATTTCCAAATTGCTCATTTCAAATAATAGAAACATTTTCTCTTACCTACAAGATGATGTTGATGATTTTAAAACTTACTATAGTTGTTAAATATGCGAGAGACAAATTATTTAATTTATTTTTCTGTTTTTTTTTTTTTTTGTGTTTTGAATAATTTAAGATATCTTCAACTTACATCATGTTAAATGTTTTAGCCTTCATTGAATTTTCACTTTATTTGACCAGAGACAATCAATGAAATGCTATAAAAGGAAACCAAATTAGAGTACAATTTTTAAGAAATGTTCATATTTGTTATGTTCTTTTTTATTACAAGATATTTGTAATTAAATGAGTCCTGTAAAAACTTTTAGAATAACCCTCGATTCAATGGTTTCTCCTGCTGTTGGTTTCACAACTGGCTGTAAATATAAATAAGAAATTTCAATGAAATAAAGTTTGCGGCAAAGAAAAATAAAAAATATAATAATAAAAGAAAACAATTTCAACCAGATTTTTGGTATTTTTTATGCAAAAAAAAATTCAAAATCGGATCGTTTTTGTTCGCAGTTTATTTCGACGATAAGTTTTTTTTTTGCCGACTTCAAAAAAGCGATTTTCAAAATCGCATCTTTTAAAGGACATAAAAATATAGAAATTAAAATAAAAATCAACCGGATTCTTGAAAATTGCCTCAAATGTCGACAATTTGGCAACGTTTAATGCGCTTTGTCAATGCTTTCGGCACGAGAAACTTTTGCATTTGGCCAGACTGTTGCCTGTTTTTCAGTTTCAATTTATTTCGTTATAAGCAAATTTTGTTTTTCATTTCCCTTACCATCTCTCACACTCCTCATATATGTATGTATAGACGGTAGCTTACCATCAGCGAGAGAATCCAAACGCTATTTAAGCCGCTTAGTTTGATGACGATGGAATTTTTGCCAAAAGCTGAAACAGCTGCCGGTGTCTGTAAGTCGCATCCAAAAACTTTGCTATCTTCTTGGCCTCCTCCTTAGCTCACCAGCCTCCACAATATCCATCTCCAGCCTCCCCTCCGACTGCCACCAATTAAGAAATGCTCTATTTAATTATGGGTATTAGCAAATGTCTCCCAATCAGCGGCATGTTTGTTTTGGACTTGAACAATTTTAACGTAATTTCGTATTGTGGATTTAGTATTATCGTTGTCTTAAAGTACTTTTAAATATTTAAATATAAGGTGAGTTTTTTCAAAAAAGTAGCAAAATTCTTCGGGTATACACATTTTTGCTGAGCACAATGATCTGATTTGATATAGACATGTCCCTCGGTCCGTCAGGATTAACGCATTCTTCTCCGAGAATGTCTCAGAATCATCCTAAAAAATAATATACAGCTTCCATAGGAACGATCGGTCGGGGGTTTAACATCTAAAATTTTTAAAACTTTTTCAAATCTGCTAAAAGATGGCCAACTTACAGCCCAAAGAACATCTTTGAGTCGCAATTTAGTCTAGGTTTGATCGATTTAATTAACTAAAGTTTAGATTTAGTAATGAAAGTAAAGCTGTCTCATTTTAATTATATATTTGAAATCAAGATTTATTCACAACTTTTATTTGAGATTTTTTGTTGTTTGGTTTTTCGTTGTTTGTTTTTTTGTTGTTTGTTTTTTTGTGGCCATCGTAGTAGTAATGGTTGAGATGTTGGTTTGTGGTCTCATCGTTGATGCAGCAACTTTTGGTGGAACAATGACATTTGGAGTGGAATTGGGAATCTTAGAGATGACACTTGACTCGGTGGCTTTCGTTGAAACGGTGGCATTTCCAATCGATTTCATTGTTGTAAGGGTTGGCGGAGGCTTTGTCGTGGTGCTAGTGCTGGGTGATTTCTGTGTAGATCTGCTGACTGTGGTGCTAGACCACGATGTGGCTTCAGTAACATTTGGTTTGGGTGTTCTAGTTCTAGATGTAGTAGTTGATGTTCTCATACTTGGACTTGTAATGCTAATTGTTGTGGTTGTTGGCTTTGTTGTGGTTAAATTTAATTTCGATTTGACTATCGAAAACTTTGGTTGGGTTAATTTTGGCTTTGGTGTTGTTGCAATACTTGTTCTTGGTTTTGGTGTTCTTGGAGTTGTTGTAGTTGTTGTTGCGGTTGTTGTAGTACTTGTCGTTGGCTTCAATGTTGTTGTTGTTGTTGTGGTTGTAGTAGTTGTTGTGCTTGGTGGTCTATCAGTGATATATCCCAATTCAGGCAGATAGACAGATAGTTCATTATCCAATATATTTTCATAATCCTTACCCACATCTGGTATATTATAAATTTTATAAGGATTTTCTGCTTGAGAAACAGATACATGTGGCGCACCCGAATATTGAAAGTGCTTGAAACGCATGGGAGCTCTAGTGGTAGTTGTAGTCGAAGTGGTTGTAGTACTTTTACTCTTGGCTTTGAATCTATCCGCTCTGGTTGATATCAGGAAATGTATATCACCAGAACTTGTGACTGATTTGTTGGCCATTATTTTTTTATTTTTCTTATTCTTATTTTTAATTTTACGAACTCGTCGTTGGGGTTTAGTTTCCAGACAGACGCCTTGCCTCACTATACGCATGACTGGAATATAATATGGAACAATGATAAATATGTTAAATCGCTTGTTGATTGACATAACTAACCGCTCTGACTTAAACACTCATGTTTACGGACTTCGCATGCATTGCCAAAGGTCACACCATTTGTCTTGGCATCGACATTTAAAGGAATTGCACAAACGGGTTGATAAATTGTTCCGCATTCGATGGTCTCACAACTTGGTCCACATCTTTCCAATTCTGTTCGTTCCAATACTATAATGAAATATAATAAAATAGATTTTAAATTCCGTTTAAAAAAAATAAAATTAGATACAAGGATATTGAGTTCACTTACCTATACCATGCTGAAAGAGTGACTTCATATTGTATGATTCCAATTGGCATTCGTTTTCAAAATAGAATTCCTGTAATCCATTTGTGGCACATACTGGATTACCACCCTGTTCACATCTGGCCTGATAGTCAACATATTTAAAATTATTCATTTCTTCCTGATTTCCCATTAATTGAGTATAGTCCTGTCCATTGAAATAGTCCCAGTCGTTGCCGTTCATGGACATGCACCATTTCGATTGGAGCAGGAGAATAAAGGCAATAAGCTTAAATTCCACTTGAAGTTGCATCTTTAGTATATAATTGAAGACTATACTTTCTCTGTGAGTGAGCCATGGTATTTATATCCAATTCTTTTCTTTCATTTCATTCATATATTCTTTCTTTTCTTTTATCAGCAACGTGCTTAGCTTAGTTTGTCTTCTGCCAATCAAGACATAAAAATGCAATTATTGCGGTGAATGAACGATGGCTCAAGATAAAGACTTGGAAATTGTTAGGGAAAAAACACCTGGGCTTTATCTTGTAGATTACCTTTTACATATTTTCAATAATCATAAAATTGATCAGTTTAACTAGAACAAGTAATTTTTAAATTACTTTAAATTAAAAGTTTAGTTTTTCTTTTTATAATATTGAATAGTAAGCATACACGAGATAAATATAATAATTAAGAGATAGCCTGCATGTTCTTTCGCAATCAGCGACATTTTTATGCATAAAAAATATAATTCAAACAAGAAGATGTTAATATTATCAGAATTCAGTGAGAAATAAAAATAAATACCATTAAAACTGCGTGACTAGTTGAACATCGTGTGACTGATGTTATTTAATGCTGATTAAGAATATTTTTTGATTGGCTTGAAGAAATTATGTGATAGCATTTTAAAATGTAAAAATTTTATTCACGTGATACACTTTAAATTTTTAAATTCTGCATTTCTTTTAATTAATATCTAATTTGTGTTTTTACAAACTTTCCACAGACATAAAAAACATGCATTTAAATTTTGTAAATATAAGTTTTACATAGGGAGATAAACTCTGTTGGTAAGATATTCAAAGATCTCAAAATGTATCAAAAATATTGCATTAAATAAAACTAAAATTTTATTATTATATTTCAATCCGAAATTGGGAAAATTTGAATTTATTTTCTTTTACTATATTTATTATATGTTATAATTTTTTGTTCGTTTTTCGTTGTAATTTAATTTCCCACAACATGTTTTAGTTGTAATTTCGGTTTGTTTGCATTTCGCTTAGCAACATTTTACGCCGCAACATGTTGCTGGTATATGCAGTGATGCATACTTTTATGCGCACCCAAAGGCACAAAAATAATAAAAGAATAAATAAGAAGAAAGCAAGAGAAAAGTTTTCAATGCATTGGCAAGTTTTTACTTATGCCTAGGCGAACACACCTCTTTTTTATTATTATTATTTTTTGCCGCATAAGAAACGAAGAAAGTTAACGATAAAAAGTTGAGAACGGCAAGAAAAAAGCATCCAGTTGCACCACCTGGCAGGTTCACACTTCTGACTCCTGGACGAGAAGGTTATGGTTTCAATTCGAGTGTTAACAGTGAAGATGCTAGAAATGTATGGAGGCAAACTTATGCTTACCTCTATAAGTGTACCTATATGAATTGCACTTAACCTGAGTAGACTGTATCTGTAGACAGAGATGGAAAGGTTGAGAGAGAGAGAGAAACAAGGTAAGAGTGAAAAGCATCATTACTTATTTGTCGCCACTTTGCTTGTCCTGCTTGTGGTACTGCTATGCCATCTTCTTTTGCTTCTCCATTTGCTCATTCTTTGACCACTTTTTTCCAACTCAACTCCCCATTCGAATGTTCATTATGGACCAAGTTGCATTGATGCTGCGCCCGCAGCAATATTTTTACCTTTTTCATTTCTGTTTCTGTTGCCTAGCAAATTAAATGTCAAATAGACGCACTCCCATAGGCAGACAGAGCTCACAATTCAGTCCTCGTTCAAATTGTTCACACAAAGAGCAAGGGGAACAGATCAAACAAGGCATTTGGGAAATTCAGTTTCTATACTCTGGCAAAAATGTTAAATATATGTATATGTCGGTATTTTGGTTTGGCTTTATTTTCAACACATATTTGTAATCAGGATCGATTACAATTTGTCACCACAGTGCTTTGTAAATATTAAAGTTTTTAATAATATTTATGACTCCATCGCTTGACTGTTAGAGTATAGAAATATCGGCAATGTGTGCACAGTTGGCCTGGCCCTCCGGTTATTTATTTATTTCTTCTTTTTTATTTTCAAGTAGCGGAAACATTTTTAAGCGCCAGCAATTCTAATGCGTGACGACGTGCTTTTTTTTTTTTTGTATCTTTTTTTTTTTTTTGAACATCTCAAGCTCACACGCAATTTTGATTGCCTTTCGTTTTTTTTTTTGTTTTTTTGTTTCGTTGATTGTCCTACTCATGGTATTGTCATCATTACATTGGGCTTCTTTTTGAGGCCTTCCGGTTTCCGCTTTCAAAAAAGTGATGCCAAATATCACGAAATTTTCTTCATTTTTTTTTTTTCAATTGACAAAGCAAAAATATTACAAATTCCCATACCGTATATATACCCACTATATATTGTGCACATGTATGGAGGATGAGAGAGGGAGGTGAGAGGGGGGAGGTGTAAGGAAAGAAATCACTGTCCGTAGCATTGCTTGACAAGATTGCTTCACTGTCTGTCTTTCGTTCTTGGTGAGCACCAACCCCAAAAAATGTTTCCCCGTCTGTGTCAACCAATGATCCAAGCACATTCCAGTACATCAATTTAACTGGCTGAATGACAGCCAGAAGCAGAAGCAAGAACTTGGTAAAATGTTAAAATTGTGGTAGAGATGGATGTAGAGGTAGAATGTAGAGGTAGAGACAAAAATGAAAATGAGAAGCAGTAGCAGCAGTGTTAACATCACCATCACCAGCCAGCACATAAATGTCAAAGGCGCAACGGTGCGTATGAGCAATTTTCTGAAATAGTTGAAAGTACGTGTGGTTAAACCTATAAAAGGGCAGTAAAAGCACACAAAAAAAAAAAAAAAAAAAAGACTAAGAAAAAATAAAAGTAAGAAACTTCAACTCATTTTTACCCAGAAAACTTATAGTAGTAATACCAGAGTTTGCAAATATTTGCGACAAGTTTGCTTCTTTGACCTCTCCATTACCCATCGTCATTTATATATCCCTTGGTGTCCATCTCTATTGAAAAACTTTGAAACAAGTTCAACTTGTATTTTCGGTTTGACAAAGTACTTAAAGCTTTCAATTCAGTTTTATTTGTGCCTGTGTGCACAAATACTTTGACAGCCAATGTGAATTAATCTCAAGAGGAGCATAATTGCCATTCCATTTATATGCCATGCACGTTGATTGCATCTTGGAATGCGTTTGAACTTCAGCTCCATCACCTGCAAAATGCAATTGAACCTTTGCCAAGCGATTGAGCAACTGTAATACGCTGAGAGAAAAATATGTACTTATATATATACACTTGCAAGCAAAAACAGTTGATATCATCAGTTTTTTAACTTCCATTTAAAATCGGATACAATAATAACTTTAATTCAGTGTCATTGGTTTATTTAATTATTTTCCTACACTTTTTTTTTTGCTTCTTATATACCATCTTTTTTTTGCAGTGGCCTTTTGCAATCGAATTCGAATAGCCCTAATTGCATTTACGTTCAATAGTCGATAAATTATCATCATCATCATCGTTAACAAGCCATAGCTCATCCACACTCTACTCGGTCTCTTTCTTGTAGTCCCGTCAGTCGAAAGCCCTCCCCGATGAATGTAGTTGAGTCGCATACCTTAATAATATCGGCTTTCTCTGACCATTTCTGAGTTTATTGATTCCTTTTAAGAGTATTTCGATGAATTAACACAACATGGTGGCCAAGTGATTAATTACGACAACCAATCCTCTCCCACCCGTTCAACCTTGTATTCATTTTATTTCCAGTGCAAATATTAAATAAAGATAAATAATTAAAAATAAAAAAAAGTAAATAAATACATATAAAAACCGGAGCAAAAGGAAAAAAATAAAATAAAAAAAAGAACTGTAGCAAGCCAAAATGAATTCGTAAATAATTGCCAATCACTGTACGTGCGATTGCATAAAATTCAATACAAATGAAATCAAACAAATCCAGGCAAAAATGATTTACTCTTATAACCACAATCAAATAACAGTAAAAGCAAGTTGATTTGTTAAAGAAACACACTTGCGGATAAAGAGACACCAAAGTCGATACTTTATATGAACAAATCCAAACATATGCGAATATTCCCATACAATCAGTTGGACCAAAAAGTACACTTTATTCCTATTACAAATAAATATAAACTAAAAGTATTGTACATATAATAGTTAAATATTTATATCGTTAAAGTGAGTAACTGGTCTCTGTTAAATAAGAAACAAGTAAACATTAATTTTTAATACATATACAGATACGGTAAGTAGAGTATGTAAGGTAATATAGTTGAGCTTTTATTTGATACACCCAAAAGAATGCATTATTTTTCTTTTAAGTTAAAAATAAAGTCTTGCAAAATGAAGAAAATATAATATAAAAGTTATATACAAAAATTTGTCTTTCTGTTCAGTCAAATATAAATTCATTTGAAATTATAATCTGGAAAACCATCTTTCGATAATTATTCTATATCCTCAAATATATATATATATATATTTTGTGACATGCACAAGAACAAATATTAGCATTTTTAAACTTAAATGTCTAGGAAAGATCGTTATTTTGAGAATGTTAATTAAATAAAAAGGTCGATTAAAGTCCTTTAGGAATTTGCAACCACTTTTTTTTGCCTACGCCATTAAGTGAAAAATTCAATGAATTCGCAGTAAGGCTTGAGGCGAATCACTATGGAAATGTAAGGGTATAAAAACTTCGGCATTAAACTAGTGCTTGGGTTTAACAATGTTTCGTTACCATTAAATTTTATTTGAAAACTATGTAATAAAACAAGTAAATGTAGATGTTTGCCAAACAAAACCGGCAATAAAACATTGCCACATACAATAAAATTCCATTATTTATTCAAATGCATTTCTTTATTTGTTAACGTGTTGGCTTAATTCACAAACCATTTGCCCACGGACCAGTTATCCTTCTCCTTAGGCTAATCAAAATATAACTGCTTTTCCTGCAATTAAAGTCTGTGGGGAAACAAAACGCAGTACACACACACACACAGAAACACACAAAAACAGTTATGTCAGCTGTTGCCGCATTTCAATTTGTATTCATGACAAACGCACACACATACACACATACTAACACTAACTAACAACCATATGGCAACACCTAATCATGTGTATGTATGTATCTGTGTGAGCTTTCGCTTATTTGCTTTTGTGGCAAAAAAAAAGCGTAGTTGACTTGCCAAAAAAAAAAAACATTACAAAAAAAGTTTTCCCGCATGCAAATGAATGACATGACGATGACACACAAAGTTTAGTTCGGTTACCCGCAAAAACCAGGCACCTTGACATCCTCTCCAGCCACCTACCCTTCATCAATGTTATTTGTCTCGTTCTTTTGCCTCTTCTGCACTCTGTTCCTTAGCATCAGTGTCATATCTCATATCTGACAACTGTGACAGTTGTTCACTTTTGCGGCCATTGACACACCAAAAAATTTAAGTTAAAACAGAATATGAGTCAAAATGTTGATTTTTATCGAGAGTCGAATAATTGATACTCTCTATGAAAAAAAGAACATGTATGTATTTCTAGAACGGACGAAAGAACTGTATATGTAAATCATGTATCAAGAATTATAACAAACTTTGATCTTAGCCATAATAAATGCCGTTAAAAAGTGTTGGAGAAGATGAAGTGTATCACTGTTCATATTTAAAGTGAAGGAATGAAAAGCTACTGCGGCTTTCAGGAAGAAAATTGTTGCACACATAATAGGCCAACTTGTCCCTCTTTGTCCTTCCAATATTATTGCCACGAATTATCATAAAAAATAAATCAAACTTATGAGTATTTCCACATATATATACATACATATATTTGGGGCAAAAACGGGACGAGCAAAAATGTATTCTGGGAAAACAATTTGTTGGTAATATAATTTTGGGAAAAAGTGACCCCCAATCGTTCTGATGGCTCTGGAAAATGGAGAAAAATTATAAAGTAAGAAATCAAATAACGAGAAATTTTTCCTCATCATTATTTTTTGTCTATTGACAGCAATATCTAATGATTAGTTGGCATTCTCATCCGAAAAAATGTCATCAGATATATGTATATTTATATATTTAAATTACATAATGAATTGATAATTTTTATAAATTTTTGATTAGTATGAAAATCATCTTAGAAACCAAATTTCTTTATGCTATTTTACATTCCAGGGTATATGAGTCATAACATCAAATTAAACAAATAAAAGAATAAAAAAAAAAAGCCAAGCAGGACCCGAAATATAAAAAAGAATAAAATAATAATCTAATGCAAAAATATTATTTTTTAATTAAGTCATAATGCCAACAGGCATGACTTTTGGGGCCATCAGAGAGATTGCCAGCCCGTTTGGCTAAAGGAATGCTAATGGGGACGGGTCTACAGAGTGAGAGAAGGGAGGACGATGTGGTACTGGTACTAAATGTCTTTTTTCTGGTGGGAGAAATTTTAGAAGGTGGGACGTGCTCAAAATTTTGCCACAATGCGTACGCAGTTTGCATAATTTTGCAGATCATTTTGAAATGGCGTATCCTTAGGAGTACCACGCGAGAATCCAGCTTACTGCTTGGTATGAGGTCATTTGCCAAAAATGAAACCCAACATACATAAGTAACCCTATAAATACCCTGACCCTATAAATAAAACAAGGTTGGGTGGGGCAAAAGAAAACAAGAAAAGTTAAAATTAACATATTTTTAAATCTGTCTAATCCCTTTTTTTTTCAATTTTTTCTGTTTATTTGAGGCTCTCTTCACACAATTAATCAATCAATTAATCAAAAAGTTAGTGCAAGGAAATTAAATTTAATTTTTGACCCGCTAATGAGAGAATGGTTTCCCATGCGGAAACACCCAACGAAAATGGAGAGGAACGAGAGTGGAAGCGGTCATATCAAGTCAGCTGGGTTAGGAGTTGTGGAGGGGAAAGGGTATACTGGAATGCCGCCTGCGGTTGCTAAACACTTTTCAAGTTCTTTCCTTTCGGACCCATGCATGCAATTTGTGTAATTTACAAAAAGGAAAGTAATTTTCCTTTAGCGGTTTAGCATTAGGAAACAAACCAAAAAAAAAAAAAAAAAACCCATCAACAACAACAACAAAAGTTTTTCTTCTCACTCCATAAATCATGTCCGCAAGTGGAAATTCAATTAATCAAATTGATGAACTGCAAAGCAAACAGCTCGGAAAAATTGAACAAAAATCAGACTTTACTTTCATATACATAAATGACTCGCCTGCTAAGTATCCTGTATCAATTAGTTGCCAGCTAGTCTAATGTAAGGATGCGTAAGGATTAGAATCATTTTAAGTCAAATAATGGTTAAAGGATTTATTATTTTTAAACACATTTATTTGTTTTTCTTTTATTGATATTTCTGCACTCCAATTTCTTGGCTGCGCACATTTTTCCTTAATACCCAGGGAAATGCATTTGATTTTCAAAAATGCAAATATGAAATCCACTTTTCACGTTCGACCATATTCATCTTATTTTTTATTCTTATCGTTTTGATGCGGTGACGGGACAACAGAAAAATGAAAAAATGAAAAAAGATTTCATCATGTTTGGAAGCAGAACAAAGAGAAGGAGAAAAACACAAGAAGCCAGAGAAAGAAAGAAAACAGTTTGCTAATATCACTTGGGAAAAAGGCAAAATAGAAAGGAGACAGCAGAAAAAGAATGACAGTTCCACAAATGAAGCGAGTATAAAAAGATAAAAGAATCCTCAAAGAAAATGTGCGCCATAAATTCTGCCATCCCATCTCCAACACACACACACAAATACACACATACACAGAGGCTGAGAATTCAAAGGAAAAAGCGAAAGGGAAAAAGTACAAACAGCAAATAAGCAAAAACAGAACAAAAATCCCACGCAAATCTAGTGGAAAATTAAAATTTTGCCAATTTATGCGTTCCAAACAGAGAAAGAGAAAGAGAGAGAGAGATATAGAGACAAAAAACAGGTCAGAGAGAGACAAACAGCAAGGGATTGAACGGAGTGAAGAGAATTTAGTTTGGGCTTCACTCTGTCACGACTTTAAGGTAAACCTCTTAATATTACTCTAGAACGGAAATTAGTTTAACTTTAACCTCTGCAAAAATATTAGTAACCCTTTTCCAAAAGGGAAATGAAATTGGCTATTTTTAGGTGAAAATCAGCATGCATCAACAAATAGAGCAAAAAATACAAAAAGAAAACGAAAAAAAAGAAGATAGTACTGACTTTAGAAACGAAGATAATTCAAATCAAATATATTTAGTTAGAGTGGAAATAAAAACATATTCTTGATCAAACCAAATTTATTTGGTGATTTTAAATTTCTAGTATCCGCAAAAAAAATTAAATTCATATGTGAGTTTTAATCTCTTCCGCTTAAAGCTTATAAATATAATATATAATTAATATTTATAAGAGAACATCTCTGAAAAAATATCTTAAGAGAATTGCGAGTAGGCATAATTTATGCCATTTTTTTAAGGTCGCTGTGCTTAACATTTATTTGACCTTTGCCAAGTATCTTTGCTGAACACTCAATTCTCTAATTAAACTTTAATGGATTCTTGAAAGTTTCAATCAAGTATTTTCTGAATATATACTACATATATATTGATGTCTATAAGTGGATATTCACACTCACATGTTCAATCATTTTGAGTATAAGCTTTAAGTAAAATTACAATTAAAGCAATTTCAATGATTTGGTAGCAATTGTTGCAATTTGCAATTTTTACTACATTTCCGTTGTTCTTACTTTTTACTTCTATTTAAGAAAAAAATGGTTTCTCATTTTTTTCTTTAAAAAGAAAATGTCTTTGAACAGTGTGTCCTAACCACACAAATTTTATATACTTTTAGGCAGAGTCTTAATCCTAGGACTATTTAAAAAAATTTTCCAAAATTCTTGATAAATATCTTCTTGAGAAATATAAAAAGCTTCTGAGTAAAAAGAGATTAATTTAAATATATAGAAAACGAATATTTGGTAAGGATTTAAAGACAATTCGTTCTAGATCTTTAAAAGAATACTGGTTAACTGGTTTTTGACCACAGAAGTCCTTGATATCTTACCACTTCGACCGGTTATGTTTCTTAGTGTAGGAGCAAAATTTAAGGTCCTGGTAAATAATTGAATCTCGTTAAACTCCTGTCCATTTTGTATTAAATTTGAATCGAGCATTTCGGAAGTAAAATAATAAGCACATACTTGTTTCTGAACAATTAAATTTATTTATATATTTATATTAATTCATTTTCTACGAAAAAAATATATTTATTTTGAACCTCACAAAATTTCTATATTAGTTTGTCTTAGATAGACCATAATTTTGAAATTTCTATTTAACCTAATCAGAATATTCCTGATATAATCACACATATATCTTTTTTTTAGTCATTTAGAACCACTGTACCATCAATGCAATATCTTTTACTTTTGTCTGCCACAATTAAGAGGTGACACCAACAGGCAGACGACGCGAAACAGAAACAGAGAACAAAGAAACATAAAGGGATGCCGGTTGGGTGGTAGGAATAAGGGGAAGGTATTGGTAGTGGAAGACATTTGGGAAGACATGGGGATGGGGATGGAGGACTGGTGGGAACTCTTTTTAAGCTTCTTTCTGGGCGTGCTTTAAATTCAATACGCTTTTAGCTCATGCATATTTAAACGTGTTTCTTTATGTAATCAACATGCATGTTGGCTCATATTTTATGCCATTAAGCGACCCACCAATTTGCCATGGTGCGAATCTGAATCTCAATCTGTGTGGCTGTGTGTGTGTGTGGGTGTCTATCTGTGTGTACTGTTGTATCTGTAGCTGTGAGACCAACGAAAGATGGTGCCAAAGTGAAGAAGAAGAAGGAGACTGTAAATTAAATACAAAAATAAAGTGAAATACACTTGAGGCGAAAGAACAACAAGTTATGGGACATTAAGGACCACCACAAAACATCCCACTCCCACTCCCCCTCCCCCGCCCCCTACTCACCCCACGCCACATCCCCGCCACCCATTCCTACCAAATGGCCGCCGTTTGAGAGATTTCGCATTTTATTACTCGTAAATGAAAGACATTTGTTGTCGGAAATGGACGAAAGCATCTCGACAAACAGATAAAAATCGCCGCCTCAATCAAATGTTCAATGATTAACAGTCGACCCAAAAGGGACCTGGCAATGTCCCACAGTACTATCATTCTCTATATAGTTATTAGAGTGTGAGATGGTGACCAACAATTAATTATGCCCTGGCATTCAACCGTCAACCTCTTAAAAGTTCACTTCAGTTTAATTGATTTGAAAAAAGAAAGAAAACCAAAACGACAACAAAACAAAAAAACAGAACAAAAAAAAAAAAACAAAAGTAAACAAAAAACAATTTCTTATTTCACTTTCATGTTTGGTTTTTCTTTTTTCCGAGCTATATATACCCTTTCTTTAACAAGAAAGTGTATAGACCATCTAGTTCTGGCAGATTTTCGAGATGTAAAACCAAGAAATTTCAATAGATCTATCTGATAATAATGTTTTGGGTTAGATATCATAAATTTGTATATGTTAGACAGGGTATCCTAAAGTCGAAGAATTAAATTGTTTTTACAATTTGCTTTTCCTTTATATTTTCCCCCTTATTGTTCCAAAACAACAATCATTGTGTTTTCGTGTGTGTGTGTGTATGTGTGTGTGTGTATGTGTATGTGTATGTGTATGTGTATGTGTATGTGTATGTGTATGTGTATGTGTGTGTGTGTGGGGGGGAGGTACGTGGGTTGTGAATTGCTCGAATACATGGTTTTTGCCCTCTCTGATTTCTAAAAGTTTTGTAATTGCTTTTCATATGCCAACCAACTTGTACAGCAATTTCAATCAAACCAATCCGAGTTTGTACAACATGTGTTTAAAATATTAAATATCAAAATATGATGAAAAATGTTTGAAGTTTTTTCATATAACATTTCTGATTTCTAAATTTTCACAAATAAATTTTGTATAACAAGACTGACTTTGTTCTGTAATAAGTATTTATACAATGTTTAATTGTTTGTATAAAGTATTGAAATAAGATCTATTCAAAAAAAATTTAAACTCCATTATAGAATTTAAAAAAAGTTGTGCTTATATGTGATTTGTCTGTTTTATCAAAATTACTCTTGTCTTTTCATTAACCGATATTCGTTTTCAACTAACAGCATTGTTACCGAATGCTTCGCAGTATAAAATATGGCAACACTGACACCCACTTAATGTGAGGTTTAGAAAACAAAATTATTATTACGTTCGCGAATTTTTTGAAAAAATAATCGATTCCTGGGCAATTTAGAGATTAAGTTGTTTTTGTTTACAAGTTCTGATTAAATCGAAAATTGAAATAAAGAGCATATCAATTATAAAGATGCTGTCCAGTGTTGGTAAAGCACAAACGCCGCCATATTATAAGTGTCTTGAATCAAAAATAAATGATTTGGTGATATGGCTTTCTAATCCGATCTGATTTCCAATTAGCCGAGGCAACCACACAAACGAAAACAAAAATTAGCACAAACTAAAAAATAATTGATTACATTTTAAATATTATCGCGATAAGCAAAGCAACTCTAAAAATGGCCAAAAAACTGTGTACATAGATATATCTAAGTACGGGGATATTTGTTTTAAATATATATTTTGAATTCAACAAAAGTTTCACGTGCTCATCTTGTTGATTTGATTTATTTTGTTTTGTTTTTCTTTCTTTTAACTCGTGGGCCAAATGAAACGGAAAGGCAGCAACCGAGCCAAGGAATGATGAGATCCATGATTTATGAATGAGATAAAATAAAATACCAAAAGTTTTGCCAAAGTATTTTTAGCCCACAAGTCAAGTAGGTGAGTGGGTGGCATTTTTTTTTTTTTGTTTGGGGTGGGGAGTTGGGGTTGGAGCGCGGCAAACAAATTACAGTTACATCTTGGAGGCAACATCATGGTATATGTTAAATGGGCTCATTAGAAGCTGCCAAAAATCAAATTAAATCGGCTTACGGGCCTCTTCACTTGCCGGAATGTTACTTTTTAGATATAAAGCACTTGGAAGCATGCAATTCAGTTAATACTTAGATATTATTAAAGGTAAACTGTAATTTGGTGGAAAAGAAAATAAATTTGCGTTTAAAGACAAGTGAAAGCATATTAAGATCCGGCTAAAAGGTTTTTAAAAAAAAACGTCCGATATGTGATGAAGGTTTTAATTGCGATCCAGGGAACGCAATTGCTCTTCGACAGCATCGCGACATGCCTCATCCAATTCAGTGGCCTGAATACATTTTTGAACGCCTATAAAATCACGTTTAAGCGCTGCAAATGAGCTTGAATATAGCATCTTATCCTTGATACGAGCCTGCACTGGACACCAAAGCATTAAAAATAGCTTCTCCTTTAGGCAAGTGGACGATGCGCCCTGGCATTGATGATGGTATGCATAGTCATAGACCGCATAGCGGCATTCCCTTGGCCCACCTCGACGTAAATCCCTCAAAAAGTCATCATAGGTCGCATTGCGTATACCCAACACATCCACACGAATTTCGCGTTCCTCTTTAATGGCAAAGATGACATAACGATGTTGCTTTAGTTTACGTATCTCTTCAAACACATGCTTGCAGTCTCGTGTTAACTGAATGCCCGACGCCATCTAAAAATATATAAAATTTATGTTAGCTCATATTTTCTGGTTGCCACAGCAAAAAGGATAATGTGAACAATTGTAATCTCTGTCTTACCTCTTTGCTATTTTCTTTCTTGCTTTCTTCTTTCTTTTTTTTAATTTTCGGCTGATTTTTATCTTGTTTTTTTTTTTTGGTTTTTTTTTTTAATATTGGCTCAAATTTTCAAAAAATTTCTGTTCTGAGCTCCTGACTTTGTATCTGAAAAATAACTAAAATGTGTTTCTCTTTATGAGCCAACTCCCTATGTTAGAATGTTTTAAAAAATGGCCTACTAAGTTTCTAACAATAAACTAAATATGTATTTACATATATGTATATAATAAATGAAATAATAAACTGTCTGTTGTAATAATTATCACTCTGCGGTCTTTCCATTGAAAAATCTTGGTCAAGATTGGCTTAAAAAAAATGAAGAACTAAAAATGATTATATCATGGATACTATGCATAAATTAAGTATTCAAAATATTCTAATCAGATACTAAAATACTGATAACAATATTCAAAGTAGTTTTTCTGAATGCTTATAAATTTCATAATAAAATGAAGCAAGCAAGTCGTCCCTGCCGACATTGAGTATACCCTGTACCAAGTAAAGGTACTCCATAAAGTCAAAAACGATCAAAATCGCCATCAATTTCCAAAAAAAATTCTCTTAGCATGCACTGCTTGCTATGCAGCAACAGCGAACGCATGCTATCTCGCTCACACTTAACAGCCCATTTTGCATGGGGCGTTTCAGTACAAAACGGAAATACGTATATCTCCGATAATTATTGTCCGATTTCGATCAAATTCGGTCAAGTGGTGCATTTTAGCCATATAAATGTGCATGCCAAATAAGAATTCGATGTCTTTAATATTGCTCTAGTTATAGGTTTTTCCCGAATTGCGGGGGCGGAAGTGGGCGTGGCAAAAATTTAAAACAAACTTGACCCGCTTATACAATAGACGGATGTTGACACCAAATTTGGTTGCTCTAGCTCTTATAGTCTCCGAGATCTCGGTGTTCATACGGACGGACGGACAGACGGACGGACAGACAGACAGACGGACAGACGGACATGGCTTAATCGACTCGGCTATTGATACTGATCAAGAATATATACTTTATGGGGTCGGAAAATTCTCCTTCTGCCTGTTACATACATTTTAGCGACTTTAATATACCCTTTTACCCTATGGGTACAGGGTATAAAAAATCATTTATTTTGGCTTTTATTTTCTGTTTTCTATTTACATATAATTTCTAAAGTGTTTATGTATGCAAATCTATAAAACGATTTTGTCGACAGAATATTGAAGCACCAGGAAAATCAAAATAAATTAAAGGACAAATATTCTCAGTGCGGAAAGTGACCTCATTAAATGTCGGTACATGAAATATGTTTTCTTTCTTTTTAAAAAATATGTATATAAATTATTATGTTAAAATCGATAAGACCATCAAGGCGGTTCCCCTTTCCGAATCCGCACGAATTTGTCGAATCGAGAATTATTTCCGTTTCCGAAAAATAAATTTCACCGATGTAAGCATTATAAATTATAAACATTTTTATAATAAATTATTATAAATAGCTTACGGGCAGACGGAATAAAAGCGATGTGTTTCCGTTTTCAAATATTTTTATTTTGAAAGTGCTTCTCGAAATTAGTCGTAAAATTCGTCATAGTTTGTTCTAGATATTATATTTGGACTAGGGTTAAAAAAGCATTGGGATGAGCTTATTTCAAATAATACCAAGAAAAAACTATTATGTGGATTAATAATAAAATTTGCACATTAAAGATAATGCCATTTAATTCGACTGTGAACCCCACGTAGGAGTATAACAATTGTTACCAAAGGCAATATCCAAAAGTAGAATATCTCATTCTCAAAATATTGAGACTAGCGTTGAGAAAAGTAGTATGCTGTTCTTTTATTCGATTTTGCTTATTTGAAAATGAATTCAGTTTAGCCATATAGATATCAATGTTCAATTCGTAAACACATTTTTGAGAAATAAATAAAAATAATATTTTTGCAGCACAAAACCTATATATTTTAGTATAATTGTTAGTTGAGGAGAAAATTTTTTGTTTGTGACAAACAAATGGAGGGTCGTCGACGTCGCGAATCGGCAAAGGCAAGTGCCGCAACCGTGTTGCCATCGACACAGGATAAGGACTTCCATTTGCGTTTGATCGATCTGTATGGGAAGCATGAGTGTCTGTGGAATATCTCGCTTGATGAATATGAGAATAAAGAGTTGAAAGAACGAGCCTGGCAAAAAATAGTTGATACTTTGGGTTCGCATTTGTCATCGGTATTATTAAAGAGTCGTATTAGTAATTTGAGACATGGCTTGAATGTCTACAAGCTGCAAGAAATTGAGTACAAAATGTGTCCAAATAATGCTAAACAGCCAGAGAAGCCCTACTACTGTGATCGATTTGACTTTTTAGAGAAACACCAAACACATGAGAATCGAACGAAAAAGAAGGATAAGGAACCGTTTGAGGATACTAAAAAGGAGTTAAATAAACGAGAATCACGATACAATTTAACCGAAAGTATTGCCAATATAGTCAAACAACGTCTGGCCGAACATCCAAAGTTGCCAATGGCTGCTCTAAAGCAGCGTCTTCAAATGTCGACAAGTTCCACCCAATTTGTGAATGCGAATTCCAGTACTGTAATGAATCGTCTACCCAGACTGGGAGCATCCAGTTTGCCATCAATCCTGAAAGCAAGACCTGGTGAATCGGTCTCCCGAACCAAATTTATCCATGATAAAAATGATGCAGAACAGCCACAGATTACTCTAACAAAAGAGGAAGAAGTTACATCCGAGGATGAAGAGCTTTACCATCAGCACTGGAATTTACGGCAAAAAATGAGCTCACGTAGACATCGCTCAGCGGCAATAGCAATGATCAAAAGCCTGGATCAACGTAATCCAAAGCCACCACCCATGCCCCTGACTTTACGTACAATACCCCCAATTGAACCCAACGATGATATCATCTAGACATATCATAAATATATCCACCAAGAAATTATGTTTAAATTCTATTTTTAAATAAAAGTGTCTAGACATTCAATTTAAAATATTTTCAAACCCCTGCAAAAGAAAGGGATAATAATTTTGTTCAGAAGTTAGTAGCTCCGACTATAAAATTACTTATATTAATCCGTACATTGAGTTTATCTGTCTGGATCAACATGATCTCCTACGAGACCCTTAAGGCTATAGAACTGAAATAAGAAATGCTTTTAGCATAGAAAATTATCTAAGACTTAAAATATAATAAAATATATATATATATAAAATATAATAAATCGATATTTTTCAAGAATTTTTACAATGTTTTTCATTGTTTTATAAATTATATATGTACATTATATTATCTCTTCACTTGATTTTGTTGAAATCGAAAGACTATATTATAGCTTTAATTATAATTTTATAAGGTTTCAGTTTATTTGTTTTTCAAGCGTTTCATAATCAAGTTTATTAAGTGTTTTAATGGAGCCCAAGTCAACTAAATTTACCCAATTCTATATAAACTCCAAGTTCAGGGGGGACAGAAACAAAAGGGTTTCCATCATTTTATACAAGTCCAGTACATGGCGTCGTGACATTGAGTGACAAGAAAACAAAAGATAACCGGTGGTAGGGCAAAACTGACTGAAATATAATTGCAAGTGGAAGGCAAACTGCTGCAGTTGGCGTTCCAAGGAATTGAGTTTACACATCCTTCCGTTCGCTTCCATCTTATCTATAAATTATCCGGTTGCTGGGATATGTAAAAAGTTAAAATTGTTTAATGTATGAATTTTAATAGATTCTCTACTAATGCATTTTGCAAAATATGAAATGAATAAATATTAATATATAAATTAGACAAATATATTAAAATCATAAATTACCACAAATGAAACTTTTTAATTGGTGCATATTTTGAAAATATAATGGGGAGAGAAAACAATAACAAATTACACACCAATTTATTAAGTATAAATCGATGATAATAATAGCGTGTAGTTTTATCCTTTACTAATCTACTTGTAATAATTTAATGAATTTTCAATTTACCAATTTCGTGAATCCTCGCATGAGCTGTCACCATTGCCACTTGCATAGGCTGCAAATCCTGATGTTTGCCTTTGTTGTCTGTAATCTGTCCATCCTTGGGACAGTTGCCACAGACAAGCAAAACACAAACACAGTTACTACTGTGTGTGTGTATGTGTCTGTTACTTTGAAGGCCTGAGGACTCGGAACAGCAACAGAGAACGTTGACGGAAATGTAGAAAAGGAGAAATAATGAAGAATGAAAATAGAGAAGCCATCGGCCTGAAGGTAAAACGCGAAAGAAGAATCTTCTCTCACGGTCGCCATTTGCCTCAATCACTGGTTTTTTTTTTTCTCTTCATTCTTTGTTTTTGTTTGCTTTTTGTTTTGTTTGTTCCGTTTCGACTTTAAATGTTTTCTGTGATTTTTTCTCTTTTTGGAACTTGTATGTAGTAAATTTTTTATTGCAAAAGCTTTTTCTGCAGTTTCCGTTGCAAAGTTGAAGAAATCTCCGATGTGTTTGTTTGTGTGGGAGCAATTAAAGTTCATAGAGGACACTATTATTAAATACTTAAGAAAATATAAAAAGAGTATAAAGTTTTACTAGATCTACACTCTCTGGGTTAAACATCTTGCAGCTATAAGATTCTCCTTTTTGTCTTGGTATGCTATTAAAAATCCTTTTATTTGCAAGTGAAAGAATTACTAGTTGTTTTTTTTTTTATTCAATTTACAAAAACTTTCTTAAACCATTCATGTATGAACAAGGATTTTGCATTCATAGAAACCATAAGCAATGTTTTATGGAAATTGTTCAATCAATTACAAAAACTACAATCACATTCCATAAATTATATGCCTGAGCAAGCCTGTTGTCTAATTAATTAGCAAAATGCATCGGCTAACTTTCACATTTTCTTAATTTTGCTTGTCTCTTTTTGGTTCGAATAAGTAGATAAAATAGACGCATTAAATGTGAATCATAATTAACTGGAACGCTAAGCCCAATTAAGCTTTGCATAGAATAGTCCAAAAAATTTATAAATTAAATTGCACATTTCGTAAAACGAACACTATGTACATATAACTAACTATCTATTTAGTTTTAGGTCAGGCCAACATTAAGTACTCTTGTTATATTAACTTAGCCCTCCAACCATTTGTGAATATACCATTGTTCCATAATAATGTACTTAATGTACATACATACATATATAATAAAGAATTTTTCGGCAACATCCATCAGTTTATGAGAGACCATAAAATGTTCAAATTACTCAAACATAACTTTCGAAGTAAGCTCATTTATTAGCCACTCCAGTATTAAGAACGCTCCCCCCGCCTCCATCCCACAACATACACATTGTTCCATTGTCGGATGCCCTAATTCAATTAGCAAAAGGGCAAAGGGTAGAATTATTGTTTTGAGTCCTGGGTGCTCTGTTGAATGATTCTGTGTAAAATTTCTCAATGAGAATAAATAATGCAGATTTTAGTACCATGTACAAAGTTAAAATGTTATTTTGGCAAGCAAAAAAATAAAATAATTTAATTAAGTTGTATATTTTTAATAGCAAAAAATTTACCAAATATGTTCCACTTCTCATCGTCTGCATTAACAAACATACAACGTTTCAAGTTTCCCATTTCCAATGTTTCTCTGTTAACATTGCTCGCCTGTAATTTAACAGAACCATTTAACTAAATTAACTGAACTCCCAACAATGGGCAGGATCGTAACAATTAATGCATTCATTTGATAGATTTATTCATGTTTATGGTATTTAGGTTGCCAGTTTCTCTATTTTTCAAATCGTCCTTTTTCATAATTGTTTAACCTCTCTGTGGCTTGCGTTCATACATCTCCCAAATGATTTATTCCACATGCAAATCCAATTTAACTCACACGAGCAACTTGATTTGAAATATTAATTTTTGAAATATTCACGCGCGCCTCCAATTATGCCTAATTACTCACGTTCATTAGTGGGCAAATGTTGGGAGCAAATGTCGCGCACCCTTGTCGTCTTTTGCCGCTTCTGTGTATTTAGTTAATTAGGGGAACATTTTGTTTTCATTTTACACTTTTGGCTCAATTTCCGTGTTTAAATTGATTCAAATATGTGAATCACAGCAACACGTGAATGCGAACCTAACAAAGAATATTTATTATTTCAAAATTTAAGTTTAAACTAAAATTTTTGTGTCATGGAAAATGCATTTCTTAAATAAATATTATTTTTTTACTGCATTCAAAAGCAACAGGGATGAAGGAAACTGCCTGTCTGTTGTCTATTAAGTCCCCTCAAAGTGGTCTTGTGTCTTTTAGATTTTTCCTTCTTTTTCCGCTTTTGTGGCAGTTGGTGCCAGTCTTGTTCCTGAGCTCTTTGATGGAACCAGCTGCTCCAGCTGAGTGCAAATGATGCGGGTGCTCTCAAGCGTGTGAGTGATGGTTTATCGTGTGAGAGACAACGATGACAAGGACATGGACATGCCTGAGCTCCAAACCCTTCATGGACCATTCCACTCTTGGCAACAGCACTGACCTAGGTCATATTGAATAGACTTACTTCATCCACTTCTGAACTTATTGCTGATGTTGACAAAAAATTTATATATAAGCCGTGTTGGTCAATTTAATTAGCTTTCGATTTATTTTCAATTAAAATAACTTTTTCGTTACCTATGCAAATTTAATAGGATTAATATTGAAAAGTGTTCAGTGTCTAATTGCCAAATGATATTAACAAATTTATTATTACCATTCCATAAATCCTGTACCAATAGTAATGGCAATCAATGGGGTAATTGAAATTAAATTGAAGGGTGATGAGGGGAGGCAACTCTATATGTATATATATATATTATATATTTATATATTGATTAACATCAGTTGCCTCTCTAAATGGATCTGTCTGCCCATCTATCGGCTTATTTGTTACACATGTTTACATAAACATATATATGCTTATGGATTCCTGATCACTTGACCAATTTTATTTTGTTTACTTAACATGCTACGCCCTTGACAGCAACAAAAGCGATTTCGAAACAATAAAATTGCTTAAAAATCAATATCAATAGAATGAAAAACTTGATTCCGGATTTTCCAATTTACATATTTGGCTTAGTATGAAAGGAAAAAAAAATGTAGCATAAAAGATACAAAAAGAGCTTTACAAAAAAAAAAGGAAATAAAAAAGAAATCAAAAACGAAATCGTCTCGTGCCACAGAATTTAAATTTTTTCGCACAAAATTCTTATCAGCTATCAACTGGACCGACGTTTTGCCCGCTTAACTAAAGACATTCTGACTACAATGTTCCATATACTCTATAAATAATGTACATATATAAAATTATTAAATTAATTAGTGAAAAAATTAATCTAGGGAATTCTAAGGAAAACTAAGGGTTAGTAATAGAATTTTAATAGTATTGATGACTACCACTTAACTACTTAATAAATATGTACATCTATTTGTATTAGATAAATGAACTTGACTAGTTATGGTAATAATGAATATATATATATATATATATATATATATTTTTTCTCTTCTTTTACCATAATACAAACATTGCCTCAAAGTAATGATACCTTTTCCACTGGAGGACAAGTAAAAGTTTATTCATAGACCATAGTCTGGGTCCCAGCAAAACGCCAACTCTTGGAAAAAACCAAAATTGCGTTGACAAAGCAAAAGCAATTTTGGTCAAATATTTTTTCATTTTTTCTTTATGGTCGGGTATATTGGTATACTGTTTGATTTGGAGTTTGAATATTTAAATGTTGGCATTTTTAAAACTATTTTAATTTCAGTTATTCTTATTCCAATACAAAAAAAAAACATCATACAATTTTAATATATATTTCAAAGTATTGAAAATAATTTAATCAATAAACTAAATATCTCCAAAAATTATACTTGAGCTACTTGATGCTAAAACACCATTAAATATAACACTTAAAAATATTATACTCATATTATATAAAATTGTATAATATAATTAAACATTATAATTGATTTAGTGAATAAATTTAAAGGGTATGAAATTTTCATTATGGTCTAAAATAACATGGATCCCCTAAATTTGTTTTGGTTTTTCGTTTCATTTTGGTTTCCTCATTTCTTTTTTCTTGTCTTTGTTTTTTTTTTTCCTTTTTTTTTGGCTTGTGGTCGTTTTTTGTCGTCGCCTTCATGTTGATAATTTGACCGCCAGGTGTCGCCACTAACAAACAAAAATTTAATAAAGTCTTTGGGGACAAGTAATTGAGTTTTGATGAATGTCAACAGATGTTTGTCCTTTCCATAGCATCCCTCCCTCTCTCTTCCTCTTGCATAGTCATGCCCATGCTTTGCCTCGGAGATTTTTTTGTACTAACTGAATTGATCCACTTGGCTAAAATAAATGATTAATTTAGAAACTTTTGCTAAACGAGGCTCGGGCAAATAAATATTCAAGACATGACAGCCACTTTGGAGGAGAAAAAAAAAAACGTTGCCATAGGCGACCATAAAATAAACACAGAAAAAACATTTGCGAATGAGCAAGTGGCTTGCCCCAGGATATAGAATCCTACTATAAACGAAGACAATGATGATGATGAAGATGAAAACTAAAGATGAAGAGCACCATAACGAATGGGAACGGGACCGGAACGGAACGGAACAGAGCAGAAAAAATGAGAACGAGAATTCCTCACATATGTCCCTATAGATAAGTGGCAAAAGGACTTTGATTTTCGACTATAAAATGCTGATTAAGGCTAAATCCACTGAAAGAAAAATCTATTCTAAAACAAATCAAATTTAAGAATTTCTTCGTTTCTATAATGGAATAGTTAACTATTTCTCTTAGTGTCGATGTTGGGCATGGCTGACTTCATCAACAGGACCAAGTTTGTAGAGTAGAAAAAGAAAGTGACCGTCCATGAAATTTGCGTGTTCAGCTCCAATGGCTCCAAGTGTCTCATCCTTCTGACTATTGCCCCCTGACATTGGAGAAGTAAGTGGAATTGGTAGTGGAATAGTAGAATATCGAAAAGGTGGAAAAGGATGAGCAAAACCAAAAAGAAGTTAAGTGTCTACCTGTATATATACATATTTGTGTCTAACTAATTGTGCGTAAGCAATCCGTCATTATGCCATTGAGGCAATCCACACGCTCTAGTTTAAGCCCATTCCCATTCCTCAATTTTTACAAAACACGTGGATGGCTCTTGACGATTCCATTTAATATTGCGACGACAAATTTAAGAATAAATTGTATTTTCATTGTATTTCCCATTGTCGTTGTCGGTTGAACAATGAACAGCTTATCCCCAAGTTAAAATAAGAATCTCAGTTCTTGTTAAGATTGGGAAAAAATCTTCAACTAAAAAAAGAGAAAAAATTCAATTGAGTATAAAGCATACAGAATGATGGTAAATTTATAAATAAGCTCAGGATGAAATGGAACCATCTGTACCCATACCAATTCCCGCTAAAAGTCCTTCACATTTACTTCAGTAAACTGATAAATGTCACGTAGGTCGTATAAATCTAGGCAAATCTCAGACTAGACAGCTAGTAAATCGATGAATTTGTCATCGATGATGATGTGGTGATTCTCCATCTTCCCAGCTTCCCTTTCACTTGTTTATAAATCAAGCGACAGGCAACATTCAATCTGTTAAAAAATTTTGTTGTATTTTTGATTTTATACTTTTTTTTTTTTTGTTTTATGGTTGTTAATTTTTGTTTATTTGCGCCTCCTGCCATAAACTGAAGAGTGAGAAGGACCACATCCACTCATATTTCCCTTCCTGCCCATTAATGTTGACGTTGATACCGCTGATGTTGACCTTACCCGGGAGCATAATTTGACTCCATCCTCGTCCTTTGTCTGTAATTTGATTGTACCGGACGTTGTCGTCTGCTGTTTATGGCATTCAGACGTGTCCCGTGGCGGTGGAGCCTGGCTAGGATTATGCAGAGCAAATGCCTAAATAATGCGGCCTAATGTCACGACAATTGTTGAACCACCCCCCCATTCATTATCTACCCCCTCTCTCTCTCGCTCTCTCTTTTTGGCTTGCCCCATGTAGTGGTTACTTGGTTATGTGCTCGTTGGCAAAATATTAAATAGAATAAATGTCATAAAATAAAATGGAATAGTTTTAATACTTTAGGCGAGATGGGGATAGAGAGAGAGAGTGAGAGAGAGATAGCAGCTAAAGCAGGATGTACTTACAACAGCAGGCGGGAATGCCAATTCCAATTGAATACAAACGAGCTATCCAGCTCGTGTTGCCCATCAGGAAGTGTGGCACATCCTCAAACTTTGACACTGCCTTTTGCCACTGCCATTGGCTTTTCTGCCTTCTGCCTTCTGTTTTCTTTTTTTTTTTTGCTTTTTTTGTGTTTGCCACATTGTAGGGGGCATAACTTTAAAGTGTAGCTAACTGTGTTTGAAAGTTGAATAAATTCTGCATGAAAAAGTCTGGCATCCGGGCCACAAAGGACAAAGGAACGTCTGACCTAACTAAGCCTTTGGGCAAAAAGAAAAAAAAATAAACCCTTCACAAATGTGTTAGAAATTGGTTATTAGAGTAAAGCAAACGCTTTGAACCAATTTAAATATTATAATGCCATGCCACGCCAACCATCCGCCCCTTAATTACGAGAATGCTGTGATTGACCGCTATGTTGACATAAAACCGAACTCATGTCATTGAACTGAAACGCAATTGAAACTTTCCCCAGCTGGTGCCAGAACAATGTGACTGCCTGTCAACAACAAAACCCATTGGCATTGACTTCAAATTCAGAGCTTTCCACTTGAATGCAGCCACAAAATGCTTTTTTAATGGCATTAAATGCGAATGCGATAGCAATCCCCATTATAAAATGAAAGGAAAAGCCCCAATTAATTAACACTTCTCTCAAATTATTTAAAGGAAGAAAGGAAGGCTGAATCGTAACATTCTTGCAACTAACTTAAACAAAAACTTGAAATCTTTAAGAAATACAAACGGTGAAAAAAAATAAAGTCATGGCAAATTAAGTTTCATGTGAATTTGTATTAAATTAAAATTTGAAATTTGAAAAAGAGCAAGTAACTAACTAGCCTAACTCTACAAGTTTAGTAATTGAATTAAAGTAATAAAGCATAATTACTTCTCATTAATTCAATTGAAATGAAATCGAAAATCCTTAGCACCCTTTTTCCATTTATGGTTGCGGTTGAGGTTACAATTGTCTGATTCAATATAAAGGATTTGTTGTATTTTTTTTTAACAAAACTTTTTAAAATCCTTTTCCTTTTTTCGGTTTTTTTATTTTTTTTTTTTTTTTTTTGTTTTTTTTTTTGGGTTCTTTTCTCTGCAAATAGGTTGCGACTCTTTGCTTGGCAACCGCAACAAAACTCAAAGTCAACAGGACAAACAAAATGAGAAAATTGCTGTGCAACAAGGGACATGACTTGTCCATGAGAAAACTTAAATTCTACACACATGCATACCAAAAAGAATTTTGCTTTCTAGCCAGTAAAATGAAAATTGAAACTAAGTAAATTTGCCCCTAGCCACGTGACTGCTCTTTGATTGCGTCCCAAAAAAAAAAAAAACCAGAAGGATGGGCTAACTTTGGCCTTGCCGAAGTTTGTATACACTTGCAAACTTGCAAACTTTCTTTTTCATTTATTTTTGGTTTGATTGTTCGTATGACAGCTATAGCATATAGTCTACCGATTCTGCTGAAATCGGTATACTCTTTGGATATATTTTTATTTATATCAAATTGGCAAAAAACAAATTTCGTGATAATCGCTTTAAAAATACCCAAGTTATTGATTTTTGAACGATTGTTTCTATGAGACCAATATGATATAGTTAACCGATTCTGATAAAAATGGTGGATGTATTGAGGAGTGTATAAAACTCACAAATATAAAATTTCATTATATTCGATTAAAAATCAACAGAGTTATTGATGTTAAACCTTATTCTTGACCGATCATTCCTATTATATGATATAGTCATGATAAATGATTCCAAGATATAGAATGCCTGCAGTAAGAAGAAGTGCATGTAGCTCATGTAGCTCGTTGTTGAACAGACAGATGGACGGACAGACGGACAACTCAGCTAATAATGCTCATTAAGAATAAGTATGTATACTTTATATAGTCGGAGATGCTTCCTTCTATGCGTTGGAAACTTCTTACCAAAATGAATATACCCTTTTTGCAAGTGTATAAAAATGAAAACTAGGCACCGAAAAATTCCATTTTTCACATTTTCAAATGGTTATATTTGGCAAATATTTAGCACAGTTCAACTGAATCTCCCAAAGTTCGCATAACCAATCTACCCTCTTTCACTTAGTCAACTCATAAGAGAGAAAATTATTCACAACAAATACTTAATCATACTTATGTTTGTGGATCTATAAGTAGTTCTACACTTAATGCTTTCGACATGTTTGCGCATGCAAAAGAAAAACCAAGTAGTAAAAACAATTTAGTAGGCAACTTTAGTGACTTTACCGTTACCGCAAGTTTTCCGTTTCTAACCGTCGAACGGGCACTCTACTCACAACTGCGAACATTCGGCACGTGCCGTGCATTCAATGTGTGAGCAAATTTTTTTTCGATTGTACCATATGTACTTTATATTTAAAAGGCAAACCGAGCTCTTGAGGCCTTTTTTTTTTTTTTTTTTTATATCTATTATCCATAGGGTGCACTTAAAGTATATTTGAGCGTACAAAATCTATCAAAATGGGAACATTTTATGCAAAATATAAAAATGTTTAACTTTAAATGCAAGGCCAAAGCACTCTTTACCACATTTTTAAGGACTAGTATTAATACTCCATCCTATATTGTTAACAAATAAATAAATAAAAATAAATAAATTAATGTATTCTCATATGTCCAATATTTCTTCGTCATTTTAGTAATTTTCATTACAATCGGATAAGAAAATGAACAAACCCAAAAGGCAAAAAAGTGCCTCACCTAGACATTTACGATACGGGAGCTCTTAGGATGTGTTAATATAAAAGCAACAACGGGTTGTGGAAATAAGAGTAGCCAAGATACACATATATGTACATACATATGTATTTATACATACTTACATATATATATAAAAACGTTTGTTATCAAATCTGACAAATGTATGTTCATGGAAAGTTAACTTGTAGACAGATGATGGTGACAGTGTTTTGAGTGAATCAAACAGAACACAACTCGGATTTCAAATAAAATTCTTAAAAAAAAGGAAAAATTTAGTTTAGATGCTATAGATTTAAAGCGATTGTTTTTCATTTCTAAAAGAATAAGACATTCCGCTTTAAATATATAAGCATAAATGAAAATAATTTAATGCAAAAAAATTATAAATAAATTGATCGACTTCTATTGTGTGGCAGACATATTAACTTAATTTTTCTGAAAATAATACAAAATGTTAATTTTACATACTTTTTGCAATGTATTGCAATAAAGTTTATTATATTTGTGAAATTTAAGTTTGTCAATTAAATTTATTAATTGCAAGCTTTATTTCATTAACCCATTTCATCAATGTCAAACTATGGAATAAAACTTACTATAAAATAAAGAAATATTCAAAATTTAAGAATTGTTGATTTGAATTGAAATCTAATACGCGTTTGGGTGAGCTTATCTATTTGTTTATATGTACATAAACACATACCTATACATATATGTATTTGTATGTATTCGCCCACATTTGTAGTTGAATATTTAACCCATTTTACGTTAAGTATGTATGTTTTCCTTTTGACTTTTTTCCTGGACTTAATGTGGCCTTTTAGCTTTGACTTCTTGATGGGGTGATGAAAGCATAAAGGTATAAACGACAGGATTTTCCTGTTTTTCATCTCGCCTTTCGCTTTAACCAAGAAAACACATTTTGTGGCATTTCCGCAAAGACGAACAGCTTTATTCTTGTTTTTTTTTTTTTTTGGTTCTTTCTTTTCATGCTTTTCGTCTTTTGTTTTGGACATTTTTATAAGCTGGCTATCCTCTGTCTTGCTTCAGATGCTTCTCATTCAACTTCATTTTCATTTGGCTCTGTTTGGTTCCTTTTTTCTTTTTTTTTTTCGCTGACCGTCATCCCAATTCTTTTTTGTTTTACAACATTTTTATACGTTTTGGGCCGCAAGAAAAAACAAAACAAAAACCAACAACAAACAAACCAAAAACCAAAATGTTTCACACAGCCAAAGTCAACGATGCGGAAACCCCTAGAATCGAAACACTGGGTCAAAAACAAATGAAACGAATGGAATGTTTATAAAGTTCAAATTACATATAAAGCTAATAAAACATGGTTTACCAAAAAAATGAAAAGATTTATGAAAGCTGTATATATTTTGTTCTACTTCTATATTTCGGTGTTACGTCGTTGAGTTCGAAAACTGTGTAAAACAACGGAGAATTCTATAAAAATAAAAGGTAAGCAATTGTCTTCAGTTTAACAGTACAAAGCTTAACAGATTTTTTTAGCCTTTTTGTTTCGATTCCACATTCCGCAACATTTTTTGACACAATGTTTCACCGTTAACTCGGCCACTTTCGACACTCTGTCACAGACCAATGAGTTTTTTGTGTCGATACATCAACATCAAAACGGCCCAATCTCAACCTCCTTACCCCTAACCATCCAACAAAAAAAAAATATATATATCAAATAATGCGACCCCAAGACCATGTTCAGTGCCTTCATTTTTCACCGTTTCCGCCATTTTGCCATTTCGTTGGGCAGCTTTAAGTTTTTATGATGAACATTTAAATCCTCAAATATTTTTGGTTGGTTTTCTGGTTTTGTTCTCGTTTAACCTGCCGGAGGGATGGTTGGTCGGTTTACAATTTATTTTCATCTATGTATATACGGTCGAACTCATCCTGCTCACTGCTACCATCAACCAGCAGCCTATGGCAACAAAACGAAAGAAAAAGAACAACTACATACAAAAAAGAGAGGGGCGCCGCAAATATTTTTATAAATTTATTGAATTTTTAATGAAATTCCCACACAAGTGAGGTTAAGTCGGAAAACGATTGCGAGTTATTTATTTACTAGTAAAATTTGTTGGCCTTTTTATACCGTAAACAAAAATGGGTATATTTATGACTTTTATGCAAATATATATATATTCAATTAAATATTCTAAGATTAACCGATTCAATAATGATAAAATGACTCAAAGAAATTATGAAGACTATATCAAACTTAATCAGGAATATACATATTATATTCACATGTATATATACAAAATTACCAATTATTTCACTATTATTCCAATTTTTTTAAATTTTCGTTCATCTACTCTTCAAGTGTTACATAAACATTCCAGCTGATGAATAGGACACACTAAATTTCTCGAGGATATAACAAATTCGATAAATTGATAAGTCATGTATTTTTTTTTTCTCTTTCTGTACGATGTTTCAGTTATTAATTACTCCGTTGAAGTTGGAGTTGAAATTTAACATTTGCAGCTTAATTGGTAAAGTTTACGGTTGAATAAATGCATAATATATTTACCAATTTAATTACTGTTAATTAATTGGTCAATAATATTTTATATCTACATGTGCACATTAATATAAACCAATAGTTTGAGTGTGGAACAAAAACAAAAGTGGTTCCAGTTCAACTCTTTCAATTTTTACTTTAAATTTTAAAAAGATATGTAATAGAAAAATATTAATCATTCCTTGAATTGATTATTTGATACATATGAATAATTTTTTTCGATAATTTGAAATTAAAATTTTTCTTCTTTCTTTACCAACAATTCGAGCAATTGCTTTAACTGTGCCTACCCTCTGATTTGTCTTCTCTAGGAGCCTGCCCTTTGGGTTATCTTTACGAAAGTAAGTGGCAGAAATAACAATGAAAATGAAGAATGAAAATTCTCTACAACCAGAAATAGGTATCGGTGAAAACACTGTCAGGTACTCAGCAAATAAAGTAGATCAACCCAAAAGAGTTAATTTCCTTTGTAAGTTTCCATTTCTTTTTTTTTTTGCAAGCAAAAAAATTTCTTAGAAGGCTTCTTCTTTGAACAGACTGACACAAGTTTCTATGTAATACTAAAGATTGTCTTAAAATTACATAGAAAAATGGCTTCAAGTCTACGTTAAAGGATTATGCAAATTATCAATAGCATGTTTCTTTTGTATAAAGAGAATGTTCCATTTACCCAAAAAAAAAGAAAGAAAATTACGTATACGCCATGTACCATCTACTTATAAATTAGATTTCATTTGATGGGCTTCATCAAGCAACATAAATACAATGTGTACAATTGTGTTTAGGTTTACTTCTTCTTATTGTGCCTCCCCTGATATGACATTTTCTTTTGGGTCTCTCCCCCGGATTTGTCACCTCGCATTTTGTACACTTTAAGCGCAATTAATTTCGAAAATCCCCCAGAAAATCCGCACCATGACATATCAATTTCAACGCATTGAAGCTGCTCCAACTGCCGACTGACGACTGTCCCCACCTTCTCCTTTTCAATCTCACTGATTGTCATCCAAACAAAGAACCAAACAGAATTCCTTTCGGACTCATGTGTGTAGTATGTGTGTGTGTGTGTGTGCGTGTGTGCGTGTGTGCGTGTGTGCGTGTGTGCGTGTGTGTGTTGGCTTGCCCGTGGGGCACATTGGCTTTGATTTTGGAAAACAAAGACTTTGCTATTTATTATATTTACAATATAATAAATATTTTTTTGTCGCCTGCTGCCCCAAGCCCTAAAAAAAATCGCAAAAAAAAAAATTGTCTCGGTAAAACAAATAAAAAAAAAATTACAGAAATTATAGAGAAAAAGAGACAGAAGTCATGTCAAGGAATGTTTATTGCTCTCTTTATCTCCATCCTGTCCATCTCTCTCCATCTCTCTCTTTCACTCTCACTCTCTATATTTATCCCTACGAGAGTCGGCAATAAAGTAAGGACACTTCCATTGAAATTTATTCTACTTATTTAAATCTAAAAATAATAAGAACCTTTAAGAAACCATATTTGAATGGGATTATCTTTTTACCTGGTAACTGTTTTTGACAATGACTCTTTTGATTTTTAACTAATCGCCTGATTAGCCTAATCGCGCAGTCTTTGGTTGGTAAAGTTAATTATTTTTCAGTCTGCCCTCGTATGTGGATATGTAACAGCTGCTGCTTATGAAGGTTCACAATGAAAATTGAATTTATTTCTATATTCCTTTTTATCATTTTTTTTTCTGTATATCTCTTTCGGGTTTCTTTCTTTCGTTCGATGAATCTCTAATCAATGGCTAGTGAAATGATTTGTTTTAAATCAAAATGAAAATGGAATCCTTTATTGACACTTAGCGTATATTTTCTCTCCACTCTTTTTTGATTTCTGAAATTTAAATTGCAATTCTTTTTATAAAATGATGATGGAGGTATACACACACCAATACAGACACACACACATACCGTCACATCTACACGGACACTCCACGACATAGAGGTTAGGGCAAATAACGAATTTGTGGCAAATAAATTGTTCGCCTTTGTATCATATTTCTACACAGCAAATATTTATTTCTTTTTTCATCTTAATAATATAAACTTGAAACATAATATGAAATAATATAATTGTGGTAAGTAAATGAGAAGTAAATTATTTGACTTTAATCCACCAAAGGAGAATTATGTATCAAAGGACAATTATCGAAGAGACGGAATGCGTTTTTTACAGGAGTTTTCTTTTTAGCGTATTTTTATTTATTTACAGACTCTTTATTGTTGCAAGGAACTTATTAATATCCGATAATTTTGCATTTATTTTCTCCTTTTCATAATAATTGCAATTTATATAAGAATATTGTAAATGTTTCTATATAAAATCTAAATGTCGATCAGATAACCATTTCATTTAACTGTCAAAAAAATTATCAGGTTTCTGATATATTCATAGAAATCTTTGTAGTCTTTAAACTGCTTCAAAAGAATATTTCATAATTCAAAAAAATTGTTAAATATATGAAAATAATCTAATTGTGCATTTTTTTTTCGATATTTTCGAATTATTAGTTTTATATTTCTTTTAACTATATTTGATGGATGTCCTAAAAACGCGACTTCAATAGTTACAAACTGCAGTTCCATTTGACGAATTATCCTTTATTCAAAATTGGATGACTGAACCAACAATAAATACAATATAAGGTAAAGTATTCTTTTAAACTCTTATAAAAATTTTAAAGTATAATCTGATTCCTTCCATACAAGATTCTATGCCATATACTATCTTTGAGCTTTTTCTTTTTTTGTTGTACTATTTTTGGTTGTTTTGGTAGTCATAATGTGACAGTAATTTTTTTTGTCGGAACATTTGGTAAGCGGCAAAAAAGGAGCCAAGATAGACGACACTCGTTTAATTGGCTCGTTGGCAGCAACGGCACGTGTGTGAAAAATTGTTGTTAAAAGAAAAACGAGGCAAGAAAAAATAGAATGGAAAAATAAAATACTTGAGAATAATTGAGTGAGTCAGCGGCAGATGAAAAATATGCGTTTTTGATTTTAATAAAAATGTTAGGCCAAAGATGAGGCAACTTTATCATATAACTCAAACTCACCCTCCCCAAAATTTCCAACTCCAACTTCATGGATTATAAGCATATGGGTGGCATGTGCGTCTGGGTTTAGGGGCAGAGTGGATGGCAATTATGGCAAAATTACAAACTTGTTATCTCATTTATGGGGCGTCAGCTGGATGTATTTTTGATTTCCTGCCACCAAAACAGCAAGGCAGCCAGTCAGCCGGTCTGCCATGTGCCACCTGCCTTCATCGAGTTACATGGATAAAATCCTGTGGCATTTTTATTTTTATTTTAATTAAAATTTTCATTTATGAAAATCACTGAATAGGGACAATTATGTGCAGACTTTTGCCCCAATATCAATTGCCAAAAACGACAGCAAGCAACATGTGCCAAATATTGCCCTGTCAAACATTGTTCAGTCCACCTTTTCCCTTCACCAGCCGTACCTATGTACATATATTGTCCTCTGACTATGCCATGTAATCAGTCTGTAATATTAATTTAGATGCAGCCAAATATGAGAAATATGCGATAAAATGTCATGAAAATTGAGTTTGTGTACAAGAGGTGTGATTAAAAACTTATACACGCTGTATAAGTTTCCATTTTCCAAACAGATTTGAATTAGATATGAGAAATAAAATGGCGCGCCTAAAAGCATGCAACAATATTTTGAAATGTCCGCCACAGCAGCGAAATTAAAACTGGAGTTGAAATCAGCTGTTTTCATTACATATGAAAGACAAAATTATAAAAATAAAAAAAAAACTTTATAAAGTTCTCGAAAATTTTTACCAATTTAATCAAAGTCTGACCATTTAAACACAGGAGTTAGGCCAATCAACAAAAACTGTGCTGTAGCAAACGAAATTCGGCTCAAAATATGCAAATAGATACAATTGTATCACTCATAAGATAACATTAACAAAACTTTCCTTTAGTTTCAAAACTTGATTTTGTTAAAACTAAAACACTGAACTGTTCATTCACACCTCGTGAAATTATTCTTGTATTTTTAACTTTGAATTCGATTGCGTGTGTACTGTAAATCCCTAGGAATTGTTTTCGGAAAACTGTCAAATGGGGATGTCGAGCTTATATCACAACATTTACGCAGTATGTAAACGGAAATTATTTAAATTTAAATATTCTAAAATGCAAATCTAGCTTATATGTATGTAATATTAATATAAATAACAATAGGTTCAGGTTTTAATCGAGCTTTTGATCGTTAATCTAGCGGAATTAAGTAGTAACCTACAAAGAATACTGGCGGCTACTATATACATTTATACGTAATTTACACTTTGTTTTATATTTAATTTGTAAGTAAATTTATCATTAACTAACTTTCAACTAAAATTATTAAAGAAAAGGCAATCATCAGAAGCCTACAAAATAAGCTATTTGATTTAAAGAGTCTAACTAACAATTCTTTATTAATTTATTATTTTGGTTATTATAGTTTAAAAGTGTTTAAGATATAGTTTTCTTTAAATTACGTTTATTGTTAAATATATTTTTCAAGGGTTAAATTTATGTGGCGCCCTCTAGGGCACAACAATCATAGTAATGAGGGTAGTCATCAGGCTATATTTATTATTTATATATATCTGTCCCAGGCACTATGACTCGGCAACATTTTATTCGCCACAGACTCACAAAGTACAAAATTTTGTTTTGTTAATAAATTACATTTCTTTTTCCAAGTGACAATTGCATTATTTTTCGTTGAAAAAGAAAATAAAAATCCTAAAAAAAATTGGATGTATCCCCGAGGAAAAGTGGAAATGCCAATGCCAAAGAGGGTAACTTTTCTCTTCGAGATATTAAAAGGTTTTGTGGTAAATTAGGCAAAAGGCAAAAGCCTGAAACCATTGTGCCCCATTGATCTACATATTTATATAAATATGTTGAAGAATTATTACGGGGGGGAGCCCGCATTCACAAGCTCCAAAAGCTTCAGCGATCACCTATAGGTTCTAAACCTGTCATTTCGCCAGAAGTCAATTTGGAATTCGACATAAGCAGGCGGCGAATTTAGTAAAAATTTTTAGTCGTCACCCATCCTTTTCATTTTCAGTTGTGTTTTCACATTGTTCAAACAGTTATTGAATCAAGACAGCATTGTTTCTCACATTCATTCAAAACCTTGTAAGAAACAGTTCGGTAATCAAAATTCTTATTCTGTTATTGCAAAAGGTTCTTCCTTTTTTTTCTAACATATTTTTTTTTTTGGTATTTTTATAAATTTGTAATTTTTATCCATCGTTTTTGTTTTCTCACCGTAGAATCGTGCTGATAAAATGGCGCCCCAATTGTCGTATGTTATTGCTGTGGATTTTGAGGCTACTTGCTGGGAGAATCAACCTCTTCCTCAATATCGCCGATCGGAAATTATTGAATTTCCAGCTGTATTGGTCAATCTAGAGACAGGCGTAACTGAGGCCGAATTTCATGAGTTTGTGAAGCCGGTGGAGAAACCGTATTTAAGCCAATTTTGCATTCAATTGACAGGCATCAGTCAGGAGCAGGTGAATTTGGGTATACCGCTTAAGGAGGCACTCAATAAATTTCACGACTGGTTGAATATCAATCTACATTCGCGAAATTTGCTGCTACCAAAAGTGAGCATGAGCAATACGAAGGGAAATTGTGCTTTTGTCACATGGACCGATTGGGACTTTAATATATGTTTGCAACAGGAATGTGCCAGGAAGTTTATACCGAAACCATCGTATTTCAATCAATGGATGGATGCACGTGCCATCTATAAGATGATCTATAAATATAATCCTAGCAGCTTTTTGGATGCCCTCGAACGTATTGGCTTACAATTCGATGGCCGTCCCCATTCCGGTATTGCAGATGCCAAAAATGTTGCCGCCTTGCTATGCAAAATGAGTCGTGATGGTCATTCAAATTTTATAAACATAACCAGTGATCTATCGCCACTTCAGCAGCTAAATGCCAACTGTGGTTTCCACAAAACAGATTAAAAAACAAAACAACAAAACATGATTAAAAAAAACTAAGAACAAGCAACAGCTACACTACATATATTCCCACATATTTATATATATATATATATATATATCTATAGCAAAATATTCAACACTCAAAACTCTAAAACGACATGAAAAGGAGACAATTAGATATAAAAAAAAATATCTATATATATATATATGTTTATTATGCCAAACTATCAACATACATACTCAAAGAATTCTTTCAAGTATACGAAAACATCACAAATACGTAATCAAGTGCTGCTACCCTCATTATCACGCCTATCCCCTCCTCCCCCAAACTATGATTTCACATATTTGATACACAAAAAGAAAATATCTATAAATGTAGATTTTATTTGTATACATTCATAGGGCATAAAGGATATTTGATCCTAGCATTTTGCCTATCAGTTCAAATTTCTGTTGCTTTTACACAATTTCTACAATATTTGTTTCACACTTTTCTAACATGTAAACCAACAACAATAGAAAAAAAAAAGCTAAATATATACATATATACCAAGAGCTAGTACAAAAAAAATTTGAATTTCCATTTGTGGGCAATTGTTTCTTTTTCCAGTTTTTCATTTTTTTTTTTTTTTTTGAGTGAGCTCTAGATAAAATCGCAATGAAATTTAAAGCAATTACAAAAGCTTTCTCCACTAACCCCCTCCCCCCCCACTCACTGCGTGTGTATGTATCTACAATGTATTTTCACAGGCATTGGCCCATTGTATGTGGACAAATGGTTGAGTGTGGGGAGAGGGATGGCTGAATCGAGAATAAACTCAATTTCCTGTTGGCAAACAAACACTCACGTCCAATGGCACATTACAGTATGCCCCCCCCCCCCTCAACTTCTGTTCACGTGCCCATCCATATCCACGGCCGCAACTGAAAATTGAATTCTTTGTACTGCATTTTGCCAGCTGGAATGCAATATTTATTATACGCTCAAAGTTGTTTACCAACTCAACAAGCAGACGGGTCATATAACTGGCCCGTTATGAGCCTTCGCCAAATATAAGAAAAGAAAAACGAAAACGATGTCGCCATAGCTACGATGCCAAAGGCAATCCTTGATTATTTCTCCTTTTTCACATTTTTCTTTTCTCCAATTTATTAGCTACTAGAATTTATCGTGACCAAAAAAAAAAAAAATTTTAACTGCCACAAGCTGTCGTGTATTTATTTCTACGTTAATATATATTTTATATTTATTTTTTCCCAGAGATCATATGACAAAATCTATATTTTAGGTGGAGGGATGAGATTGAACAATTGTCGTGAAATTAAGCCGTATTATTTGGGCATTTGCTTGGCATAATCCTGGCCAGACTCCGACATCATGAAACACGTCTGAATGCCATAAACAGCGGACGACAAGGTCCGGTACAATCAAATTACAGACAAAGACCAGGGATGGTGTCAAATTAGGTTCCATGGTAAGCTTAAGCAAAAAGATGATAAAGTGAACAGAGATTAGGTTTTGGTTCACGCCTGCTCCCGTTTCCAAAATACATTTAAATAGATTCAACGAATCATTTTCCATGACACCATTATTGGGTTGTCATAATTATAGAGTTGCTAAGATTCAATTTAAATGGAAATTTTTGTTTTCTTAATTAAAATAGTCCCACTAATCAATATTTTATTTAACGCTAACATAAATAGTGCATAAATTATTAATTAAAATAAATGAAACATTTAGAGTTGGGAATAAATCGATTTTATTCCAACTGCTAAAAAATGTGTTACGCATGCAATAACTAAAAAATTTCTCATTAATTAATGGATTCGCCAAAAATTCGTAGATACTTAAAATTGTTTTCAATATATAAAAGATTAATGGAAAAATATTTAATACATAATATGTGTACATGGAAATTGGTAATTGCTTTTCATTTCATCATTTTAATACGTTTCGGAAAAGGTAACAGATTCCCATTCCGACATATTTATTGAGATTGTAGAACGAAAGTGGAGTCCTGATAAATAAATTAACAATTGCCAAGCAGATCGATTAAAAATTTCACACCAGATTCCATTAAGATTTATTGATAAAGGATATTAAATCCCAATTCATGACCCATAAAAAGAAATTCATTAATTTTGCTTATCAACTTAAATGATATTTCATCAATTAAAAAATTCATTTAGTCTCAGCAGGAAGCCGGATCCGAGCATACGCTGAAAATTGTACATTTGTCCTTGAAGTCTGCTTTAACAATTTGAACTATACAGAATAAACAGGATATGGTAAACTGAAACTCAAACCAGAAAGTACATACAATGAGTATAATGACGGATTCCTCACGCACAATTAGTTAAACACAACTATGGACACAGTCAGACACTTAACTTCTTCCTCTATCGTTTCCTTGAACTGCTTTTTCCTACTTATCCATCGTCCTTCCCCTTAATGCCCTTTTCCTATCCAGCTACTTGCCCAGTGTCACCGGAAGAGGGGTTGAGAAACAAAAGAGAAAGACCAGAGAGGAGAAAGAAAGTTGAACTTAACACAGAAAATTCATGGCCCGTCACTTGCTCTGTGCAATTGGAACTCAGAGACTCGTTGATGAAGTAAACCAGGTCCATGGTCATCCCTCAATGGATCCACACGCCAACACAGAAAAAAACAAACTCAAACAATTCTTAATTGTTGTGTGTAAAGTTGGTGTAAAGTTTGCAATCTGATTTTATAAAGATTTTCTTGCAGTGCATTCACTTGATGCTTCGTCGGGTCTTAATCAGGATTTTATAGTCGAAAATCAAAGACCATACGCTGTATACTTCCTCTCTGTCCCTGTCTCTCTTTTCCTCTCTCTCTCTCTCTCTCTCTCTCTCTCTCTGGCTGTAACTTTCAGTCTGTATTTTTCCATGAACACATATGGAAAAACGTTTTCGGCTTCTACTCTTAGCCAACTTCGACTAGCCATCCAATCATAAGCGGTCAGCCGCACTTCCGTTGGTTTTCTCAGTTTATCCTTATATATTGTTTGTTTATTTTATGGCTACTATGTTCGTTCATCCGTCCGTTTGTCTCTTTTATTCTCATGCTCATCCTCATCCACTTTTTGGTATTTGGCGTGTCTTGAATTTTTATTTGCATTTGATTAGAAGTTGTACGTTAAATATACTTCTACGAATTTGGCCAACAAGTTTGATTAGATCAATCCCTCTTGGATAGGGAAAGAAAACTGAATTAATCATTTAGAGGAAATTAGAAATTAAGAGACAGACTTCTGAAGGAGAGGAGTTATCTAAAGGAGATACCATGATACTGATGATGAGAATGATGATGATGATGATGATGATGATGATGGTTGTTGATTGAGTGCGGGCAATTGTGCGAAATTAAGATGAATGACTGGATACTGACTAGCTTGAATCCTCCGATGAGTAATGTCACCTGAAGAAGCCAGAACTGAAAATGGCCTCGTTAGGCCTTCACGTAAGAGGTAACGTACATACACATACATACATATAATGATGGGTTTTGTGTGGGATCTGCTTGGAGGCATTCTTCACACTAGCATATCCTGTTTTCAGCCTTTTGTTCTGCTCAGCTCATGCAAATAACTTCTGATATGACCATGAAGCTACTTTTACTTGTTCAGCACTAAAAACAGATTCCTTTTACCCTACTACATACACTTCCTCATCTTTTTCTTCTTTACTACTATTATTTTTCTTCTTTCTTTTTTATTTTTTTTTTATGCCCACGTTGCAAAAAACTCAATGAAAAGCCATAGTAGTTGAAGGCACCCCTCCCCCCCCCCCCCCCCCCCCCCCCCGCCTTCTCCTTGCTCCGTCTTTATTTTGAGTCTCAAAACGTTATTTCGCTGTCAAGGCCATAACAACGAAGGAGTGCGCGTATGTGTGTGTGTGTGTGTGTGTGTGTGTATGTGCCGTTCAAGTGTATAATGTATATAGACAAAACAGTCAAAACTGGAACGAAATGTTCAGTTTAGTTAAGCACCCCAACCAAACTATGTAATTCAAGCTAATTATCTTTAATTTAGTTAATCCAACTGACTAACTTGGTAATACTAGAAAAAAATAATCATTTTTTATTGCACTATTAGCCTGATGTAGCTAACTTTAACACTAAATTGATGGCACTTGTGTAAAATCCACAGTCAGTGTTGTAAAATGCTCCTGGAAGATAAGTAAAGTTCTTATTTTTCTTATGAAAAATTTAAAATAAAATCATTATATCCATGTTAAAATTCATCTTTGATGTCCAATCAATTACCAAAAAATACTTTTAATAAAGAACTTTTTGTAAGCGAATACTTTTTAATTGCATTAAAAACTCTGCTTTATAGAAAACCTGAAATACTTTTTGGATTTCATCTATTTGTCTTTGATGTAGACGCAACTGTCAAAGATTTTTTCTATATATAAATTCTTTTTTTTTTTTTTTTTCTTTTTTTGCTTTCTGTTTTACCTTTCCCATCACTGGCAACAACATATGTGTCTTTAGTCACATACAAACATATCCTTTTCGTTTGTATGTCTACTCTATCCGGTTTAGTTTTTCCTTTTATTTGGTTTTTCTCTTCTTTTCCGTGTGTGTGTGTGTGTTTCGTCATAAATTAAATTACTTAAAGCACAAAGGCAGATTCTATGCGGCATACTACTGACTGACAACAGCTCGTTTAGGGCCATATATCTTCCGCAAACTACCAAGTGAAGGACCATGGCATGCCGATGGAGTGGTTAGGGGATTGTCGTTGAGAGGGGATCGTTGCGTTTCTAGCGGATTTTTGCTTTGCTTTAGTGCATACTTTTGTGCTGCCAAAGCAAAAGTTATACTATATATGTACATATATAGTATCTATATAGTATGTGCATGAATAAAATAAATTACTGCTACTTTGTCCTAGGTTTTTATAAGCAACGGTTGCTTAGAATCAGCAGGCGGAAGGAATGATGTTGAGGAGTCATAGAGGGTTAGTAGGCGAACACTTGACAAATTTTCATTGGGTTGATGATGTGCCCACTAAACTGTCAACTGCAGCTTATTATTTTGCAGCAAACAGACTTCAATTCCATAGAAATTGGTTTGTCTTTAAAAGAATGTTGCACACATTTCCATTTATTAACTAACGATTTTTCGAAATCATAGAAGAAAGAAAATATAATGAAAAATAGATGTTCCAAGAGACAAATCCATTATGTATATATATATATATATATATTAGGATATATATTTTAGGATTACTTTCTGATCATAGTTAAGCCCATTCCCAATAGACCCAATACCATAAATAGTGCTGTACCGCAAGCTAGGGCCATGCCCTTGAGAATCTCCCGATCACTCTGTTTCTTCATATGTGCCTCTAATAAATGCATTTGATGATTGCCTTCGATTTCCAAAAATGCTCGACAATATTTTAAGCCTTCTGTATAGTTTTTAAGTCGGGCATTACCATAGGCAAGATGATATATATAATCACGTCGTCCATCTGGATGCTCGTGGGCCAAACTCTCAAATAACATAAGGCCACGTTTCACATCATTTGTATAGCGGCTCCGGACCAAACAGAATGCATATTGAAATTTTGTTTCAATACGTATCCAGCCATCCGATTCGAGTTCACGATGATATTTACGTTCAAATTTCTGAAGATCTTCGGAGGGGACAATTTCTTCTAATAGTTCTTCCATTTCTATTATTACCGTTTAGTAATTTTTTTTTTTTATTAGGTGTTATCAAAATCCAAATAATTTGACAAAAATGTGAGAAACGAATACCTTAAGAAATATATATAAAAAAAAAAAACAAAACCGAAATACTGTTTTTGTGTTAATGAAACTAAATGAAGTGGTCAACTGATTGAAATATTCACATAAAACTAAATTTAATTTTATATTTAGAATTTTGAATTAAAAACAAAAGAGATAATGATAATTTATTTTGGGCACTTTTGTAGGTGTTTATTATGGTTTTTCATCATATTTTATTAATTCTTTGGTAAGACCCACGTTGGGCGCCACTTTATAATTTTTTGTGTAGATATGGGAAAAATTTGTTGAACCTTTCTGTTTAAAATGACCTACCTCTAAGCAACGAAGCGAATGTCCAGTGCTGAGTGCTTGCTTCGCTCCAGTTGCTTATTTCCAACACCCCCGTCGCCCCTTCTAACCCTCTTGGCATCAAGAACCACACAAGCCTTAACGCTTCCATTTTTAATTTATGCAATCCAAGTGAACGTTTTAATTGCAAGCTCATGGTAGCAGTAACAGAGGCACAAACACCAGCAGCAACCATCAGGACCAAGCCGCTTACGGTTTTCCTCTCGGTCTATATTCTGTGGGGGGGGGGGTTGGTTTGTGGGTGGTTTTCGGACTTTTGGGGTCGTTCGGTTCGTCGCCTTGTCAAGTAGCAAACTGTGGCGACAATTACAATTCAACAGCTACCAAAGGACTGGTCTCTGTCACAGATGATTATTTTTAAGTAAGAGTGCTTTCGTTTATAGGAGAAGGGGCACGGAAAGGAATTGGGGTCAAACTCTTTCAATGCCACTCCTTGGCACCTACTCAGTCTCTGGGAGCAAACTTTATTCAGCTTGTTCTTGGCCGACCATTTTGTTTATAATGGCTTATAAATTGCTTTTAACAGTAGGTTGTCTTCAATAAGCCGATTGTAAGAATAAATGCAAATTAAAAGTGAAAAGTTCATATCCAAGTAGCAGGTCATTTTGGACACCACTGTACACATGGACCATTGATAAAGAATATAGATTGTTGAGGAACGATCTGCACACCGATATAAGTGTCATCCCGCAGCTCATCTTTCCATCACTGACATACATATATAATATTCATGTTATTATCTTATGCCGTTGCATCGGCTCATATTCCTAAGAATTGTAAAATGAGATATTTAGTTACATAAAGGCAAGCAACTGACCAAGAACTCGCGTATTCTCATTCATTTCATATACAGTCCACTGTACCATTATAGATTATGAATTAATTTACATTGTATCTAGTTACCTTTGCTTATTTATTAATGTCTATAAGTAGTAGGCATTTGATATAAATGTTAATAGGACTCTCCTATTGTGTATTGTTACTTCAGTTTATATTTAAACAATATACATTAAACATCAAAATGAAAAATTTGGACTTTCATCGGTATACACATCAACATGATAAAAAATATTTGCCACCCTTTGTGGGTGGTCCAATTGATGAGATATATAAACAGGAAATGAAAAGGCGTAAACATGAATTTCAACTTGGTCCAAATGCTCCACTACCAAAAGTATTTAAAAAAATGGGCATAAAGGATATTAACTTGATGGGCAGTTGCCTTTGGTATAACGATAATAAATATCCATTGGCTTCACCACTGAACATAAATATTAACCGAATTGAGTGTGAAAAATTTTGGATTTGTGTTGAAAATATACCATATAAATATTTTACGGCAGTCTTTCGACTATTTCTCAATATCGGAACTGTTGAGAATATATATTTGCAAGAGGAAAGGAATCGTATGTATTTGCGATATCAGGATCCGAATAATAGTGAAACAGCTTTGTATTACAATGATCAGCCAATGTATATTAATGGCAAGGTATTATCTTTAGTTATTTAACATTACTAACTCATTTACCATATCTATATATATATATATAGATAATATCTGTGAATACTGGTCGTCGAACGTATCAAGAAATTATGGATATAGAACGTGATATCAAGCTGGCTAAAGAGTTGGAAAACCATTCTACAAGTAAATCAAATCGGTCAAAAAAGGACTACATTAAAGGATATCGCATTTTGGGATTTACCATTGCCGATATCGTTTGTCCCCTTATTCTCTGGTTTGGTTTGTTTCATATCATTTATTCGATTAGTTTTTAAATTGAAATACATTTAATAGATTATTGTTAGCTAAAAACCAAAGAAAAAACCAAACCAAAAAAAAAACGAAAAAAAAAAATAAATTAAATGAAAAACGACCATAAAATTGAAGAATTTTACATTATTTACACAATATGATTTGCATTTAGTTTTCTGTCCCACTCGCCTTCTCAAAGCTGGGGACTATCGACAGCAATGCTATTGGTGTGTACCACCGAATTAAGCAATTGCTGATCATGACGGGATCGGGTTCGCCACGAACCCATATTGCCTATGGCTATGCCTGGTTGATTGATTTGACCGCCCATCACTTGACTGGCCGAGAGTCCACCGGCCATACCATTAACTCCCCCATTGCTCCGATGCCAAGGTAATCCCTTGAATGTATCCACAAAAGCTCGACGAAAACTGGCATTCATAAAGCAATATGTAATGGGATTGCAACAACTCGATGAGTATGCCAGCAATTGCATATAGCCGATCGATGTATAGTCTATATACTCGTACAACGATTGGCCAATAAACATGCTTAGCGTATTAATCACATACAGTGGGGTCCAGCAGATGAAGAACTCAAGCACCAATACGAATAGCATCTTAACAACACGTTTCTTACTCTCCAAAGTTTTGGCTTCATTCGATCTAAAATAATAACAATAAAATAGAAAGACAAAGGGAATAGAATATAAGATTAATATTAAATAAAAACAAGAGCCAATTAACCCTCCCATAGTCCAATTGTATCCCCTGCCCCATTTGATGCAAATCCATGAGATTCAGTAGATTCAGTAGGACGAATGTTTTACTTGTCCTTTATCCTGTTTAATTAAACAATTTAAGAAAAAAAAACTTTGGCTAATCTGTTACCTAAGAATTCAAATCTGAGTCCACAAATTACGTTATTTTTTTAATTGCTTTTTTAAATTAGAATAATTCTAATTTAATTTGGAGGAATTAAATATTACAAATAAAAGCCAAGTTTATTCCGAGTAGCAAAGAAAAAGAAATATTTTTTCTACACTTTCCTTTGGGCTCATCGACATGATATAGTGAATCGATTCTTATGAAACTTACTTAAATTGTTTAAATATATTCAAAAACTATTGATACCATTTTTTGTGAGAGTCGCATGAAAAACAAGTAAGTTATTGACAAAAACCTCTGTTCTCGATCTATTGTTGTAATAGAAGCTACACAAATATTGTCTTTCGATGGGTCTAAGATATACAGACAAATATTCTGTCTAGAATATATATACATAGATTCTTCTATTAAACTTCTTTTGGAAATGTCAATTATATTAAACTTATGCTTAAAGTCGAATGTAGTCTGGTCCCATTAAATATTGCTAGACAGGATGAACTATGATTTTGAACCTGTCATCATTGTAATGGACCAGAGTAAAAGTCTTCTTTTCATTCATAATAATGCAATGACACGGACCTTAACAATTTTTGTGTTGCTTTTCCGGAATAGATCTCATTCCATCTAAGTCAACAATTAATCATTATAGCTGCCTGGTCAAGTTTGTTTCGAACTTTGTTATTTAGCTTTTACTTTCAGTTTGCTATATATAAATGGAGTATATATATACATATATACCTTCGTAGTGCCGCATCATGCATGCGCAAACTGGGTGAGGCAGTCTTGGCCAGGGTCACTGTTGTGGTTGTTGCTGTTGCTGTTGTTGTCGTTGTTGCTGTTGCTGTTGATGTTGATGTTACTGCTGCTGTGGTTATCGTTGTTAAAGTCGTTGTTGCTGTTGCGGTATTAGCTCCTCCACCATTATTGTTGTTAGTGCTGTTACCCTCTGTTTAAGATATATATGTATGTATGTATATATATACAGTAACGTTTGTGTATGTATGTTTTAGTTTTTTTTTTTATGCACCATAGAATGAAAGAAAAGGACAACAATAAGGATTCACTCTCTCACCATTATAGTCTGTGGTGGCTGTTAGAACCAAGATGCAATTGTTGCTACTGCCAGCTGTTGCGCCCACATCGTTTCCTCCTCCGGCGGTTGCCTGTTGCACAACCCTGACCGCATCTTTGCCCATTCCCACATAGAGTGTTCGGGTAATAAGTATATAGGCCACACATAGCACAAGCAAAGGCAATACCAATAACAAAAAATCCAATAAAATATTATACAACCTCTCATAGCCTTGATCTGGCCAGATTTCACGACATTTGCAATAACCTAAAAACAAAATAAAAATTAATTTAAATTATATATGAAAAACATTTTCATATATCACTTATAATTTAAATATGTTGAAAGTTATGATATTCGATCTATTGATTGGTCATTATTGTAATTGATAATAATAATTATTGTAATTGTTTTAATATGATTTTTCACATCCACTTATTAATAATATTTATTTATTTTTCTTTTGTATATAATTTATTTTATTGATATTTTGGCTTACACTCACCTGGCCGACTGGTAGGTATCAATTGACTGAATATGGCTATCGGTGTCATGCACAAAATGCCTCCAAGCCAGATAAATCCGATTATCTTGTAGGCGTGACTTATTGTCTGCCATGAACGAGAGCGCAATGGATGGCAGATGGCATAATAACGTTCACACGATATTGCTACCAAAGTCCATGATGAGACTGCCACCGAGGCGGCTGTGCAATGATAGAGAGTCAAAAAGAGAAAGAGAGAGAGAGCGAGATAGAAAGAGTGGTAAATAAAGATAGAAAGTACGCATACATAAATCATTTTTATATTATATTCTTTCGGTAATAAAAAGTTATTATATTGAAAATGTTATACTCTATACCCTATAAAAGCTAGTGAGGGTATATACATAGTACATACATACAGGAAAAACTAAAAATAACATTGTTATTATGGTACTTGTATCATTTTTTAAAGGGTATATTGTACAAAAGAATCAACTTAATATACAGGATTTTTATATTTTATTTCTTGTTGCATACTTTTTGTTCCTTTTATGTTGTTGTTGCTATCGTTTGTTCGCTCTAGTTGCATTTTAATTATAAAATTTGCATATTAAAAACCTGTCGCCTCGCCTACATGCCATCCCAAGGGGCAAGGAAATTTGTACAATTTGTTGCCAGTTGCAATTAAGTAATAATTCTCGTTTAACAATTTGCGGCTTGTTAGTGTCGTGGGGGAAGGGAATGGGGGAAGAGTAATACATGTACACGATGTCGCTGTCATGAAATAATTTTCAAATAATTATTTTGTTATGCCAAAATATTTCAATAATTATTACAAGCATTTTGTGAACACTTTTCTAAACTCAAAATATAGTTTAAAGGTTTTCAATATAACATATTCTGATATTAAAATTAAAATTTCTAAAAACTATTTTCTTATCGAAAATTAATTACTTTTGTTTCTCTGAGAGTGGTAATTCTATCATCGAGATCGATTTAGAAAATGCCTCTAGAATTCGCATTTATTAATAAGTATTAAATTCTAGAAATTTTATATTAATAAAAAAAAGGACCTAAAATATAATTTGAATGGGAGCAGAAGATAGCTAAAAAGTTTCTTAAAAAAAGTTGATTGAGAACAAGTTTTTGCATAAAAATGACTACCGAAATTGGAGCAATGTAAACCTTTTGACTTCAGTTTCAGACTAACTAAATACATCGGAATAAATTTGTATAGTTTCTCGGCCATGACATAGTTTCTTTGTGTGGCTATATAAGGAATATCCTGATTACTTTGTAACCGGAATAAATTTTCGTGTCTTTAAACAAATGTGTTAACATATGTAAGTATTTCTATATTTTGGCTTGGAACTTTTCATTTCAATCATGCTGAATAAGCACATATATATGTATATCTATATACATATATGTTAAAATGTATGTATGTATATGCAAGTGTTTATGTACATGTGTGGAGGCAATCAATGAAAAGCTTTGGGAATGGAAATCAGTCTTATGATGCTCTCTTATCCTGTTCTTTCATTTTATTTTTTCCTTTTTTTACTTTTTTTTTTTTTTTTGTTGGGCCACTTAAAGTTGTAATCACAGTCAAAAACTGAATCGGCATGCTTTCGTCTTTATAACTTACACATCTGGGGAAGTGAAGGATCGACCGAGTATAAGAAGGAGGTAAATGAGGACTTTGGAGAGCACGCACACACATTTCGGCCATATGTCATCTGGCTGACTGACCCCTTCCTGTTACGGACCAAACGAACCCAACCCAAAGCACTCTGCTTGTTCGTGTTAAGAAAAACAAATTTTTTGTGGTCTACGCCTCCATTTATTTGCTGGCAATCAAATTTTATCGCCCAACTGACGCTTATAAATTTCCCCCCCCCCAAGCCTGTCACACAGTTTGCTGAATGTTTTGGTATGTGTGTATATATATGTATGTATTTTGCTGCGGGTCTATATGCCGTATACGTAATATGCTTAACACGTTCCATAGCCGTTGCCTCTTAAAGGCGTTGCTACTCATCCAACATTTTTTTTTTCGTCTTTTCTTTTCGGTACAAATCAAATTCAATCAAGGAGCCGAGCAAAAGCAAAAAGAAAAAAAAACAACAGCAAGGAAGCAAAAAAAAAACATGAAATTGAATTTGTGTTCACTGCCGACTTATTTGCTGTCAGTTTTTGCATTTGACGATTGAATTACACATACACACACACACATCTACACAAACTAAGACGCTTACAAATTGTGTTTGTATTTTAAAATGATTTAGTTCTCATGACGTTGTCAGGCGGCAGGCAAATCAATCAAACTGTTTAACTGTCGCGTATTAAAGTTTACCAACAACACACAAACAGAACACACACACACACACACACATACACATACACATATATGCATACACTGCTCACATGGTCATATTATTTATAGTCCGCCCAACTGAAAGCATCTTCAAACAAGGTTTACATTTCGTGTCAATCAAAACGTCAACTTCAATATTTCCCAAAAGCGCTTACAAGTATGCAACAGCTCTCTTCCGTTAAAAACCTGAATATATAGCATACATTTTGGCAACGTTACACAATTTTAATTTAATAGTTTTACCTTTAGCAAAACGAATTTAAACATGACATGAACGCTATGACCCCCAAAAATGTTGCAAACTATTTTAATGAAACTTAACCGACTTTGAGTATACCCTGTACCAAATAAAGGATCTTTAAGGAGTCCAACTTCCTGGAAATCGAAATCAATTTAAAATTAAATTCGCCTAACACAACAGAACAGCGAACGCATGCTCAATCAACCCGATGCTGATCAAGAATATATATTCTTTATTGGATCGAAAATATTTTCTTATGCCTGATATATAGATTTTACCTATTTTAGTATACCCTTCTAAACTATGTGAAAAAATCAATATGGCATTTAAAAAAATTATTAAAACTATTTTACATTTGCCCTTAAAATACAAAGAAGTAAAAATGAAACGGGAATCCAATTAAATTTCCGATAACTTAAAAAAAAACACTTAACGAAATACTAATTAATGCAAAAAAAAGGCAACCGAAACCGTAAACGATTAAGTAATAATTTAAATCGTATTAAAACTAATACCAGAATAATAAAAAACAAATGGTCTTAATCAAAACTTAGACTTTTTTATTAATTAGCTAAATAATATATTAAAAGAAAACTATAAAAAAAAAATTATAAATTTCCAATTGCATACATGAAAACTAAACTGGCAAATTAATTTTACTTTAAATTGATACATACATATATGTATGTATATGTATATATAAATATGATAAAAAAAAACCAATACACAAATATTTTTATATACATACATTTGATTGACAAATGGACAGCTGCAAAGTTACTGGTAAATCGAGTTCCAAAGAACTTTACCAAATGGGAGTCCCAGTCACATATCTGTAGTGTCTGACTGGGGAATTTTTGTTCGCAAAACGAGAAATAAAACACAACGAAACAGAGATGATGATGACGATAAGGATGATGATGAATGACATGTTACAAATGATGACAGGACTCCTTGCCAAAAGATTGCCTTCGGGACTATATTGGAATAGGCAAAAGGGAATGGCTAGTGGAATGGCAATAGCGATTTGCTAGTGGTTTAACCACAAACTATGAATAAAAATAATTGAATACTTTAATAACCAAACTTTTTGTCTGTATTCCATTTAAATATATACGCATTTATGCCCTTAGACAGGGTGAAACAATGTGATAATTTCACTGAGTTATTACAGATGAGTTTAATTGAGTCATATAAAATTGATTGACATATTTAATTCGCTTTATAGTAAAGGTTAACCAGAATAGCCCCATTCAATTCCATTAACGAGATGAAATATGTCAGCTAACTAACTCTGTGACCCACATTAAGTGTCAAAATTCTGCCCCTATGTTTATTCTTTTGTTGATTTAGATGCCAATGAAAAAGTTTTACGACAACGGAAATATACCTGACTTTTGTTGGCCATTTACATTTACCAATTCTGAACTGACGGCTCCCACAAGTTCAATAATATCGATTACATGTAATTGTATAATTTATAATCAAATATAGTTAACCAACGGGAATTTAAAACTTGGATTATAATGCAAATTTTTTTCCTCCAATGTAAACTAAAGATTTTTTTTTTCTATTCTTATTGTTGCAAATAATTTATTCACACTATCAGAACCAACACATGTGCAATGCTGTCAATGAAAATTTGTGGCATATTGAAATTATTTTTCGAATGCTCTGTTTCTTACAATTTGCCACACTTAAATTGTCTCACCCTGTATTCAATATATACCTATATACATATATCTACATATATACATACATACATATGTACATATATAGAACCATTTTGCCTTTTTTATTTCAGCTTATTTGAATTTGAATTGTTGTTGTTCTTATTTCATGATATTCTTCTGTTCTATTTCAAATGATTTTAATTCAATTTCAAATTTGGCAAAAACTTTATCCTACCACCTGCGAAACGTTCTGAATGCGGTGAGTTTCGGGTGGGAGGGGAGGTAAAACATTTGAAATTCATTCGGAATAAAGGCAACGGAATTTAAATGCCACAAAAAGTGGCATTAAATGTTATAGAACCAAAATCAGAAGTAGCAAACAAACAAAAAATTCTATTTAAAGTTAGAACAAAGTTACTTCGAACTTCTTTATCATTTGTTGTTCTTTTGCTGTTTTATTTTTATTTATTTTTTTTTTTTTATTTTTGATTAAAACTAAGTTGGCGAACTTAGCTTTAGGTAAAGCTGGGCACAAGCCTAGTTACACACACCAACAGACACACACACATGTCTTAAGCATGTTTTTCTTTATTTTGTTTTAATTTAAATTACGTTAAAAAAAAAAACAGAGAAGAAAAATAATAATCCCAAAGAGCCAAAAGTTGGAAAAGCAAGTGAAACTTTTTAGTTACTCAAATGAAAAACTTTATCAGTTTTAAAAAAAGCATGAATTTCGAGATACTCTGTATAGAATAGACAAACTCTTTATGGCCCAATGTATCCTTTTTACCCATGAAAATGAAGGAGTTCCCTAACCAATAATAAACAACGACTAAATATATATATATATATATATATATATACATATTTAAATAGAAAAGTTAATTTTTTTATATAATTGGCCATTTGTTCAGTAGATGGCAATAATTAATTCAATATTGATGACGAATGAAATTACATTTTATGAATATTAATTGAAATGCGAAATCTTTAAAGGATATTCAACGACTAAATAAACTTTAAAGTAAAATTTTTAAACTACTTTAAATACTTAAAAGCTTCATCAGCAAAAAACAAAAAATATACAAAATATAACAAGGAAAAATAATGCTCATCTTGTTAAGCTTTTAATAAGTAGGCGGATTACAATGTTGGTACTTTGTGGAGAGAATAATGTATACAGTATTGCATAAGGCCAATTATGAGATTAGCTTGTGTCAGTGTGTGTGTGTGTTTGTGTCACCCTACAGTCATTTGTTTAAAGTCCTTTTTCCATGAAGCTCTTTAAATTTTTGAGAAAATGGAAGAAATCGCCTCAGGGTACTAATAATTAAATATATTAAAATGTAGAACCAAAATATATAATTAGTTTTGTAAACGTACGAAAATGGTGGGAATGGTGGCTGGGGCTCAATTGTGGTGTCTTTGTTTAATGTAAATTAATCTTGTTATGGGTCATTTTGTCTTATATTAAATATTTGTCTGTAAATGTATATGTATATAATAATAATTGTTTGAATACTTTTTAGCCTACCTTTATAGCTGCATTCCAACTTTAAACTCAACTTAATTAATACACTGCAATCCTGTCTATTCCTTGACCACTTGTTAATCGTTTGGCTATTTAAGTCAAACGGCATATTAGATTATGGTTAATGTGCTGTACTACGTGGAACCAGTGTAAGAGTGACCGCACACTAATGAGAGTGTCCCCATTTTGGGGAGTGCCCAGTGGTGACTCCCTTCCACACTTGAATGTCAAATTGCATGTTTTTCTCTCTATTTTTTTTTTGCTTTTGCTTTTGCTCTTATACTCTAGAACTTAGAGTTCAAGTTAAAGCCCCATTGCCTGTGCCGTTGGCCAAAAACTCATTAAGCAAATTGTGCAACCTGCCAAGGCCTTGTTTATACAACCCCAAACCATCAACAAGCACCGCACCATCTCCCTTGTCATCGTGCTATAATAGTACCATGTGTCCCGCATCCATGAGAAGTGAACGACAATAAAAACAACAATTGGCAAACGTAAACAACAAGGCAACAAGCAGAAATGCCGCAGCCCCAAAATCCTTCCAGCAGCAGCACCAGGACCATGACCAAGTCCTGGCCGAAGGCGTTGAATGCGGACGTGGGTGTCAGCGTGAATGCCGGACGTTTAGTTCGCACATGTTATATGGTTTACCTTCTTCCTTTTTTCCGTCTTTTCTTTTTTCTTTTTTTCTGTGGGTTGAAATATACAGCAACTATGTCCGCACAGTGGTAGCAAAACTATACAAAAGTGAAAATTATAACAATTGTCTGGATACACAATATACATATACATATGTTTATGTATGGATACAACACTTTTCAAACATATATATTTTGGTTTATGTTGTACTTGAATGATATACGTATGTATATATATAATTTATAATCGAAAACCTTTTTTGAAATATTGTTTAACTTTGTGGAAATATTAAAAAAAAACATTCAATAAATCTTTTCTATAGAAACAATACATAAGTGAAGTTATTTTCGATTCCAGTGTCAACGTTAAATTCAAATACAATTCTTTTTCTTACAAATATTTAATTTTTAATTCAATTACCAGCATACCGACATTCTATATATATATATTTTTTTTTTGCCAATGGACCAGCTAGCATAACGTTCTTTAAGCCATTGTAAAAATGGCCTGAATTTAAGTTGATGTTAAAAACACATTTAGCATTTTCACATATTTGCCGGAACTCAAACCCCCAAGCTTCGTTTGGGGGATGGTCATAAAGAACTTTTGTTTAACACATGTTTTGTGCAACGTCGACGAACAACAACAACAACGACAACAACAGCAAGAACAACAACAACAAGAGCAATAACAACACTTAAAACAGAGAAGACCAAACAACATTGAAATGGTTTTTTTATGTTGCCCCACATTAAAGTTGCCTTAGTGCAAAGTTAAGAGGCAAACTGGCGACGCTTTTTTTTCTCTTTTCTTTTTTTTTTTTTTTGTTTTTTCTTATTGGATTGGATTAAATTATATCCAAAAATAAACTCATGTTGGTAATCGTATTTTGATGATAGTAGATGATGATAACTTGAAATAAATAAACAATAAATTCTAACTTAATAAGCTTTAATATTCTTAAGGCATAAATCAAATTTATACAATTCGAAATAAATATTTACTAATACTTTTTGTATTCTTTTCATTCTTTTGGTCAAATGTTAAGAAACTATATGAGTAAACATAAGCTGTAAAATTATATTATCTTTATTAAATGCAATAAATAATCGAAAGTAAAAAATAAGAGAAATTTTATTATTTACTAATATTAATATTTTTTAGTTTATTAAAAACACACATTTTAGTGTTATTACGTAACTTGGTAAAATACTTTAAGAATTTTCTTTGTCTGTTGAGGTATATCATAGAATTATATGGTGAGCTAACTTAAGCATCTACACATTCGATAGATTCGATATTTCTCCATTTGTCGTATAGGTGGTAACATTGTTACTATCGATAGACAGATATACAAATAAAGTTTACCATCTCATCAAATTATTACAGAAATAAAGTTTTCTATTAAAAATATTTCCATTCCAAGAAAATGGATATTGAAACAATTCAGTGGCATTTGATATTAAAAAGTATTCCATAAAACGAAAAGGAAAAAAAACTTCTCAATCAGGCACTAATTTATGCGAATTTTTTTGAAATCAACATAAATTTATATATATTCGTGTTCACAGATTCAGTATATTGAATAAAATATGATATGAATAAAATTATAGCGCATATTTTTTGTCAGTGATTATTTTTGGCATATCGTAATATGAATGGAATTCGCTTTCTGATGGGGGGGGAGGGGATGTTTGAACTTGAATAGGTCAAAGTTCGTTTTCATTATCCTTTCGTCACTTTATTTGTTGTTTTTGTTAAGGTCTTTGAGTCAATTTGAATTCAACTAACTAAATATTTGGCAGCAGATGTGCTCTGATGTCCTTCTGTGGTTATGTAATTGTAATTATACGCGTCTGTTCCATGTTCCATATTCCGTTGCCCCGTGTCCCCTGAGTCCTGTTGCCTGTCATGTCCTTGGTTCTTATCCCTTGTCCTTCCATCCACATCTCCACTCCGTTTACCATCACCCCTGTTGCGCATTAAAATTGTTATTTAATTCACAGCTTGTTGCTGTGGCAGAACAAAATGAAGTAGGAAAAAAAAAAGAATAAAATAAGCAACGTGTGCAACGGCGTCTTCTAGTCATTTAAATTACGCTCACGAATGTCCTTTTCGGTTCCTTTCTCCCTTGCACACATACTCTCACTTTCCCTCTCTCCTCTCAGTTTCTCTTTGTCATGCTAATGTATCAGTATACAAGAAACAAAAACACGACAAACGAAAATTAGAGGAAAAACAATGACAAATTGAAAATAAGCTGGCCGAAATGGAGAAGTTGCCATAATTTCCACGTAGATTAAATCTGGCTGCGTATTTTCATCCTTATTGTGAGTCCTTAAATACAATTTTTGGGTTCCCTGTCCGTTCTCAGTGTATGTCCGTGAGCTGTCTTGCTAATGCGCCTACGCCATAAACATAAGCAACAATAAGCGAACCACTAAGCCTCCCCCCTACCCTAATTGTCCCTCTACTAAATGACTTTCATCGTATATAACAGCAAACCTACACAGAAACAGACAGGCAAGGACTTGCAAGGACATTCGGCAAATGTCTTTTTAATAGCATCAAACTCGGACAAGTGTTTGATTTGAAGTTATGTTATAGCCATACCATACCATACATACCATTGTGTCTCAACAAGGTCCTTTCAGCAATAAAATAACAAAATATTTGAATTTTAATTTGCATGTGACGCATGCACGAAGCCGAAACGAAAACAAAAAACGAAAGCTAAAGCGAAAGATACCAAAAAAGAAAAAGGACAAACACTCAAATCAAACAAAGAAGATAAGTGAGAAAATTCCATTTGTCAATGATTTAAGGTTGAGAAGATTTCCCATCAGTGGCGTAGATAGGGATAGTAGGGATATACATACATACATACATACATACATACATATATACTGCTGATCAAACAAATACAGTCACGATTTTGTACAAAATTAAATTTCTTAAATCAAATTAAGTGTATAAATTGAAAGAAATATTTTTTTTATTATTTACTATTGATTTTACTGTAAAAAAAAATAACTTAACAATTTTTAAACTAACTTTAAAATACATTAACCATGTTTAATGGGCTTTAATAAAATGACTTTGACATTAATTATTTTTGTAATATTTTTCTCAAGATAATTTTCAATTGTTAACTGACAAGATTGGGGTATTTTGATATATTTTGACATCGCAAAAAGGTTTTTGATAAAAAATTAACTGAGTGTCCTTTTTTCGTTTAGTAGTAAAACTGATAGAATAAGAAGAAGTAAAAGAGGAAAAGGAATGCAAAAGTAATAGAAAATAATTGTAAAAATATATTTCTATGACTTTTGTTAAATCTAATTTCTGAGGAATTTTTAAGCTTGTGCCAATTGAACTAAATATAATGAATTTTCACATTTCATTTTTAAATTTTCTGTTTTTCCTTTAATGCAATGAATTTTCTTTGTTTTCCATTTTTGATTTATCTTTTTTGTTCTGTTTGCTCTTGATTTTATTTAAACATTTCAAAAGTATAGTTACAAAATTTGATTTCGATCTTATTGAATTAATTCTAATCAATTCGTACCAGTAAAAATAATGTGACAAAATCTTTTTCAATCCCTCCTCTAACTACGCCACAGTCTTTCTGTTCCATAGGATTCTCATTTGGGTAAGAGATTTTAAAGTGCCAACATTTATTATAGCCAACATTTTTTTTGGCAAAGAAAGGGTTACCATGGCATCTTTCACGGTTGACAGGTACAATTTCTGGTGATCAATATGGTTTTTTGAATTGTGACCGCAAATGGTTAATCTAAATAAAGATAGAGAACCAAAACCAGAAGCGAAACTGATTGAAACGGAAGCGAAAACCCATTCAATATTTTTAGTTTTTTTTTTGAAAAATTAGAAACGAAATCGAAAAGTTTATTACAATCATTTTAATTTGGCACTAGCTCCGAATGTTCAAAGGATAATCATGAAATATAATCTAGAACTATAAGAAAACTAAGTGACATCAATTTTTTATTGACATAACGTTCACTGGCGTTCAAAATGAACTTCTCTTGCGCCTAGAATCAAGTCAATAAAACGATCCACATGCTGACGATGATAATCATAAAAAGTTATGTTAATGCTTAAACCCAAACCTCATGTCACATACACACGGACATATAGATAGACACATACATACATACATACATACTTACACAGAAACCAAGGATACAGAGAGACATAAATACAAATGTGTTGCCATATATTGCTTATGTATTTGTAATTTTAGCTAATTGAAGGCAAAAGGAGTTCACTTCCACTTCACCTCACCTTTACCCAATTTCAGCCACAAAAAAAAAAAAAGAAGCGACCAAAAAAAAAAAAAGGGGGGAATAGAACCCAAGGGTAAGTTTTAGGACTAAGCACAACATTATAATTAGGTTAGATTAGAAGGCGACAGTGGGTGAAGGGAGGTTAGGTAAACATTTAAGTGCTGTAGTAGACAAATCAAGTTAAGGCTTTAGGACTGCGTGAGGGTAAAATTAGTGACATTTGATAGAGGTTGGGTATAAATGGAAAATCTAAATCTAAATCTAAGATGGCAAACAGTTAATTTAACAAACAAACGGCGGAAGAGAAAAAAAAAAGCAAAAGGTTTACAAACAAAAGCAAAATTATTTTCTACAATTTCATTGTCATGGATATATACGTACATATATACATATATACATATATATGTATGTATGTATGTGTAAATGTACCCCATGGGAAATAATGGTTATGGCGATATTTTCCTAATCGTATTTATTTCATTAAATGTTTCCCATTGATTTGATTAAATTTCAAAAGATAAGGCAAAGGAATCGATTTGCACGTAATTCGTTAAATCAATAAAAATACTTAAGTTTATAATTAATTTCTTGAATTGAATTTACATATAATTTGAATTTAATAATAATACAAATAGAAGGATAAAATAGTTTAACATTGGCACACTTAAATACCTGGACTGCCAGAAATAAAGCTTCAAAATTCTCTATAAAGAAAATTAATCTTTTTCAAATGTTAAATTACAAAACTATTTCTACGTTGAACATATTTTTAGCCAAATCACTTCTCATTTGCATTAATGCCAACTAAACCTATGTTAAGCCTTATAAATTCGATTTTTTTTTCGAATATTTGCACTCACTGTAGCAATCTGGAAATTATCATGAATAGAGAATAAAACTTACCCTGTGCGAATTGAAAGAGTTTGCATAGAAATTCGCCAAAAATGAATTGACGCATCAGAGTGCCAGCCAAAGTGACTGGCATACAGAAGACACCCAAAAGCACATCCGATATGGCCAAATTGAGGAGGAATACATTCGTTATGGTACGCATACGACGATTTTGTACCAATGTAGAAATGACCAAAACATTACCCAATACGGCAAATATGAAAATTACACTATAACTGGGTATCAACCAGATGGGCATCTCTGTCGATGTTGATGTGGATGTTGTACTGGATGTTGGTGTAAAAGTTGTCGCTGCTGATTCACTGGTGACCATGTAGAAACTACTCTCCTCCTCGTAGATGCTGGAGGAGCTGGAGTTGTTATTGAAATATGCAATAAAGTTACTCGCCATTGAACTTGAGCTCTCATTCAATGTCAGCGATACGATATGACTGGCTGCTTTTGGTGCATTTGCAAAATAGGCCAAGAGGGCCTGATAGGCAGCCTGGCCTTTGGCCATATTATCTTCGAGATTCATTATTAAATATCCTTATCACACATTTTTCCAATAATAATTGTTTCTTTTTGTCAAAAAACAAAAAAAAATAAACTAAAACTACATAAAATAAATAGACACAAAATTTGTTACGCAGGCGCGCAGGATTCGGTTTTTCTTTTTTTCTTTTTATTTCGTCGCCCAATACGAAGCGACGGTCGACGGTCGGCGCTTCGTTTGGTTTCGCCGTCCTGTTTTGCAGGACCGTCACTTGTAACGCCTCGTTGTCAACTGGCGGACCTTTATGTGGTGTCTAGCTGCTGATGGCGCTCCTTCTGCCATTCTTGACGCGTAGCAACATTGTGTTAAAACTCACCATAGGCCGATGACCACTAGCAACATGTTGCTGGCAACCAATTGGAGGGGAATATTCTATGAATGAAATTGTAGCCAAAAATTGTAATTGAGTCTAACAAATAATAGAATTTGATTAAAATTTCTCGCAAAGGTCCAAAAATACCAAAACACAGGTTCACAATCCCCTTGGTCATTACATATTCATCACTAAAAGGTATCTTTTGTTACGAAATTGGGGTCGCTGTGTTTATGAAGTGCTCTCCCGAGGCCCTACATACCTACGAACAGTGTATTCAAAAAATTTGTGTGTTTCTTTTACCAATAATTGTTCTCTATCATTTTCCGTCGAGTCGAATTTATAATATTTAAATACAAAATATTGTAAAAATATGTAAAAACTTTTAAATTTTAAACTAATATAAAAGGAGAATTTATTACGAATATTGCGATTTTTTTTTGTTGATTTTATTATTTTAAATTTTCCCAGATTTTTATAAACCGATAATTAGTTTCGGTTTTTCTTTTTTAACTATTATTAATAAATTTTAAAGGGCAATAGACAATGTGCACTATTTACTTTGATTATTTTAAATGTTTCCTTAAGCGGAAAAAATGATTTGAAGTTATTTTAAGAAAATGTCCTTTTTATGTTGCGCCTGCCTTTGCATTGAATGGTCAAGTATATCTATTAATATAATGGCTGAAACCTATTTATATAAATCGAATTCGAGCTCAAAATTCAGGTGTCAAGTGCTGCGTGGGTGGTCCGACACGTTTAACAGAAGGTGGTTCTCAGATAGATTTATGTTTTTTTTTTTGTATTTTATAATTGCTTATGTAATCTGCACAATATATGTATGTAGATATGTAAGAAGACAGCAGTCGATGACATAACTCTTTCAAGACGATCCAAATAAATGTGTATATGTATGTACATATGTATGTATGTGTGTGTGCCAGAAGACACTCATCGTAGAAGGTTATCGTGTTGTCCTAATTTGATAAGGTGGAACTTTTTGCATACTTGCACTTGTTGTCAATGATAATGATGGGTTGGTTTGCTTCGACAGTATCAGAATTATTATTATTCAGTATTATTATTCATTAGTCACTCGGGTGCGCCTTTCTTTTTTCATGGGGCTGGGCATTACACATACATATACATACATATAAGTACATAATGCTCTAAATAAATTCCGTTAGCATCGATAAAGTAAAATTATTAATAAATTTAAGTATTTTATGAATAATATATAAAAGTATCTGTACGCACAATTGGGTCTATTCTTTTTTCTTTTTAAATCATATATGCAATATGTACAATGATGTCTTTAAAATTTTATTGCAGTTTTATCTTTATTTGAATTACTTGAATTCTAATTAGAAGTTGTACGACATGCAACCGCAAATTGTTCAAGTTGATAAGTTTCTTAAGAAATTAAGCTACTTGCAGTGTTCCGATAGTACATCAACTGAGAATGGAGGTTGCGATAAGACTTTTGTGACGGATAAGCTGCGCGTCACATGAATTCAAATCATAGAATAATTCTACACTTCAAATAAAAATGGGATAAAGTCATAAGAGTAACTACATATATCTAAAAAAAATATTATATATAAAGTTTATTTTTGTCTTAATTTCGATATCTGCGAGGCAATGCAAGGGTATATCGATATCGGGGTTCTAAAGTTGGAAATTTTGTATACTGAGTATTCCCGTTCCCGTTTCAGCTCAACATGCAATATTTGTTTATTCATATGTAAAATATTTCGTAAAATTTTATGATTTAAGAATTTTTTCTCTCAATGCAATGTACATACATACATACATGCATAAATTAGTCTCCACACACACACACACACACACACACGTACTCGCAATCGCGTCTGAGTCTGTTGCTACGTGCCCACTTGATCGTCTGGGTCCTGCCTGCGTCATCCTCTTCACATCCTCCCTCTTTCTGTGTCTTAAACGCACATTGTCTCTCTCTCTTTCTTTCTCTCTTTACATTTTCTCTGCCTCGCTATCCTTCTCCACCGAGATTGACTCAGAGAGGGCGTCCTAAAGGCTGCACGCCGCATAAATTCTACGCTGAGTAACATGCGCGAGGAATTGTTGCATCTGCATTGACCCCCACACAAGCAGCAGAAATAAATTTTTTTTTTTGTTTTATATATGTACTCTCATTTTTTTTTTTTTTTTTTTGTTTGTCAACATCGATACCCGCTTCCTGCTCTCTGAGCTCATCGAAAAAACTGAAACTGAAAATAAAACTCAAATGCGGGCCAAATGGAACATTGGTGAAACATTCATAAGAAACTCGAATATTAAACATATTTTATATGATATATTTAAAAAAATTTCCTTATGAAAAGAAAATATATATACAATTGATTAGCCAAACTATTGTAAATAAAAACATTAAATAATTTGTCGGACTTTCTTGTAAACTTCTTTACGAATAAAACAATTTCTACACATAAAAAATCGAGAATTTCAGTAATAAGAAATTTACAAGTAACTTTTCAAAATTTTAGTCATCTATAGTTCTGATCTAACTTTTTAAAGTCAGAAAATTATGCGAATGATCCGTTGTCGAATATACCAGATATTAAACTTTAATTGACTGTTAAATTATGTCTATTAGACCAATGCGACCTTTTAGGATTGCAACTTTAAGTGAAACATGCCGATTCAAAGGATACAAAAAAGCTAACTTTTCTTTTAATAATACACCAACAAAAACCTAAAATAAAATGAATAATTTTACTTTTCTCCCAAGTAAATGATAATGTATAAAGGGGAAACCACTGTGCACCAGTTTGCCTCACCACTCTCACTCTCTCGCACAATCTCTCCCCATCACCGTTCCTCTCTTTCTCTCTCCCTTTCACTCACTCACACTCTTACTGGCACTGCGCTGTCCGCTTCATTTGCGGCTGCCGCAGAATGCGCTGGCGTCGCGTCTACATCTGGTATTGTCGTGGGGGGTTTCGGGTGTGGTGGGGCAGCAGGGCGGGGGCATCGGGGGAATCGTCATCACTTCGTTGGAGTTGCAAACGCCGGCAGCTTGGCATTCGTTAACAGCAATTCGTGCGAGTCGGACAGAGTTTTCATTTTAATTTCATAATTTTTTTTTTTCGGTGAAGCGCGCGTTGAAATTTTCGAAAAAAAAAAAATATATAACAATAATAGCAATAACAAACCGAAATCTATATAGAAATATAAAAGCAGCATCCTTCTAGTTCCAGTTCCAATACCGTTACCACAACCAGTTCCAGTTCCAGTGCTCCATTCTTTTACAGTATTTCAATCAAAAGTAACAACAAAAACCATGTCAGACGGCATTGAAGTTGAACAAATTGTGGAGACCAAGCCTAGAAGGGTAAGTACAAGGAAGGGATGGTTTACCATACATAATATAAAATAGCTTTGAATATAGTTTTTGAAAATTTTTAGCAAGCTGTGATTCCAAGCAGCCATGTCGGCACCCTGTATTAATATGTATTTTAAAACAACATATGCACATTATATATATACAAACATACTTATAAATATATAGATATGTATATGTACATATATAAAAAGCAAGTAACAAAAAAAGAAATATAAAGATAAAGAAAAAAAATGGGAAACAAGAAGAAGCAGAAACAGAGCAAAAGTTTTGTCTGCTTAAGTGTTGGAGCCCAGTGTCAAGTGTGTGCATGTGTATATATGTATGTGTGTGTGTGTGTTGGGTTTTAAAATAACTCCAACTCTGGGTCCACACACAAGAACCGGCCCAGGGCCGAAGCCAGACAAGAGAGGCAGCAGAACACACACAAAAAAAAAAAAAATAAAGAACCAAAAGAAAGAACACAAAAAAAGAAAAAAACGAGATGTATGTATTTATGTACATATTTTTACTGTCTGCTTCTTATGTTTGTATGTATGAGTGTATCTTTTACTCTTGAAACGGGGGCGTTCTTAAAGGGGTGAGTGATGGGGTGGTGGAGAGGGAGACGGGACTACTATTGGTAAAGTCGTAGGCGTAATCATTGCCACGCCTTTGACCATGATGCATATGGCTAAACGGTTGTACTCGTATCAAGTTCAAGTGCATTCTCCTTGCACTTGTTGTATTCACACTTTCCGATCTATAAGTCTCAATTCTGGTGTGTCTGCGGTTTCTACCTTAACATACATACATACATACATACATACATATTATATCCACACATACATATAATTACATATGTACATACATACAAAGTAGGTTCGAACCAATGTCTGTTGGCTTTAGTTCAATTGGTTGGAAAAACCAAACACTTTGTATTTAATTACTTTGTGCATTATATGTAACTATATTCATATGCATTATCTCTTAACACTATGCGGAACTAGAAAAGTGCTCTCGATTTTCTATATCTTTTCTCAGTAGTTTCCTGTTAAAAGATAGAAAGAGCCAATTAATTGTTTTCGAAGCAAACCATCGATAGGGGTCGATATTTACAATTATAGCCACTGTTAGGGTGGTTGTGAAAATTGTCTGGTTTTTTCAATTACTGAATTGGGAATCGATTACTTTACTTCCCCTGTCTAGCCAATTTTCACCCTAGGAAAATCCACAATTCTCAATTTTCACGCATTGATTATACAGGGTTATAATTATAATACATTTTATGGCTCAGCAACTTGGCATTGATATCAGACAATGGCGGCGTATGCGCAATATATACACTATATATGTATATATGTATGTATAATATATATGTATACCGCTTCATCGCGTCCGCACTTAATATTATTTATTGGCATTGCCATTGATAGCTTCGATTCCCCCATTTAACCTACCTTCTAACCGCTATTCGCTCTGTCCAACTTGGACTCAAATCGTTTCAATTGCATTTCATTGTTGATTGAATCATAACCGTAAATGGTCTTCGTCTAGGGGATTAGATTGATAAAATCAATTGAAGTGAATGAGGGGATTTTGATTACATACAACAACCAAAACTAACAAATTTTTTCTACAATATCAAATTGCATTGAATGGGTAACGAAATATTTACAAAGTTTTCTATTTAATCACTTTTCATTTTTGGCAATGAATTGTGCCAAATTGAAATCGCACTGATAACGCTTATAATTTGTTTGTTTCTACTTTTTTTTTTTACCATTTTTGCACTTTTAAGTGTGCATATATGTATGTATGTATGTATGTATGTACATGTGGATGTATGTATGTACATTCCTCTTATCAAATAATTGAGACCATAAATGCAGAAACCACATTTCGTATCAATAAAGGGTGTTCATGTTTTATGTAGAAACAGGAATGGTTAAAAAACTGAAAGCTACATACATATATAGAAAAAGAAATGTCAATGAACTTGATTATGTAGAATTAACTGAACTTATCTTTGTTCCATGAAATATACATGGAATTTAACATGCTTACTTAATTGTATATCATATTTACATATATATTAAGCTATATTTATTTGAATTTGAAAACTTTCATAAAAGCGATATTTCGGAAACGGAAACCTAAACATAATATAAGCTATAATATTTTTAATTAGCCTACACTTGATAATCTTCAGAATTGAAGATATCAACAAATGTTGGATTTTAAGATAAATCCATATCCGGTATTGAATTCTCAACTCGTATTCGTAATCATCGTCATAATAATTCCATAAAACATATGAATCTTTATTTTTTTTTTTTTTTTTGTAAAGTGGAGGCCTTGTTTCTTGCCACACCAAATTTGGTCAACGTTTTCCGTTGCCTTCAATTTGAGCATGAATCACACACATACACAGCAGCAACACAAAACAAAGAAACAACTACAACAAAAAACAAAAAAAATTATAAAATAAAAAACCTGCCAGATGCATGAGGAAAATATTTCGCTCCTTTATTGCAACAGCAAAATAAACTAAATTGCAAACAAACGAAACAAAATAAATTATTATTAAAACAGAGAGAACAAAAAAAAAAAAAAAGAAAAAAAGTAAAAAAATAAATAAATTTCGAACAGAACAGAAACTTAACCCCGAACTCCCGGCCGAGAGAGTGACAGAGAGAGAGAGAAAAGGCAATGAACGTGCGAGTCAAAGGAATTTGTCATCAATGCGAAAACTGAACAAACCAAAAACAACGAAAATAACAAACAAGAATAATATGAAAATTGATGATAAAAATATATATAGTAACCATAATGAACATGAACAAAAGTATTAGAACGACTTTAAAATACTCTGCATTAAATATCCTAAATTCCCCCCGAAATGTTAATTTATTGACTTTTTGATAGATAAAATAATATTAACATTAACATATACAATATATGGATATAAATGTATGAATTGGAGGATATTTCTGCATTAAAAATTTATATTTATTGCTAAAAGGACGCATGTAACATTTAATTCGATTAAAATGTAAATATGAAAATGTTCAATGTAAATACCAAACAGCAATATCATTTCATTTGTTTGCCAATTTGATGTATTATAGCCAAAGTGATTGATTGTTTGATTGATTGATTGACTGGCCGACTGATTGGCTGATTGATGCGGCTTCCTATTGGTAGTGGTAGCCTGGCTGACCAGACTTTTTCTTACTGATTCTCTGGACTGATTCATTTTTATTACTTCCTGTTAAAACTAACTAAAACAATGTTTCATTTTGATTTTATGTGGAAGTTGATATCATGTTATTTGATACATCATAAAAACACTTACGCACAAATATTTTAAGACTGTTTTTTGTTTTCTTATCGTATTTGGTATTACATTTGTTAATATTTATGATTTCCCCGAGAAAACTGTTGGCTTAAATTGTAATAATTAGTTGAATATTTCAAATACAATCGTATAGTTAGTTAAAATTGTAAGCGGAAATTTATAATCAGAATAAAGACCTTAAATATAATGGAGACGCCAGACTAATCTTTTTATACGATTCAAATGGTATATTTTTTATTAGACAGACAGCGCTTAGAATTCTCAAGTTCCTATTCGACCCAATCATATGTGAGAATAAATTACCTTTGACTATCTCCTGGGACCTCCTTTACTTAAGTTTCTAATCTCTACTCGTCTATTAACGCTAATCCAAAATATATATATGCATCTAAATATACTTTATTAAAACGTAAATTGATATATTTTTGATGACATTCATAGCTTTTGTATGCTTCAATTGGTAAACATCTGCTTATATACATTTATTTCTAGTGTTTTCTATTTGTATATATACTATAATATATGTATGTATATGTGATATCTGAAAAACATTAGTCAATACATAACACAATTTGCTATAGGAAATTAACACACAGCGGTTCACAGTTTTCATCTACAAATTTTGTTTTCGTTTGCAATTTTTTTTTATATATGTACATGCATACATACATATATTGCATTTTTTAATTTCTGTGCATATTGCATTATATATGTACATTCACCGAAATGTACATACATATATATACATATGTATTATACACATGTACATATATAGATACACGTACATGCATATAGATGCAGTTTAATATGGCTTATTACATTTTGAACTCGGTCGAATGCAATGCCTCTTTCAGTTGAGTTGGCTCACAAAAATCTACAAATTGGCAAAGAAAATTAACTGCAGCAAAGGTAAAAATTGGGAAATCAACAATGTATGAAATAAATTGAACACTTGAATTGGTTTGCCATCTTTTAATATATGCAACATCATTTTGCATAATCAATTTTTTTCTATACACACACATACAAACATGTTGTATATATTCACATGGACAAATAAGATTGGGAAATATATTTCCTACTTTGAGACCCACTGTATGGATACTTGTCCAGTAGAGATAATTAAAAAGATATTAATCTGTAATAAGTAAGATTATTTTACATTCAGAATATTGATCTCAATATTTAGCCAAATTTTCTGTTATTTATTAATAATAACAGTCTATTTGCTATCATCGGGGCTTTATATAGAAGCAGTAGATAATAGATCTTACAAAATGAAACTCAAAACGCTAAATTTATGAAGTAGACTAAATAACCGGTATAACTTATTTATTCTAAAATTAGTAGTACAAAACTTTGGTTCAGTATACAGGAAATGTGTCATATACCGAAAACTTTGACTGATTTAATAGTAGAGTGGGGAAACTGAAATTAAACCGATGTTTCATCCGATCAAGTGACTTTAATTTATCAGCAAAAATATTTTTTCTCCGGCCCAGATTATAAACATGGCAGATTTTGTGGAATAAAAAAACCCCTAAACATTTCTTATTAACTTCAAGTAACAAGAGAGATTAGTCACCCTTTGGAATGAGTTCATTTGATTTTTATTTCAACGTCAAATAGTTTTCCATGGTGTGGAAAATTGAAAATAAGTTAAAGATCAAGAGACTTATAGAAAACGGGAATGTTTGTTCAATAATAAATCAATTACGAGGCAACTTGATGTATTTGAAGTCATCTTATCTAACTAGAAATATATATATGTATGTATGTATATAAACCAAAAAAAGATTACGTCAATGTACATGAATATATATTTAATTACGGGTAGATATCTGATGTGAGAGCTAGTTATCAGGAGACATAGCACCATTCCCATATTGCCGCATCCCCTCCCCGAAAATGATCCAATTTGTTTTGTTGTCACATTTGTCACACACAGAAAAAGCTTGTCTTATCAGCCAGTAGTTTATATATACATATATTTTTATATATATCTAATTGAAAGATATATCTACTACTATATAACCGTATATGCTTTTTATATAGGGGAAAGTATACAAACGATTCGTTGACAAATTTTGCATTTTGTGGTAACGGCCCACAAAAATATGTCTTACCAAATTATGGCAAACGGTTATTCCATATTTCTTCATTCTAACCATTTCGCCTAATTAATTCAACTCAATAGAGCGCAAACAACAGACCTAGAGGTCTCTCTCTCCTTCTCTATAGCTATATTCCCATCGCCGGAATACTGCTTCGCTATCATCTTGTGAAAGTCGTCGCCGGCGTTGTCGTTCTTGTTGCCCTTCTCGTGGTTGTTGGTTGTTGGTCATCGGTCGCTTAAATCATTTTTTGTCTTTAATTGTTTTGGGGGCTTCTCTTCTCTTACTTTTTTTTTCTTCTCTTCTCTAAATCGCTTTGCGCTTTTCTAATTGATTTTTCTCACATCAAACAAATAAAACTCGGTCATTGAACGCATTATAGTGGTAAAAAAAAAAAAAACGCTTCCAGAAATTTAATTTCTATTTTTGTCGTCTTCCCCCCTAGTTCGGTTTCTCTGCTCGGGAAGTTTTAATCCAATTGAAAATATTTATCTCTTAATTGTTTATACAAATAAATCAATATTTTCAATCACAACCAGTTAACGGTACATTTAATAAACCCATAGTAAAATAATCAAATATATTCTCTATTAATCTTAATAAATATATGTACATACAGAATCTTTTTATGAATCGATAAATTTTCGTTAAAACAAAACTGTTCCCTCTAATAATTAGCTTGAAATTATTACACGACCGTAAACATGTAGTAATAGATTTACTAAAGTTTTCTCTGATTTCTCAGGAAATAACAATTGCCTAAAATATTTTCAAAAACTAAAGATTTTAGAAATTTGTGTTCAAATTTTTTGAACAGATAATATATGTATCTGTCCTTAATCCAACAAGACATACGCAATATTTGGAGTAGTGGTTAATCACTTCGATTAATAATAATAAATATAATAATAAAGGTTGAGTTCCCATTTATTTCTATAAACCAAATATATTTATATATTTATTAAAAGTATCAACAACTATTCCACTATCTCGATTAGTATAAAGAATGGCTAAAGAACGTAGTTTTAAAGTGAGGAAACCTTTTAATCCTTTGTACAGCTCCGTCATTCATCATTAGCGTCGATAAATCTAGCATATTTGTTTGCATATGCCTATATTGTAGATAGTTCTACCTACCACTACAATCTATAATTGGATTTAGTTGGAAATTGAAGCATATGTAGTACAATTAGTTCATATTGAAGGTAAGTAAAGAAAGTTATCGTCTGTTGATAAAGTCACTCAATGGCGCTTTATCATTACCTAGAAATGTATATATAATCTGTTGACTTTATATTATATATTTTTAGTGTTTTAAAGCGAATTGTTTTCAATTGGATAGCTAGGAAATAATTACTAATTGTAGATTTTTTTTATGGAATACTTTTTACTGTCTAAAATTTATGATAAAATTATGCAACAACAAATTGGATAAGCTGTTGATGATACTCTTATTGCATTGGCGTGACTTGTGCTCTGGTTTTATATGTAGTTATATGTACATATATTTTTTTTATGACTTGGCACGGAAACAAAAGCGAAAGCTTTTCCCATTTATCGTTAGCACTGGCTGAGTGAACGCGCAGGCGTGCCAGAGAAATGAACTTGAGAATTGATTTCCAATTTGCCCCTCACCCCTTTCCTTTCCCTGCCATGACTTCCACCACAGTGGAACAGACTTCCTCGATATGCTGAGTCATTGCGATTACTAACAAATAAGTGGAATAGATTTATTGATTTCATTTTATTTTTATTTTTTTTTGATTACAGATGCCGCTGGCGACATCGCTGGATAAGGATGCCATTCGAGAGGCCTATGAGGATGTTCGCTCCGATCTCACAGATACTGAATGGGCTGTCTTTAAGTTCGATGGCCCTCAGATAATTGTCCATGGAAGGGGTCAATGCTTTGAGGAGTTCCGTGAACAGTTTGGTGATGCGGAACGTGCCTTTGGCTATATCCGCATACAAATGGGCGATGAAATGTCCAAGCGTAAGAAATTTATATTTTTGACATGGATCGGTCAGGAAGTTGGCGTTATTCAGCGGGCGAAAATGTCAACGGATAAATCCCTCATCAAGGATGTTCTCAATGTAAATGATATTCCATCTAACTTTATTCTTATTAAAAATTGTTAACCTAATTTAATCAATCCTTCTAAATTGATGTAAATTTACTCTTGCTTCTAGAATTTTGCTGTGGAACTACAGGCGGGCGTCGAGGGCGAATTGGACATTGAACTCTTCCGAGGTGCCCTGAATCGTGCTGGTGGAGCCAACTATGGCACTGGCATTCGGGAAAACTGAGATAGAGCGAGGATGTGTGCTGCTGTTGCTGACCTAACCTCTGCCCCATCTTTCTAAATTTTTTTTAACCTAATTTTATGCAAACTAAACAAAAAGAAAAAAAAAATATTAAAATATTTTACTGTACATTTTTTTTATTGTATAATAAATAATTGAAAGTAAGACAATTATTTTATTCCAGTAATTTATTTAAAATATTCTTTGTTAACCTTCGTTCGACAACATTCAGATGGAGTTTTCTATTTTCAATTAGAATCGTTGGAGTGGATTTATATCTAAAAGGAACTAGGATTACTACAACAGAATCAAAATCTATATCTAAGAATCTAAAGAAATTTTTTAGATAAGTTCAACATAATCGTATATTGGGCAACCTTTTGCAAAGTAGTTATTCATCCTTCGGATTCTCTCCGCCATTATTCTCACAACTTAAATGGATATTCCAAATAATAGAAAAGTTTTGCATTTTGTATGAGAAACAATTTAGTTCATTTCATTTTACTTTAAAATAACCTTTAAACTGTATTTTATTTTGTAAGTATGTTGTATAGTGTAAATGTTTGTGTGACGCCAAAAAAGAAGACAAAATTGAGATTTTTTTTTATAAGAGGGCAGGTATTTATTTATGTGAATTACAAGTCGAGATGGGGGCGTGGCGGTGAGAAGTTAGTATATCTATGTAGTATATATATTAGACGATTCCACATAGCCAATTTGTTGATCATACGGACAAACAGATGAAGACATCTACTGGATCTAATCGTTTATTGATACTGTATACTCATTTGATGATCTCTTTTGCCCGATCTAGAGACCTTCTTACACTCGATTATTCTACGAACACAGGGCATGCCGTACAAATCAGAGACATGATGCATTTCACGATTTACTTAAACACTATATGAATATTAGGTGAATAGAATTGTAGTTTTGTAAAAAAAATCATGTATGAGTCAATTTAATGAATGGAATTTGATGGAAATTGCCTAATCTTCCTGCAACAATGTCAATTTAGCGATCACGGAATAGCACTGAATGTAATGCATCAATGTCCACTTCCACGCCCGATGAATTGGTGGTAACAGTGCGTGAGCCGCTGTTGAAAGAAAACGAAAATAGGTAAAGGAAAATTATAGACTTATCAAAGATAGAAAATGAAAAATGAAGAAAAACTTACCTCGCCGACTGATTAACTGAACGTAGAGACGAATGCGGATTGATTAAAACGCAATGCATGGGTTGACCATCAAATTCACGCTGATGATATGAATCTACAGCCATTTCGGCATGTTCCAGAGATTTATAAATAACCTCTGCTGTGCCTGGGCGCACCACATGGGCATCATACATTGGTCCAATGTCAATAAAGAGCTCACGTATATCACTAGTGGTGACATTGGCATGGAGATTGCTAACCAGCACTCGATAACCTGACTTGTTATTGCCACCAGAAAGAGGAAGAGATGGCGGTGGACGTGCAGCACCAATTGAGGAAGCATGGGCAGCATGTCCATTCTCATTGGCATATATGCCGTGAGAGATACGTCTATCCGGCTCGGAGCCAAAGAGGCGAGCCCGCAACGAATCTGGCAAATTGGATGATGCCAACAAATTACGTTGCTGCTGATGATGAAGTGGAGGATGAAGATGAGAGGGTCCATGTCGTTCAAAGAGCTGCTTCTCGGACCTTGGGTCAGATAACGATTGAAGCGAGGTCGGTCGCTCTATGCGATTACGTGATGGCTCGTAAATGGCAAATGGATCGCCTGGCATATTTGAGGGTAACATTTCCACATCGTCCATGCCAGCTGCATCCGCTCGATAGGAATATCGAGGCGAAGGTGGCTTCTGATATCCACCACCTCCACCCATATGCAAAGTCCGCGTGATCTCCTCTGAAAGAAATTGAGAAATAAAGCATCGCCATTACCAAAATACTCTTCGTGACTCACCTTGCTCCAAATGCTGCATATTATCATGATCGACATATCCAGGAGGACCAAACGCCTTACCATCCTCTTTTGGACGAAGATTCCATGGGTTGTCAAGCTGGACGCGTGAGCGACGATTGGTTATTGTAATCAAACGCTGACCAAGATGTCCTTTCTGCAACATTGAGCGCGTTGGCAAACGTGATGCCGGAAAATGGCCAGGTCCGCCACCAACACCACCCGCTTCATCGCCAACAGAACGATGGTGTTGATGCAGTTCCTTCTTACGATCATGCAGCAATTGACGAGCATCGATGCCCGATTCCCTTATATTCTGATTGAGAATCTCACGGGCATCGGTGATTTTGGCCCGGGTTTTTTGAATTATCTTATTCCTGGCATCAAATGGAATTGCATCCTGTTTATGGGGCGGTTTTTTGATCACTTTTCTTGGCTTACTGGATGGGAAAAAGTTAGGAGCGGGTAGAGAAAGAAGACAAAACGCCATTTTTTCAGTGTTATTATCAATAACTGGGAGACATATACATAATGTACCGCTACTTACAATTTCTTATCTGCGGCTCCACGCTTACGCTGTATAATCTCATCCAGACTTAAATCTATATCCATATTAGCTGATTTAATGGAAGTATGACAAAAAACACAGCTAAATTGGCCTACAAAATGAGATTAGACTAACTTGAGAACTTAACGCTTTTCTGTGACGCGAAAAAAAAAATTTAGTTTTTTCTTTGGCGATGGCGTGTAGCTGCGTTAGTGATGGTATAAAATTAAGCTCTATCGATACACAGCAGCCGAGCTATCGACTAATGGGCCGTTTACAAAAGCAGCACGCACGTTTTCCTTAACCGATATTTCGCAAACTTGTGTAGTATCGATAGGCTTGCATAGGTGCTGGTATCGATGCCATTCGATAACGACAACAAGCAGAACAACAAACACGAAGAAACGCAGAGGAAAACACAGAAAGAAAAATTTAAATGAACAAAATTTCTTTGAAATATAATAAAACAAATTCAGTGCAAAATTAAGGAAAAGTGAGACTCACACACACAAATACGCACATTCCGCACCCCTGTCTCTTTCTCTTTTAATCACTCTTTTAAGAAGTTCGGCTTGTGTGTATTGTATATTTTGTGTGTGTGTGTGTGTGTGCGTGTGTGTGAAAAAAGAAAGCAACAGCAAGGAAAACAACAACAGAAAACTAGAAAATTGATTAGATTTGTGTTGGTTAAAAGGGGTGGGGGGGTTTACTTTTGATGGGCAACGCGACAACTAGACAAAACAAACGACAAGAAGTAGACGAAGAAGCCGCAGCAGAGCAGCAGCAGCAACAACTACAACAACCACTGCAAACGATACAAAGAGTAACTGCTCATAACAACGTCAACAGCGGCAGCTGCGTCACAGCTGAGGCTCAGCAGCAGCTACAGCAACAACAACAATCAGCTGCAGCTGCACCGCGTCAGGTAAATAACTGTATTTAGGACAAATTGATAAGAAATATTTTTCCGCTTTTATTTTTGTATTCATTAGATTGTTTGTTTACACTTTTTCTTTGCTATTTCATGTCATTTCCATTTGCTATCCTTTCTTCGCACCCTTGTGAATGATCTTGCTTTCTTTACCTCCCACATTTCTTGCTCTCTCCGTTGACCTTGATTCCGTGATGACTTTTGTGCCTCTCTCTCAGCTTGGCTTGATCGCACGTGTTTCGTCTTCCTCCCATTTACTATTCATTTTTGTCGTCCCGCTTTATTTATTTTCTTCATTGTTGTTCCTGCTCTTGATTTTTTGCTATTTCCGCATTTTGCTTAGTCGCCAACGACGTCGGCGTCAACATCGCTGTCACCATCATTGCCATTTTGTTTAAGTTCGCCGCTGCGCAAATTATGGCGCGTCATCCACAGTTGGTTATCAAATTGCCCTCCTCTCCTACTCTCTCCCACACTCACACACACGCACTAGTATAATTTTTGCTACGCAATTTCCGTATGCAATGTCATCATCACCAAAGGAATATACATACATAAGTACATAAGTATATATGTATGTACATTTTACCAAAAACTGCATGGGGCCCTTTCACTCACAAGCGAGTAGTCGCAGTTGGGGAGAATTATCAACATTCAACCATCATCAAAATGTACCGATTTTTAATATATAATGCACACACATACAACCTTAGTACAGAGCACAGTCGCTGCTGTAGATATTAGGCTTGGTGGTAATAGTCATTATATCTGGAAAATTTTCACAAGTTTAACCAACATAACCTTGAATGGGGGTTAAACTGTGAAATACGCTTATAAAGACAGAACGATTTGTCTTAAATTTGGTAACATGTAGCGGAAAAAGTGCCTAATTTATTGTTTTAACTGTTTGGATGACATGTCCGATGTTTTGGTACACTACTGTTGCTACATATAGATGAGTACACATACATACATATGGACTAATTCCCATTCGCTCACTCTTCCTCTCTCTCCCGTTGTTTCACTCTTTGTTGTGTGAGAGCAACGGTTGGCCGCTCAGCTGTTTGATCGTGCCTCACTTGTTTGCAAATATTCATTGGCCATTTCACACGTGTCGTTGTACCGTCTACGTCGTAGACAGAAAAATAATTATTAAAACAAAAAAAAAAACAAATAATTTAGATACCAGCCATAACAAGAAACTATTTAAATAAATAAATGATTTAACTAGTCGCGTTCAATTGCTTATCGAAAAAAGTACAAGAAAAGCCAAGAAAAATTTCATTATCAAATTCGCTGGATTAACTAAGTGGTGGCGGTAGCAGGACGGCGGTAAACAGTGCCTACCTACCTACAGGTAGAAAATGCTGAGCTCATTTGTTATTGTTATTCTTGTTTTTGCAAAAAAAAAAAAAAAGAAACAACGCAGAAGAACGCGTGTTTTGCTTCACATACAGTCTGGCGATAATATTATCGTGCAAGCAACAATATTTGAACGAACGAAGTGGTTAAATATATTTATAGTACTAAAGAATCATTTTTTTTGAAAGAAATTAAAATTGATTTTATCGACTCAAGCGCAAGTGAAGGTTCCCCCTGGGTGGGGTCTAAAAGTTTAACCTCATCGACCCAAATAGTAATCGTTCTATCCGACACTTCTTATCTTATCATTGGATAAAAATTTACGTTTTAACATGGATCTTCATTAGTGTTTATATATAGTGGTTTCATCCACTTGTTTGTTATTAGTGTTCGAGTACATACACTTGCAATTTCTTCTACCCGTTGAATATATTTTACATGTACATATGTATCTACAAACAATTGGGTCATTCAATAGATTTATGTAAATACAATTAACAATATCTTTTTGAAATCTTTTTTTCAGTTTGACTAACTTTACTTATTTTCTTTAATATCCTTAGCTTTCCACCTGCAGTCTGGGCAGTTTAAGTGGTGGGCGCCGCCTTAACTGGAGCTTCTCGGGTGCGCGTAATTCGTTTCGTCATCGCAATAAGTCCACAAGAAAGAGGTACTATAATATTCTAACTATTCCATATAAATTAATTATTATATATAAATGATTATATTACAGTTTGACATCTCTGCAAGGCTCTAAGCGTTGTAAAACGCAATGGCATCGCCCGATAACCAATTCCATATTTAATTCTCACTTCAAGGAATCCAGTCGTAACGAGGAATTTTCCATTGAACATCTGGTGGCCAAAGGAGCCTTCGGTGTGGTTTTTAAAGTGAGCGAAAAGGAAACAAATAATAAACAGGACAGTTCACAGTCTAGTTACGCTCTAAAGGTTCTTAAGAAATCCAAGGTATGACCAAAATGACAATCCAAGTTTGAAATTAATCATCTTACTGACTCTTTTATTTCAATTCCCGCAGCTCATTGAGGAAAATAGCGTCCAGCAGATCAAAGACGAGGCGGATATACAAAAAGTCTGCGGACATAATCCATTTATTGTTCAACAAATTGATCTTTGGCAAAATCGTCACAATTTGCATATCCGTATGTTCCAAAATGAGTAATACCTGTTGAATTGTCTGTTTAAATTCCGATTTGTAATGTAGGTTATAGCGTTATACAAAAGATTACTGTAGTGACCCAATTTGGATCAATTTAAACTCAACAAAATATATGTTATACATTTTAATTCCAATTCATTTGTAAGATTTTAATATCAAAAAGTAGATTAAAAATTTTAAAAGTCACTATTATTTTCACTATTTTATTTCTTGGAATTTAAGAATACAAATGCAACCAATTATCAATGCGTTCAGTCCTCAGATTTTTAATAAATATTTTTCTTTCTCTTTGACAGTTTCCGAATATGTGCCGAATGGTGAATTATTTACCAAAATTTCACAGTTTTCAATTGATTTAGTGCGTTTGTATGTGGCAGAGATTGCACTCGCTATTGGTGAGTCAATGAATATTATTTATAAGTACAAATTATGTTTTATAGAATTTTTTGAATTAAAAAATGATTTGTATGAAAATGGAGCCAGTATTAATTTTTTGTCCATTATCTTGCCAAACTTTGAAATTGTAAACATTTCATTAATTTTGTTTTCAATATGTAGTAATGGTTATTGTTTATCATTAATACAGATTTCCTGCATAACGCTGGGATTATCTATCGCGATGCCAAACCAGAGAATATTCTGTTAACTCAACAATTTCACATCAAATTGACGGATTTCGGTTTAAGCAAGTGGCTCAAACTGGGTGCAAATACGCGAACTATGTGCGGCACTTTCAAATACATGGGTACGAACTAAACTACAAAAGCAAAAAAAAAAAAAACGAAAACAAAACACAAAACAAACAAACTAAAAATAGAAACAGAAACAGAAAATTGTAAAAATTTTAAGTTAAGCAAAACAGAGCCAAGAAGAAGAAATTACTGTGCAAAAATTTAATTATTTTTTTTTGTTTGTAAACTATAACATCGTTTAGAGAGGGTTAGCTATAGTTTAATAACACTTGCACACGGGACAGAGACAGATAGAGAGAGGGTGAAATAGATATTCGCGTGTGAGTGAGAGACAAAGAAACAAACAAAAGAGAAACCAACACACACAAAGTAAACGAGAAACTAGAACTCAAAAGTTTTAAACGCATATTTATATAAAAATCCAAAAAAAAAAAGAAAAATAAATCTATAATCTAAAATAATTAATTAATTACGCCTACGCACCTGCACCACATATAAACACACACACCACACAAACACACAGCCGCAGAATGAATGCCCGCTCACAAGTGTTCGATCTGACCATGGAGGGTCGGCAGGTGGATGAGGCTGTGGCAACCATATTCCATACCGTCCTCTTTCATCGTTGCCTTGGCAAATATATGTACACAGGCGATGCTCAATATTCAATTGGCACCGTTGGGTATACGGATGTGGATTGTGATTTTATTGATTTCACATATGTGTGCTGCACATCGGAGAGTCTCACCCGTAGGGTTAAGCGTGCCATCAATCTGTTTAGCGAAAAATTGCGATCGAATGACAGTTGCGGTTCTGGCCAAATTAGTTTAGAGTTTTTCCAAAAGAAGAAGAACCGTTGGCCCTTTCAACAGGAATCGATACCATGGGAGGTATGGACAGTACATTTGGATTTGATTAAGCACGATAGTGAGGATGAGCGACAATTGTGCCGGGAGAATGTATCCGATTTACTTACTGAGAAAGTGATATATATAACCGAATTAATGAATCGCCATGATTATGTACCGAAGACACCAAGTCAAAGTGAATTGGATTTAATATTTGATACATCATTTCCGGATGTTCAACCATATTTATTTAAATTTGATTATTCCACATCATCTGGATCGACAGTCCCATCCATGGGTAATGCAATGAAAAAGATAATCAAGGAAACTCTCGCAATGTGACGGGACAATCATAACAACAACAGCAGCAGCAACAACAACAATAATTATCGTATCAATGGACGGCTGAATCGCTGCACTCCTCCTGCCTTTTGGCAGGCAAATAGAAATTTGTGCAAAATATTTATCAAATTTAAGCATCGATTGATCAATGATCGCGAAAACAGAACAAATACCTATAACAGATGTAGTAATTGGCATAAGAACTTTCAAATTGACTTTACACTAGCATATAGACTTATGCAAATTATTTTATTAGTTTGAAATTGGCTTTAAGTTGCTTATTCGATTAGTTATATGTGTATATATATATATATATATATATGTATATCCATTTTATCGATACTGATCCACCGAAAACTAATCAATTGATTATTAGTTTTGTCAATTATTACTTTAGTTTGCTGTGAAAAATGTTATAGTATTTATTCATTTCTGCTAATAGGTGTGTATCTAGGATTGAGATAATATTAAAAAACTAAATAAATAAGTTGAAAACCATTTAATATTAACAATTACATATTTAAGTTCAAATGCGTTTTTATCGATTGAAGCAACGTTTATAATTTTGAAAACTCTTTGTTACATATAAACTAAAATCTATAGAAACCTGGTATCAATTCTTGTAATATTTATCAAACATCAACTAAATTGTGGTTTTATGACGCTTTTTTTAGACCTTGAGATTATCGATAAAGCGGATATATGTTAAGTTATAATTTATATATTCTAGAATGTATACACACAGATTCAATTCGAAATCGATTTGTACACAATTAACTTTCTCGATATGGCATATTGATGATGATCAAAAATCGAATTTTGTGCAGATTATTAACTTTGAAATGCTTTAGTTAGTTTCTTTGTGCTGTAGGGTTTTTTGATTGTGCTGTTTCTTTTTTCTTGTTTACTTCTTTTGTCGTTCTTAATTAATATAATTTAATTGTTGTTGTTGTCTGTTGTTGTAGTTTAGTGCTTCGATAAATACATACATATATATATATGCATTAAAATCTATAACAAAAGTAGACAAAATATTTATTATACAATACACACACACACACACACACCTACACAGAGACACATATACATTTGTATTGTATATGTATGTATGACGCCTAGTATTTAATTAGCCTAGTTAAGTGTCTTAAGACTTTTCTCCATTGTGCTTATTTTCCATTAGTTTTATAAGTTAAAAGATGACAAGTGAAAGAAATATCGATTCAAATCTGTCCCACAATACATACACACACACACATGACTACACATAAGCCCACTTATATATATATATATATCTACACCTATGTATAATAACATACTGATACAATATATATATATATATATACAATCCAAGAAAAGAATCCCTAAACATATTTATTTTTTACTTTTTTAGCGTCATAAAAATGAACGAATGAATGTTAAATAAAAATTGAAAGAAGAATGCATTGTGCTAGATGGTTTTGACCAAGTCTATGAGATGATAGTAAATTTGATTAATTGCTCTGTGCAAGAAAGTGTGTTCAAATAAAAGTTAAGAGAACAATTAAGCGGCATTCAATATGGGAAATCCTTTACCCAAAAAAAAAAAACAAAAACCTTTTGCTTAGCCTTAGAGAATACCCAAAGAAAGCTCCTATGCCCTTTGGTTACTAACAATGAAAACTATAATTTAAAAAAAAAAAAAGCAAAAAAAAAAAGAAAGAAAGAAAATAAATCAAAATTATAAGGAACAAATTAATAATTAATAAATAGAACACGAATTTGTTCAATATGTTTAAAATACTATATAAAGATCAATGGGCAAAAGTGTAAGTGCTGAAAAAGTTCAATTGATTTAAATACATAAGTACAGTTGCTGTGAAATAAACACAACTTGTATTTACACGATGGCTACATAAACTAATGAAAATATATATATATATATATACAGATTATTTCATTTGTAAAAGCAGCTTGAACTTGGTTTTAGACCATCGGATTCGATTAATTTCAATATACTTCAAATGTAAGATGTGTTCACCCTTACTTGATAGAAATATGAGAGGGGCTATTAATAGATAGTTCTAGGGTTTACAGGGTATCTGTGAAATGATTTTCAAAGTTGTTTTTTTGCTTACACTTTTGCCGGACTCTTGAATATAGTAAAAAAAAAGTAAAAACTTCTCTCCTACCTATGTAACAATCTCAACGGCAGGCATATCAGTTTCATATTCATTTCAATTTTTTTGATTTTCGAGCACAAACTTATTTATTAACTATGTATGTAATTAATATAATTCTGTTAATTAATTATTGTAATTTAAGTGAATAGAGAGAACATAAATCTAATGTAAAGTGAACCCATCATGAGACGGCAAATATTTATAGATGTATGTAAAAAATTGATTGTGATTGTACTTTGTAGTGATTTAACTAAATAAATACATTTATATATACATATATATATATATATCTATTTACATGTGTATATCCTAAATATACACATATATAAATATATATTGATGTTTGTATGTCCGCGTGACGCCCAGCCTAATTAACACAGTATGTCCAAGCTGTAATTGTAAAAAAATGAAAAGAAAAAGATATACATATATACCAGTATATACATATATATATATATATATATATAAATAGTATGTGTGTAAAATCTATAATATGCCCATATGTATATGTAAATTGCAATTTTAAAAATTAACTGTTGTAAAATCGCCGAAAATAAAGCATTAATAAATTTAACAATAATTTCAAACAATGAAACACAAAAAACGCAATTGAAATTTTTATAGTAGTAAACTTTTGATTTCATCGTTTCTTTAGTTAACTTTTGTTTAGCAAAGATTGAGAGAGTGTGTAATTGGAATGTAATTTCAATTATTATAAGTTAACCGATATTATATACTATTAGCCAATATTACGTTTGATCAAGATATAGCAAAAGAAGCAAACTGAAACGTTGCCATTTTTTCCAAATCTCTCTCTCACTCTATCGCTCGTAAGCTAAGACTATTAGAAATATCAAAAGTTCAGATCAAAATCTCCTTAACTTTCCCTAAATTTCGATGGTTAGTAGTCATTCAATTTCAATAATAATATTGTCTAAACCAAGTACCAAATTTGGTAATCACACTTTAAGCCATGAAAATGTTTTCCTAACTGAAATAATAACTGATAATAAGTTTCGCTAGATTGTTGAGTGGAAAAAGATTTTGCTGAGTACACTGACTAAAATTTCTAATTTTAATATTAAAATAATGAAACATTTATTGGACGACATAAATCAACATTGCAGTTACTGGGACTTTAAAGTTATTTCTTAGGAAATATTAATATTATATCGGTTTTCAATATCAATTTATTTTGCTATCAGAGCCAGCTTATCCAAACTATACAGGCAATTATTTTAGATAAAATATTGTTTCAATTACATTCATCTCAAAATATTCATGGGGTCTGCTTACTTTCATTTCTTGAACTTCCATTTACCCTTTTTCGATTATTTGTGATCAGAATAAACTATTCAACTCGGCAGTTTAAACTTTATTCGATTCCTTTGAATAATCTATTTGCAATTTGAGTAGGTAAGAAACTGTTTCAATTTTAAATTATAAATTGTTTGTCATAAATTTCCCCTATTTTTCTGGGTGGGTAAAAATGTTGTTTTCTTTTCGTTTATTTCTATTCGCAGCACCCGAAATATTGTGTGGTGAACCCTATGGCCATGCTGTGGACTGGTGGGCCCTCGGTGTCATTGCCTGTCAGATGCTTACGCAAAAGGTGAGTTAAATTGCAATTTGTATTTTAAATTTAATTTGTTTACTGCAGGTATAATCAATAATTTAATGCTACTAAGTGTAGGTAGGATGGTGCAATTAATCATTCAAATACGACACATTTGTGCTACGTAGTATTGGTAAGAGGCTAGACTAATTTTGAGGCGTTTCGTTGTTGAAAACTGGGTTCGACTCGAACCGGTTTATGTGACGCAAATCGTTGGTTATAGAAAATATATATATATATACATATGTAGTTAATACTTTTCACAAGAATGTAATTCAACTGACAATTATATACAACTAACTGGACTGAAAATCAACTGACTGTCATTTTGCCATAAATTTAACATATCGTTACGGTTGCCTGCCCGTTCGTTTAGAAAAAAAAAACCCTGAAACTCAAACTCGTCAAATGAAAACAACTATAGAAGCTAAACTGTACAACAATAAAAAACTTAAAACTGGAATATATCTGGATTTTTCAAAATTTATAGAAAGCGTGAAAAAAGGGAAATGATTTGTATGAAAAAATGTCTCAAAAGAAAATATTATTCAAGTGATAGATGAAATTATGTTCTTAGGTTAAAAAAAAGAATTATCATTATTAATATATAACTAATCAGAATGGTCGATTGTATAGCGATTATGTTTTTAATTAGATTTGTGAAAATCGATCCACAATATTATTTTAGAGACTATAGTCAAGAAATCCAAGACGATAAATTTATCGTCTATATATTATACATTTTGTAGTTAAAGATCGGCTAAAAAGTTTAGCCTGGTGGGAAACAACCTTTTCAAGTGAAAAACAGAAAAAAATGGATTGAATAAATTTTTTTTTTGCTTTTTGATTGCACTTCTTTAAAACTATATCCATAAATGTATATATATAGTTCTGATAATTAACAATTAAAGTTGTTTTTTTTTTCATTTTTTTCGCTGTTTTTTATTTAAGAATTTTCTCAGTCTATATAAAATCATACATATCTATGCATATATATATATATACATATATATCTTGATACGCACATGTATAAATATATATGTATATATATATATACTTATGTGTATATATATATGTTATAACACTATTTGTTAAATGTTAAAATTCACACGAATTAGAAAATACAAAAAAAAGTATATATATATATATAGAAAGATATATATATATATGAATCCAGATATATATATTTTTTTTCTATATATCGAGAGTTTGTATTTTATTATTAATTCAAGGCTGGGAGGAATTTGTCGGGACACGGCGTTTGCTGTTGTTGTTATTATTAGTAGGGTATTGGGTATTGGAAGGGTATTGTAGGGTGTATCGGTGATCGTCGATCGATGATCTTTTGATCTTTTGCAAATGACTAAAATTTAATTAAATTAACATTAATTAAATTAGAATTATAAGTATTACGTTTTGCATGCCATCTTAGCGGTTTGTCTCCTGTCCTGGTGTTTTGCTGCTATTTCTACGGATTGATCGGATATATGTATATATGTTTGTTTGTTTGCTTTTTCTCGATTAAGTGAAAATTAGACTGTGTGGATGTGGAAGAGCGGGGACGGCGAATGCTTCGTCGTCGTTTTATAACTAAGAAATACCACTAACTTTTTATAGGAGAGGGGTAGGAGGGTGTAAGTTGTAGGGAAAGGGGATTTGTGTGGAAGATATATTTTTCTTCTAGTTAGAGGCATTCTCCTTGGACTCGCTGCTTTCATCAGACTCCTTGGATTCAGCAGATGAGGAATCATCAGCCTTGGAGGATTCAGATTTATCGGACGATGATTTCTCTTCCGATGACTTCTTCTTGGGCTCCTCCACGGCAACAGGAGCTTCAGCGGGTTTCGGCTCAGCTACGGGGGCAGAGGATGAGATGGGTTCATCGATCTTCTTGGGCTCAGCAGGGGTTATCTCAGCTGGTTTCTCTTCGGCTGATTTAATTTCTGGTTTCTGCTTCTCCTCCAATTCCTTTTCCTGGCTGGCGGGCTTCTCGATAGTCTTCAGCACTGGCAAGGATTCGGCAGCTGTTTCTGTATTCTTTTGCTGTTCCACTGGCTGGATGGGCTGGTTAGACTTCTCAACCGACTTGGCCTGAGCCGCCAAGGCAGCTGGAGCAGCTGCAGGCGTCACCTTGGCTGATTTCTTTTCGGGGCTCTCAGGAGCAGAAGGGGCAATCACTTGAATATTGCTCTCGGTGGGCTTGGCATCAATTGGGGCAGCAGGTGCAGCTGGAGCAGGGGCAGGAGCATCGGTAACCACGGCAGCTGGAGCTGATTCCGGTTTCTTTTGTTCCTCTTCCTTTTGTAGTTGCTGCTGTTGTTCAATTTCATTGATACGTTCCTGACGGGCTGGCTGCTGTTCCTTCTCCTTCTCCGGCTCGGCGGCTGACACTTCAACTGGGGCAACTGGTGTTAGATTTTCCGTGGACTTGGTCTCAATTTTGGGTTCCTGGGCTTTGGCTTCTTCGACCGATTGCTTTTGAACTTCGGAATTGGCAGCGGGAGCAGCAGCAGCTTCTACAAGAGGAATAGCTTTGGGTGCCTCTACCGGTTTCTCATCGACCTTTTCAGGCTCAGCTGGTAAAGATTTGGCTTCCTCATTGCCAGCAGTGACTGGAATTGCAACTGGAGCTGGGACAGTATCGGGGGTAGCGACAGGAGCGGGAGCCGCAGCAGCAGCAGCAACAGCTGGCAATTTCTTTTCAACTGGCTTTACCTCTTCGACGACCGGCTTCTTTTCGGGTATGGCTGGAGCGGTCTCAACATCGGGAGCACTCGATTTCAATTCGGGTTCGGGAGCAGAAGGAACAGGGGCAGCTGGAACAGTTTCTGGAGCTGGTGCAGATTTAGCCTCCAATTTTGCCTCAGGCACAACTGGTTTAGCTGGTGCGGGCTCAATTGGACTGGTTTGGATCGTCTTGCTTAGTAGTTCAGCCTTAGAGCCGGCATCCGGCTGAATGGCGACCTCCTCATCGGGAACGGGCAGAGACCAGACGCCAACTAGGCAAACGGCGGCCACTAAAATCAATTGACACTTCATGCTGTAAAAGAGGAACAGAAAATAAAAATGTTTGAAATCTTTGGAATGGAACACCTAAAGTCTAATTCATATACATAGATAAATGTCATACAATTTGCCAATGGAATGAAATGGAAATAATTCTATTGATCTCGAAATGTCCTAGTTGTTAATGTCATCAACATTTCATTTCATTTCGTTTCGTTTTGTTTCGTTTCGTTTCCTTTGTTCTTATGTGCCTTGTCATGCCAATTAAATGGCGCCCCAGTCAAAAAGGTCAAACATGACTAACTAGGTGTGTGTAGATGTGTGTGTGTGTGTGTGTGTAGATGTGTGTGCGTGTTCTGTCTCTGTGTGTGCTTTATATGATGTGGCATGGATGCAAATGGTATGAGTGGGGGGAGTGGCATGCAAATGATTTTGCTAGATGGCAATTGAAATATTACAACATCTCTTGATTGTCAGTTGCCGTTGGTGGCCCCTGACGGTGCAGAATTAATCTTGCCTCATCCCCACCGCTACCGCCATCCTCCACGTTTTGGCAAATGTATGAAAACGTTTTTTTTTTTTTTTTTTAATTCGATTAAATCAAATCTTGGCGCTCTTTTGAAAGAATTGACGGAAATTTACAATTGACAATTGGACAGTCAGGCAAATTGTCTGCCTGTCTGGCCATCTAAATGTCGGACATTTTTGAACGCAGTTTGGCAGTTCGTAAACCTAGTTTCCCGAACCATAAAACGCCCCCTTTTCCCCCACAGCCATCATAACATTCCATTTCTGAATGTGCAAGTTCAAAAGAACATTTTTACTGGTAAGGTCAGTGGATTCTATCTATGAATATCAATTTCTAAGATCTTTTTTTTTTGAAGAAATGGAACTCGATTTTAGAAATATCTAAAGAAATTCCATTCCATGCAAAAGTATTTTATGTGGAGAGAAATCTATATATCTAACTATTTAGCATATGGATTAAGTCCTTTGTTGTTTTATTTATTTCTATATATGTATATAAACGAGTGAATTAGTTGGATAAATAATTGTATTATTCATTTGTGTTTCAAGGACTTTTTTGAATATTCAGTTTTGATTCCTTCTTGCCATAATTTGTGTAGATTCGATACATGAATAAAGCATTAAAATTATGATTTTTTTTTGCTATTTTTAATCTGATCAAATTATGTATGCTATAGAAAGATATATATCTATTTATTTGCATGTGTATCTATTAGATTAACGGTTGTGTCTGCTTGACACGTTTATGCAAATTTATTGTGGGCTTTGCAATTTTATGATTCTTTGCTAATTTGATTTAAAATTTGCAAATTTTAAACTAATTTCCTTTTATTTTATTATCTGCCTTGATTACGGTTTTAAAAACTAACAAATTTTTCCTTCCTCTCGCTTTCCTTCGTTCATTTAATTTTTGTTTGTTTTTTTTTTTTATTTATTTTTTTTTAAACTTGTGCATTCCTAAGATCTGGGATATTTCTTGCATTATGCAAGAGTCTGAAACTCGTTTAACAAACTAAGAAACTAAAGAAAGGCAACGAAAAATCTACTGAAAAACGACTCGGGGGCTTACCTGTGCGAATTTGAAGCAGCTGAAGTTTCGGTTGAACAAGAAAAGATTGTTTATTAAACTTTGGATGTGGGCACCGTTTTATGTTGTTTTTGTTTTATTTTTATTTGTTGTTTCCTTTTTGATTGCTTTTTTTCTGTTTTTGTTGGTTTACTTGTGTATCTCAAAGATACTTTAAGTTTTATTTTTTTCTTTGTTTCGGTTTTTGTAATTTGATTTATTGAGTTCTTTTAAGGAGTTTAAATTGCACGCGCACAAAAAAATAAATGTTGAAAAAAATGAGATTTTTAATTTGAAATGATGACAAGAGATGTTAGATATATATATATATATATATATATATAGTATATATATTAATTTTTATTTTTTGTAAGATTTGTTCTTAGTCCCGTTGCGCCTGGCGCTTTAGTTGTTCTCACCCGGTCAGATACAAGATACACTTTGAGTGGCTGCCATCAAGCCGAGCCGTTTATATATACTCGCCCGATAGCTGCTGAGCCGAGCTGAAAGAGCGCCGACAGAGGCAGTGCCAGTGACAGAGGCGGTGGCGGCGTCAGCGGAGACGAAGACATCGTGCTAGGCACGAACAGCGGGGCGAGAAAGCGACAGAGAGAAAGATATAACGAGGAAAAGACAGAGAGAGAGAGAGAGAGAGATAGATAGATAGATAGATAGATCGAGGAATGGACACCTTCTGCTATTTTTAGTCCAAAGTTCTAAGTCGGAGTTGAGAATCAACGTTAAAATAGTTGGTAGTTCTTTTTAAGCCCTTTCACCATAAATAGACAGCAAGAATTGTGTGTTCCTTCTTTTGCAATTTGTAAGTCTTCTTCCTTTCATGAAAGTTATTTTTAGTCAGGATCGATGCATCGATCGATGGATGGATGGATGGATCAATCGATCGTCATCATCATCGTCTTTGTCGTTGTCGCTGTTGTCGTCGTCTTCGTCTTTGATCGATTGGCCATAAGCATCCATTAAAAATGCCCAGACACGATTTTCAAATGGAGTTTCTTTTACTTTTCGATCAGAATCTTAATTGTGCTTTGCTTTGCTTTGGTGCTGCCTGTGCCCAGGTAAGGGTAAACTGGTTTGGTATCTTCTACTATTTTTACACCATTACCAGAGTCAGCAGAACCACCACCACCACCACCACCACCACCACCACCAGCAGCAGCAGCATTAACATAATCAGAAAAAAAATGTATCTTTAAGTTTCCTTCGATCGTTCTAAGGATGATAATGATGGCATGATGATAAATGTGGCCCTTAAATGGGCTTTTCTTTTTATAGAATGCAAAAATGTAAAAGGAAGGTAAAAGAATTGCCTTTAAAAAAAAAATCTAAAAAGGGATTTGACTTATTTGGGGAATGGAAAGTTTTCATTGCCTTTAAATAAGGTTTGAAAACTTTTAATTGATTTACAACTTAAATCGTTTTTCCTTCATCTATTTATAAAATTTTTAATGGTATATAGAGATGAAAGCGTGAATTAGATATTCAAATTAGATATGCTTTAAAAATATATAAATATCATTATGCCAGTATTTATTCTAATCAGTGTAAATATAGATCTATAAAAGTTATCAAGTTATATATAACAGTTTTCAATATGATTTGAGATTCGGATTTATTTATTAATAAATAAAGCAGCTTGGAATCGATAGAGAAATCTCTTAACTTCGAATCATGAATATGGTAATATATGCTTTTTTCAATAAATTCACTTAAAAATTTTACTTAAGATATGTCGCACATTAAACAAAGATATAATTAAATAAGAACTTCTTATATAAAATAAAGTAGGCCTTGAAATTTCAATTAATTTATAAATAATACTGTCCCATTTCATCCAAATTAAATGTATATAGAATGCATATAGTTCAGAGTCGTATTTAGGAAGGATCATCACTGCTTTAAGGTTATGTTTTGAGATTTTAAAATGTATTTTATGTAGATTAAATGACATCATAATAAAGTCTGTAAATATTCAGACTAAGTAAGTAGGTTGAATTATACAAAGGATATGATCGTTAAAATTCGTTTGATCGTTCTGCAAACTGGTATGTACATATATATAATCAGTTTTAATCGGCTTGTCACGCCACATCTCTAAAGTCATTTCTCTCTTTTAAATTAGGCAACCAAAGAATAAAAAAAAGAAAAAGATTAAGAAAAGAAAAGAAAGAAAGAAATAATAATAATAAAGAAGAACATTTCAAAAAGGGCAGCTGCCGAAATTAAAAAAATAAATAAAAGATACACACAAAAAGTTGAATTTGTATCTTTTCTTTGTACCCTACAAGTATGAGTATATGTATATACATATATGTATATGTATATATAGTATACATACTATATAATATGAATCTTGTCGATCCATTTAGCGGAAAGTTCTTTTCACTTAAGCTTGACTTTTATCTTCTCATTGGGATTTGGAAATGATGATGTGTCTCTTGGACTCAATTTAGATAGTTGATTAAGCAAGGGTGCTCGCAAATGGCGTGAGAGGAGAGATGGGTAGGGATTGGGATAGGGATAATCAGACGATTGGCTCTGGGGCTCGTCTTTCAAATAGTTTTCTATTCTTAGACTTGTTGCTGACTGTCTATCTGTAGCTGGGCAACCATAATATAACCAAATAGCCCAAATATTGACCCAATGCAAGACAACACAAGATACAAGATACATTTTTTGTATCGTATCAGCAAATGTCCATCTGTTTATTTATGAACTGCATATACATACATATATAGCTATATACATATACAAACATATAAGTTTGTGTGGTTGTTAATGTTATTGTTAATTTTGGAGTTTTATGAAGCTCGTCGCAATAAATGGATTAACGGATTAGTTAGGTCTCAGTTTCTATGGTCATCTGTGGCAGCCCTTCTCTACCTGAATTTGGTTGTGATAATAATGATGATGACACATCTGTAAGCATGTATGTATATATACATATGTATGTATTTGTGTGTTTGTATCATATCTTTATGTACATATATAACATATGTATCTGTATACATATATACATAGATACCTGCTGTCCAGGTCCGTTTTATTGCTACGTGGAATTGAAATTTTCATATGCAAAATCCGAGACTGCAGCTGTAATCAAAGACAACGCTTACGACCCCGACGTCAACGTCAACATCAACATTGGCGTCGACGTCAACGTCAACGGCGTTGTAAAATCTTTATATATGCAGCGCTGCGTATGAAGGTCGGCAGCGCTGTTCACACTAACTTGTACTTAGATTTACGTTTAGAAAAATCATGCATAATTGCAATTATTATTAAATTACCCAATGATTTTTAGATAGAGTTACTTAAGCAATAGAGTGAGTAATAATTATCAATCTATCAATTCTGCTTATAATACAAAAAAAAAAAAATAAATGTGACTAAAATATGAAAAATATTAAATATTATGAAGAAGAAGATAAAACACGTTCTAATGTTTGTAAGCAAGATCAACTTGACAGATAACCCATGCCCAACCCAACTTCTAAATCATCATAAAAAACTCCGTAATCAATTTTACATAAATTTAGATAAAAATCTATCTGTTAAGTTTCAAATACATCAAGATTAAATATCGTAAATATTAGAGTCTAATAAAAGTACGTTTAATTCCTTAAACTATAACTTATAAAAATCGATTAAGAATAGCCAAACAAGAGATATTCTATGGTTTCAATAGTCGTTTAAGTGACGAAGTGGCTTAAGGTTCTTAGGATCACATCGATGCAATGTTCAATACTTTGCAAACAATCTTCCAGTAAGAAAAACACAATTAAAACACAATCTATTCTATTTTAATGCTGAGAATAAGCATCACATCGGGTTTGGAATACAATATATATATTCTTGATTAAAATAAATATCCAATCAAGCTCTTTTTTCTTTTATTTTTTTAATATGAATATTGCTTTTACGGAAAAGTAAAGACGAACATATGTATATAATTATATAGCTATATATATGTATGTTCTTTGCATATTAATCCATCTTTCATAGAAACAGATCATTAAAAATATAGTTCAACTTTTTATAGTAAACTTCTATATAATGAAGTTCTTGTTTTAATAGTGTTAATATTTTATAAAATACAATTTTCTAATTCTATTTTCAGTATAATAATGTTTCTATAAAATGAGGTTTTTCCTATGTTCGTGAGAATGGAAGGATTATATTATATTCTATATTAGTTGGATTATCGGTTATGTATATTGATAAGAATGTTGTTAGAAAAATTTTTATATTAAAGAAAAGTGTATTAAATGTTCGGTGATGATAGATAATCTGTTATTAGAGAAACCTTTCACTTCGTTTTCTGCATTTTTCTGCCATCTTTTTTTTCTGAGATTTTCATTAGTTCTGTCATCTGCAATTAAATTGCATTATCTAAAAATAGTCACAAGTTCTATTGCCATCTCTTTTCATCTACTGACCAGTCCTAAAAAGGTGTAACCAAAGTTAGAAGAAGAGAAACAATAATAATAATACAATAATAATAAAAAAAAAAAAGAAATATCAAGAAACAGAAACTCATACTCCAATGTCCATATATATGTATAAATATATATATGGTTGTATATATATTTAGTATATACACAAGTAAAATACCAAGCCAAGCGTAAAACAATGAGAAGGGCAAAAGACAACAACAACAACAACAACGAAGTCGACAAGACATGAAGAATATATGTAAAAGGAAGGAAGACGACGACGACGACGACGACTCCAACGACTCCGAGGCGGACCAAATCAAATGCAACTTTTTGATTGTGGAAAATTGCCTGGGCCAAGTTAGTTGTCGGCGCAATTGGTTTGAACTGGAACTAAAACTTTACTTCGACTGCATTGGAGTGCTGTGCAGTGTAAAAGGGAAAGACTTGTAAAGGGGGGGATGGAATGGAACGGGATGGGATGGGATGGGATGGGAAGAGGAAGATCATTCTTTGCTATTTGCCCAATGCACACTTGTCCAAGTGGCTGGGCAGTTAATGGTAGTTGGTTGGTCGGTTGGTCGGTCGGTCGGTTGGTCGATCGGACAGTTGGCCCCAATGTCCGATCCTTTTCTTGCGCATAAATATTTGCAGAAGATTCGCCTTGAATTGCCTCGTGTTCGGTCTCTTGGCCAAAGCCATAAGTTTTGAGCGGCGTCGTTTACTTAGCCACAAACACAGAGCAACAGAGAAAGAAAGATAGTGAACGTGAGAGAGAGAGAGAGAGGTAGCGAGAGTGCATTTTATGTCTGTTCTCTCTTTCTCTTCTGCATTCTGTGGAAGTGAAAGAGTGGTGTAATCATTGGTTATGTGCTTGGTCTTGGTTAGGAGGAAGGGGAATGGGGAGTGTAGGGGTTACAGGTGTGCTATCATATAATAAAAAGAAAAAAAAATGCCCATGCGTTGCAATCAACATCATTGTCGTAGTCGTCAACGTCATTATCATCAACCATGCAGAAAAGAAAAACCTCATTACACTATCCTACAAGAGATATAACATATTTTGATTTCATTTCCAGTTGAAAAAAAAAAGATTAAATGTAGATAATATTCTTTAATTATTAAGTGAACAAATTTTTATATGGATTATATATTTTTCCATCTGATCGCTTTTACAATTTGTTGTTGTTCAGTGTTATCAACATTGCTGATTGCTGCATGCAACATGAAGACGCATACACACGCATACTAACACAGACCTAGACCAGGCAAAACAGCCTCAACATCTTTTACCAACTCCAACTCCAAGTCCAAGTCCAACTGCAACTCCATGTCCAAGCCGGACTTCTTCTTGTATCTTATGGGATGCGCCGCATACATAACTCTTTGTTATTGGCCTTGAATTGTCCTAAGCACGGAAAAGAGGTCATTGTCGCATAATATGCGCAGTGGTGGACACAGTGGCCACTCACTGTTCAAGCCAGGCCGAAGCTAGATTTCTACATTAACTTGGCTTTAAAGTTGGCTAGGTCCAGTCTTAGGTGGTAACAAAATCTGTGGATAATTTTATTTTCTGCTTCTTCTACGACCAGACAGTCGCTTAGTTTCACAAGTTTCCTTTTAGTATTTTTTTTTTCTTCTTCTCTTTTAAACCCCCCCGCTCCACTCTGTCCCTGTTTTTTTTTTAATTTTTTTTTTTTTTGTTTTTTTGCAATTTGTAATTAAAGTCCGCACGCATCTTAATGCCTGTAATTGAAATTTGCATTTGTTGCTATTCCTTCTGCTGTTACTCTTTGGCCATATTCTTAAGCCGGTTCTGATTCTGTCTTGAAAAGGCCCAGAGGGCCTTTATTACTTGCCAACCGACTGTCTTATCATTGTGCCATCATCAGCTAAATCCGTTCAAATTAAATGGTTGCAGGTACTTAGTAGGTACTTAAATACAGTAAAATAAATGAAAGGAAATTTAGACATTCAATTTTGCAAAAATTGTTAAACTAATTGCTCAATATATATGTATATATAGTTTTCAATATCTTTCCGGTTTTGAATTTAATATATGTATGTATAATAAAATAATTTTAAGTTCCTTAATGATGAATTATTTAGTTAGTTTTTCTATTTGTTTCATAGTGAAAAATGGAAGTCGATATTTAAGTTGATAATTTTATGTGTGACATTTGGAACTTGTTTTAATCCGTCCGCCCCTCTTAGTTAACTAAAACGATTAGCTAAGTAACTTACTAACTATTTAGTTTGTTAACTAATCAAGAATGTGAAAGTCATTTGATTTGATGCCAAGTACCAAGGCCACTTTCACTCATTGTCAGCAATTATCGATTTCGATTTCAATTCATTGTTGAATTGAGGTACTTTTCCAAGTACTTTTCCAAAAGATCCATTCATACATATATAGATATGTATATTTATGTATATGTATATGTGTAGGTGCATATGAGTATATCGAGATGAACCTAGTTGAAATATTTCGAAAGCTTTGACCTGCATTTGGTTGAACGAATTAAGCTTAATCAATGCGAATGCCGAGAGACAAGTTGACAAAGTGAAACAATTTTTTTTTCTCTATAGACATACATATATACATATGTATATATATTTTTTTTTTCTATTTCGGTTTAAATTAAATCAAAAGGGGGTGGCTTTTAGGGGTAACGGGGGAGGGAGCTTGAACTGGCACTGCTAACGCCACCTTCCTGGTTCGTTGATTCGAAAACAAGTTGCGAAATGCTGTGTCGAGCACATCTCTACTATATATGAATACACTGAGAGAAATCTAAATAGTTAACAATTGATTTTATTCATATCTATGTATATATATTTATACATTAACTGCAAATATAGATAGTTTTTATACTATTCCATTCAATATACTCTTAAACATTTATTTTTTATCTAAAACCAAAAGATTTTTCAAAATAACTCGAAAATGATCCATATTTATGGTATATAGTATAAATCATAAGATATTGAATACTATGAAAAGCCTTTAAATTATTTGTAGAATTTAAAAAAAAAGAAAGTTTACTTTAATTTTCAATTTCTATTTCTTATTTGAACTCTTTTTTTTTCATAAGAAATTTTAAAATTTTGATTTTACTATTAACTTTATCAATTGGTTATTTTTTCCTATGTAGGTTCCAGCAGCTTCACTGAGCTTTAACTGTTGATATTATTTATTACTATTATTAACTATTTGTCACTTCAAATTCGACTCTCCCTGACATAATCGCAGGCACGTGAGAGTACATTATAGATATATCTCCATATACATATCTGAAATGGAGTGGAATTGTATAAGTTCAATCTGTAGAGTGTGTAGAATAATTCTCTGACCCTGGCCCAGTCTTTAGTTATTACCTTTGCATACTAGCTTGTTATTTTTTTTACCATTTTTTATTTTGTATGGTTTTATGATCTGGCAAAGTTCGTCGGCTCCTTCTCCACCGTTGACCAATTACCCGTGGTCGTCCATCAATCTGTTCTTGCTGCTGCTGTTTGTGTTTTTTTTTCCTCTTTTTATTAACTTATTCTGCGTGGTTATTATTATATATTTTTTTAAAGTTTTTTTTGTTGTTATTTCCTAGAAAATTAATGCCCAGAGTTAATTGTCTAATCTATGCATACAGTCAGTCGGCCAGACAGAGACACAAAAATACAATAATAAAAAACAATCTTCACAGATTAAATTTCAAATGGCCAAAACGCAGTATTTTTTTTTTTTTTTGGTGTTTGTTATTTTGCCGACGATGTGTTTATTTGCCCCTCCCCCCGACATAAAACAAAATCCAAACTCAATTCCTTTACCCTTTCTTTGCTGATCTAGCTAAATATTGAATATATAGTAAGTAAGATTTGCATGAGTGCAATAAAAAGAGAATTTTAACTGGTTTATAATTCATCAATATAAACAATTTAAATGAATCGAGAAAGCTTTCGATTCCATATCCACTGGTGTCAGCTTAATCCAGCCCTGTTTTTATGATATCTTGAAAAAATTTGATAGCGATCAGTTTGTTGACCTTATTTTCACATCGACATCCAAATAGAAATAATACCGATAAAATTACCATACGTTTATAGACAATGAATGATATTCATATACAGATAGATATACATATGTACATATATAGAGATAAGTTGGGAGCAGTAGTCAAGGCAGCATGTGTCAATATTCTTGAAAAATCATTTTAGTTCTTCTTTCTAAAAGCATTAAAAAAACGAAATGAACCGTTCCATTTAATGCTTTTTATTTTTTTGTTTCTCTTTTAGTACGAGTCCCTGCGATATAGACTAATTTAGAATAAGTTATTTTTTAATTATGCATAGAAATTTAGACATTTTGTATGGAACGTCGCTTTTTAAATACTCTGCACAATGCGATATACAATAAATGATAAATAAATTCATCTTATCATTCAACTTTGGTTTTATAAAATTAAATTCCTTTAAATTAAATCAATCAATTCCAATTAATTTCCCTTCACCTGGTTTAACTAGAAATTTATGCTGTCTCGTTCACTCTTATTACCACATTTGCCGGCCAGCTAAATTAATGGTGGTTTAGCTTACATAAAGCTAAACAAATCGAAATTATGGATAAATATTATAAAAATATTATAAACAATCTATCAAAGAACTAACAAATCGGTAAACAAATTTAAAAAATAAAGTGTTGGATAATTTTTAATAAAAAAAATTATCACAAAACAAAAATATGATAGTGCCTCAATATTTTAACAATTTACATATTTAAATATTATCTATTTAAGTGTCAACAATAACTGACAAAGTAAATTAATTTTTTTTAATTAACAGACAGATCATATGTTTTAATCAAACATATATATATAAGTAGATATATAAATATATCGCTGAACCGAAACCGAATTTGTCATAATTCTATAAAAACAATTCTGTTTGACTTTTTGTTTAGCAACATAAATATGAAAGAGTAAATCAAAAAATAAAAAACGCGATATTAATTAAGCAAACAATAATCTATAATACAAAACTGAATCATCATATCTATATGTATGTATGTATAGTATATATTAAGAGTGAGTTACTCACAAATCAAAATAAAAACGTCACAATGATAGAAAAATGACAAGTGAACAAGGGCAGCAACAAAATGCACGGCTCAACGAATTTGCCGTGAAATTTATGAATATTATCTTTTTTTCATATGTATATTGAGATAATTATAAAATATATGTATATGTTTATATGTATGTATATATGTATGTACATTGATCATGATGGGAATAGCAATGGGCATGGGCATTAGGGGGATAAGTCTCATCCAATCACAGCCTCCGATTCAGAGTCAGAGTCAACCTCAGAAAGAGCCTAAGCTCTTCTATGAACGAACGCTAATGCATGCAAATTGAATTCAATTAGCGGTCGACTACTTTAAAAATAGTAAGTAATAGAAAAAAAAAGAAAAAAAAAACAGCAACAACAACAATATACAGTCAAATAAATAAGGGGGAAATAATAACAACAACAGCAATAACAACAAACTTAAACTAAACTAAGGGGGAATTGTGAAATATTTTATTTGTTGTCGTTATTGTCACATTGTATCGTTTATACGGAGTAAATGTTTATCAGACTAGTAAATCAGTGGATTATCAACTACATTCCATTTTCAAAATAGAAATAAATTAATTTATGCAAATTAATAAATTTCATTTGTTAACCGAATGAATTGTCCAGACTTAAGACCAAAATGCATTTACTCTAATTCACTCTCGCTTACACTATTAATCTCTCTCCCTATCCCACTCTCTCTGTGACATCTAATTATGATTTCGCCTGCACTTGGACAATGCAAAATGGAAATGCACGCACTTGAACTTTATGCAAATTGATTGAGTGTGCGGTGTGTGTGTGTGTGTGTTTGCGGAAGGGGTTATAGGTAAGAGTAGAGTACGAGGTATAAAAAATAAGAGGGGACGGTTAGTATGTGACTATGTGTATGTGAATGTGTTTGAGTGTAATTGACCCTATGGTAAAAGTTCATTTATTAATACAATTTATTGTCCTCTATCATTTATTTTGTGTTCGGTTTTCTCTTTCTTTATTTATTTTTGCTCGTTTTCCTTTCTTCTTTCTTTTTTGGCTTTTCTTACTTCCGTTCCTTTCTTTAATCATTTATCTTTGCCTTTAACAGAGCTCCTGTTATTAACAGAGTATGCTAACCATTTCTGTAATTAATGTTCCATTGCTTAAAAGTATGCAAGGAAATCCGGATTTATAACTTCCTTATTTAGAATAATAAGAATTTGTTCATAGCCCTTATATAAATTGTATTTAACAGATAAAGACAAGCAGAATATATTCAAGAGAATAGAAACGTTAGGAATTTTATAAAAATAAATTGTATGATTATTTAATAGTTATCGTTCACACTTTTTATTTAAATTTTGTCGTTCACAGTGTCCCAATATTAAGCGACATTTGCTTCGTCAACAACAGAGAAGCCAACGCAATGCTAGCTCTAGTATTGGTGGTGATGACGGTAGTGAATGCCTCTCGAATGCTCCATCTATAGCCCAGATCAATGGTTGCCTGCAGGACAGTGATAGCAGTGACAAGGATGATGATTTCCTGCCCGAAGCTGTACGAATCCTTAGCCATGAGGGTCAGGATGTACTGCGTCGCCTGCTGGCCATTGGACCACGCGAACGCATTCGCAGTGTTATGCAATTGCAAAGGATTGCCCTCTACAAGGACTACCAACTGGATGCCAAGCGTATACTCAAGGTAAGAGATAGCCCACTCAACTCTATGAATGACTACAAATTTTCTTTCGGTTTACAGTTGTCTCCTAAAGAGATAATAGAACGGGATGGTATACGCATCTATGAAGATAATCAATTTGAACAATGTTCCAGCGAACTGGCCACCAAAGCATTCCAGAACTTCTAGTGCCAATAACCGAACAAGAACAATAAGCCATATAAACAAACCAATTAACCATTCAATTGCCATTCGACAGTTTTGTTTTCTTTCTTCTTTTCTTTATTAATTATATAGCAAATACTTTTTATTTAATAATAATACTGATTTTGGAATAAAAATTAGTTGAAAATGTTTGTTAAATTTATACTGATTAAATGTGAAACTGAATATTTTACAATGAGAATTTTTTATTATAACTAATATTCATACAGATATCACTCGTTAATAAAAAGGGAACAACAAATATTTTTAATTCTAGCTAAGAAATGACTTGAGATTTCTTTTAGACCACGTGGGTTACCCCCCCCCCCCCCCATCAAGTTTCTAATAAGTAGGTACATATCATGTACGTCTCGTCTAGTATCTGATACAAAAGAATATTATAAATATATACATATATATATATATCTGTGCTCAGTTCGGGGAAGTAGTACTTTGATAAGCTTGTGTAAGTCATTCCATTGCCTATAAATAACTATCAATAAGAACAAAAATTGCTGGTAAAATAATAATGCAATATATGTATATAGCAAATTGACGGCATATAATAAAGAGAATTGATAATAGAAAATATCGCTACCAATAGAAGATAATAGATAATACAATTTTTGTTTAAATTTCGCTATAAAACTGTCAACCAATTGCCAGTATTGAAATATTAAGCAAATTGTACTTGACGCGAAAATATGAAATTGCTGCAATTCGTACTTATCTTCTCGGGCATTTTGGCCATTGGCTATGCGGCCAATGCCACCTGGGGTAGCAAATTATCCAATAGCGTTCTCTTGAACACCCAGAATGTGACAATATACAAGAAGAATAACGACTATCAGAGTACCCTGATTTCTTTCCCAGCAAGCGTAAGTCATTTAATATGAAATATATAGTTAAGATTAAACCCTAATTTACTAATATACTTTTTACAGGGTGCTGTTAATACCAGAACTATCACTTTTATAAGTGTTACGGATCGTTTTACCAATAGTTCGGGTCCCACTTCAACATTGTGGTCCGGTGGCATTGGATTTACTTTTGCCAGTATCAATGTGAAAAGCCAGTACAGTCAAGGCATCAATGTGACCGCCCAGTTTTATGGATAAATGATGAATAAATAATTAATATATAATATCAGCATGGAAAAAAACATTTTTGTTTTTGTTTTTTTGGACACATCAGTACCGCAGAATATGAATAGCTATTAGTGAGACCAAAACTAAAAAATTACTAAATGTAACAAATATCAGTTTTCATATCTTTGAGGTACTATTTAAAATTTTAATTAATATGTGAAGTGTGATTTTTTGTTTTTAAATTTGCATCACGTATGCCTTATCTAGGTTAATAGCTTTTATTTTTGTTGATGAAGGAATAATATTTCGTGCATTCGCAGGAATTTTGAAAATTTTTGATAAAATAATTTGGAATTGGAATTAAAGGAAAGATGAAAGTGAAACAATAAGAATAAACTAATTTCTGTCTTCTTGACAACTAAATATAATTTAACGGAATTTTTAGAAGGGATATAAATTAAGTTGAACCTAAATTTGGTGTCCATGACTTGAGAAAAAAGTATTTTGACCAAAAATTAAATTACCCTTTTTGCAAGTGCATTAAAATATGTATGCACGCATCCTTTAAATAGTTAATTACCAGGACATCTATAATATATATGTAGCCAAACGGGTAAATAATAAATAGAAAAATTAGAAAAGATGGCTTCAATTTACACCGAACATTTTAAAAGGATTCGAAATCATTTTAAGCCAACTAAGAAAGTTTTCCCTTTTTCCCCCAGTACACTAATAAGTATATCCTTTATACTGATTATGAAATTCACTTTACAAGTGTATTTGGAATTTACGGTTCCTATTCCTATTCGATAACAATATTTAATCAATTTATAAAAAGCTGTCGATAAATATATTGTTAAAGTTTTTCATAAGCTTTTGGAATCGCTCAAGTTTTGGGCAGCTGATGACAAAGCTTTAAACTGAAAACAGCTTTTGTTGCTTGGCCAGCTAGGCTGACGAGTGAAAGAGATGGCAGCAACAAAAAATAAGTTGGTAGCAACAAACGTCAAGTGAAGAAATCAAAATTAGCTTTTTAATTAAACAAAAGGTATAAAACGCTTCAACCTAAAAGTATGCAATGGAGAAACTGATTTGCTATTGCAATTGGAAAAACTCGGTATAAAAAATTTGTGCACTGTGAAAATTCTTTTGGTACACACACAAACACAAACTCACACACACATACACACGGAAACACATTGAAGCAGAAGCAGAAGGCGGAGGCACGCGCACATAAACCTATGTATACATGGATAAAATGCAATTTTCATTTTAAATCACAATCAAAAGAACTGGAATAGCAATAGGAAGCAAAAATTCAAAATGTCGCTGGAGCACACATTCCTAGGTACCTGGGAGGTAAGTGGCATTCAATTAATTTCAAACAATGATAACCCCCACAATACAAACAAAATTCATCTATTATAATGTTTGAACTCTGACATTTAACCCATTGAATCAATTGCCGCCCCCGCTTTTCATAAACCAAATACAGATTGTCTGCTGCACATTTGAGGGCAAACAGGAGCTATCCGGTTTGGAAGGGTATGTAATTAATTAACTATCTCTATTACTATAAAAATATAAAATTGAAATAATCAATCTTTCATTTTGTTAGCATTAAATTTCGCTTGGATGACACAAGTGATATCACCTGGTACAATGATTTGGTTAGTCCAATTCCTGAAACAAAAGACTGCGACACTTGCTGTGATTCGGCAAGTGTATTATTTAGTTGTGAGACCTTCGATGTGCATGAAACGAATCCCCGTTTGGTATTCGGCGCCTTTGCCGGTCACAGTATTGAGTTTAGTGTAAGTATTTGAAACTTAAATTTTTGCTTAAGTAATGCCTAAATATTGCTTTAAGATTAATGGAGCTTAAACTAAATATGTAACCTTTTTTATATAGTAGAGTTTATTATTTCCATTTACTTCAAGTCGATACAAAATTTTGTCTTAAGACTATAACATTTCAAATACTTTTCTAAGAAATCCAATAAAACCAATTACTGAAATTATTTATTTATTTAGAGCAAGCGAATGAGTTCTCAATACTCAAATACACTCACTGGACAAAAGTTCTACTCAAATATAAATCGTTTTGAATAAGGGGGGGGGGAAAAATATATATATAATAAAATTCAAAATATTTTCCATATTACAAGAAAAATTTCCATTGAAATACAAGCTGAGGATAAACATTTTGGTTAAGTTTTATAAATATATATTAATTGGGTAATTTCTAATTATAAATTAAATTTAATTGCAATACTTATATTTTTGTCCATAATTATTTTTAATTAAAGACCAACACCTTGACCCCGACTGACACCCTAGTGCTTAGCTGTGAGAATTGGTATGCTGTGGAATGTAAACGTTTACAAGATGGCCAAGCCGCTGGCCAGGAGAAACAATTTAGCTTTGGTGAGGCATTGCAGGAAACGTACTTTAGCGATGTTGTAGTGAAAAGTGGCAGCGGTTTTGAGTTTGCATTGCATGCATCGATTTTACGTTTAAATGGCTTCGATTGTAGTATGTGTGCGAATAGTGGCATATCATCGGTAACTACTACACAACAACAGCAACAGCAACAACTGCGTGCAACACCCACAAAAGCTTTGAATAACATACTACCAATTACACCCCAACCCATAAGGATATCTGTGGCAAGTGCAGCAGTTGGAGATATTGAACAAAAAATATCCTTGCCACGTTTAAATCTATCACCCATTTACCTGCAACCACCCAGTGATTTTCAATTGAGTTCAAGACCCTCACTCGGCCATCAGTTCAGCAGCAGTTTCAATTGTCTTAGCAATGGTAATACTCAGGAAAGGGGTCAGGGGGATATGGATGGTGGAAATAGTGTTGGTTTGCTCAGTGTAGAAACTGGAACTGGACATCGTTGTCACTCGGATTCGCATCTAGAGACTGGTTCACAGCAGTCCTCCCACTGCAAGAATATATTTAACTTTTGCCAAGATTTGATGCTCCAACAACAGCAATCCACACTACAAGCCACACCGCTGGCCCCATCAATTGGCCTATCCGTGTGCAATACAAGACGTCCCCCATTATCACCGTATCGGGCACGCAGTCCCTCACCATTCCCCAGCTCATTGGATACGCCGCCCTCATCGCCATTAACACCAGTGGGAGTACTATATAATCTGCCCACATTCCTATTAACACCGATACTCCATTGGCTCTATACTGAATCATTGTTACCCGATCTCGATGAGGATGTATGCGAGAAACTTATCAATTTTGCTGAGACTCAACCCTCGTTGACCAAATTGGTGGAACCTACGCGCAAGTACCTGAGATTAATGCGACTTAAAAAATGTAAGAATTTATATCTGATACTAAAACTATATACACATATATACTTATTATATATATTCATTTACCATCTGCAGTTGTTGTCAATGTTACAATGGATTTGCATGGCATACTCAATCGTGTGATACAGTGCATCAATCCCATCAGTATATCCCATGAACCTGCCCAACTATATGCCACATTTCAGGATGCATTAAGAGAATGCGCTATAGGTAAGACATTTAATTATATTAACTAATATGTAATAAACTTGGATTGTTATATTAGCAATAGAAGCAATATATTTTTTTGCAAATTTTCTTTCTTCAAGTCAATGATTTTCGTTTCTAATTTATTTTCCTAAAACTAATTTTGAAGCTTTTCTTTTTATTTAGCTTTTCTTTGCTTCAATTCAAAATATATTTAAATCTTCTTTTATTTTAAAATATTATCTTATTTATTATATACTTTTTATACATTCTCTGGAAAAATAAGTTTCGAGTAAAACTATATTTAAATTTTCATTTTTAAATACCTTAAAAAGAAATGAGAGATTTTATAATTGACTCCAAACTCTGAGAATACATTTATTCGATTCTAATTTAGTTTTTAAAACACAAAACGATTAAAGTAAATATATTCGTATCTCCATAAATTAGGTTATTAAGTTGTTTTCTTATGAGAAATGATAAACGAAGATAATAAAAATGAAACTAAGCAAGATAAAAAGGCAATCCTGTAAGATTATTTTGTGATATTGATAAAAATAATTTTTAATGTGCATTTGCGGAATTATTTTTATATAAAAAAATGGATCTGCAGATTTACTATAATAATAGTAATGATAATGCGATTATATAATTACTTAATATATAATTTGTTATACTTCTGCTCTGTATTTCGCTTAAGACTAATTTTAGTTTAAAATTAGTTTAAATCTATAATTATATTTTATATATGTTTTAATTTTTAGGTTGCGCCAAGGTTTTACAATTTTGCAATATCTTTATTAAGGATGCCAGCCATATGGCACGTTATCAGAAAAATGAAATAGTTAAATATGTTCGAACCCGAATACCAATATTTATGTCACAAATGCAGCAATTATTACGGAATGTCCTTGGCGTATTTGTGGGCCTCAGTGTGGAGGAGAAGGCCGATTTAGCAAACTATCTAGTACCTGAGGTAAGTTAACTAAATTCGTATTAATCCAAATCTTAATCGATTTAAATCTATAGATTGAATCCACTTTATTGATTTTGACCGCTGTGATAGAGGAAATCAAAAACTCTTTGGAAACCATGTGTAAGGTGAGTGAGAGACAATTTAGGGAAATATCTGTGGCTATATCTATGCCATTTGGTTGCAGGATCTAAAGTGTTCCCACTTGGATTTATCGATGCAACAACAGCAATCGGATGATGCAATTGCCAAACAATTGCAATTTGTTGAAGGTGGCAGCAGTGTTGGTGGTGGGATTAGACCACGTCGTGGTCCACCCATTGGATTAACTCTCTATGATAATTCAACGGATAAACAGCGTCTAAGTTCCACTGAGAATGATCTCAAATTTGTCCTATATATGTATGAAGTGCGAAAAATGCGTGATATCTATGGACGTATTGCTGCTGCCTTGGACATTATTAAGAACAAAAAGTGAGTTTCATATTAAACAATTTAAATTTAACGGCCTTATCATGTGTGTGTGTGTGCGTGTGTGCGTGTGTGTGTAATTTATTTTAATAGAAAACACTTTTGTGAGATGGATTTTCTAAGCAAACGAAGTACAATTAATCAAAATCTTGAACAACTAATTGTGGATATACCCGCTTATATATTTATTGTGGAAAATTTATCGGATCGTTTGGATGATAAACTTGGCTGGAAAGAGTTTAAATTCTGTTTTAAATTGGCAACAAGTCAAATTGTAAGTGCTAAGCAATATAGAAAAATTTAATTCACTTCTTTATTGATTGATCTATTCATTAGAATGGAGTTATTGTTAAGCTGTTGGATCACAAATCTGCTCTACGTGAGGCAATTAGCCAAATTTGTTCATTGGTTCGAAAACAAGAGTTCACCCAATCACTCATCGAGCTGGGTCTATTGGAATCCTCAAATCGTCTGGAACATGAAATCAAGTTAGCCGATCATGAGAATAATCTTGGTTTGGGTGTTAGTGATGTCGATGCCATGTGCATAGATCGAAAGCATTATTATGACTACAAGAGTATTAAAGTAAATTATAAATAATTAGTTAACAAATCTAGTATGGAATCTTAATTATTTTCTTTCTTTTTTTGTTTTACTTTAGCTAAACTTAATTCGACACTTGTGTGAACCGCCAATTGCAACAAATAGTAATTTATCAAAAAATGCTCTACGTCTATTGCATTCTGCTCAATTTGCCGATATGGAATTTGAAGTGCATACCTATTCATCCACTTCAACTGGAAGTAATGCAGAGAATCTTGATATTGAGCCATCACAGACGGAGGAAAATTCACCTTTAGGTCCAACAACTGTGGCCCTTCAAGTGCATAGTTTTAAGGCGCATCGTGTCATTGTCGCTGCTCGGTGTGAATGGTTTAAGAAGGCTTTAATGTCCGGAATGCAGGAATCGATTAATCGTAAAGTTATTATAACAGATACATCCCCAGTGATATTTAGGCGTTTGCTTTTATATCTCTATGGGGCACCAATTGATCGTACAGTTGGTGCAGAGCAAATCTGTGAATTAATGCTGTTAGCGGATCGCTATTCCATTGATGATTTAAAGGTATAACCATATGACATTAAATCGGATTATAATACTGTTAAGAGTTATATTTATAGGAACTATGTGAGAATACACTAAATTCACTAATCGATGAGGATTCTGTTGTCTGTCTATTGGGTATTGCGGATCGTTATATGGCCACTGCCCTTAAATCAAATTGCTTGTCCTTTCTCTCACAACATGCTCAGCTAACTAAATGTGAAATATTTAAAGAATTGCCGCAAACATTACAGGTGAGACAGACAGAAAAAAAAATCTTATTTTAAGAGAACTGAGATGTGTGTGTGTGTTTTTTTTTTTTTTTTTATTTCTAGCTTGAGGTCATGGATTTAATTCATTGGTTTGGCCGTGTCTCGGAGCCATGGAATGATCGCGGTTTTAAGCCACGTAGCAGTTCCAGGCATAGTTTGAAGAGCCCTTCGAAGCCACGATCACGTTCGCGGAAGTCTTCGCCCTCCTATATGTGACGCCGACAGAGCGCCAGTGAAAACACAATGAATAATACAAACAATGCCAATCAATATTTGCAATAATAATTAAAAAAAAAAAAAAGAAAGGCAAATGTGGTACGAAATTCGTAAAGTCAAACAAAAGAAAATGTGTTAATTAGTTAGTCAAAGGTCAGGACCTCAAAAACCCTTAAATTCATACAGAATTTTACAAATTCCTAAAAAAAAATTGTTGTGGCCAAGTTATAAAAGGAACATCGAAAAGGAAGCCAAACAAGAAATAATATACAAATATTACTCAAAAATTTTAATATAATTTTTCAAACAAAATGCAGGAAAAGATATAAAAAATGAAAACGGCAAACTTTTCAATTCGTATATTCAAAATTCATTTTATTTTTCGGAATGTAATTGCAATATTAAATGGTTAACAATAAGGAAATATTACGAAAATGTGTATAATAGATTTTATTTTTGTTTTGATTATTAACAACAAAGGGTTTATACACATATATATTGTATGTCTATATATTTAATGTTTATTAAACTGTTTCTTTCGATACATTACATGACTGTTTAGTTTAGTATATTCCATAACTTTGGTATTAGCGGGCATATTCCTGCATTTTGATTTAGATTGTATCACTATGGCACATATTCTTCAATAGTAATATTTAGTTAATTAGACATTCTATTGATCAATAATATATATGTATTTTGCAATCCAAGAAGCACCATTAATAGCTGATTTGCAAACGTGATTAAAGAGTCAATCTTATGCCTTTTCTGAAAGCATTTAGTCATTAAAAGGACTTGCAGGATCACGACTCAATTAGAAAATGACATATGATCATTTCTTTATTCATGATCATGATATCATTTAACAAAATAGAAAATCAAATAAAAAAGATATTACACATATATTCTATAATATAAAAAACATTTCTCTTGAAGTTTTTTCAAGATCAAATTTCATTGAAATTAGTTTTTATTGGTATTAAATTAAATTAAAAATGCAAAAATAAAGCAAAAACTAATTTTTGTTAAATTTTAGGATTTTTTTTTTTAGTTTTGAAAAACACAAAAAATTAGACAAATTCATCCGATAGCTTGGCTCAATAAATTACATTGTAAGCAATATATTACATATGTATTTAGTATACTAAATATATATATATATATATATATATATATATATATATATAGCCCTAACTTAGACTTGTATACATATAATAACTGTTTTGTGTGTATATGTATGTATGTACCTTTTACTCGTGAAATGACAAAGGAATTTTACTTGGATGTTGCTTTATCCGATATATAAACTATATATGTACATATATTTACCAATATATATATGTATATGTATGAACTAGACCTAACATCTGTATTCAATAATTTTTTTCTACATAGCTAAACAAAAAGAAATGTTTAAAATGTATATTTAACTAATTAACTATTTTGTCCATCAAAAAAGAAAACAAATTTCAAAGAAAAAGAAAAAGAACAACAACAACAACTGAGATGGGATAAATTATTGATGATATTTTTTAATTGTTGTACATTTCATGATTTAATATATATCGTGTATATGTTGCATAGTTTCTCAGTTAGTTTACTTTATCGGTGTGTATGTATGAGTGTCCTCTATATAAATATATCATATATGAATCTATGATCCAAGATTCGCTGTATCCCCAAATGTATGCAACTGTCCATTTGATTTAAATTGGAAATATTATTTCTTTTAAACGTTAAACATTCGTCCGTCCGCCCTTACGCATCAATTAATAGATATATTTCTGTATGTATGTAAGCTTTAATTTTTTTAACTTTTATTAATCTTGGCGAACTTACACTAAAATACTATCAATTGACCAAAAATATAATTGGATAGGTAAAATTTATTAATTTAATATAATTAAATATTTATAACTTTATACCCTTACCTGACATAAGGTATCCCAAAGTCGGTGCGTCGATTTTATTTATGAAATCCTGCTTTCACTATTGATTGAATTTATTTTGTTGTTTCATACAATATTTTGAAATATATCTCCGTTTTTACTCATAAGTTTTTGTTCATCAATGTGAGGCAATTTGTTTATGTTCTGTTTAATTAATATATGTATGAAAGTATAAACATTTTAAAAAAATATATATATTTAATTATTATACTAATTCAATATCTTTATTGTTATTCTCTTAACATGATGAATGAAAAAAAAGCCGGAGAAAAAAAATTGAAAAGCAACAACTTTAATATAAAAATAAATTTGAAGTATATATCTATAAAAGTGTACACCAAGAAAAAATGTGTAGTTTATATTTTTTAATTAAATTTCTCTAGAAATCTATGATATGGTGAAAGTGGGGATCCTTTAAAGATATATATTTATGATATCCAGTAGTTTAAATTCACGTTTAGAAAAAAAGGGAAGCAATTTGTAAATGAAATGAGACAAGGAGTTTTTATGTTATGAGGATTATAATTAATTCGAACTAGTTCTAATGCTCACCAATCAGCTGTTTAACGGCAGTTTCAAGGAATGCCAAGCAACTGCGCATTACGCATACGCCAAGGGGGAAGCAAGTGCCCTCCATTTAGCCATCCACTCTATCCGCTGTTCGCACAACGAGGAGAAGCACAAATAAAAAAAAAAAAGAAAAAAAAAACATAATCTAACCCTGAGAGATACACAAAGAAATAGAGAGAACGAGAGAAAGAGAGAGAGAGAGAGAGCGAGCAGCACAAAATCCACTGACTTACGACACAGAGACAAAAGCAGAGAGAGAAAGAAACAGAGGGAGAGAGAGAGAGAGAGAGTATGAGAGAGAGTTTGGGGCAAGAGTATGAAGAAGAGGATAGAGAGCGAGAGCCTTCGGAGCGAAAGTTAACATTGAAATCATGTGGAATTTTTCATGGAAAATTTGCGCTGGCAGCGTGAATATTTCAACGTACAAAAACCGCCGCCGCCGCCAAAAAACCAGAAATTCATTGTAACTTTCCCATTGCAACAGTTTTTATACCCTTGTAAATGAATAATATTGATTAGAGTTCAATATACTATATTAAACGATTTTAATACGATAGTCCTCATATGGATATTTCCTTTGAGCCAGAAGAGAGAGTTAATACGATTACTCTTAATACACATAATTCTTATGTGCTTAAGGATTTTAAGGATGAAAGAGAATCGAATCTTTCTGAGATAAGTAGAGTTAAATTTCGATCGAGCAATTTTGTAAGATAAAGTCGTTCCTTAAGCATAAAGAATTTTCTAGGGATTTTCATCACCAGAGACTAGTTTGGATTGTTTTATTTTTTCAGTTTTGTGAACTTCTGGTAAGAATGATTATGCCTCCATTTCGGCAAGGGTATCAAAATCAAGCAAAACCGACAATCGACGAACGGACTGAAGACTGCCGACAAACGACGACCAGCGATGAGCGATTCATTCATGCCTCCCCATACTTCGTTGCTCACTTCGGTGAGTTCTCGTTAAATTGGGGTTTTTAGCCTACTGATTGCGTTGCCATAGTAGCCAACCCGCCTCCCTCCCTTCCTTCTCCACAGCCACGCCCCCGTCACCTACTAAAAGATACCAAAAACAAAAAAACAACAAGCAAAAAAAAAAAAAAAAGAAAAAAAAAACATTAAATAACAGGAGGAAAAAAAAAAGAAAGAACGAAATTGCGTTCGGCTGTCGTTCGCTTTCTCTATCTCTCTCGCACACTTTTCTCTCTCTCTTTCGTTTAGTGCTGCTGCAGCTACAATTGCTGCTGCTGCTGCTGACTTTGCCATAGCACATTTGGGCAGAGGAAAATCCATTTTCCATTTTCCTAGACGCGGACACAGGCTCTGAGTGTCGTGTGCGGCGGACGTCCTTGTCGTGCGTGCGCCTCGTTTGCTCGCGTTGACCGCGTGTTTTAACTGACTAAAAAAGGGAAAAAATAACTGAAAGAAAAGCCAAAAAAAAAAGAATTAAGAAGACACAACACCAAAAAAACAAAGAACTTTGAAAATCAAATCAAACACAAGAATTAACAAATTTACCCAAAAAAAACTCCTCCAAAAAAGAAACCACAGAATACGAACTAACAAAAAACTTCCTCTTCTACACCAAAGTCTATAGCAAATAGAAAATCAAATTTCGTAAAGTGTTTCAAACAAAAAAAAAAAAGTCGAGTTTTTTTTTATATATTTTTTTTTCTGGTTCTATGGTAAACAATTTAATGTGCGTGTGCAAAATCGAATACTTAAAACAAGAACAAGTGGGAAAACAATAACAAAAAAACAACAACAACATCATCTGGAGAAGGGAAAACGGAAAATCATCAAGGTAGCACCCATTCACAGTGAATTTTATGCTTTTCTTTAAAACTTTTTACACAACAATATGGCCAAAAAAAAAAAAAAAAAGAAACAGAAACAGACACACAGGAACAAAAATTGGCGGAGGGGGCGATGGGAAATGAGGAAGAAATATACTTCTTTTATGGTCCATTTTTGCGCAACGTTTCTTCTTCTTTTTTTTTTTTCTTCATCTTCTGTTATTTTTTGTTTGCCAACTGCTAGCCGCCCTGCTGCTCCTTTGAATCCTCCTCCGTTAGCAGACCCCTCCACCACTCTTAGCCATTTACTAGCCAAATCATCATCAATTACTTAGCTTACAGAAAAAAAGAAAAAAAAAATATATATATACATATATATAAAAAAATAAATAAATGAATGAATAAATAAATAAAAAAAATATATAGAAATAAAGAAGGAGCAAGAGAGTGCAAGATGTGAGGGAGGTAAGAGAGACAGAGAGAGAGAGAGGTGGAATGGTGGGGACAAAAGAGAAGAGAAAAGTAACAGGCTATCTGCTAGGGCCTAGCCAAAAAAGTTTTCTCTCTCTAGTGGCTATGTATGTGTTATCAACACACCAACATACTATGGCACACACACACACAAACACACACACATACACAAATATACAAACATACTCTTTTTAGTTGATTAGCTGTGTGCCTGTGTGTGTGTGTGTGTGTGTGTGCTTCAGTCTGTTAAAAAACGCGAGATGTTGTGCTCTTTCGTTTTGGGGCCCTGTTATTACATATTATCTTTTTTGGTCCGATCTGTTGGTTGTGTATGAGTTTTTGACTCGCTTTTTGACCCTTGCCAGGGTCACACACAAACACACGCACACAGACACACATTCACATGCATGCCCACATATATGTATACATAGCAAAATACATAGAACGAGGGAACAGATAGACAGAGAGGGGAAAGAGAGAGTGAATTAGCAGGAGAGACGTCTGCAGAGTAAAAGAGTGTGAGAGAAAGAGAGAGAAATTCACAAAGAGAGAGAGAGAGAGAGAAAGACTATAGAAAGAGTTCTATCTCTGACACCTTTTTCGGTTTCGAAATAGGTAAACAATGAATTGACTCTGTCCCATATTTGTTAGGCCTAAACACAGCCATACATACATACATACATACATACATACAAACAAACACATATAGAACGGGATATACATAACTAATATACATATCAATATTCCAAACATTTCAAAATTATATATGTATATATATCCTTGATCACCATTAGCAATTGCTTTTGCTAAACTATTTTAGATCTTTGAAACGCATCAGAAATCGTTTATGCTTCAAATTTATAGCTTAAGTCTTCCTTACGCTTCTATAATCAATATCTATGAAACAGAAATGATATAATCAATAAGATTTAAAGCTAAATAAATCAGTTTTATATTATCAAAGAAGGGGAATATATAGCTAAAATGATTCATTACTTTCTGTTTAACATAGAATTTGTTTTTTCACCTTTTCCTTGTAAAAACTATATCATTCACAATATAAAGATCACAAGATAACGTACAAATTAGAGATTAAAATTAAGAAACTATCAGATTTTAAAACTCTTTTTTAAACAAAAAAAATTGGATACTAATTTCGGCAACATGTCGTATGAGTAATATTGCATTGAAATTTAATGGATTTAATTCTCTTCAACAAAAGAAACAATTCCATTTCATTTTGCAAAGAAACGAAAAAAAAAATACTAAGTATAACATATGGTTGTATATAGAATGTTTGTATGTATATGTTAGAAATGCGATTTGTTTGGAAAACAACAAAGAAGGAAAAAAAAACAACAACAACACACACACACACTCGAAAATTTAATTTACTTGTTTTTATTACACAACATGGATTTCTCATTATTAAGTGCAATTTAACATGAGTTTTTTCCCTTTTTTCCCCATTATTGTGTATATAGAAAATATTTTCACAATGATCTATATATACCGATTTAAACAAAGATGAATTGCTGCTTATGAAAGTTTTAAGAAATTTTCAAATTACTAATGAAAAATTTGAATTCATTCAGTAGATAAATTTTTATATATTAAAAAATATAAATCCATTTACTAGATTCAAAATGAACTATAACTAATTCTGGCCATATGTACGGATACAGGCTTTATCGGAAATTCAATAATTCATGCATTGAAATGTTATAAAACCAATTTAAGCCAGTTTCATTAGTTGCAAAATCTTTGTTTTCTCTTGAAACATAAACAAGGTCGAGTAAATATTTCTTAGAAATGCACTTTGTAAGCTTATAAGGCTTCTAGTTAGTTTTCCAATTACCAACGGATATACTCAAAGACATAAGTTTGTATGTACGTATATGGCATGTGCAAATATTTCTCTGGAATCGAAAGATTAATGCTACAAACTTTGCTAAACGAAATGACATTGAAGGGAAAAAGAGGGAGTTAATAAATTTCATTCGTCATCATAAATGTCATCATAATCATCATCATCATAATCATCATCATTGATTCAATATACATATATCACCCATCATGCAATTACCGGAAGTCACATCGTTGCGCATTGCGTTAAGGTAATTGAAATTGCAACGTTGAAACTTTGAAATTCCGTAAAAAGTATTTCAAGTACATTTCGACGTAAAACTTAAACTAGTGACTTTCTCATACTCTGTTTCTGAGAATGAAAGATAATATCCACCGACTATGGGGCCAAAAAGGAGGTGGGGTTGCAGGTACCCAATGCACTTCACTCGGCACTACAGGCAACTCTTAGAGTTTACTACACTGCGTTGGTGTAGTTGAAATTGCAATGAATTACGAAGCGTAATGTAAAGAATTTCAAGTTCATTACAATTTGTTGTTAACCAAGGGCGAAACTTGCTGGAATTGTTGCTCAACTAACTTGAACTTAATCAACAATTTAAAACTTAACTTATGCCACAAGCTGAAAATTTAAACGTATGTCAATTTACTATATGAACATTTTAGCGGCCAACTTTGAATTTATTCGCAAAACAACATTGCGTATACGTTATATTTTTATACAATTTCAAGAAAAACTTCCTTTAAAATGGGATTATATAACAAATTTAGCTGCTATATAAAGCTCCATAAGATATGTGTTTATATGATTATTAAGAATTGTACTTACTTTTTATCGTTTGAATACTACATCGAATTCGAATCGATGTCAAAATTAAATCCAGCTTAGCTGTAAAATTTCCTTAAAAAATTGTTCATTTTCAACAATTTTTTACGATTGATAATCTCGATTAGATGGCAATGACATGATAAATAGATATGAAAAAATAAAGTTAATATTTGTAGTTTTAAATTATTTGGTTACTTTTATTTAAATTGAAAAATTTTGTTTGGAAATGTTTTCTTATTATTTTTCTTTGCATTGCCCAAACTTGAATAATTGCAATTTCTACAATATTCACAAAAAAAGAAAATGTTGCCAAGGCAAATGAGGTAACCCCTCTTACACCTCTTTTATATTCTGGCCAAAAATTCTAATTACATCTGGCAAAAATACAACAACAACAACAACAAAAGAAGAAAACAGAATCGAAAAAAAAAGTACAACAAATTTAAGAGAGAGAAACGTTTGGGCTTTCAGTTTCGGTTAACATTTATTTGCCGTGGACTATCGCGTGGGTTGGTGGGGTGGCTGTTAGTCAGATGAGGGGCGATGGGAGGGGGCTTGGCGAGGAGTGTTAGGCTGGTATTTATGTGGAAGGGGAGAGGGGGGGGGGGTGCGGGGAGTGGCTGGATGGGGTAAGGTAGAGCAAGGAATACACTGCAAAAGGCAACGCAATTACAGTACTTTTTGTTATGGGGTGAAATTTATAGACACATGAAAAGTGCCACACGCACACTCGGCCACCCAGTCTTACTCCGAGCCCCCATATCATCCATCCTCCCCCCCCTGTCACCTCAACCTTAATCACCACTCCTTTGCTCGCACTCGCTCTCTCTCTCTCTCTCTCTCTTTCTCTCTCTGTCTATGTTTGTTATATAAACTTTATTACACACTGTCTGTGTGTGTGCGTGTGTGTGTGTGTGTGTGAGTCAGATAGTTGCCTCATGTTTTATAGCCCATTTTACGTTATATCCCAGCCTAGAGACGAAGCCGGGGCCAAAGTTTGCGTTTTATTTTTAAAGGCTTATGCTTTGTGTACGTCACGAAGATATATATATATATACAGACATTCATTCAAATATACATTATTTATACTATACATATATATATATATATATATATATATATATATATATATATATATAATATATCTGTAAGTAGACTTGCGTGCAAGTCGTTAATTCATTTCATTTCACTTACTGCACTCACGCCCGTACGACACCCGTCACGTTGTTTACACACAGTGTGAAATGAACAATCGTTAGCCTTCATATCCTCCCCCTCCGCCCCACCTTTATCATCGAACAGCTGATCCCAAGCAGAGCCGTTAGACTTGAAATGTCCAAGCAGCTGATTAGCTCATAAAATGATAAATATCTATTTTTAATAGATTTAAAAAAAATAAAAATTTTATAAATTTAATGTAAGCGAGAATTTTTTTTTTTGAGAGGATTTTAGAAATTCCATTCGGTAACTAAAGAGCTCATTAACTGAAATATTTTAATAAAAAAAAAAAAAGTATATGAATATTAAATATTATATATGTATGAAATTCTTAGCTGATAGCTGTTTCGCTTTGTATATGAAGTATTTGTATTTAAAGTATATTTAGAACATCTTAAAATCTCATTCATATGTACATATGTGCCAGCATCAGTCAGTTTATATTTTTTTGGAAAATATTAATTTTATTTTTTTTAAACGACTATGCAACTGAAGCAGTAAATTAATTCATTACGCTTTATGACCAAATGGAAACGATTTAGTATAAGATATATTTATGTATATACATATATGATGCAGATCGAAATGCTGGTTCCATTCTTTGTTTCTTTATTAAACGAATTTCATTTAAAATGTTTGTAAAACTTTCATAATCTCATTTCTGCAGAATTATCTACATAACAGGGGCAGGGGACGGGATTGAGGGAGTGCAGTGGCATATGTCGATCATACGTCGCGATCATGTGCTGCAAACAATTGCGCATAAACTTGAACGAACTCGCCACAGAAGTTTATATCGATATTTGTATACCCTTTCTTTTTTTTAAAAAAAAAAGATCAGTATCGATAGAGAATACCAAAGCGAAGACAAGTTTTAGATTATTATTGATCTTCGATCAGGCTTGTTATTATGATAAACTTCTTTTTACTATTTGTTATGGCAAGTGCAGGCATTTTTTGTTGGAAGGGTATACAAATGGAATAAAATGGCAGATATAGAACGTCCAGCCGTCTGTCCACCTTAACCAAACATGTGTGCGTCGGTTGGGCCTGAGCATGAGCATGTGTGCCGCCTGTTACCGCTCCCATTGCCTTTCCCCAACCAATCCCAATCCCAACCCCTGCTCCTGCTCCTAGTTGCCTATATCTTATTCACACACACACACACACACACACACACACACACACACACACACACACACACACACACACTCATAGTCTCTCACAAAGTCGAATAAAAACGTTTCGTATGTATACAAAAGATACAAAGATAAACAATAACAGGCAAAGGCAAAATGTCGACGCGTCGATTGCAACAAGAGATGGATTAACAAAAGCGGGGGGAATGAGGGGCAATAAGTAGCGGGTAGGCGACGAGGTAGCACAATGGGTGGGAGAGCGAAAGGGAGACGCAATGGGTGGGTGCTTATCAACAAAAACGGATTTTTGCTCACGAATTCGAATTGGTAAAAACAAACTGCCGAAAAAAGAAACAAAAAAACAAAAACAAAAAAAAAACCCATGGGAACAAATCATTTGGATATCGAACAAGACAACATTTGGCTAAAATTTATGATTCAAAGTTGCCAATAATCATAATTTTGGTTGAATGCTAAACGATTTCAGATGGCAAGATAGATTGTTTTACTACCAACCGTTTGCCATTTACACTGGGACAAATATAACCAAAAAAACAAAAACAACTTTTTATTGTTAGAGTTTTCCCGACAAGAAGAAGAAGTTTCCGTATTATTTATAAAATTATAATAAAAAGAATAATTTAATTCATTTATGTAAAAGTCAAATTGAAATTGCGATGTATAGAAATAATCGAAGATACAGTTTTTTTTCTTTAATTAAATACAATTTAACTTCATTTAAACTTAAGTCCATCTAAAGAACTTCCATTTTAATATTAACTACAAATGTAAATGCGAAAATATGATTAACGAAAATTATAAAAAAAAAAACCATTAAGAAAATATTTTTATTTTCGTATCTCTAACTATAAAGGGTTTGCTATATTTAATACTCTTTCTTTTCCACAATCTCATTCCCATTACAATATCATATAAATCCCATAAACAAAACAATCGTTCAGGAATATACATACTTCCAGATCAATAACTTTGTTGTTATTTTTATGGAATTCTCATGAAATTTGATAAATAAGTATTTAGTGCATTTTTTAATAGTTGTACTAAATTTTATTAATATCCGATGATTATATATACATATCAGATAGGTGACATGGAAAAATCATTTTTATTTTTTTAGAAAATAAATTCATTGTTACTTTGCCTATTTAACTTTTCAATTATCAGTTTTAACTTTTTAATTAACCATTATCAGTTAATTAGAATGTTAAATAGGAAAAAAGAATAAAAATCTAAGTATAATAGAAATCGACTTAAATGATGCTCTCTAGAAGATACTTTTAACTAAGTTATGTTTATGTTAGTTAACTAAGTTTATGTTGTTTTCCTAGGCATATCTTTTGTTTATTTGAATTCCACATAAAACATAAAAATGATCTGTAATTCAATTGGTCTATTTGCAATTCCAATATTGCAATTGAAAAATTTCTCAAGTCTTGAAATGTTGGCCATTTAAATTACTATTCGTAAAAAGTAAAAAGGTACCCAAGTTGGCTAACTATATTAAAATTCAAGTGCGTCGTTGGCCAACCAATTGGTAGAGAGTGAAAAGGAAAGGGTACTTCAGTTAGTTTGGTTAATAGAAAATTGTTGCCCCAAAAGAACGCTTAGCTACTTTTCACAGAGGAAGCCAGCTTGTTCCACTTTGTTCCTGACTTCGATTTGCGTGCCAATCTAAATGTCAAAATGCTCCGCCTTCGCCACGGACCGTTTGCTATTCGATATTTCTTCTATTTTTTCTTTTTTTTCTTTACACTTTGTTTTTTTTTTTTTTTGCCTCGTTTTCCCAGTACGAGAACATGGCCATGACCATGGCCACCAAGCATTGCTGCCGCCATTCGCAATCTTCGTCTTACATACACCTACGCAACTATGGGACTGCAAAAAGGGAGAGGAAGTCTAGTGGGAGGGTGAGAAGGGGAGATTCAGTTGGGTAGAGATTCAGCCTGGGGCGGTGGCTGCAAGTTGGGGCAGCTTATGCAGCTTTTTAGAGCTGCATATTTAAACTTTTGAGGCGCCAGGCCCGGGATATTTTTAGACAAATCCAACAAGAAGGAGACAGAGTGAGACAGTATGACATAGACACACACAAAGAGAGAGTAAAACAGAGAGAGAAAGAGAGAATACTTCGAGAGAAATCTATCTCAAACTCGTAGGTGGCCCTAGAGATGAAGGAGTTGAGTGGAAAAAGGGGGGGGGGGGGGGGCATTTTAGCTCTGGGATAACAAAAGCATCAGCCACTGCATCAGTAAGATCAAATATTTTAATAATGAGAAATGCCTGAATGCAATCTACTTACTTTAAGCGATTCTATATACATACATATGTACATATATATATATATATATATATATATATATTTACATACCTACAAATACATATACATATATATATGTATATATATATATGTATTTCAAATACGTAAATACCAACATGCACTTAATCAATATTTTCTCCTTATACCGTTTGCATTTCTGGCCGTCACCCAGACCTTGAAGTCTATATAAGAGCCACAGCCACTAAAATGAGGATGTTTACATTGCTTTAAATTCCTGCCACCCCCCACCCGCCCCAAAAAACATTTAGAAATAATGATTAGCTTTGATGGTATTGCGTTTTATATTTAAAATAACACCATTTCATATCCAATATTTGACATTTAAAGTTACATCTTTAAAATTGTTAAAATCTTAGTACCCTGTTTGAAGGCAATTAATTTCTACTTGAAAACTTCATGAAATCGTCTTCTTTTGGTTTACGCATTTTTATATATTTAACATTTATGATTTCGAACGAAATCTCAATGCGTTTGTGGCAAAGTTGCAAGTTATAAGTACAACCACCTTTTCGATGGTTCCATGAACTTCATCTGACAGGTTTCAAAACTTTTTCGATGCGTTTCCTTTTAACTATCTGTGGAGTCATTAAACCAATTGATTTATATTTGAAATTTAAGTAGAATTTTAAGATCTTTTTAAAGCATAAACAAATTTGGTTATTCCGAAAAATATATAAAAATCTTATTCAATGAATACAAATTTCTTTTTTGTGAATTTCGTAACCAATAATCTGTTTCCAAAAAAAAAATTTAAAAAACTTCCAAATATTGAAATTTTTACTTATTTTTTACGTATTCCAAATTTTCTCAAATTAGTAAAAAAAAAAAAGCCAATTTTGGCTGTACGGAAATTTGAATATAGTAGTCCGATCCGACCAATTCTTAAACTTGCCACATGTGGACATCTAAAAAGAGTATATTACTAGTTTTATCCACATATGTAGCTTAAAAAATAATGGCTTAGATTTGCGAAGAAACAAACAGACGCAGGAACTGAATTTTTTTTTACTTTACTCGGTTTTTACGTAGAATTGATTTACAGGATTTTTTAAGGCGCCATGTAAATTGAAGAATATGTGTATAAATTTGAATATTTTTCAGCTTGGACAACTTTAACATAACAAATATGTTATTATCTGTATATGTACATACATACATATGAATTATATATAACTTTTTTATCTCATTAAATTCTTTATTGTTTCTCGGAGTTGAATTTTTATATGTAAGAGAAGTTTGGTCATGAAAAATAGTTAAAAAGCAAAAGGATGTATTACCTTATTATGCACATACATATATAATTTAAATAAATAATATTATTACTTACCCGTATGCATTTTCAAGTTCAAATGTCATGGCCTTGAGGAAGAGAGAGAAAGATAGAGGGCAAGTGACAGACAGAGATAACAACCTCAAAGTTGCAGCCTTTTTTTTTTTTTTATTGTGTGTTATGTTTTTTATTTTGTTTTGTATTTTTTTGTTGTTTGCTGTAACTGAAAATTGAAAATTTTGTTCAGTTTGACTTTCTGGCAATGGACAAGGGACGATGATGACGTGCCGCAAGGGGTCGAGGGTGTGGAAATGAAGATTGGCTTGCCCATTAACAAATGAATCATTGAGCAGGCAGAAATCAAGCAGGCACAGAGATCAAAAGGCACGCGGAATGGCAACTCACACGGGGCGCATTCTTAATGAGCAGGCCGAAAAGAGAAATAAAAAAAAAGTATACAAAAAAAAAGAAAAAACAGACGAAACAGGAAAAAAAACCCTGAAAAACAAAAGAGAAGGCAATGCCAAAGGAAAACGCAATGATGGAAAAAGAAAGAAGAAAAAATAAAACTGGTAAATTGCAAATCTTTGATATTAAGATGATATACCCACCCCTCCCCAACCCCATACCATCCCCCCACTACACTTCACTCCTCTCCACTCCACTCCACTCCAGTTCACTTTCCTTCACTCCAATTCACTTGACTCCACTAGTAAAGGCTGAGATTGAGAAGGGAAGAGTGTTGTATTAGGGAAGGTATAAATTAACGCTCGTGTCTGACCCGAGACCGGGACCCGCTTGATTTATTTATTTGTACTCAGTTTTTGCTTCTTGTTTTCTCTTATTTTCTCATTTGCCCATTTCCACACAGTTTCTTTCATTTCTGCCTCGCGCAATTTCGAATTATTTATTTTTGCGGAACTTAATAATTTTCGACAAGCGAAATCGTAGAAAACACGCAAAACAAATAGCCACACCAAATGGGCGAGGCTAAGCAAGGGGTGGAGTGGGGCAGCTGCCGTTGCAGCTATGGGTGGGCGAGATGCGGAGAGGACGGGAATATGGGGGTGGTAAGCAAGGGCAAGGGGGGTTCCAAATAGCAAAAGTTGCCCCAATATTTTATTTATTTATATAACGGCCAACACACAAAACAACACAAGCAAAAAGTAAAAAGAAAAAAAGAAAAAAAAGAAATGGAAGGAAAAAAGTACGCAAAAAGCAAACACAGAAAAACGAATGAAAGAAAATTAAAAAGGCGGCCGGACCAGACGATTTCTTCAATTTCCAAATGGCAGCGCAAAGAAAATGTTGAACTTTATTTATTGCTTTTCTTGAGTTTTCACGTTTCGAAAGTACTCTCATATCCCATCGAACACTTCAATTGCAGAATACATACATATATAATATATAAGGATATAATAAAGTCATACGAAATTTAAAAGTTAAAGAAAATCTCGAGTCAAAGAAACTGGTTAGATATTGATCGATCTTTCTTCTATATTGGTAAAGATAAAGTCTAAGAATCATTAATTTAATGACTACCCAAAATTGTGATTTGACTTTCTGTTCAAGATTTATTCTTCGATAAAAAAATGAACTGCACATTTCTTTATAATAGTTATAGAAACACGATATCTGTTATATCTTTCAAAACAAAATATTCAAAGATAAGAGAATCTATAATTATCTTAATAGCAGCAAATTTTTTGAATCATATTTAAGTCAATCTTTTATTTCATAGCTAAAGTCCACGATAGCACTCTTTCCCCCCAATAATTAGTTAAAATGAAAATAGAAATAAAATTTAATAAAAAATTCAAAATAAATTCGATTGTCTTATAAATTTCTCCAGGTAGAAGAACTTTTCTATATATTTTTGAGGCATATCTAAAATTAAAATGTTGGTTATTGACTAAAAATCAACTTTCAAGCAGCAAACAAAAATAGTTAAAAAAAACAAAAAAAAAAGAAATTAAAATGTTGACTGGCTAATTAAACAGAAATAGTGTGCTAAATTTCCAAAATTTAGTACCAAAATTCAGTACCTAAGATTTCGAGTAGGTTCCAACGACTTTCATTTGGAAAGTTGTGAGAAAATTGCTTTAAGATGAAAAACATATTGGAGGAACTCCGCTATAAATGCCTTATTTTTGTTAATTATTTTCATATATGCTTAAAATTATCGCACAATAGTTTTTAAATAATGTAGTTTAGTATTACAAAGTTTTAAAAAATAAAAATAAAATACTTTATCCTTACTTAAATAAACTTAAAACAGAAGTAAACGATTTGCAATTGTAGTTTCCCTTTTCACAATCAGTAAATACAATAAATATTGAAAAATATCGATGAATTTAAGCTAATTATTATTGAATCTAAATATTAAACTCTACAAATTGAAATAAGTATTGCAGTACATATTGTATTCCAATCAAAGCTATGTTTGATTCCCTATGCATCAACGTTCGAGTCAATTGTATAATCAGGTCATATCAAGTTAACGTTTATAATGAGGTATTATCTAACATTTTGGGTATGCAATTAATTTGGCATTGTCAGAGAATTGGAATTCTGATTTGAAATTCAACATCGATGACCTAAATCCATTGTCAGTAGATTTTGTTTAGCCCCAATGTCATCTGTCCAGTTAGCTCGAAACTCAAAACCGAAAACCCAAATGAAGGAAATTCGATCTGCTGACAAGGTGTGTGTGTGTGTGTGTATGTGTGTGTGTGTGTTTGTGTTTGTGTGAGAGTGTGAATGAATGAATAAATGGTTGAATGAAATAGACAGGCAAACGGAGGACGACGAACCATTCATTATCTGCCATTGTTTATGGCAGATAGTTGCACTACCCACAAACACATATAGACACTCAAAATGTGTTTGGTCTCTATGTCTATGTGTAGGTGTATGTATGTAGACGTGTTTGTGTGTGCATGTAGATGAGTAAAAATGTGTTGCTTGGTCAAGCAAATTAGTACAGTTACGCCTTCGACATTTCTGTTTGGCCTAATTGTGTGATAAATTTGAATGGTTGAATGAAATCGAACCATACTGTTATATCGGACACGATAACAATGTGTGCATTGTAGTATTGCTGTTGTTTTTGTTGTCACATTTACCAATTTGTATTCAATGTGAAATTTCTTTACTCACACAGTAACTGAGAAATTGTATATCGGAAAAATCTATTACAAAATGAGGGACAGAAAAAATAAACAAAAAAAGAAATGCACTCCAATAAATGAATCGACAAAACAATATACAAAACACTTTTTCTTCATTATTTTTCGCTATATTGTTATTCAACATTCTAGATAAAATATTGTTTTCTCTTTCTTTATATCTATCTTCTTGTCTGTTTTTTTTTTGCTTGCAGGAACTACAATAAAAGTTTAATTGCAAAAAAGACAAAAAACTTTTAGCAAAAAAAAAAAAAACAGAAAAAGTAGACAACAAAAAAAAAAGAATAATAAAGGAGAAGAAAAGGAGGAGCAGCTAAGCACACACAAATACCAACACAGAAAATAACAAAAATAATATAAAAAACGGAAAAAAAATAAGAGAAAAAGAAAGAGAGAGAGAGAGATAGACGGAGAGAGAGAGAGAGAGAGACAACGGGCAAAACGAGAAAGAAGGAAAGAAAGGAAAGAAAATAACGGCGCGTTGGCATTTATGCGAAATAAAAACAACAAAAACAAAAAGGCGCAGCAAATTAATAAACTTTGTGCCAACTGTGCGCGGGTGTAAGGGTATATCTGTATACGTGTGTGTATGTGTGTGTGTGTGCCAAAGAGTCAACCAAAAGCAACAGCCAGAGCCAGTACCAGTACCAGCACCAGGGCAAGAGCAAGAGCCAAAGCCGGGTAGAGGAGCACGGAGGCGGAGAAGTAGCAGCAGCAGCAGCAGCAACAGAAAAACGTTGCCAGCATAAGAAGGAGGCGCTGGCGAGGTGGCAGGAAACCTCCTTGGCAAGGCGGAAACTCATTTGCCAACAGTTTGAAACCAACTTCCGGCCCAACAACAAAAGTCACATTTCAAATCAAGAGCGGGCGAAAGAGAGGACAAGGCACCACAGGCCGAAAAGAGAAGGTAGAAAAGAGCCAAAGCCAAAGCGCGATACTGAAACTGAAGTTGTCGCCAAATTAAAAGCTAACAAATTAATTAAAGTTGAGCGAATTTCAAAAAAACAAAAACAAGAACAAGCATAAGAACAAAAAAAAAAAATAAAATAAAAAAAAGGCACAAAGGCAACAAGGAGGAAGCAACAATACAAATACCTTTTTTACCTCTTTCAACTGCTTACAAAGAGGGAAAGACAACTACACAGTCACACTTACACAACAAACCCATACACACACACACACGCACACACACACATACACACACACACACACGCACACTAAGAAATTTTATCACTGTTAAACTGAGGAGAATATCAAGCAGCATCAATTGGTGACATTGACATACCCGACCCCCCCCCCCTCTGTATATACGTACTTGCCCAAATGGGTGTGTGTGTGTGTTTGTGTTTGTGTGTGCTAGTGTACGCGGTTAAGCGGGTGCGTATACGTCTGTGTGTATACCGTGTACATTAGAGCTAAAGCATTCCACCACCAAATATCAAACACCACCACAACCACAACCACGACCACCGCCACCACCAGCAGCAGCAGCAGCAGCAGCAACAGCACCACAACAACAACAATAACAACCAACACTCACAAGTCTAAAATCGGTAAGATATACTCATTTTATATATGTATGTATGTATATGTTATTATATATGTATTTATCTTTAGCTAAATCTCTGACATATTAATTTAATATTATTTTTAACATTGAGCGAGAAATTACCACAAGAATTACATAGTTGATGGCTAAATGCTAAAAACTCGATAATATAATTAAAGTATGTAAATTTGTTTTTTTTTTTTTTAATGTTTCGGGTAACTAAAAAGATGTTTTTTTTTTTTTACTATCCAATACATCAGTTGTTCCAATAGCAGGACAAATTCTAAAAATTAATTTATCTTCTTTCTTGAGATTTATAATTTTACAATTACTTGGATTTTAATGTTTTGAAATTTTAAATTTTAGGGTATACATTATTATGCATACGTTTTAATACTTTTGAAAGCTCTCGTTAAAAAATGTCTTGTGAAAATATTTTATTAATATGACAGCATCAATTTATATAGCAGAAAATAGTAATAAAAAAGAAGTTTAAAAAAAAACAATTATAAAATTTCACTAGTATTATCTTTTACTTGTTTTTATTTATTTTTGCAAATATTGCGTATACGACCCAAGCAATCCGCTGTCACATTCCGTTAACAAATTTTCATTAGCAAATAATGAAAGGATATGATAATTTTATAGACATAACCAAAGGTATGCTCAACTGATAAATATTTGAACAAAAGGATGAAACAATAGCTAAATAGAACAATGGTTTTTCCTTTTATTGATTCGGGTTTGGCTACTGGCAGAAATGTTTTTCAATTAATTGAAATGGTGAGCATGCCATAAAATGCATTTACATTTACATTATGAAACATTTTTATTTTGCATTCATTTACACATTTTTTTTTATAATCATTAATGCCGATTTGAAAAATTATTGACAAAACACTAAACCAGAAAACAAGAACATTAAAAGAAAAACAGAAAAATTTGAAAGAAAGTGAGCGAGAGCTTCAAAATAAAAGAATTGACAAAATAAAGATTAAAGCAAATAAATAAAAGAAATTAATTCAAGCATTTTTAGGCGGCAGTATGTTAATATCCAATTGATTATCGAATTAGAGTTTCTTTGACTGCCACTTAGGATTTTTACCATCGGAATTCACTTCCTGTAGTATCTTCTCTTTTTGGGTCCTTGTAGGCGTGGCCTTGGGCTTGCTAAGGGCAAGTGGTTGATGCGAATTTGGCGGCGTACTGGAAGATCGTGCTATTGGGACAAAGCTCTGATAAGTTTCATCATCATTGACAGGAGGAGAATTCTCATCCGTTACATATTTGTACTCATTATCGGTATTTTTCAAAACTGGTGATTTTGTGAATTCTTTGGCTCCCAATTGATTTTTCACTGGCTGACGGTGGCGTGGCAAAGTGATGACTTTGTTCAAACAGGATATGAGATTCCGTTTGGCATTGGGTATGGCAATAGCATTAACCGAACTGGTGGGGGAACCTCTAGTCAATAGATGATGACGCTTGTTCAAATTACCAGTACTACAAGTGACCAATTTGGCCTGCGATGGAGTCTTTCTCAATGAAAATGTCGAACTGGACACATTCCGCTTTGCCAATATTTTTCTAGCATATATTGGACAATTCTTCTTTTTAGTCTCCCAATCCTCAGCAATAACATCCAATATATTCTTACCAAGGACCAAAAAAGGAGCATTCTCCCTTTGCTGATATACCTCCACCAGGTCAGCTATTTGTTGTTCAATTTTTGGCAATTTGGTGCCAATGGCATTTCGTTCGCGTTCCTCTTTGAGAAGTTGACCACCACGATTATTGAAACGTCCTGGTTCATTGGCTTTCGCCTCCAAAGCCTCCATGCGAGACCAGAGACATCTACGCTGCTCATACAGCTCAAAAATGTTTTTATTTTTCTGATAGAAGTCCTTAAGAATATCCAATTCGAGTTCATGCAACTCCAGCAAATTTTCATCATAACAATTGTTAATGAAATTATAGAAACGCTTACGCTCCTCCTCACTCTTCAAGGTTAGATCCCACAACTTGTGGATCTCTACACGTAAATTCTTAATAAAACGTTTAATATTCTGATTATTCAAGTCCTGGCAGCGTTCCAACTCCTGACAAAGTATATCAAATGTATGCTGATTATAATTCGATTTGCATTCCTCCACTTGTATCTTAATTTCTGGTTCAGTCACATCCTCGCCGAGACGATACCATAATTTTTTTAATTTTTTAAACATTTCATTGATACCAATTTTAAGTTTTTCGACTTGACTCTTGTACACTTGATGCATTTCCAGAAGGCTAGCAAATGTTTCTGGTGTTAAATTTTGATTAATTGGATTTAATAAACGCTTCTCTTTTTCATTTTTGGGAGAAAGATCTAAAATTTTGATATCTTGTTTAATTAGCTGTCGCAACTCGGACATCTCATTTAAGCGATGCTCCCGCTGCTCTTGCAGTTTGTCTAAATGTTCGCAGAATGCAGCCAGCTCCTCATCCTTGGGCAAAGGGTCAGAACGTAATGGTTGTGGTAGTTCACCCAGTTCATTACAGAGATGCTCCTGTTGCACAAGCAACTCAAATATCTTGGCCCGACGTTCATTAAGCTCTTTCTTGAGATGCTCAATGCAATTATCCAAGTGTAATAGCCACATTACCAGCGGCATGTCCTTGGGCTGCTCACCGATGACCACCTCCTGATTAAGTAGGCAACTGAGGTCATCAATCTCGGTCCTTAAGCTGGCTATATCGTCGAGTATTATATCTTCCTTTTGTGTCGATTCAAGAATTAAATCGGTGAAAAATATATTAATATGATTCTTGAGACGTAATAGAAATTCATCGCACGTAATTGAATCGAACGTACGTATCCACATGGACTGCAGGCAATCTATATGGCCAGCAGTTTCTTTAAGAATTTCCGATTTAACTATGGTGGTATCCATTTTTAAGTTCTCTTTCAGTTAGATTTTTTTTAGATTTATTTAACTTATCTCAACACAAAGCAAAATTGACTAGACAAACGAGACAACGCCAACTCTTTTTATTCGGTTAATTTAAAACGCTATTAATGACACGATTACTTCGTTTCACACATAAATATATATATATATATATATATATGTATATGTGTTCTATAAATATACATTATTTACATACACTTGCACAAACAAATGATTGATTGACTGATTCAATTATGGTCCAATGTTTAATGCATATAAATCGAATATGATGAGGGTATGAGAGGGGGATGAGGATCGCGAGTCAAACGGAGGTCCTTCCAATTGCCATCTGCAGTCATTTTGAATGCTTTCAGGCCAAAGAGACAATCGATTGATAATTGACCTCCGACCAATCGGATGTGAAAATGCAAATTGCCTGACAACTGGGCCAACTGATGAGCAGTCCAAACATTGGTTAGGCAAAGGCTACCCAAAGGCATATTAGATTTGCATGGAGAATTCAAATTAAATATGAAATTTAAATGTGTGTGCCCATTGGCCATTTAAGCAGCTGTTTTTAAAAAGCAAACAAGTTAACTCAATAATTAATAAAACGACTGATAAACGTTTATTCAAAGTGAAAATATTTTGTAATACAAACTTAAATTTTCAACTTTTGCAAGATAGCAAAAAGGTCTTTACTTTTTAAGAATTAAATTATAAATTATCTATCTATTAAATTTATTAATTTTAAACTTTACTTTAAAATACTTTGAAAATCTAACTTGAACATGAATATTTTTGCATTTCTTTTATAGTTATTTAAATGTCAGACAGATATTATATGTATATAAACTTTAAATTGGCAAATCTCAGAGATAATTAAGTAAATTGGTTTTTTTTTGTTCGATTTGAATAGTGCATTAATTGTGTAGATAATTCAATTTGAAATTTGTTATCCCGTTTTGCAATAATTTAATTCATTCTTATACAATATTTGAAACAATATAAAACAAGTACAAAAGCGATTGTTTAACCATCATTGATTGTCGCTGAAAAAGACAGTACTTATATGTGGAGGGGGGAGGCAAATGGGTTATTTGTTTATTTGTTGCATTGCTATCGAAAAAGTCCTTTTATTTCGCTTTCATTACTTTGCCATTGCCATTGGCTCAATTTTATTGAATTCGCGAAACATCTTGGCCATGCTATTGGCCTCTGTATTCGTTTGTATTTGCTTCTCCTGTCATGTCCATGCCAGTCGATTAATGTCATGTATACCTATAAAAGAATATACATACATACATATATAAATATATATACCTCCTTTTTTGATTTCGAACACTTTTTGTATTTATCGAGTCCGTTGACCGACAATTTAATCAATATGCAGGTGAACGGAGTTGACCCATTTTTTATGCAGGAGCAACAACTGTAAATATTTACTTTAACTTTATTTTTCTTTTTTTCCATGTATATTTATACATATAAATTTATACAAAAGCTCACACATACATACGTATATATACATATATGTATGTATATATTATATACATATTCCTAAATTAAAAGGAATTTTGATAATTAATTAGCTGGCATTAGCAAAAATGCAATTTGCTTATAATACGTCAAATTCATTAAAAATTTATTTTTAATACCCTACAATTATAAATTAAAAATTGGTTTATTAAGTTCCTGGTTTTGTTGAATATTCCATTAGCAATTATATATTTATACAATTTACTTAATGATCTAATGGAAATACAATAAAATATATGTCCAATAAAAAAATATAGAATCATTCAGCAAATGTACAATTAGTTTTTAATTAACTTTTGAGAATTTAAAATTAAATATGTAAATTAATTCAGTGCAAAAGAAGAACTCGATTGATGGATCGATAAACGTCGATGTCGATGTTCTCTTGCTTCAGTTGTGCAACGATGCCACAAAAACAAAAAAAAAGAAAAGAAGAAAATTCCCTTTTGCAACTTAAAATTCGTTAGGTTTTCCTTTCCGTATTGTAATTACACCAAGTCTAATTACCGTTTTTCCAAGAAGCAATCATAAAATAGAAATGCCACATCACGCTTTGTTTCTGCATTGAACATTAAAAACGCAAAAGAATAAAAGAAAATGAAGAAAAAAGAAGAGAAACAGAAAGCACTTGACGAGATTTTCATAACTTAATTAAAAAAACCTTTTTCAATTTACTGGAAAAGCGGGCAACTATTTGCTCAATTTGCTGCTGTCAGGATGCTACACACGATAGTACAATGACGGCGATGATTATGACGATGATTATGATGATGATTATGACGATAATTATGATGATGATGCTGCATATTATGGTGGCAATATGAAATACTGTTGCACTACACTTCTTTCCGCATAGAGGGTTATTATTGATTGCAATTGAAATGTGGCAAAACGCACACGCACACTCTAATGCACACACACATACACAAAAAATGTCAATCGAACATGACAATGCCACTGCGTGGGAATTCAAAAACGAGGGTTGGCCTAACAGTAGGCAGTTAATCGAATCTCTCTCTACTCATGGTTCATTCTAAATATAATATAATATAATATCCGAAATTCTATTAAATAAATTTATTATTTCTTATTATTTCGTCTCTGCTACTATGATTAATATACTGTTATGTTAATGCCAGTGTTGGTAAATATCTTAGTCCCTCTGGATTAATAAATATTCTAAAATTTTGCGTTAGGTTATTTCTCGTATAAAACTTGTTTTATGGTAGAATCTTTTCCCTTTTTAATATTTAACAAAAAAAAAATTGTAAACATTAATTGTTAACGTGATCAGTTCCAAAAATATGTTTTTGCCTCTAAAAGGATGTTCTTTTTTAGTTCTTTTCATACTTTTATAGGGTTTCCTTAAACTTTAAACTATATTTTCTATATTATAGGATTTTGCACATTGAACAAAGAAACCTTCGAATCTCAATATTATTTTATAAGAATCTTTAACCTAATTATTCGAATTACAAAAAAACAAACCGAAACTGGGAGTAATATGTAGTTAACCAAAACAGTTCTCCTTTGCAAATCGTTTAAATAAATAAATCGACTAATGATTGATACAAAGTCCTAAAAGATTAAGAAAAAATTATTTGCAAGGTGAAACGTTTGAATGTGGAAATATCTTTCAATTTCGAAAGATATATTTTAAATTGAAAAACAGAACAGTCTTTAATACAGTAAAAGGTATCCATTTTGTTCCAACTTAAAACTTCCAAAGTCAGTATCAATATGATTGAAATATGGCTATAATTTATCAGGAATCGCTACATCCATTTCCATGCCTCTTTTGCCGATATTAGCATTGCAGTAAACCTTTTATTATCCTTCGTCCATGACCATTTTATGCATCACGAATGGTATATCCTTGATGTCCTATGTATGTATGTAATAACCTTGTTAGTTTGTCCAACTAACTGTCAGCCTGCCCTCGTTTGTGTGGGTGTATAGTATGGAATAGGTAAGCCGAGGATGTGCATGCACGCAACGCACCTTGGTGTGCTTATGAGTGTGTGTGTGTGTGTGTGTATGTGTGCGTATTTGTTTTGTTTGTTTTTTCTTTTGCAGTTTTGTGTTGACAGTAACAAATAAACAGTTAATGCAGGCAGCAATGTTAAAAATAGCATTCGATTTGTAGTCGTTGGGTGAACGTCACAAGCACACACACGCACGCACACACACACACACACACGCACACAAACACACATGTGAATGTATGCATGTGTCTATACTGGGCTAATCAGCGTTGCAGTTGCTTGCGCTATTATTGTTGTTGGCCATTTAATTGACTTTTCATGTGAAATTGAATTCTTTTGATATAGTTTTTGTTGCTTCACCCACATGTGTATGTTTCGATAGAAAGCTTTTTGTTTCGTCTTCTTGATAATTTTTTGAATTATTCCCATTATATGTATATACAAAAACCACATAAAGTCTTCTTTTAAAGTTTTTCCAAATCAATTAATTGAAAAAATAAATTTATTAGCAATCTTTTACAGTATTCCTTTACGTGATCAAGGATCATACATATTTAAAGACAGTTTGAAAAAGGAAGTCTTTAGATTTTTAAATGGAAAAGGAGCACATTTTTTTCTTTAATATTTAGTTTTTATCATTTAGGGAATCTATATGGTAACTCTCTAATGAATATATTAGTTTTGTATTTTTTTACATTTTTCACCCTGAATGCTTTAGATTGGCTAATTGAATTTCGTTTTAAATGAATTTCGTTTCTAAAATTGGATTTAGATTTTCTAGATTTATTTCATATTCATTCTTGTCTTGTTAAATGGATTTAAATATCAAAGCCAATTCACCATATACATATATTATATTTTCAACAAGGCTATAATTCACATATTTAATTCGTGACTTACTTATGAATTAACATTGTCTATATATACACAGCTTTCTTACATCTAAAAAGTACAATTTTGAATTAATAAAGATGGAAAACTTGGAAAGCTGGAAAAAAAAACTTGAAGGCCAAGCTAAGTTTGCCAATGCCGACGTTTGAATACCCTTGTAGAGTGGTCATGAAATGGAATTTAATTAGATTTCAGTAACATTGAGAAGTATTTAAAACTAACAAAAACCACGTTTAGTTCAAATAACTTAAGAAACATAAATGGGATTTTATTAGATCGTAGAATTTGAACTCGAGTTGAGTGTGAGAAATGTATTTGATTATATATATATACTTCTGACCAAAGTGAATATACTCTGCTTGCAAGGGTATAATAACTTGACCAAGATGCAAATCAAAAATGCAAACTTGGTCCACACCTCGGTCTCTATTCTAGCTCTTTACGTCTCTTTTACATTCCATGCACCTCTCAAATGCTTTTCACTCTCTCCCTCTCTCTCACTTTTTCTTAACACCTTTCACTCTCTCTCTCTCTCATCCTCTTTGTTTTTCTTTTGGTTCTTTCGCTTGCTGTTTGCAGCAGTTCAAGGCTGTTTTAGGCAAGGTCAACTGCACAAATACAAAGTGCAGGCGGCTGCAGCCACACAAAAGGAAAAATTTAAAAAGGAAATATATAGGTGAATGAAAGTCACTGTATCACTCTAGCTCATGCTTAGCCTTGGTCTCTGCCTCAATTGTTTGAAGTGAAATATGCTTTTTTTCCCCCTTCTTTTATTTTGCTTCTTAATATTCTAATAAAATTTAAGTTGTAACAGCAGAGCCTGAAAGTAGGCTGTGATATTTTTAAAGTTTTAACTGAACTATTAAATAATGAATTTTAAAATAAGATCAGATTCTTTAATCACAGTCATTAAACAATTAAATAATTCGGAAAGCTAAACTCACATTAAAATCTTGGACAAGTAAATTTATCTAAACTCTTAAAAAGAAAACCAGGAAACCAATCGCAATGTTAAGGCTAATTTAAGAAGGCTATGCCCCCAACATATATATATATATATTTATACATTCATACATTGATATTGATCAATAATATATACATACATATATATGTTTATACTGTGGGGGATAACTTCTGCAGATTCCAAAGACAATATTTTAAAAAATTAAAAACAATAATGTTCTAAAAAGAGATTAAAAACTATTCCATCTATTATTATACAGACCACGTACACTATATATTTATATATATAAAGCGATTATAGTACGATATCAGACAGCCAAAAGGGAAATAAAAACCCAGAGATTCAATTGTTCGAAATACAAAAAGTTTTTTTAAGTAACTGAATGAAAATTTTTAAAATAACAATTATTTTCAATCCTAGATTAAGTTTGAAAAATTTCAAAATTCCTGCAACTTATATATAAAATGAAGAATTTTATTATGCAGCTAGAATATTTTTCTATTGGGATCTAAGTCAACTTCCGCACTTGGTTTCAGCAATTTATACGTTTTCATATATGCAACTAAGGGATGCCTAAATGTATACAGATACACCCACACTCATACACACACCCACACACCCACAAACACACACAGATGTAAAATATATTGTCATTTGGGGCTTTGGGCTTGATTAAGCCCACGCAATGGCTGTATACATATGTATAAATATGTGTATATATACATACATGTGTATATATGTATGTAGGTATAAAATAAAAACAAAAATAAAAAATAAAAAAAACATGTGCATATCCTACCTCTTGTTCTGTTCCTGGTAAGATAAACCATTAGAGCGAAAAAGAGAGATAGAATAAGAGAAACAAACAGACCAGGGTGCACTCGAAACGTTATTAAAATTTCAAAAAACGTTGCAAATGCAGCAAAAGTTACGACATCACAAAATGCACCCACACACACACTCACACACACACACACACACACACACACATACCAGAATCTGTAGTCCACAAGCCGTTGCCAGCAACTCGCATGTAGACAGCTGCTGCTGTTGCTGCCCTCTCTTCTCCTCCTTTGACTGACCTCTTTGCCTACTGCACAATGCCTGAGACAGACACTGGGACAGGGACAGGAAGAGAGACACAGAGTGTGTGTGTGAGAGAGAGAGAGGGAAGGAGGGGAGAGTGTGTGTGTGTGTGTGAGAGAGAGAGAGAGAGGCAGCCATAAGAGCAACATCAACAACAACAAATACTTGAGCTTTGCACACGGCACAAAGGGCGTGAATCAGGAAAAAGAGATGAAGCAAAAGCAATATGTGCACGTGTGTGTAAAATTCTGTATGTGTGTGTGTGTGTAAGTGTGGGTAAGCAGCTTGTAGGTATTTTCTATTTTCTGCGAAAAGTGCATCATTCAAAGCCGACTTTAATATACAGACACACACACACACGCGCACGCACAACCACAAAAATGCCAACTACCATAAATTACCCTTTAGGATGGACATTTAATTTTTAGGGTGCTTCTGTAAAAGTATTCAAGCATACAAATCTACAAATGCATTTTTTAATAATAACAATATTTTGAAAAGAAAAAAAAATCCTAATGTGAAAGTTTAGGATTAATTTAGACTGAATGCAAGGGATATATACATATATACTATATAATTATTCCAACATAAAAATTCAAAATATTTGTGTATAAATATAATATAGAATAATTTTACCATAGTCTTTTTTTTTACCAAACGCTTTCCAGTGAATATATGTTAAATGATAGTCACATATTTACTATATAATCGAACACAAGAATCCAATATATATATGCGTAAACTATGAAGCTTTAATCCATAGTTAAAAATACAAAAAATATACAACAAAAGAATCCTTTGTTTAGCTAAATCAGTTTTCTTTGTTTTTACAAATTTCTAAGAAAATTAATATTGTAAATAATTTGACCAATGTGAAGTGCAAAATGCAAAGAAAAAAAAAAAAAGAAATAAGATCTAAACTGTATTCTAAGCCTAAAGCAAAATGATTCAAGTCAATAAATTCTAAGAAATGTTTTCGCAAAAGAATGCCTGGCGATAAAAGAAATAAAAGAAAAAGAGGATATCATCAGTCACGAACACACGCAAAGAGAGAGAGAGAAAGGAGAATGGACCACACCACATGTATTTCATGAATGAATTTTCCAAGCTGCTGATTTTAGTTTTTTTCTTTGATTTTTTTTTTTTGTTGTTGCTGCTATTGTTGTTTCCATGCTGGTTTTATTTTCTTATTTTTTTTTTCTTCTTTTTTTTTTTTTTTGGTTTTATCATAAATTATACCTGTAAAGTATGTTGCACAAAGTTCACAACTGCAACAAATATTTCAGTATTTTCCATGAATTCAATATTCAAATATTTTCATGTTATTTAACCTATGCCCTGTGCAATAACCAAGATAGCAAGAGACCGGGTGCGGAGAAGGAGGTAAGAGAGAAAAAGAAGGCTAGGGAGATTGCCAGCTAGATGGCCAAGGCATTTTTATTTTACCTTGAACATGAACATTTTTTGTATTTTTTTTTTTATTTCACTGTACAGTGGGTAGTAAATGTATGTCTATAGTAATTCCAAGAAGAAGAAAAAGAATGGCAAATAGCTATTGATTGTAAATCGTATATTTGTATATTTTTGTTATATTATTTTATTTTTTATACCCTGTACCCATAGGGTAAAAGGGTATATTAAAGTCGCTAAAATGTATGTAACAGGCAGAAGGAGAATTTTCCGACCCCATAAAGTATATATATTCTTGATCAGTATCAATAGCCGAGTCGATTGAGCCATGTCCGTCTGTCCGTCTGTCCGTCTGTCCGTCTGTCCGTCCGTCTGTCCGTCCGTCTGTCCGTCCGTCCGTATGAACACCTAGATCTCAGAGACTATAAGAGCTAGAGCAACCAAATTTGGTGACAACATCCGTCTGTTGTGTAGACAGGTTAAGTTTGTTTCAAATTTTTGCCACGCCCACTTCCGCCCCCGCAATTTGGGAAAAACCTATAACTAGGGCAATATTAAACATATCGTATTCTTATTTGGCATGCACATTAATATAGCCAAAATGCACCAGCTGACCGAATTTGACCGAAATCGGACAATAAATATCGGAGATATACGTATTTCCGTTTTGTACTGAAACGCTCCATGCAAAATGGGCTGTTAAGTGTGAGCGAGATAGCATGCGTTCGCTGTTGCTGCATGGCAAGCAGTCTAGTGTTGCTGCATGGCAAGCAGTGCAGTGGTGCTGCATGGCAAGCAGTGCATGCTAAGAGAATTTTTTTTGTAAATTGATAGCGATTTTGATTATTTGTGACTTTATGGGGTACTTTTACTTGGTACAGGGTATACTCAATGTCGGCAGGGACGACTTGCTTGCTTCATTTATTTTATATTATAAACAATTTTTATATATTGTTTTTTATGATACTAGAACGTTGAGAGAAATTTCTAGTTTTATTAATTATGAGAATTAATCCCGATAAGGAATCTGTTACAAACGTTTTGTTTCCTATTGATTTCATTCGGCTAAGGGTTTAGTTTGGGGGTTTACGTTTTGGTTTAGTCACTGAAATTTTTCAGTACGTTTCCCCAAGCTGTCTTAGAAATTGCCTCCAGCGTGTGTTTTATGTCTCTTCACCCCCCGCTTCTTAGCAGACACAAACATACATTTATATATGTATATATGTACATGACATACATATAGAAAAAAATAAATAAATATGTATTAAATTTTTTTTTCTCTATTTGCGCTTTTCGTCGTCCTCATCGGGGCTTCCTTTTCTTGCGCACAGTGCGCACAATTTATCTAATGGAGGCCACAGTCCGCTGCCATTGCCAAACCTAGGAATAGAGAAAGAAAGCTAGACAGAGAGAAAGAGCGAGAGAGAGAGAGAAAGATTCAGAGAGGCAGAGTGACTGGCTACAGAGAGAAAGAAAGAGCGACAGCCTAGCAGAAATAGAAGACATAGAAAGTCAACGTCGTCGAAAAAAACTTATGTAAAAAAAAAAAAGAAAAGAAAAGTAAAACAACAACAACAGCGAAAGAAAAACGCAAGCCATAACATAAAAATACACACACCCATATACCCAGACAAGGCAGCAAATTGAAAAACACTTTTCCGCATGGGTGCACAAAATACAACAAAAACCCAAAGGAAAAAAAAAAAACAATAAAGAAAAGCGAAGCGAACAAAAATAAAAAAAAAAAACGAAGGAAACTCAACCAAACTGAATCGGAATCGAAACAAAAAGCAAAGTCTTCTTCTTCTACTTACTGGCGTTCCTCCGTTGCGTATACGCAATATTTTCAATTGTTAACACAGACTTTTGCTTTCTTCTCCATTTTTCTTTTCTTTTTTTTTTTCTTTTGCATCGTCTTTTCTTTTATTTTTTGGTTTTACTTTCTGTTGGTGGCCACTTTGTGACAAATAAAATAAAATAAAGAAAAAACAGCAACAGCTTCCATTGTAAGAAACACGATTTTTGCAGTAGGCTGATTCTTTATAGCAAAAAATATACAATAAAAAAAATGAAGAAGCAACAATATAAATAGGAAAAAATAAAATGTAAAATTGTGAACGAATATAGATTTTAAATCAAGCAAAAAATATAGTACTATATGGCCTATATATTCAAATAGGCAACTTAGATAGATGGCAACTTAAAAAGATTTAAGAATGATTATAATTCGTAGATATTTCTAGACTTTTTTATAAAAAAATTTGATAAAATTATAATTATTTTGTGTCCTATAATAAACGATGATTAATATATATGAAATTATAGATTTAGTTACATTAAAGAGAACTATTTAATTTATCTAAAGGGCAAGGCAACTTACCATTATATATAAATAGTATATTCTCGATTTAGCAGTCAGTAGTCGGTTCTATATACTCTCAATGTATGTATGTACCGAAATCTGATTACTCCATATATAAAACCTGTATATATAATATAAATTGATTAGCTTAGGGGAACATCAATGATTTGGCAAGTCTAAGTTCGATTTAAGCTTAACTTTAGGTTGGTTTGCATCGATTTCCTGTATTGAATACAAATTTAATAAATTTTAAACTAATTTTAAGAGTAAAATAATTTTAAATATTTACAAGTCAAGTACTTTAGTTTAACTTATTTTAATTCAACTTGGCATTTTTTCTTCAACCAAGAGAAACTATGGAAAATAGCAAAAACTGAAAATTTTTCAATTTAATTGGAGTTATATTAGCTTAATTAAATATAATTAAATTAGTAAATTCATTATTTAAACTAATTGTTTACATTTGATTAAATTTTTAATTCAACTTGATTTCTTTACATGCTAGAAATTGGTTTAAAAAAATTGTTTAAATAATATTTTTCTTATATACGTATATATGTATGTATGTATATGTGTATGGGTGTTTGTTTAAGTGCGTGTGTGTGAGTATGTAGAGCAGGGAGGGAGCAACGAGCTGCAAAGTCAAAGTGAAACAGCGTATAAATTATTCAACAACAGCATAATGTTGGTAGGTAAAGTATAAAGGATAAGGGGGGAGGGATGTTGGCAATAAGGTGAAAGTAAGGATGGGAGATCGGTAGGTAGGTAGCTAGCTAGCTAGCTATATATGTATGTAGGTGAGTACATATAGAGCATTGCAAGGGGGCCAAGTTTCGGGGTGTATAAGCTCTATTTGAACTGCAGCTGCCGCCGCTGGTGGGAATTAAATGACGAACGCGGGGGCGACGCGCGTTTCTTGTTGCTTTGCTGGTTTCTGCTTTGTGCGTGCGCTTGATGAGCGCTTGTATAGCCATCTCGACATTTACACACGCACAGGGCATAGCCCCAGCTGCCCTCAAAACCAGCACAATTCCATACCACACCACCGAACACCGCATACCGCACACCGCCCCACCCATCATCAAGCAACCCTCCATTCCATTCTTTATTCTACATTCTACAATGCTCACTCGTATCTTTCCGTAGGCCTGCGACCTATCTAGTTTATGTATGTCGCCGGAGAAGGTTGTTCGCGTGCAACATAATGTGCGTTGCTGCTCGTTTTTTCTTCTCCCCATATAACACCCCCCCCCCCCCAACCATCACACTATCTCTTTTGTGTTGTCGTTAAATAAAAGTATTTATGCAAAAGTCACTGGGAAACCCAATGGCAACGTCAAACTATGCTGCATAGCATAATTATACATATATTTAAAAGTACCATGATAAAATATAATATGATATTCATCAATATACTCTTAGATACCCTATAAACTATATATATATATATATATATATATATATATATATATATATATTTATATAGTATGTGCATTAATCCCCCATTCACCAGAATTTTATATATAAGGACTTCCATCATGTCAAATTTCATGTCATGAAAGTCAACGCCAACAAACAAAGTCAACTCTACCATTTAAGTCCATTCAAATTTGTCCAAGGTTTCGTTTTACTCAGCGGTCCTTATGACCTTAAATGCTAACATAACGGGAGGGGTGAAGAGGCGGAGCTTATCTGATCGATATAAAACTCTCATTGAAAGCCACAGAAAAATGAAATATTTCTATTGACCACCTATAAAGGTATATACAGATATTATCATGGATTACATATATGTTAAAAGTTATTTTTGGTTACAGTTTATATAAAAAAAATAATACTTATAAGTATAGATGTCAAATATAAGAATTTAAAAGCAAAGAATTGATGATCTCTTACTTATTTAATAATTACGTTTAAAATATTATGTTTTTTCTCTTATTTGTTGAAGTTGAAATTAAGCTACATTGTGTCAGACATGTCGTATACGTGATAATGTAACTGAAGCTACTTATGCCTAAAGATTGTCACGAACATTAAAAAAATAAAAACACGAAGTCGTAAACATCTGTTACGATATTCAAACAATTCACAAATTTAAAGAATTTTGCTCCAATGATGCTGAGAATTTGTATTTGAAAATGCTTAATTTCAAATTAACTAAAATTTATACAAACTTTGTTCTTGGATTTATCCATTATGGCCACTTGAATTATTTTCATTATATTTATTAACTAAGATCTATCCTGCATTCAGCCAAGATAATAATTCAAGAGATTCTATGTACTATTCCAGGATGAAAAAAAACGTTTTTTATAAAACATATTTTTATTTTATTCCACAATTGGAAATGCTCTTAGTTCAAATAGAGTTTCCTTTAAAGAATAAAATAGAATGTCGCTCAAAAAAAAAGAGCTCTCAAAGGACCTCTCAAAAAAAAGGCGAAAATACAAAAAATTATTGTATTCTTTTAAAGGCTAAAATTATGGAGTTTTTAAACAAATAAATAAAAAGAAATTTTATTTTTTGATTGTATGAAAACTATGCATTCTCTTTTAAAGGCATTTTGGCTTGAGAAAAAAAATGAAATCGAAGTTTTTTAAATCTCATTCCAATATTCAACAAGAGAAGAAGATTCATATATGTATTTAAGCAAACTAAGAATCGAACTTATTCTTCTAGTAGCTGATGCAAAAACAATATGTTGATCGCCGATATTTCGTGTCACGACACGCTCGCATCTCTAGTTGGACCAACTGTTTCAATATTCTAAATCAAATTATGAGGTCAGACATTGCCTTTCTTTTTCTTTCTCCTTTTCTCTCTGTGGTACTCGGTGTGTGGGTGTGTGTGAGTGTGTTTTTGTGTGTGTGTAAGCTTCGCTGTGCCTCATTCTCTATGTTAGTTTAGCTTGGCTTTCAGTGTGTATTTGTATTTGACAATCCTCTTGGCAATGCATAACCATGTGTAGTTAATACTCATCCCTCTTCGGCCTAAAGTCCCTCCAACCCCGCCTCTTCTTGACACATTGTCGCTATTTCTCTGTTTCTTTTTCTGTCTTTGTCTCTTGACATGTTGAAAACGATTTTAATGTTAAATCTTTTTCTCAAGCTTGAGCTTGAGCTCAAGTCTGGATGGCTTTGCCTTTGCCAAAAAAAAAATTTTTTTGTTGGTTAAGTTGCCAAGTAGTTGCCATTGTTTCTTGGCCTTGTCGAAGACATCCATCCAAATCCTCCAACTCTTATCAGTTTCTAAACCCCCCTCTTCGCCCCTCTCTCTATTTTTCTTTTCGCCATATTGCTGTCTCTTTTCTTCTGATGGGGCGAGTTGCTTGGTTTTATTTTTATTGTTGAAATACTTTAATCAAAAACTCAAGTAAACATAAACAAACAACAACAACATCAACGAGAGAAGAACGACAATGTTCATGTTGTTGTTGTTCTTGTTGTTAATAATAAGGATAATGTCTGTTGGATGCTGACGTCTTTCTGCCTTTCTCTGAGAGGTTGTCAATGACGGAGAAAGTGAGACAGAGACACAAAGAGAGAACGGAGACAACAATGTTTACAAGGTTTCAGTTTTTGTTCCTCCATCTTCTGCTTCGTTGACAAGGCAAACACAAAAAAAAAAAAAACAAAAAAAAAGAAACAAAATAAAATAAAACAAAAAAAAAATTATCCACTTAGCTAAAATAAAATCCCAGCAAGCGGAGCGCATCCTCATAACTAGAACAAAGGCTAATATCTATGTAAATACAAGTGCACATACACCACACAAATACACACACACACACACTTAAGATTGTGTTTTTTATACCTTTAAATACAAGTACATTGCGATTTTTGTTTCTTAGCTTTAATAAATTTAAAATAATTTATATATGACATATAATTGAGATAAAAATGCTTACCCAAAGATCAGATTTTGTTGGCTATTATATATGTATATGTACATATATATATAATGTAATCACTACATGAATATTATAGTAAACTTTGTGCAATATGCAGTCTTTAGTTTAAATAATTATTCCAAATGAATATCTAATAAAAATCAAATTATTTAAACAAAATATAGTTTCATATATTCTCAATTCCCTATTGATTATATCAACATTTTAATTTTGCTTTCCTCTTTCTTTCTTTAAAAAATTTCGGACTTAAAAAAGTCTGAAGGATTTATAGATTACTATAAAGATATATTTAAACGAAAAGAAAAAAATAGTTTAGTAGAGTTCCTGAGACTAAAAGGTTGCTTTTATTTATACAGAACATCTCGTAAAAGCAAATGCACTTAACCAGGGTTTTTTTTTAGTGACTTGTGCCAAACAGTGCTGCATGTACAGCATCCAAATCAACAGAGTCTGGATGGTTTGAGGAAAATGATGTATGGGTCCTATAGAAAGAGAAAAAAAAAAAAACAAATTCGTAAACACAAATAATAACTAGAAAATTTCAAATTTCTATTGGATTTTAATTATATCAACTTACCCAGAACTTAAAACACAACGATTGGTTTTATGTTGGCCCACTAAAACACAATACATTGGTTTGTCATCAAATTTACGATTATGATATGCCTCCACAGCCTTTTCGGCGTCTGTTAGTGACTTGTAAATTACCTCAGCAGTGCCTGGTCGGATAATAGTTGCTTCTGCTAATAGTCCAATATCCCCAAAAAGCTCATTAATATCCTTTGATGAGACTTTGTGATCCAAGTTACTAACCAATATACGAAAACCTTCTGTTTCCAACGGAGTTGGTTTATAATTAAAACGCAAACGATTTCTAAGCGATACATCCAGATTCAACTGGCAATTATCAATAGTTTCCTCATTAGGATCTTTGGTCTTTAATTTGTTAACAGGTGGAAAATTCGATTTTTTTAATTTCATTGCATCAAAAATACGCATTTCTTCCTCATCTATAGAAATTTTGAAAAGTGGCATACAAAAATGAATTCATTTAAACGCTGAGAGACAGCAGCACACTTACACGCCTCCATTTGAGTCATGTCATCATAGTCGACATAATTACTTTTCACCTTTACTACCGATTCAACATTTCGGGTATACCGCTTATTCTGGTAGGGCATTCTATATTGTTTCTTGTGCACCCGATCTTTCACACTTAATGAAACACTCTTGAATTTTCTCTCAAGATCCTCAAAAGTGGCATCGGCTTTATGGCATTCCTCTCTATATTGTTTTTTCTGATTGATAATATCACGAGCATCGACAATACGTGACCGTTGTTTCTCTATGATTATTTCCCGGGCATCAATTCCCTGTAGAAACCATGATCTGTTCCAGTGAGTTTTCCTAAAACAAATATATTTACGGATGTATGTATGTATGTATGTATGTATGTATGTATACATCTGCTGTACATCTGCTAAAATGTGAATTCTTTTCAATTTTTAAATAAACTTACGTTCTATTACGCCAGTATTGACTATTAGTATGAGATTTGGGTAAACGTTTTCTAAGTTTAATTATCTCATTCAAACTCATCTGCATTTCCGGATATTGGTCACGTTCCATTGTGGGTTAATCGAAAAATAATTTTTGTTTTTTGCAAGTAAGTTTTAGTGTTGTAGGTTGATGAAAATCAGAGTTGAACAGTTACAAAAATTGCAGTGCTGTAACCCTGTTGATAATTTGCAGCCGTAGCCCTGATCTTATCGGCTTAGATAATATATTGGTGAGCTTTTATATATATATATATCGAAATGACGGCCATCACTATTACGTCGTTAACGTTCTATTTGCAATCGGATGTAGTTTTTTTCAGTTTATTTATAGCAAATAAGAATTTGTTCGAATACAAAATTTATTCTTTATAAAATATTGAATTTCCGTTTCTTTTTTTTTTGCTTAGCTTTCCTGTACAATTGAAATTAAAGTGTATTTCATTCTCAATTTTGAAATTGATTTGACAGAATCTAAGGGAATTCGATCCAGGTGTCTAATTGGGTTAATCTGATGACGTATTTTGGTTACTCTTCTGTAAAGAAGTTTATAATGGATTTTAGAATATGTAAATAACTATATATATAAGTATATATAGTATATGCACGCAAGCAGAGTTTTTCTCTCAGTGTGTGTGTGGGTGTGTGGGTGGGTGGGTTTGTGGGTGTATAAATGAAATTACTTTCTTTGTGGAGAGGAATATGAAGACCCTTCTTTGAAGGCGCATAGGAGTGTAGAAATAAACGCAAATCAAGTGCGGCACTGAGAGCATCTAAGCATCAACCCATGTATGGGCATAATTTTTCATTAAGGACATGAAAAATACTTGAAACGTCCTTGATTAAATCATAACGCTGAGAGTGCTTTTGCTAATCATAATCATGTTGTACACAAACAAATCAACGAACGAACCAACACACAAAACACAAACAACAACAAATATATACAGTGGCAGTGGGCAGGACATGCAAGGATGTGCCAAGGAGACGGCAGACATACAGTGACAGAGTAGGAGAGACAGAGAAAAGAACTAGTGGAAAGACAGAGAGACGAAGATAGAGGAAAAGGGAGAGACATAGACACATGTGCGCACTGAAGTGCCCCATCAGGAGGGGCATCATCATCATCATTATCAAGTAAAAAAGTATCCTGCTGACTCTCAGACAGACCAAACTACGACCCTCTCTTGTACCTTTTGTATCCCCCCCCTCCCCTTTTAGCACTGCCATATATCCCACCTTCGCTACTCCCCCTCCCTCCTTCAATTCAACTTGAAAATGTAAAAGGAAATTGCGACCTTAGGAATCGTTTCCGTCTGCAAATTAATTACAAAAAAAAAAAAAAACAAAATACAAGTAGGTAAAAACAAAAAAATAAAAAAAAAACAGAAAACGAGACCTCAAACTGCACTTGAAATCTGTGAAAAATGCTCCTTCAGCTAATTAATATTTATGCTCTTATTCATGTCTCGTTTCATCTCTTTCAGGTACAACTACATGGACCATGGGCGAGGTACCAGTACCAGAACATGCTCTTCCTTCTCCGTCACCTTGTCCACAGAATCACAGACTCCTCATCAAGCAGCAATAAAGCAGATTTCCTCAACTAAAGCAGGCAAATCAAGTCCAGCAGAACAACAAATGTTCAGATTTACCGGATACTTCCACTTCATTTCACAGACCAGTGAATGGTGGATGGAGTAGATGGTGCAAACGCCATTCTGGCGGTTATATCGTTGACAAAAATGAAACATTGTAAGTGGGTAAAAGGTGAGCTTAAGCCAAGAGAAGGAGGCAACCTAGTTACATTTAGATAAAAATGTTTCTCTTTTTTAGCTCCGTTAAAAAATAGATCGATATAAAAAAAATTTTGAAAATTGCCCTCACTTAATTTATTTATGATTTCACAATTTATCAGACTAATAAATTAAAATTTGAATTTAATATAGATGATTAGGTAATCGTTATTTCTTCTTTTGTCTTGTAAACATTTTCATCATTTTTCTCGCCTGTTTTCCTTTTTCATTTGCAGCAAATATTTCCATACAAAAGGATATGATGGAATTTGGCTAAATAAAAGAGAAAGTAAAGCGAAAAAAAAAACAAAAAACGCTAAAAATAAATCAAAATACGAAACCGAGAGTTTTGATACCGGAGAAGAGCAACAAAGAAGAATAAGAAATCACTTTTTTATAGAGTGAACAACAACAAGAATAAATTGAAATTTTAAGAAGTGTTTCCCAGAAACAAAAACTTAAACAACGCAAAGAAAAAAAAAAACCAAAAATAAAAAAGGATAAAAGAAAAACGAAGAGGAAAAAACTTATACAAGAAACATAATAAGAAAAAAAAAACAAGGAAAAATCAAAGAGAGGAAGACGACGACAACGACGGCGTGGCCATGGAGCCACCCGGCGGATTGCCGCCTGAACGTGATCGTCAATTGGTATTGGCCAACAATTCGACGGCTTTAGTGCCAGTTTCAGTTCAAAATCAACTAGCAATTGTGCCAGCATCTCAGCAACAGCAGTCGGTCCGATTGCCACAGTGCATTAAGCCGACAACTTTGAGTCTCCAACCGATAGCCGGAACAGCAGCAACCTCCTCCACACATCACCAGCAATTATCCCCATCAGTGGCAGCAGCAGCAGCAGCGGCAGCTTCTGGTAACAACAATCCGGCCACCAGTAGTGGCAGTGGCAATGCCAACACTGGGAGTAGTCCGGCTTTAGCATCCACTGCCACTGCCATTTCAGCCACTACCCAAGCAGCCACAGCATTTAGCGGCAGTTCCGTTGGCCATCATCATCCCCAGCATCATCATCCACACCAGCAGCAGTCGTCATCGACAACAGCAAATGTAACAGCCCCCACCCATCATCATCCACACCAGCAGCCTCATCATCATCATCATGGCTCTGTTTCGGGGACAGGGGCAGCAATCTTGGGCTCAACAGGCTCAGGTACTGGCAGCCAGCAGCAGCAGCAACAAACCATTGAGAAGCTATCAAGGCCCATGGCCTTTGACAAGGTGAGTAAAAATCATATCGACCTCAAATAGTCCTGGCCACAAATTAAACAAAACTAACTGATTCCCTTTTTTTGAAGTTGCGGTAATAAGAAAAATCTTTACAAGAAAATGTAAACCAATTTCTAATATTCCTTTCAAATACTCCCAAAATTAGATGAGCAATTAGTGAAAAGAAAGGATTATATATACATACATAATATATAAATGTATACGATCAAAATATACTTTCAATTTCCCAAATATTATACAAGACGCCTTGCAAACATTTGCATTAATTTTGAGCGATTTATCCAATTTTGTTGTCCTTCATATATAAAGCTTGTTTTTTAATGGGGTCAAAGTCGAAGATAAAAATTGTTTCCTTAATTTTATTATTTTTTATTTCATTTAATTTATGAAATTAATAGAAAATTTTTTTATAAAAAACAAGATATACTCGAATAATAAAATATTATATAAAATTTTTTTTCGATTTGGATAAGAAAATTTGTGTTTTTTTTTATTTCGATCGACTGGATCAAATAGGAAACATTACATTATCTATTTGTAAATGTAATGTAATAAAAATTAATACTATAAATTTACAGTGGCCTAAAGTTTTTTTAATTATACATAAATTTTGACATAAACATTTAAAATTTTGTTTTCCTAATTTTCCTAAACTTTTATAGATTTGAGGCGCCGTTTTTTTTTTTTTTTTTTTCTTTCGTCCAACTTATGGTGTGATGAGTATATTGCCGTCGTCGTATGTCGTCGTATTGAAACCCCAACGCGTGTAATTAGTGTTCAGCGTTTAAGTTATTTTTCTTTTGAATCGTATATATGTATATATAGAAACTGGAACCAACTTAGGTGTACACTTTTGCCTGTATTAGCAAACTATCTCCAAACGCAGCAACAACAAATGTTTTTCATTTTTCTTGTAAGCGAACAACGTTGTTTGTAAAACTATCTAAAGGAAGTAAAGTGTCCTAAATGACTTTTGTGTCCTGACAGAACGAGTGAATTTGCTAGTGCGAATCTGTATTCTGTATGATTGTGTAGATTCATTGTGTGCCAGTGTGTGTAAGCGTTTGTGTGTGTGTGTGTGTAGGTCTTTCTCAGCACTTAATATTGTATATAGAACCAAATCAGCTTAGCGTCCATCCGTATGTGTGTGCGCGTGTGTGTGTGTGATACGTGTGTGTAATTGTGTTTATAAATAACTACAAATAAACTAAAACAATAATTACAGAAATATGCAATGTTAAACTTTTTAACTTAACTAACTAGGTAAACAGTCATTTCTCTTTTTTTTTTTTTTTTTTCTACTACTTTTTTTTTGTTTTTGTTCTAAACGCTGAACTGGGCTTGCGAATTGCGCAACTACTTAAACATAACCTAACCTACCTAACCTCAATTCCATATTAAAATTTTGATGCTAAAGTGTCAGTAGACTTCAATAGTTGCTGATGACACGAACAAGAACCACTATTACCATCATCATTTTCACCACCAAGAAGCTCTCCTTTTTCATCTGACTGATTCCCAAGCATCCGCAGACTCTTGTCAAGTACCGCCACTCGTTCACCTTCATTAGCAGTAACGGCATTCGCATAGCCAACAGCATTATTCAGAAGTTCCACTAGTTTCTCCTTCAGATTGAGTAAAGAAAGATGACGGGATTGTTTAGCGGTAGTCAAAGACTGAAAAAAAAAAGATACATTTTAAATATTTCTACTCTCTATGTATACATATATCTATTATGGGAACAATAGCCGTTGCATTTCCGTTACATTTCCCGTTTACGGAATTGAGATTAATGTTCACTTACTGCTTTTGGACCAGTTGGACCGGGCTCTCTTGTGTTCCGCTGGCGTTTACGTCGATGTGAACGTGTGCAATGGATATTGACCGTGGATTGGCTACTACTACTACTACTACTAGGTAACTGAGTGCCAATGTCAAGTTCCTGCAGCTTTCGCAATCGAGCGTCCATAACTTGTTGGTATATGTAGTCGACAAGAGGACGCCTTATAAAGGCGCAAACATTCTCAACCCAACGCATCCGCCTAGCCCTGTCATAATCAACACCGTTCTCTAGCTTTAGGTGAGGCATCGCCTCTGGCTCCTTCTGCTCCCTTTCATCGTAGTTATCGTTGTCGTCCTCGTCGTCGCCGTCATCGTCGCCGTTGTTGCTGTTTTTATATCTACTTTGATTTCTTTTGTCCTGTTGCCGTTGCCGTGTGGGTGAGCACTCAATATCGTTCGGTTGTTGCGGTCCAAGCACCGCATCCCGATTGAGCACTGCAAAGCAAAACCGAAAGATGGAAATGGTATGGCTTGATTGACTTTCAACTTGGCACTTTTTACACAATGCAACTTACTTTTCATGGCCACAGTTCCTTCATCATTCCCTCCATCACGTTGCGGTTTCCGCTCCTCTGGCACATCTCGCTCTGCCCGCACTTGAAACGACCGTTCAGTCACATTCCGTTGCGTATAGACTTTTGAAGCCTGCCGTGTGCAAAGCAAAATACCAACTGCGCAACAAATTTAATTGAAAGAAATTGCATGCAGCAAAATGTTGCAAGTTAAAAAGAAAACTATCTAAATTACCACACATAAGCGCCAACCATGCGAGCCAAAAACGTGAGGTGGTCACGAACATTGTCGATCACAAAAATTACCACAAGTATTGTTTTCTCCTTGCTTATTTCCTTCTCTTTTTTTTCAATTTTTTTTTTAATTTGATTAGAATTTATTAAATTGGAAAATTACCAAAACAAATTTTTGTTTAAATTTTAGTCATTTCTAAACTAGGAACTTATCCACACGACGAACTGAACAAGACTGAATAATATTAGCTCGAGTATTGACCTCCTTGACAAATTTGTGGGAATCAAAGTCATGGATTGCTTTAATGAAAAAAAAAATATATTCGATAAACCTTCCAACAAAACCTTTAGAAATTTATATTTGTTCTTAGAAAGTTTAATAAATAAAAATAAAAGTTCATTAAGAAAGTTGCCATTCATTGAATTCATATTTACACAAAAATTATAGTTAGAAAAATGTATAAAAAAAAAAATTACAAATAAACTAATAATTAACAATATATTTCGGGAATTCCAAAATAATTGTTAAAAACTAACAATTTAGAATACATTTTTTTTATTCTTTGTAGTTTTGTATAAAAGAGTTTTTAAGATACTTCTAAAATAAATTTCAATGCAATTTCTTAACTAATTTCTCAAATATTTCAATTCAAAAGATTCCACATAAAGTGTTCGAATTAGTTGTTGCGCCCTGTATACACATATGTACAGTTGTGTTCAAACAAATAGCATAAAAGCTATGGTAACAAAAGTTGACAAAATCATATTTTAGATATTGGTATTATTATGTTCTTTGGTGCATTTTTGTTAACACAAATGGAATATATATTGTACATATGCATGGAGTATATTTTATACTACCTTTGACTAATAATTTCATATTTTTGTATATTCTGTGCATTATTTGCCTGGGCAAACTGTATATCAAATTTCATTATTCAACTCACAATTGAAATGACAATTTGTGTGGTTACGACCCACGTGTATCAATTAGCTGTCCAAAATATTACAAAAACTTTGTTTTCCAACTTATTTTCATAGAATTTAATAAATATCTAATTTTTATTATTATTATTTCAAGTATCTACATATATTGCATGTGCTGTGCTGTATCAAAAAATTAATATGTATATGAAAAATAACTTTTTTAATATGTATCCTTGCAGTGGAAAATAACAACTTTTCTCCGTTTTTTGATAAACACAAACACATATGCATATGATTAAAAGTTATTTCACATGATACCACAAAGATGCACCTTTTACCAATTAGAGAACCACATGGTCCAACATTCACAAAAACTATGAAATTTAATTAGTTGGCTAACATGTATTCACATTGAATAAAATTCAAGGTTATATTAGTTAGAAGTCAAAGCAAAATAAATTTGACTCTACAATTAAATAGCCTTGTTTTTATTTTTTAACAAATTTCAATTGAAAGCGTTACAAATTCAATTTCATATTGAAGTCAAAAATAAAAAATAAATTCACCATCACTATATGCAAATCTCATATGTATGTCCATATGGCTAAGATATTTACATGGCAAATGGCTTAAAACTCACTCTAAAATGAAAATTAAACCAAATTCGTGGAATTCATCCACATGATTTCAGTTTTCCTCGAAACGCTTATCTTGTCTGGGCTCTTATTCTTTGCTATATTCTGGTCGTTTTCTAAGAATTCTGAAAATATACATTTAATCTCAATTTTTGATGTTTTCTAATGTTAGTGGAAATTGTTGAAAATCTATCACATTTTGCTTATCCTTATTTTAAATCTAAACAAATGTGCGTTTCCTAGAACAAAAAAAAAAACAATTGTGAAAGTAATCAATTTGAATGACAGACATCTTTGCCGAATTTTGTATACCCTTTCAAATTTTCTATTTACCGATTCAGTGTAATTGATCAGATGTTTGAATAGTTTGAATGATACCCTTTTTGCAAGGGTATACAAATATCACTATTTAAGACTACTAAAAAGCTTAAAATGATCATTTCTTTTTAATGAAAGTCATTTATAGTAAATACACTACCATATTTTGGGTTTAACTAATTCCGTTCTGTATAATTTCAGATGGAATTGCTGGTGCGCGAGATGCAGGATCAGGAACATGGTGTGCCTGTACGACAGCAAAAGATGTTTCTCACCTCCATTCCGTATGCGTTTATGGGTAAATTTCTATGAATTACAAAAATATATTTCTAAGATATTAATTTAATTTATTCTATTAATATAGGGTATGATCTGATAGAGTGGCTTATGGATAGGCTGCAAATTGAAGAATCCGAGGCGCTTAATATTGCCAATCAATTGTGTCTTCATGGCTATTTTTTTCCCGTAAACGATTCCAAAACGTTAGCTGTGAAGGATGATTCATCGCTTTATCGTTTCCAAACCCCTTACTATTGGCCCTGGCAGCACAAAGCTCCGGATAATGTAGAGTATGCGATCTATTTGGCCAAACGTTCGCTACGAAATAAGCAGCGTCACGCTTTGGAGGACTATGAGGCGGAGGCACTGGCCTCGTTGCATAAAAATCTTAAAGGAAAATGGGATTTCATTTCGATGCAAGCGGAGGAGCAAGTGCGATTGGCCAAGGAGCGCAAGAAGGGCGATAAAATCGTTGGAGATTCACAGGAACGCGCATATTGGCGTGTCCACCGTCCACCGCCGGGTCAATTCACACCGTTGGAGCCATGTCCGGTGCCGTCGCGTGATCGCCAGGGCGGGCTTAAGACCAACAAGAAGAAGACTGTCGACGATGTGCAACGAGAGGTGGACTATTTGAGCAAATCCCTGAATCGTACACGAATGAAAATGTCACAGGCCTGCGAATCGCTTGTCTGCTATTCGGAAACATTCAGTGAATATGATTTCTTTTTGCAACCGGCTTTGCCCTCAAATCCCTGGGTTACCGAAGACATTGCCTTCTGGCAATTGAACAACACTTTTGTTGAGATACCCACAGAGAAGCGGGTTAAACGATGGGCCATTTCAATTGAGGAATTGGTATCGGATCCAACGGGCCTCCAGGAATTCACCGCCTTCCTTGAAAAAGAATATTCCCATGAGAATATCCGTTTTTGGATTGCAGTGAACCGTTTACGACGTTCAGCTCACTCTCAGGTGGCACGGAAAGTTAATGAGATCTATGAGTGAGTATTATTTGAAAACAATTTGTATCTTCGTATTATGTATAATTTGAACTTGCAGAGAATTTCTTAAACCGGGTGCCCCCTGTGAAATTAACATCGATGGCAAAACAATGGAGAGTGTTTTGCGTGGACTGAAGCAGCCTTCACGGTTCACCTTCGATTCGGCTTCAGAGCATATCTATATGTTACTATTGAAAAAGGATTGCTACCCACGGTTTATACGCTCCGAGCACTATAAACGTCTCCTTGACACTGGTATCCAACCGTCTCATAAGAAACGTTTCTTCAATTTCGGCGGCGTCTCTGGTGCCAAAAAGAAAATGACTGCTGCTCTATCTAGCCAACCGAATTTGGGTGGTGGTAGTGGTTCAAGTGATGCAGGCAAAGGTTCGAGCAGCGGTGGTGGTGGCTCAATGATGCAGGCACCGCCACCTGGTAATCTGGCCAGACGACGTGGCTCGGATCGCAGTTTGACTGGATCGGCCCATGAATTGGCAGTAATTGGCGTTAATAAGGATGCTGCTGGCACCAAAGTGCCACATTCGCATTCCCAAAGCAATCTCAGCGAGATGCCCTACAGGTAAGTACGATGTGGGTAGCAACTAGGAGCTCAGCTCTTTGTGTGAGTGTGATAAATAAAAATAAATTATTTTTATTATTTTGCTAATTAAATCAAACAATTGATTGCCATCAAATTAATTCAGTTGGTCGTCGGGGTCACCAAACGAAGAGAAGAAAGTGAAATAAGCTTCAAACTGTATTAACCGTTTCATTTCTCTTATTTTTCGCACTCATATTATTCGAACAACATTTTCATATGCCATTATATATATGTATGTATATATACATATATATATATATATATATATTATATATACAATAATATACATATTACACCACAAAACTTGGGCACGTTTGGCAGTAGTGATTCCATTTACCGAGGCGATATGCCGCAACGCCATGTCATAGCGTCTGTCATGGATGCCGGGATCTATGCTGCCTATGGAAATCGCGAAAGTAGTTTGCAAACACATCCGTAAGACATTTGCCTTTTTTTTTGTTTTGTTTGTTACCCAAAAAAAAAAAATTATTTAAATATGAAAAAAAAGCAAAAAAAAAAAACTACATTCTTTCAACTTCATTTCTGTATAATGCGGAAACGTTCGTATTATCGTTCGTTCCTTCGTTCGTTCCTTCGTTCGTTCTAAATGTACCTTAATGACCCTAAAAAATTTCTTTCCCTTTCCACTTCCACTTCGCTCACTATCTTCGAAGCTTTCCTTTATACTTTTGTTGTAATTGGGCGTATTTTTGCTAGTTTCAAATCAATTAAACAGACCACCAATCGTCTATTATGTAAATCATGACTATTACCTAAATTAGTCCCTATTTACTTTTGCTCCATCTGTGAACCCAATTCCTAACTGAATTCCATAATACCATATCGAAATCTACATATTTATGTATGTATGTGTTTGGATATGTACGTATGTAGGTGTAGATTTATAAACCACGGATACTATGCAACACATTACTCGAACCGATACATGAATAGTTATATACAGATATATACAAATATATCCCTAGAAAAAACTTCTTAAGGGGCATTCCATTCTGATTGTTGGAACAGTTTACACAAAATTTGTCTATATATATTATATTATATTTAAGTAAATAAAGAATTATTATAATGTACTGTTTTATAAGAATCGTTTCTAAAAAAGATTTTTAATTCTTCTAATGTATTTTTAAAACAATCTTGAACGATTTCCGTTTATCTATGATTTATCAGGATAAATTAGATATTTAATATTCAAAATGTGATCGGGCATTTGTTGTTTTTATTTTTTTAAAAATAAGTCCAAAAGGTAAAAAATTAAATTTACTATTAATGGTATTTTATTTTAAGCTACTTAAAATAATATTACTATACCTTTTTTTTTGGATATTCCTAAAGTCTCAGTATTAAATTCCTAATTCAAGCTTAAAATGAGTTCTAAAAACATATTTGATTTTCCCCCCTTTTCAGTGGAATGCCCCCTTAATTGATTAATTTAATTTAAACAAAAAATAACTTTGCCATGTAAATATTTTCGTTTATTATATTTTATATTTCGTGTCTAATAATTGTATCTGTATATTTGTAAGTCATTTTTGGAACTGATCAGAGAATTGTTGCATAGTGTCTTTATCTTCACTACATTTTTTGTTTGTTTTTCTTTCGTTGGCTGCTTATTTTTTCACTTTTTTCTTTTTTTGTGTTTATGTGAAACTTTTACTCTCTGTGTAGAGCTGTCGCACAAATCCACCTTCACAATATTTTTTGAGAATTCCCTTCTATTGTTCCATAGTCCCATTGTTGCATTTCTTGTGTGTGTTCCATGTCTCATATCGTCTCACCTTTCACTTTACTGTTCGTTGTTTGTTTATGTTGATTGTTGTCTCTGTGTATGTGTGTGTGCGTGTGCGTCTCTGTGTGTGTGTGTGTGTGTGTGTGTGTAAAACTATTCCGTGTCAAGTCTCGTTTCATTTGTCATGTGTCTTATAAATGGTGCTAAAAACTAAAAGCTCCCCCTTCAGTTACTCTCGCTCTCCTTCTCTGTGTTTCTTATACAAATTTTCCGTTTCACAATGTAAATATGCGTATTCTTAAATCTGAATGTGAAACACACAAGCAAGATAAGCTATTTTTGCATCACTCGTAATCAATTATTTTTATAAATTTATCACACGTTATTTATATAAATTTCAATATTTATGCATCTCTTTGTCGTCCAGAGAAACGGTTAAATCCAAGCCGGCTCGACTGGAGACAACAGCGGAGGCAAGAACCCTAACGGCATCAAAGACGCCAATGGTAACGGCATCAGCATCTGTGGCAGCAGCAAGTAGCAGTGCAGTTTGCCCATGGGATGAACCAGCAATTGCCCCAGCAGCACCAGCACCATCCCAGGTTAAGTTATCGGTATGTCCATGGGAGCAGGACGATAATGTTGAGGCCGAAACGGCAGCATCACATACATCAGTTAAGACACCAGCTCTCCCAGTGAGTGCTCAACCCCAACGATTGGCCAGGTGATGAGATGAGATTTTAAATTATTTTAAAAATATATCCAATTATTAATATTCTCTCCTTGAGTAGCACTTCATCGGATATCAGCGATGTGGCGGATCGCATGCAACGTAATCTTGGCATAAGGCATCAGAATACTGTGGACAGTGGCGAGGCGGCTGGTATGAAGCGTCTGATGCCAAGTTTTACGGAACAGCGTAGGGCTTCCGTTTCGTTTACGCCAACGTAATAATATCTAAACTTTTTAATAAATAAATCAAAGTAACCGTTACTCAACTAAAAGCAAAGTAATACAAAATTTATTTCGGTTATTTGTGGCGTATGATAAATATCGTAATAGTTGCGTTACGGTTGCAAATCTCGTAAAAAAAACAATTAATCCCAATTCTAAAAGAAAATTCATAATTATTTCTTATGTTTTTTTTTTTTTTCATTTATTTGACAGTCGCTCGTCGGAGTATCAATTCGGACGGACATCGGCATCAACTAGCATGCATTCACCCACTGTTGGAATACAAAGTCAGAGTGTGGGTGGTGAGAGTGGTGTTGGTGGTGTCGGTTCGCAATTCCCACCGTCGGCAACAAAGAGCTCATTCATCATTGGCAGCGGTGGCGGCAGTGCTAGTGGCAGCAGCAGTAGTGTCATTACCAAAGATCCACCATCAGGTGCATCCGATGCTGATGCTGAATTTGAATTGGAAGAGCTAAATAAGCTAACGTTATCAGAGCGTAATAGCGAATCATCAACATCCGAATTGCCAGTAGTAGTATCATCGACACCAACACCAACGCCACCGCCAATCACAAAGATAACGCCACCGCCAGAGGAGCAGCAGCAGCAAAGTGTCCAAAGATCGGCGACGAGTACACCTGTTGAGCAAATGCAACAACAGCAAACTAGTAGCTTGGATACTACTACTACCATATCTATAGCGGTGGAGCCAGAATCAACTCTGGCCATTGTCCAGGAGGTCCAGATCGAGCTTATTGAGACCCGTGCCATTGATAATAGTGGCAAGGGAGATGCGGAACAGGTTTTAGAGCAATTGGAACTGGTCATTACCACGCCCACCATTAAAGTGCAAGAGCCAACTGCTGCAGACAATGAAGAAGATAAAGAAGAGATCCAAATCGATTTGGAGCAAGTGGGGGAAACGTCAGCCGATACCCAGATGGTGGAAACAGAATTAATAATACCAGAGGAGCTATCACCAACCACTGATGAGTATCAGGAGGGATTACAGTTCGGTGCCGATGGCAAGGATATGGTCTGTGACTACGATATTGTCGATACTGATAGGCATTTGGGTTATATACCACCAGCACCAACTCCGGCACCATCGATGGCACCATTGGCTGAGTTAGATGTGGACACTGTCGATGATGAGCCATGTGAATCAGGGACTTCTGTTGCCATTGTCGCTTCATCTAGCCATGAGGAGGTGCGTAAGAAGCGGAAGAAACGTAATTCGGATGGCAAGAAGATTGGATCTTTGGATGACAAGGACAAAGACAAGGACAAGGAGAAGGCCTCAACTAGCGGCGGTATTGCGGATGCTGATCACAATGCTGTTTGCCCCTGGGAAGACGAGTGAGTAGAAGAGATGCGAATATTAAACGTCATCCAAACTCCTCCTAAATCATCATCCTCCCACCCACAGAAACGTGACCACAACGGATGGTACCTTTGTTAAGACGTATGCAACCCTGGGATACTTATGAATAAAGCCGACTCTCTTTAAGACCATGGTCAACAAGCTGCTAAGGAGAAAGTCGCCGCACAAAAAATAATGATCAGTAGTATTTTACCAACATAAAGACATACACATAAATATGTATATATACATATATATATATGTATATACGTATTGGATACAGTTATACATATATATATATATATATATATATATATACCATATGTATGCATCTGATCTTAATTGAATGTATAAATGTAAACGCTTCATAAGTTCAACTGAAAAACGCTGAAAACCCAAAACAAAAAAAAAAAAACAACAAAAGAAAAAGAAGAAAATCCAAAACGAATCCAGTATACATATATAAGTATATCTAGACATACACATACATATATATATATATATATATATTTTTGGGGCGTGTTCCAGGCTTCGATCATAATGCGACAGTCTGGCTTATTTCACCCCAAAATCTTCCCCCTCCCTGTCCCCAATTAGCTGAGAGAGAATTATAAAATGCTAGTAAAACGAGGTACTTTATTTACTGACATAGAATATTATATACAAAAAGAAAAACAAACAAGTCAAAGCAAAAACCAAAAATATATATACATACATTTTGTGTAATATTAAAACAAAAACAACAAAAAAAAGAAAAAACAAAAATAAGAAATGAAAAGAAAGAAGAGTAAAAAGAAATGTCAAAAGCGTGATGTTGGTAAAATGAATGAAAGTTTCAAGGCAAAAAAAAAAGTGTTTACAAAAGGAAAAAAAAAACAAAAAACGAATGAAATGAATATAACTCTTAAAGTGGCGATTTCCTTAAATGGATACGATTTTCCTTACACATATAGTATATATATAGATATTTTCGATTTCAATTGAGATTTCATTGGAAATATAACAATATTTCAATCTTTTTTTTTCTCAATCTATAAGATCCATTAGATCATTCGATTAACGACTGATATATTGGCTAATTTTTAATTTTAAAAGATTTGAAATTAATTCAATGAAATAAATATATCATTGAAGAAAATTCATTAGATTCATTTTATCGATATTTTGATCATTTCGACAAATAGTTTTTAAACCGATTAAATATGATACAAATATGAAATTATCTTCTTACTAACTCTCCTCCACTAGATCACTTCTCTTCATCAACATAATTAAAGTGCATATAAAATCTTCCATTTGGTTGTGGATCGGTCTATCGATATTTGCAAATTTTCTGCGCTTCTTAACGAACCCACTCTGTGAGCGAACCTTACGATCCCTGGTCTAAGCATAGTGCCTTTTGTTAGATATATACATTTTATGCGATTGCAAAAAAAAAAGCAAAAAAAATACAAAAAAAAAATATATACAAACTAACACTTTTCATTTCCACGAGAAACCGATTCACATCCACAAAATGGACTATCCAACTATATGCACTATTTAGTGGAAATTACTTTTTCAAATTATTTTCGATTCAAAATTGAATTTCCATTTATATACTATATCGTAGAAATCTTGCTCTTCAACTAAAAACATTTGAAAGAAATCCCCTTTGAAGTGATATGAATGCAGATGGTAAACCTAACCAATTAACTAACTAACTAACTAACCAATAAACTAAATAGTCAACAAGTTTTCCATTTTTCGCATAATAAAATGAAAATCGAATTCTTTTTAGCAGCAAAATCCACAGTAAATCAAAATGAAAACAAACAAACAAACTAACTTAAAAGCCTCGAACAGCGTTTCACTTGAATGGAGTATAGAATAAGATTATATAGATTGAGTTTTAGATTGAACATTTTTTTTTTTTATATAAATACTTGGGATTTTATCTTGAAAACAGGCAATAAGGATTCTATGATGGAGCATATTAGAACAGAGCTAAAAAACATCTGAAGCTAAATTTAATTTAAACAGCTTACAATAGGTCTCAAAAATATAACTATTATTACGTATACGTAATGTTATCCAAGAGAGATTCAATGAAGTGCCATAGCATAAAAATATTTGTTAATAAATAATTTCCATTAGGAAGTAAGCTCTTGCATTGATCGGAAATATGAAATCAATGTGTAATTATTATTTTATTACTCATGCGGCATGTGGGTTAATTAAAATTCATCTTGAAACCGAAAAACTTTCAATTAATATGAATTCCCTTATTGCTGACTAGATGGAAGAAAAGGATATCAAAATGTTGTTTCAAGGTCTTTCAAATAAAGTTAATACTTTGACGTTTAATTGCCTGGCTATCGTTGCGTATGGGTAATTAATTGTGGTATGTTGTTCCCAGTGACTTTTGTTTAGTTCTCTCTTCGAAAATGTGAATGGAATGATCCGTCATGACTGTTTTGTTGATAAAATCTAGTAGTTTTATTAATTATTTTTGGTTTGATCGATCTTATGTGCATACATACATACATAGATACATATTAGATATGGATGTGTGTATGAATGTATGTATGGAATACAGATATATAGATAGATATACACAAGTTAATTGGGACGATTTGATCGAGTTTCATTTTATCTGTTGTTTGCATGCAAAAAGAAACACGCAAAGACAAAAACTCACGAGCCCCAAAAAAAATTGACAACAATTCTCTCTGTATGCAAATGAAAATGAAACAAACTTTTTTTCACAATCCAAAAAAAAAAAAACAAAACCAAGAAAAAAAATTACAAATTAAAAAAACGAAATCAAAGCTTATTAAACAATTTAAAACAAAAATTAAATAATAATTTTAAGCAACGCATCAACATTGCCATATTTACACCAACTAAGCGAAGGAAACAAAAACCAAAATGAATAAAAACAAAAATATTTAAAAAATATATATATTGTCATTGAAAGTTGTTTAGCCTATATACTTGCATATATATATATAAATTACAAATTATCAAAAACTAAAAAAAAAAAAATACAAAATTTTACGAAAAACAAAACTAAAAAAATAAATATATAGATAAAAAAATTATATTTAAAAATGTAAATGTTTTCATAGAAATACGTATTTAAAAGTAAAAAAAAACCAAAAAACGCTTGTTAATTGTTGAAATTTTGTTTCCACTAGCTTAAGGGAAACAAAATGGAACTGCAACTAAATAAATGTTTATTTTGATTTTGAGTATACCCTCCCCCCTCTTCACCATCACTTCTAAACCCAAATGACTTGTGTATTTTGTGAATGAAATTTAGCTTTCAATTTGAATAAAAGAGTTCAAATTAAAATTTGAATTTAGATTCAAAAATACAAAAGGTATAAAACGAAAGAAACGCTGTCGATGGCCCATTACCAAAAATGAACTGGAAATAGACAAAATCGAAAAACAAGAAAATTATGATTAAAAAAGAAAGAAAAAAAATGAAAAACAAAAAGCAAACGCTTGTCTCTTATCAATCAGAAAATATTTAAAATGAGCTGTAACTGTAACTGAACAAACACTAAAACACACATACAAAACTTAAACAATAAAACAAATTTCAAATTTACCTACTGGTTGTTCGCGACAATTAAATATAAAACAAAAAGAAAAAATTAAAAAAAAAAATACAAAACACGAAACCAAAAATATAAGGAAAGAATTTTGACAGAAAAAGAAAATTACTCGTACTCTTTTCATTCGAAAGTTTTATAGCGACAAATGAAAATTCTTTTTAAAAACAAACACCTAAGCTACTTAGACTTTAACCAACTTCAAACTAACTAAGAAAGATGAAAGCTAAAAGTACCAGATGATGATAATGATGTTGATTGAGTTACATTCAGTAAAACAAAAAAAACCAAATAAAAATAAATGTTGTATGTTATATAAAACAAAATGTTTGAGACCTTGGCGAAGGCATGAAAAACCACCGTTAACTTTGAGAAAAATCGAAAAAGAAAACAAAAAAAAAATTTAAAAAATTGCAGCAGTTTTAAATTGTTGTCAAATCTAAAAAAAAAAAAAAACAAAAAAAAAAAGAAATGGAAAGAAATATATATTAGAGCAGCTTATAAAACAACACCAACAAAATAAACAAAATGAAAATGAAAAGAACAAAAATAAAAACACAAATATTTGTTTTTTATTATTATTATTAAACTCTTTTTGTTTATTTTTTTATATATACATATTATGCGTAAGTTAATATGCCAAACAAAAACCAATAACGAAAACAAAAAAAAAATGTAAGTGTAATTAAGTTGAATGATTTATTACTTTATAAAACTACAAAGACGAGATGTTTTAAAGTTCCACAAAAGTTTAATAAGAAATCAAAAAAAAAAACAAAGAAACAAAATAAAAGATACAAACAGCAAGAAGCACCAGAGCCATTTTGATAAAAACAGAAAAAAAAAGGAAAAACAAATTTAAAAAATATCTAAAACTTCAACTACAAATACAAAAACACACATACAAACACGTAATAAGTGGGTAGCAGCATTGCCGTGCAAAATATTTACTTTAGTTTCTATATATGTATATATATATACATATATATTATATTTATATTATATATATATACATATATGCATACAGAAAGATCTAAAAGCTAAATAAATGAAACCAGAATCCATTTGCTGTTAATCAACCATTCAAGACGCTCTTAAAATTTAAAAAATAACAAAAAATTATAATAAAAAAATAAAACTGTATACACAAACACACAAAGATATATATCTATATAGATATAGCGAGATATATATGTAGGGGATAACCAAATTGTTTAATTGCATCCCCATAAAATTATTTATAGCAAATTTATTAGCTAAACGAAACTAAAAATGAAACACAAAAAAAAAACCAAAAACAAAATATGAAATTGTTTGTCTATTTATTATGTCATTACTGCGGAAACGGAAAAAATTATACATATATCGATCGAAATAAATATATATATATATATAAATGTATATATATATATATATATATATATATATATATATATAAATATATATAATAAAAATATGTAAATGTTAAAAACATTCGGCGAACAAATAAAATTTAAAGGAAACTAAATGTAGACTAAACAAAACGCGAGCATCTAGAAAACAAAAATTGTGAATGAAAATGAAAATTAAACGTGTTACGAGAATTATTATATTATTTAAATAAAAACAAATATATATAGGTACATGCACACATATATGTGCATACATATATATATATATGTATATATACATATATATATATAAATATGTATATGTATATATATATATACATATAGTATATTATTGAATTATGCTGATGAAATTATAAAAAGGAAAAACGAGAAAGCGAAAGTAAAACAAGAAATTATGAGAAAAACCAAACAAAAATGATTTAAATGAAGTACAATAAAGATTCAAGTGAAGTAAAACTGTCTACAGAATATATCATTTAGGATCAAGGATAAATCAATGTAAGTATTAACAACATCTGTCCAAGTTTCTCTATATACAGGTATATACCATCTCAGCCAGGTCATTAAAATTAATATATCTAAGTTAAGGAATTAGTTTGATTAATATTACAGTATTTATATAAGATATAATCTTTTAAAAACAAAATCTTATTTTATATTATTAACCTATTATTGCATTAATTATACTTATGAATTTTTTAAATTACAAATTTATTTATTATTATTTCATTTGACATGATTTCTTAATGCATTATTAGATTTTTTTATATAGTTTTTCATTTCGTGTTAATCAAGAGGTTCATTCCCTTCATCTGGTCTACCCGATAAATGTAAATATATGGTATCAATAGATGGCGGTATTATCGAAAAGGAATAGAAATTTTGCCGATTTTTATGGAGGGTAACAAAGACATTGGGAATATTATATAAATGACTGGAGAGCCAAAACCAAGCTGTATGATTACTAATATGTCTGTAATATGAGAATATATTATAATTACATGTAAATATATAATTTCTATTTATGTGGTACCTACTTAATGATGGCATATGGAAAAATATGACCGATAACTTTGTAGACCATCCAATATTTACGACGATCCTCAATTTCTCTTTGATTTTGAATATCGTCCATACTTAAGTCACTAGAGTCTGTTATTCTTTCTTCATCAGATATATTGGATTCTATATCAGTTGAGATAGCATTGGGATCAAAAGTTGACAGATCGAATTGGCTATCATCTTTTGCTTGAATAACTAAGGCTAATTGCATAATCTCTGCTAGATTGAAACGGACCTTAATCTGATAGTAAGTGGAAAAAAGATTCTGTTGCAATTCCGTTCGCTCGCCAATGCCCTCCATTCTACCAAATTGATTAAGGGTTACGCAACGGTGTGCCTGTTCGGCAAATGTTGAATCAGAACATGTATATAGGACTGCCAGGCCATGACTGCATAAATTCCGTATTAGATAATATATAACTCTCTGACTTATTATATCCAAATAGGCAAACGGTTCATCCAACAGAGTGAGATCCGCATAACCAATTATGGCAATGGCTATACTTAGACGTTTTATTACACCGCGACTACAATATGTTAAGGAATGAAATCGAAATTTATATAAATCGAAGGCTTGGCATAATGCTTTAGCCTCGTTATTAACATTTGCTCTTTTTACGCCACGGATATGCAGAACAAATTGAAATGCTTCGATTACAGTTAAACCATCCTTAATTTCATCTAATTGGGCACTATAACCAAAATGTTTATAATCAGTCATTTTATTCAATTCATATGTGCCCTGGTGATAACTTGTTATATGCCCAGTACTAGGTGTTGGATATATACCAAGTATGGTCTGGACTAGAACTGATTTACCGGAACCATTTCTTCCCAATATGGCCATGGCTTGATTGCTAAATAAAATGAAATATTATCAAAGTTTCTAAGTGGTTTATATCTGTAAGAGATATTACTGTTCCAACATAAAGTTAATGTGCTTAAGCACAACCCTCGATCCAAAAAACATTCCCAAATTTTCCACATGCAATGCTTTATCCTTAATACTGGGTCTTTCCAGGGTTCGGACCCGAGTCTTCTCATTAATCCAAGTATTGTCTATATCGGTGCGTTGCTGTAAATGCAAAATATCCTGATCGTATTTACTATCGGGACTATATAACAATAATGAAAATCTCATCATAATTATATAAATTAATTATATAATTTCTAACACTTACTCACTATCCCAAAATTTGTAATTTTTTCGTTTCTTTTTGAGACAATTCCAATTAAGTTTTAAATAGAATAGAAGCCACAATATAAATGTCATAAAATTGATTGGTAAGAGATTGTAAAAGAATTCAAATGTTTGCAATTTTTGATCTAAAACAAGAAATATATAAACCCAAGACTAAGAATATTCAATTTTAATGAAACTTACCACAACAATTGGGCTGAATCTGACAGAGTTCCAAATAGACACTCGTCTCAAATGTCTGAGTATCATGACACATTTCCTTTATTACCGATATAGTATGTGTTCGTAATAGATTATTCATTAAGGAATAAAATGGATGAAAATCGAACCAAAACGTGCCAACCATATCGGATGTCGTGAATATCTTTAACTCATATTGCAATAAACAAAACAATGTGCCCCAGCAATAAAATATTAATATTAATAGGTAGCTAATTTTAACCTCCAATATCCAAATTGAAATCAAACTATTGATAGATTGAATACAGAAGACGGTAGACAGCAGTATATAAATAAATATTACTTAATATATAAATGTGACGGAGTGTCGTAGTGACGTAGGGCCGTGCCGTCAAATTCCACCAGAAACAGCGGAAATGAAACAGAAAATATATATAAAGACTTCGGTAAATTGTAAAATTGTAAATTAAATATGGAAAACGTTGTTAATTGAGCAAATGGAAAGTATATAACCGTAGAAAATTGCTCATCTGATTTGAGTTTTATTTTCCGATTCCGGTTAAATGGATACTAACCATAATTATCCAGACGCATAAGAAGTCTATAGCGAAATATAATAACTGCAGCATTAATGGATATAAGACTAAGCAACACTTTCAGCATGACATAGATTATCGTGGCCACCAGTAGAGTACATAGTTTCATTCCAGCTATTAACTCAAGTCTTCCATATCGATAACATCGTCTCAAATTGACATTCAGGAGCGGCAGGGTCCAAATGCAACAGAAGCAGAAACACATTGTTGAAATAAAAACTAAATCATGATTTGTCACATTATGCTGTAGGGTAACTTTGTGAATGGTGGAATAAGGTAACGATTCCTTGGAAACAATAATACTTGAATCTGCATTTACGTAGCCGCTATTTAATGAAGAGAAGAAATGGAAATTGGTAGGTGACGTCGGGGTCACCATTTTATATTATTTTTAATCTTACATGGCCAAAGCATTCATGACCAGGGACAAGCTAAGTGGAGCTGAGCGATGAATATTAAAATTGAATAAAGCTTCAACTTTATTCTCTCCAAAGATGGCAGCCAGAACAAATTTAATATCTGTTAGCATATAATGTTTGGACAAATAATTTCTCATATATTCCAATAGATCGATATCAGATGACAATTGCTGAATGCCCTTCTCTTTGATATACTGTTGACTGGCTGCGTACATTGGTCCTTTTTGTGATGCCTCCAGTGCGGCACTTCGTTGCATAATACTTATGGAGCAATCACTAAATAAACTCAGATTGAAGTATTTTGTAGGCGAAACCTTTCGAGCTGATCGCAAATATGGCCGACTTAGTGTCCAAAAGGCCAATAGGGCGGGGAGAAATAACTGAAATATAGGTACAATTTTATATCTGATATCAACAAGAAACCGCTTCTTAAGCTCATCCCCAATATGGGAATAGATCAGTTTAATACCACCTGATCGTTGATTTTTCTGATTGATTAAATGATTCTCTTCAATGTGTCGAATTTTGATGGCCACATTTTCCAAATCCTCTGATTTAGAAGCAATGGCTTTTAATGTTATCTTTCGATTTTTTAGCTTATTTCTTGTTCTACTTTTGCCAATCACCTCCTCAGAAGTCAGAGCATTAAACATAATTATATCTAGACTGGACTCAATCAATTGATAGCTAACCAATTGCAAATCATCTAAATTTTTTGGCAACTCTTCCAGCAATTTGATAATATTGATTAGAGCATTATATTTAATTAGAAATATAGCAGTATCACCAATATTTGATTCCATTTCAATATCTGGTATATAGGATGCTAGATATATATGCACATATATTACATCGCATAATTCCTTTGTGTAGCAGATCTTTTAAAAATAAACAATTAATAAATAATGTGAATATGCAATAATAATTGGAACTCACCAAACGATATGCATCTTTGTACATCTGGAAAAGTCTCTTTTCTGTCGTAAATGAACGCAGTTGACCCTCTACCAATATGGCAACACGATCCGCCAGATTACTAGCCATTTTTGGATAATTGGTAGTTAAAAATAATGTTATTTTTGATTTTTGATCTGCAATAAAATTGATAAATAGTTTCTCTTTATGCTCATCAACACCCTCGAGTGGTTTGTCCAGCAAAATTATCTTCGTCCGTCCAGCAAAGGCGCAAAGTGTTCTCAAGAGTTGCTTATTGCCGGGAGATAATGATTTTACTGGCTTATCACGAATGTCATTCAATTCCATTGATTTCAAATATATCTCGACATCTTCCTGCGATTGCCGTAGCCGTAGGCCACGCAAACGGCAAAAATACATTAGATGATCGGCCAGTGTGAATTCGCTAAAAAGATCAATGTGATGCAGTGCCATGCCCACATTGGCGAAAGCCTTTCCAATCGGCTTTTTTACTTTATTGCCGGATATGTAGACACTACCGGATGTAGGTGAAATCTCACCAGAGAGCATTTTCATAAGAGTTGACTTGCCACTTGCATTATGTCCCAGAAGGACAACCACTTCGTCTTTACGATTATTGTGAATTTATTTAAAATACATAATAGAAAATTTAATTATTTACCTACCTTGGTATACCTTTAGTGAAAAGTTCTTTAGAACAAAAGTTTTGTTATACTTTTGCCAAATCTTACGAAACTCAATAACTGGAGTTGTGTTCTGTGTGCGGGATTGTATTTCCATATTCAATATTGAATCATGGCTAAAGTTATCCATGTTACTTTCAAGACCATATTGCTGAAATTTTTCATATTCGGTTCGACGATGATTATTATCTGTATTGGAATCTGGCTGTGTGGGATTCCAATAATTGTGCCACCAGCTCCAAAGCCATTTAGCACCACTTTTCGGTTCCGTGGTTTTTGTTGTTGCTGATTGGATTTGGGAAGTCTCTTCATTCAACCGTTCAGATTCACTACTTATTAATATTGTACTTTTTGTAAATTTTTCCTTTGTATCAATAATTTCAGATATTCTTCGTGACTCTTCTGCTTTTAAATCAAAAACATTTTCCTGAGCCTTTCTTTGTCTACGTCGACGCTTTCTAATCACTCGACGCAACTTATTCAAGACATTTCTTAAGTATAGACATTTAAAAGTATTCAATAAACATGGACAAATACTTCCATATAAAAAGAGAGCACCCAACAAATAAAAAATAGCCTGCAGGCAAAAAGATCCAATCACGATAACCAAAGTATGCTCATACTCCATAACATTGGAGAATAGATAACGATCAGTTGTCAAATGAATTGGATACTCCTCGAAGCGTAATAATTTACGCATTCCATGTTTAAAAAGTACATTGCAAAATGATATCGATGATAGAAAAAATAGAACATTGGAGCTAAAGCACTGAAAGTGCTGGACGGGTAGAAATGGTAAGGGTATCAATAACCATAATATGGGTACAATTGCCAATGTCATTTTGGTGTTACGCATTATGGCAGCCATTAATATAACAAATCCAACTACAGATATCGTATAGGATATGAAAAACGTAAGCAATACAGATAAAGGACATTTGCAAAGGGCTGATCGATGGCCATTCCATTCAAGCTGGAATTTAGAAAAAGAAAAACAATATTAAAAAAAATACCCTTCTATTGGCTAATTACATTTTCCTTCATATCGATTTCAAATCGAAATTTAAAAATTAATACAGTCAAAAATTAAAAGCAAAAAAAATAAAAGAAAACATTTTATCTAGCCACATCCAGAGTTCGAACACCCGGCAATTATTCCAATAGAGACTATATTAATAGTGATTCGATTTGAACAATTTTTAAACTTGCTACGCGTAAACCTCTATGAAGTTTATTTACTAAATTTCATGCACATAGCTAAAAATTAAAGATCTAAATACTGAAAAGAAACAGACAGACAGACGGACATCGGCTAAATTTTATACCCTCTGCAAGAATAAAAAAAAAATAAAAAAAAAATCCGATTATTTAACATGAATTTAATTGACTTTTAAATAAAATCTTTGCTTTTATCAACTCTATTCTATGGTTTTATTTTGAAGGGCATTCAAGTTCTTTGGGTTGTAATCTTAAGATACATTTTTCTGATATTACGTACTTTTAGTAGTAGTGCCAACATAATGGCGGTAATTAAAAATTGACAAAGACCATTAAAATACCAGGCAGCTGTTTGCATTGTCATAGATATATTACTGATTTGTAGTCCCAAGTTTTGACCCAATTCGCGTTCCTCAACAATATGCTAGAGATTAAGTAAATCAAAGGTATTAAAAAAAACAAAATTTCAGACGCAAATTACCTTGGCTAGTATGGTTACCGGGAACATAAACCCAACAATCAATACCAATACAATTGTTGTATCTAATCCACCAACAAATAATGTATGTATATTCGGATTGTAATCGTAACGGCGCAATTCCACTTTTGGTAATGGTTTACCTTTCGGATTTGCTGCCATTTCCAAATACGTATAACTGATATAATATTGCAATGGTATAAAACCCTCACGTACATATCCACTACAGTCACCATTCTCATTATTTTTTATTTCCATAAAATGATGATTATTGTATATGTGATCGATATTCCAGCTGGCGCCTATCCAAAAATTCTCATAATGACGCAACTCTGATGGCATTACAATTGAGAATTTTAATTGTAATGGCAAACCATTTGGCAATATTTCATCTTTCTCAAAATCATAATGAAAGCAAATACTGGCTATATACTGATCCGCGTAAGCACGGACTCGTAAAATTTCACAATTTTCATAGCTGACAATTTGTTGACTAGTCAAAGATAATTTACTTAATGCAGTATTCATTAGTTTATTAATTTTATCGTTTACATTTGGCGCATATCCAAGAATAATTTGAGGTATAAATACATTACTTTGAAATCTATAAATGATAAAGATGATAGGATTTACTTTAATACAATTATCTGAACTCACGTGGATTGCTCTTTGACCAATTGATTTCGTCTCGAATTGATCTTTTTTATTAACGAGTTCCAAGTACCTTCCATTGATATGGCATTAAATTGCTTTATATTCTCCAGCTCTTCCTTAATTGAATATCCGTAAAATACTAACAGTAGGGCAAAAATCACTGGCAAAAATATTGAAATTATTAATGTGATTTCACTTTCCATTTGTTTGCGAAAATTCTTGACCACCAATAGACGAAATATTTGAAACTTGAAAAGGATACAACGGCAAGGAGAACATCGATCACAAAAACAAAGCATTTTTCAATAAAAAGAAACTACACACAAATTCAATTCAGATAGAAACAAATAGAGAAAAGCATTCTACAAATATGTAATTGTAATTGTATTTCTTAGCAATAGTCTCTAGATTTTTAAACATTTTGAAATTTTTTATACTCTTTGAAAAAGGGTATACAAATTTTGGTTAGAGTAAAATTTCAATGTATAGAAATTATGATACATACATAATAGAATGTGAAAGCTATGTTTCGGAAACTTATTTATTATACATTAGCTGATGCATATAATATATGGCCATGATCTTGAGACAGCAGCAAAACATAAACATAATATAAAAACATAAAAAATTATTTATGTCAAAATAATGTTTTAATTCAAATTGAATTAAAGATAGTTTAAGAATATGAGATTTTTTTCTAATTGGAATTTACATAATCCAAATTGCAAGAAAATCGATCTATGCCACTGATTACTTTATATACTTTTACTTTTACTGCATACTTTTAGGCTGTCTTCAGAATTCTTACAAAACTAAATCACTTCAAAAGAAAATCAGAAAACGCCAGCTGCCAACTAACAAGGAGAAGGGGATAGCGAAAAAGGGAAAGTAAGAGAAAGAGAGACATCGAGAGATAGAGAGAATTAACCCTTAGTTAGTACTAAAGGAAAGAAAGAAATATCAATGGATAGTTCTCAACGTAAAAAATTATTATAGTGTATTTAAGAGGTAGCATTGTTCACAATTGATTCACAAGGTCAACTAGCCAAATACAAGCATATGGCAGCCAGAACATATGTATATTTGTGTGTATGATCATCAAATACAAACACACATATCTATATAGAGCATCATTGTATATGAGGTGGGCGGGGGGTACACATTGACTTGTGGTTGGGCCGAGCACATTCCGCAACGAGCACCCAACGAGAGTGGTTGTCAGTTCTCTCGGAAAACCAAACAAAATACAAATTATAAATTACAAAAAGTGTATATAAAAGCAATTTATTTGATTTTAAAATTGATTGGGTGATTCAACAGTTTACATTTCATTACAATGTCCACATTCGATTTACAATGTCTCGATGAATGCTTGGAGAAGCATTTACCGGCAGCAGAATTGAAGGAGGTGAAACGCATTTTGTATGGCCTTGAGGAGGAGTAAGTATAGAATGGATCCCTTATCAGTTGTGGGGATTAAGATAAGAATGAAAACCAAGTGCAATGCCTGATATGAATCTTAAAAATAGATTGAAATAGTTTTAGTTAGTTTTTGTTCCTTTGATAAACTTTAGCTGGACAAATATTTGAGCGCTTGTCACATGTTATTCTATAGGCACAATAGAAATCATTTAAATATAGCACACAAATCTACAAATCTTTCTATATATATATATATATATATATGTATATATTTCTATATATACATATATATGTATAATACAACTATGCGAAACCAACAACGAAAGGGAAATGTTGAAATGTTTACAAAATAAAAATTGTTAAATTATATAGACATTTGAATAAATTTATATTTCAATAATTTATATATTTTTGTTCTGTGTTGTTTAGACAAATTTTGGAAATACCCGCTAGTGCCACAGCATTGGCCCAAGAACATGATTTTGAAATCAAGGGATATCGTTTCAATGCCCGTCCAGAGCAGACACGTCGTCCGCGTCTGGTTCGTGTGGGAGCCATACAAAATTCCATAGTTTTGTCCACAACTGAACCCATTGAGAAGCAACGCGAAGCCATTTGGAATAAAATAAAGATAATAATTAATGCGGCAGCTGAGGCTAAATGTAATGTAATATGCACTCAGGAGGCATGGAGTAAGTATAGCAAAATGCAATTAGATAAAAAAAACAACAACAAAAAACAACCTAATCCTTTGTAATTTATCATCTCTTTCGTTGCCAATTAGCTATGCCATTTGCGTTTTGTACACGCGAAAAATTTCCATGGTGTGAATTTGCCGAGGAGGCTGAACATGGACCCACAACTAGAATGTTAGCCGAATTGGCCAAGGCCTATAATATGGTCATAATACATTCGATATTGGAACGGGATGTAGAGCATGGTGAGACCATTTGGAATACAGCTGTGGTCATATCGAATAGCGGCCAATATCTGGGCAAGCATCGTAAGAATCATATACCACGTGTTGGTGACTTTAATGAGTCCACTTATTATTATGAGGGGAATACGGGACATCCTGTATTCGAGACAGAATTTGGTAAATTGGCGATTAATATTTGTTATGGTCGTCATCATCCCCAAAATTGGATGATGTTTGGCCTGAATGGTGCTGAAATTGTATTCAATCCATCTGCAACAATTGGAAGACTCTCGGAACCATTGTGGAGCATTGAGGCCAGAAATGCAGCCATTGCCAATAGCTATTTCACTGTACCCATCAATCGTGTTGGCACCGAACAATTTCCCAATGAGTATACATCGGGTGATGGACAAAAAGCTCATAAAGAATTTGGACCCTTCTATGGTTCCACCTATGTGGCTGCTCCCGATGGATCCAGAACTCCGGTGAGTTAATTCACCAATTGAATTGTTAATAACTAATTTAATTTTTATATTCATTATCAGAGTTTGTCACGTTGCCGTGATGGTCTATTGATTACCGAGATGGATTTGAATTTATGCCGCCAGGTTAAGGATTTCTGGGGTTTCCGTATGACACAAAGATTGCCCTTGTATGCGGAATCATTTCAAAAGGCCTGCGAACCGGATTTTAAACCACAAATCATCAAAGAGACTTAATATTTTATTACATCCGATTCTGGACATTATTCTAAAACCAAATAGATGTAATTTGTCTTTGTCCCAATCCTGTTTATCCACTGCTTCGGCTTACCCTCCCATCCATTGGCATTTATTAAGTGAAATATTTTATTGTAAATAAATCGTTAACATTTTTCACAAATGGCAACAATTATTCGAGAATCAAAGTTTGTTCAAGGACTAAGCACCTCTCCGACCGATTTCCAAATAGATTATCTTAGTTTTATTAATTATTTTGATGACTTCAATTTTTTTCCATTTCGAGTTCGAATTTTTTAAACCACCGAAAATAAGTAAGATACACTGAGAGAATCATTTATTTAGTTATTTTTCTTTTTATTTATATATATATATTTTAAACATTTTATTTCACATTGAAAAATAGATAACGAATTGGCAATTTGATCTCGATCGATTGAGAATTATTTTTCGCTTAAATTGCGATTGCCTGTTTTTCGGATCGCCGTAGATTTTTTGTCGTTATACATACATATATAGTACCATATAAGCATTTAATTTTGTTCGATCTTTTATTTGTTTTAACAACATTCAACAATTAATATTTTGTGTATGTGTGTGTGTTTTTAATAACACTGTGTGACAATATTCGCCCTTTTATGATGACCTCGTATGTAGTCCAAGTTTTAGGTCTAAATAAAAACAAATGGATTTTTAAAATCGGATAAAATTTTACCACTAGTAAAAAGGATTTTTCCAAAATTTTAATATTTTTTTTTTATTTTTTTAAGACCTATAACTTGAGTTGAAGTGCCAATCTAACTGGCACACAGTGTAATTGATACAAGTTTCAGTTAAAAAAAATACATACACAGGTATGTATTATATACATATATGTATGTAAGTTTATATATATATATATATATGTATATATAAATATATATATATGCTCTAGAGCAAAAATAAAGGACATCAAAAATACATTCAATCTTTTATTCAGGTAAATTTATAGGTTATTTTTAGGTATTTTTGCAATCTCTGAGATTGTTTTTTTTTCTGTTTGTGGTGTGTGTGTGTGTATGTGTTCGGTTACATCACACACAGACACACACTCATATTCAGTTTACATTAAAATCGTGTGAAAACCATTATTTACGTATTTACTGTTAATCCCCTTTCATTTCATGAACTCCTAAAAGAGTTTTGCCAATCTGTAAGTTGTTGAGTTTCATAAATTAAAGCCACGCTTTTTTATCTTTTGGAGGAAATTCGTATGGGTTTATATATACACACACATATATATATATATATAAACATATATATATATATATATATGGTTATATAATGTATATAGGTAAAATAGTTTGTGGGATCTACAAATGCATAATTTGTTTCGATTTTGTTTTATTTTCTTTTGATTATACTCTATTGGGCTACAATTCAATCGTTTCATTTGGGTTCGCTACACAAAACGAATAAAAAAAACAACGATAGTACATATAGATAGATATATATATATGTATATATAATGAATATGATGTAATACACAGAAAATCATACAATTTGTTTCAAATATATATATATATATAAATCCATTATATAATGAAACGACTACTTTGCAGCACTTTTTTCGATTTTGTTTTGAATCTTATAATTATAAAAATATATATCATTTAATCACGTAAGACAACTTCTAACAAGAATAATAATAATTGTAATCATAATCATAATATATAATAATAGCATTATTTAATAATAATATTAGTTTCAGTATTTTGTAACTTTAACAGATTTCAACCAAAAAAAAAAAAAAAAAAGAATTATTCTGGACATTTTTCTTCCTTTTTTTTTGTATTGTATTATAGTGTATTCACGTTTGTTTAAATAAAAAAGTCTTTTGGAATTTTCGCATTTTCATATTCGTAAGTTATAAATTATATATTGTTAAATACATACAATTTGTCTCCCCATTCTTGTTTTTTTTTGTTGTTTTAGTGTATTCTTTCGTTAACCCCTCTTAAACAAACAAAAAAAATTATATATTTATATATATATATATATATTGTTTTTAGATTTACAAATCAGACTTCAACTTTACCGACAAAATAAATGAAGAAAAGGCAAAAAAAAAACATATTCATATTAATAATAAGCAGTACATATGTATATACATATATATAGTTATGCATGTATGTGTGTATATATATATATAAATTTATTTCTTATTCTTGAATTCTGAATTGGTTGAATTCTGTTTTCTTCCATTCTGGGGATTTGCTTCCTTTTTTTTGTGGGGTATATGGCAGTCGTTATCATTTTTGAGATAATTTGACTTTTGCTTAAAAAATCAATAATTAACAATGAAAAAAAAATAAATTGTAAAAATAATATATAGATATACATATATCGAATAGAAATTAATAAAGAAACAAAAAAAAAAAAAGAAATACACTCCTGTGTTGCTTGTATGAGGGAGGGGAAGGAAGTAAGTTTTGGTCATCATTCATCCATCATTGTATATCATCCTCATCTACATATACAATATATTTATGTATCTCTATATCTATGCTTAACTCTAAGCCTGTGTAGAGGAGTAATATTACGTAAACATTATGTGCAGAGTTCATTACAATTAGAATAGAAATAGAAAAAAAAATTGCCACAGACTTAATTTTGTTGATCGGCCAAACGATTATGTTCAAACTGCAAAAAAAAAACGAAAATGAAATGTTAATTTTAATATATGTAGTTTAGTTTTTAATTGAGACAAAATAAACCAAGAGAAAAATTAAAACTGATTATAATTGCCAATCCTTTATCTTTTATATTATTTTAAATGAATATTTTGAATGGTTTATAAATTTTCTAAGCTCATTCAAATGATCACTGAAAGATCAATTGAGAACTATTTCTGATACATTTCGCACAATAATCGAAAAGTTTAATTTGAAGTAAATAAAATGTAATAAATTCTTAGAAGAGTTGCAATAATGTAAATCCAATCAATGATTCATTTAATCCATATCAAGGATAATCTTTCAATTGTCTCTTGGTTTCATTTTATTCTTTTTTGTATAATTTGTCACTTACGCTGATCAAAGGTACTCGGATTTATATAACTTATCAGATCCTGATCCGACATTGTAGTTAGCTCTTGGGGTATGGGCGGTTGCACTGCCTGTTGAACAGCTGCGGCAGCAGCCACTGCTCCAACAGCTGCTGGGAGTATGCTCCCAGCGGTTGTGGCCGGTGTCGATGCCTGTTGGGTCATAACGGCTCCATTGGTGGTAACAGCGGCGGTGGCCACAGATTTTTGTAAAGCATTTTCCGTGGCCAAAGCAACAATGAGAGATTCTTGTGGTGTGGATGGCACATGCGTGTGCGTATGTGTATGGGCATGGTTATGGGAGTGCGAATGCGAATGGGAATGGGCATGGGCAACGGCAAGCGATTGATAACTGGCCGCCTCAACGGCAGCTGCAGCAGCAACGGCTGCTGTTTCCGGTGTACTTGGATGATTCCCCAAAAGTAGATTAACCAATGGAGCGGTGGATGCTGCTGCTGCTGCTGCTGATACAGATGGTACAGCTGCCTGCTGTGTGGGATGATGGGGCATCGTTTGTTGATGATGATGGAAATGATGCTGCTCCTGTTCCTGTGTGGTTATAAAATCGGCAGCAGCTTTAATAATCATATTACTAACAGCTGTTGAGGTAGCTGTCGCCGCCACCTGATCCGATTGAAGTGCTGGCGTTGTGGGCAGGGGCAAGGCATCGGCTGTGACCACAGATGCATTTGGTGGACTCATCATAATGTTGCTCAATGCCAATGCAGCAACAGCAGCATCCTGCTGTGTGGGCTCCGCCTGCATGGCAATATCATTGAGTATGGAATTGGCCATGGTTACCTGATGGGGTGCCAAAATATTGGGCACCACAGCAGAGGCAACTCCATTCGCCGAGCATAGTATGGTTGATGGTGAGACAGCGGAATTCATAATGATATCGGTGGAAAGGACATCCACAGCACCAGCGGCAGCAGCAACTTGTTGCTGCTGTTGTTGTTGCTGCAATGGTAATCCTGCACCAAGAGCAGCAGCTGGCTCCGAATTGAGTATAATATCCTGGGAAAGAGGCGAACTATTTGGTGATGGTTCACTGCCACTTAATGAGCTATTTGAATTGTTGGAGCTCAAAGAAAGGCTACGTTCTAGGACAGCATTCGATGCGGCTGCCGTTACCGAATTCACTTTAGATTGCAACATATCGGTTAGGGAATGATCAATAACCGCTGAATTGGTGAATAAAGCTGCACCCGGTTCAGTTACAGTGCCATTGCTACTGACCACCGATGTCGATTTGGTTAATTCCTCTATAAGCTGTTGCTGTTGTTGCTGTTGCTGCTGTTGCTGTTGGACAACATGTTTAACTATCTCATTCTTAACGGCCATTTCGACGGCAACAGCAACTGCAGCCGGATCGATATCAACAGCTGCAGCAACAGCTGCAGCAGTTGCTGGTGCCACCACACTTGGAAATCCTGGCAAGCTATTCGATTGATCGTACATTATGGTATCCAGACTTGTCTTTCGTGCTGCATAACGTGCTGCTGCTGCTGCCGCCGCAGCTGCCTGATGATGAAATTGTTGAAGTGCAGTACTTGGACTCCCAGGATGTAATACACCACTATCTGACCCATTTTCAGATGATGACAATTGGGATACTGTCACCGTTACCGGACTATGTGAACTATTATCATCTAGTAGTTCACTTTTTAGGGCTGCCGCTTCGGCGGCAACTGCCACAGCATTCAAATGGACCAATTGCTGATCGGTTATCATGGGTGTACCCACACCACCGACACCCACACTGGGCAACGATGATCGACGTACACCCATTGGTATTTGTGTGGTTATTGGCGGTGGCATCATACCGGAATCGATCTCATGTTTTGTTTCAACCTCTCCACCCAAAGACACTGGCGATAGGCCACCATTACCATTAGTGTTACCTCCATTAACATTTCCATTGACATTATCTGACCAATTGCTGGAACTATTGACCCCATTTGGATTTGCTGGAGCTGCTGTTGTATCCATAAAGTTGCTCACAACATCTAGAATAGATTTATATATAACAAAAATTGTATGGATTTAATTACGAAATTATGAATATAAAATAATTGGCACACAAAAGGTGCAGCACTTGGCCAAGTGGCAAAGTGTTAGGGCGGGGAGGTGGTTCATGGGGGTACAGACAAAGATAGACGGAGAGCGAAAGAGAGAGGGTAGGAGTTATGAAAAAAAAGACTCCAAAAATAATAATAAATAACAAATAAACAAAAATGTTGAAAATATAATTAAAAATTAAACAAAAAAAAAAAAAAAAAATGTTAAAAAATAAAATCTAAAGATTGAAAAAAGACAGTTGGAAGAGACTTTCCTATATATAAATATATATAAGTATATATATTTATATATATATATATATATATATGTGTGTGTGTGTATGTATATGTATATAGATTATAGTTAAGGTTTAGATTTCTACTACATATTCTATATGTATATATATCTATATTATATAATTGGGAAATTACTTGGCGCACAGCAAACAGACATTCATATTCATACAGAGACATTCAAATTGCATTCAATCCAATCAAAAACTGCCAACAAATTTCTTGATAAAACATATATATACTTGTATTTTATATATGTATATGTAGATATATAAGTTTGATTCCATATCCAAATCCACAACAAACAAAAAGGTGACACAAAAGCATTGAACAATTCAAGATGAAGAGCAAAAACCATCTGGAGATCAGCAGATTGATCAAAAAACAGGATCCAATAGATAGCAGAAATATCCGATTCACTCGCTCTCTCTTTCGCACACACACACACCCAAACAGTTACTCTCTCTCTCTCACATTTGTTCATCCTTACACACTTTCACTATTATTTGTCATTCATTCTCTTTTTCTCTCATGCACTCTAACCAAAGTAATTTCCATTCATTTTTTTTTCTCTCTATATTCAACTTAATAACTAATTAATATTATAACTATTTTACTAACTTATGTGGTTTATATTGAATTTCTTCATTTGTTTGACTTAAATTAAATTTATATTTAAATAATTGTTAGTTATATATATATATATGTATATATATATATGTATACGAGTACATATGAGTCATATTTTTCAATCCCGAACCCCAAATGAAAAACATATACATATATAGAATAAAAAACATATAGCATATAATATACCCGATTAGATTTAGCTCTGATTAATATTATTTTTATTTTTTCTTGTTGTCGTTGTTGTTGTTGTTTTTATTGTTGATTTATCTCTTGGGCATAATGCTGAGACTTCAGAAGTCGAGCAATTCTTGAAAAATTCGCACTCGTTCTAGACCAGAGAGTCCCATCACTAACGCTTTAAGAGCATTGTCGATCCAATCCTATCCAGAGTCTAAATCTAATTTGGTTATTATATATACATACATATATATGTATATATATATATATATTATTTTTTAGATGCAATAATTAGCAACTATAATTATTAGATTACTTAGATCTAAGGGAATTTAACCGACAGTTTTTATTGTATTTGTCGGCGGGGCTAACGGGTGTGGTGTAAGTGTAGTGTGCTGAGCGGGGAGGGGTTTGGCATTTTAATTTTAGTGTGCCGGTGTGTTTGTGTGTCTGTGTGTGTGTGTGTAATTGTTGTGTTTTGTTGTTGTTGTTTCCCCCCACCGCTTGGGCAACGGCATTCAGATTCTCTTCCTCTCCGGAGGATTTGGGTACGACGAGCAGACAGCAACTAAAAAATTCTTTTTTTTCTTTGCACTAAATGAATATGAAATGGCACAGAATGATGTGATATGGAGGACAAATCCGATATGCAAACCATGTTCGATATAATAATGAAATTTATGATATTTGATATTATATTAATTAACGAATGGAATAATTGATTTTCTTTTGGAAACTCTTCTATTTTCTAAAGTTTGATAGTACTATGAAAATCTAAAATGAGAAGTGTATAATCTTTGATACGGACAAGGAAAAGAACTTGAAAAATATGGCAACTCTTTTTTTTTTTTTGTTTCTTTTTTTGTATTTTTAATACTAAAGCACATGCTAATCGATCGGATCAACGGCATTTCAGTTATAATCACAAAAATATATTAAGCGAGCCAATTCAATTTTTTCTTTTCAATTTTTACGATATTAATGTGGTAAAACGCTTCACTGGGAATACTTGAATGGGAATATGGTTCAATGGGAATGCTCCAAATATATATATATATATATATATATATATATATATATATGTATGTATGTTTTTTTATATTAGTCCAAGGGAATGTTTTGTATGGTTAAATATTTTGGGGTGCTATGGATTATATGAGGACTCGGATTTATAGCTAAGAATTTAATCATAACGATAATAGGTATGGGAATGTATGTATGTATGTATCTATGTATGTATGGTATGTGTATGTATGTAATGAATAATATTATTAATAATTAAAAAAGAGACGTATATGTATGTACGAGTATATGTATGTAAGAAAATGGGTGGTACGAGAAAATTGGCAAAAAAAAAAAATTTGTTGGGTCAAGTTGCAATAATATTTTTTTTTTTTTTTGATGAATTGGTTTGTTTTTTTTTTTTTTTTAACCAGTACCCTAATCAATTGGTGAATTGAAGAGCTTCCATGTTGATTGGTTGGAGATGATGTCTCTGGTTCTGTTGAGATCCTGATCCAGGTGTTTGTTGATCATCAGATGAAGGGGAGGGGGGCGTGGGGTTGGGCGTGCTCGCTGGGGGATGGCCTCTCTTTTGCTTGCAGTCGCAGTCTCCATTTTACTTTATTTTTATTCTTTTTATTTTTTTGTTGTTGTTTGTTTTTTCAGTCTCTCATCTTCTTTATTTATTTTTTTTTTTTTTTGTGTGTGAATATGTATGAGGGGGGAGTATGTGTTGGCAAATATCGTTCATTATCGGAGAATGTTCGATAATATCGATAAAATCAATTCAGCTTGTTGCTTTCCAGGCAAATTGCGGCACTTTATCTGAAGGCCATGTTGCTATATATCTTTTTTATATATTTATATATCTGTGTATATCTATATTTCAATGATTGGTTTTTTATTTTTTATTTTTAAAAAATTTGGCTTAATTTTGCACTATATTGCTAAGAAAAGGGGAAGGAGGAAGAATAAAGTAAAAATATATATGTGTATATTTTTTGTTTTTTTTTTTTAAGTTTTGGTTGGTTGTTTTTTTTTATTATTTTTTTTTTTTAAGGTAGGTTGTCTTAGTGTTGCGAAAAAAGTTGCCTGCCTAGACACTAGATTCGATTCGACTCGTTGCCCTTTTCTTCATCTCCTGCAAATGATTGATTCATCTGATGTTTCTTGATTGATATTTTTGTTGCTTGTGGGGGTTCGTAGAAGCTGTGTTGGTTTTGCGTCTTTGGTTGAAATTTGTTGGTTTTTTTTTTTTTTTTTTATTTTATAACACACATAATTAAATTGCATGTAATTGTTATTGCTTGATTTTATTTTTATATTTTTTATGGAAACGTGATCAAGAAAACTCTGCTATACATACATAGAGATGCATTCACACAATCAGTCTCAATTTCATTGCAAACACTCAGTCATTCATTCAATCACTCAAATCACTCAAAAAAAAAACTCAGTGACACAGAAGAGCTAAATCACACAAATCTATATACGATATATCGTATATATATATATATATAAATCTGTTTATACCAAAAACCTAAAAGATGATATTACACTCAACAACGACAACAGCGAAAGAATCTTCAGCAACACGAACACAATCGAAACGGTTAATCCAAACGATAGAAATAATCTTGGTCGATTTTTGTGATGAGTGCCACGATAAGTCACAGCTGACAACAAAACGCTCTTCTCTAACCATATCAAAAGAAAAAAGGACTTCTTGTGCCATTATGTAACTGTCGGAGCAGAGTTTCATATAATTCTCCGGATTGAATTAGCGTATTGAAAGAAGGTTCAGATTATCCAAAAAAAAAAAAGAAATCCAATTATCCAATTATAGTATTTCCATGCGTAGACCGTTGGTATATTTAATGGAATTAGTTTTTAGCCTACCCTTATCTTAATTCTATCATTATCTTATATATTGAAATATTATTCAAACATTCATTCATTCATCCAGCTGAGTTGTTTCGATCAGTTTTCATTTTTTTCTCTTTTAGTTTCATTTTTAGTTTTATGATTTTTCTCAATTCATTGAGTGAAAATAATTCAAGTGTCAAATATAGGTATGTATATATATATATATATATATATATATATATTCATTCAAATTGACAGCTTGTCTGTCTTGTTGTTTTTTCTTAAAATTTTGTGCATTATCAGATTCATATTTATCATTATTGTCAATATTATTATCATTATTATCATTATGCATATATCTAACTTTTGTGTATGTTTATGATTATCTTAAATTATTTGTTGGCATTTTGATTTCGCTTCATTTTTTTTTTTTTTGTTTTGTTTGATTTTGTTTTCTCTATCAGTATTTTCTAATGCTTTTGTCTTTTGATTTATTTCCTACTTAAATTATATGTATATATTTTGTTATTATTTATATTCATGCGTTATTCTGTTTATGGGAAATTTTGTGAAACAAAAAAAAATAAATAAATAGAATGAAAATTATAGAAAGGCAGGCAGACAAAAATTTAACGACACAATGATAGGGTGTTCTCATTCCATTTAGTACACCGATTTTTTTTTAATATTTATATATATAGAATGCATATATGTATGTATATGATTGTTGTCTTAAATTTAAGTAAGTTTATATTTGCGTTTAACTCAAAAGTTTTAATAAAAATTACTTTCAAAATTATAATCAAAATTAGCTTATTATTGAAATATTTTTGAAAAGAAAATGCAACCGAAATGCGGGCAAATGGTTTCGACAAAGAATGCGGATGGGAGGGGGGAGCATTAAAAACTTTTCCCAAAAACCAAAACCAAAACTAATTTCGGTTTTTGAAAGAACATGTTTACAAATCAAAAAAAGTCTTGTAACTATTACAATCTGTCATCTGTTTAATATTTCTATTATTTTTACGTAATTTACGTAAGTTAATTGTTGTTTATAGCCATGTAAAAATTATAGTGGCCTATTTCAAGTACGTGTCATGCTTAAATGTGACAGCCTTCATCATTATATTAACCATCCATGTATAGGAGGTCAAAACCGGAGCCAACAGTTTTCGTCTGTGTGTGTGTGTGTGTTAACAAACTTTTTGTTTTTCTCTATTTATTTTTTGATTTGGCAATAGACGTGTTAATTACATGTTCAAATTTCATATGTCTGGGTCCCTATATTTGAGTGTGTGTGTTTTTTTTTTTGCAAGGCGTCGTTAAACTTTGCCCGTTACAAACAAAAAATAAAGCTACAAAAAACAAGGAAAAGAACCGAAATAAATATTAAAAGGAATGCAGGTAATGGGAAAATAGAAAGGTAGAAAGATAGACAGACAGACTGACAAACAGAATAACGCATGAAGATGCCTTTTGGTTGTAAACCATTTTTGAAACGGCCAAGTGAGGGGAGAGTGTGTGTGTGAGAGAGAGAGAGAGGGGAGAAGTTTTCATTAAATATATATATATATAGATTATAATTGATTTCGATTTATATGCATATATAGATTGTATATAAATTATTCATTTCTTTTCTTATCGGTTTTGTTTGTTTCTTTCATTGATATAAATTTTATTAGCAAAAAAGAAGAAAAGAAAAATGCTTTAAAAAAAAAAAAGGAAAAATTTGTGTTTTTTCTTTTTTTGTTAATCCTGATAAACTTTGACTAAAACAAAACCTAAGTTGATATTCTTGTTTTGGTAATTGTGTGTGTGTGTGTTTGTGTATACATATATATGTATGTATGTGTATGGTAGGATTCTCGTTTCTCCTTTTTCTTTTTTATTGTTGTCTTAAATTGTTTCATATTCATTGTGAAAGAATGATCGTATGTTTGGTATATTTTTATATAAATTAAATGAATTGGGTTTCGGTAAGAAATAGTTAACAAATAAATACCTTGCGAATGCATTGTGCTACTTAACGTGCTGGCCGCCGCTAATGTTGTATATGTTCCCTTTGGTGTATAGGTAAAATTATGCGGTTCACTCTTCTTGCCACTGGAAATGATTGACACTTGAACGCTCACTGGTTTCAATATATTTTGATGCAGATACGCTGGCACAGTGCAAATGAGATGAGTCTGCAAGATAACAAAAAAAAAAAAGAAACAATAGAAGACATGAATTTAGTTAATTGTTTCAAAGTTAATGTTCAGAGTTTGTATACATTGTCAGTGCACACACCTGATGCAAATATTCCTTATCGGGCTGCACACTTTGCTCCCAGAGGGCAGCTGTACCGCCAATTAATTGTTGACGTACAGCTATCTCAGTAGCCGGATCATCGGCATTGACACTGTCATAGGTTTCCTGGAACACAACATGTGTATCCTTAAGGAAATTTTTACCAATTATAAACAATTCTAGACCACCGTCGACGGGGCAAGAATTAAGCGATTTTTTACAAATCTCTGGCACGCCGGGAGGTTGAGCTGCAAAAGAAAGTAAAATTAATAAAGCAAAAAGAAATTAAAATCAAATAAATAATATTATATATAAATATATTAAATTTTAAACTATAGAAAGTTTTACATTTCAGTTGAAAAAGCTTTTGTAAACTCCAACAAATGGCAACTTTAATTGGGTCTAGGATCAGAGATCAAAATAGTCAAACAATAAGAAACGATTTAGATTAAGATTTATATTATAAATAAATGGAATTTAAATAAAAGTTGTATCACTTTAAAATGAATAATTAATGTATTTAATTGGAATTAAAATACTTTTTTTATACTAACAAAGTTATAATTTGTTAGATCAAATGATTTTACAAAATAAATGAAACCTTATAACGAGAGAAAATAAATTTGAGAGACATTTTAATTAAACCGATTTATCAATCTTACCATTGGTTTAATTAAAATGTGAACAATTTTCATATTTAAATTAAATTGAATTAAAATATTAAACTTACTGCATATGATGGGATTTGAACAGACTTGAAGTGTTTCGGTGGTGCCATCGGAGCGGGTTAATTGAGTGCGAAATACCATGCGACAGCGTGTTGATTTCTTTTTGTTCTTTTGTGCCAAATGCTCGGGAAAACGATGCTCGACATCGACATTGCGTTCCTAAAAGAAAAAAAAGATGAGTTAACCGATATAATATTAAAATTATTCAAATTAAAATTATACCTTTAAGATGCCAACGCAATCACATGTAATGGTCATATCGGTTTCAGGTTTAAAATCAATTTCAATGACCATAGTGCCATCTACTTTCTTCTCATTGCACTGGGTTGAGTTTTTGCCAGCCACTTTACATGCCTGATAGAACATATGGGGGGCAACTCGTCCTATATCGGTGCCAATAAACACTTGGAGTATGGCCGATTTATCATAGCCAGTTAAACGGACAATGGGAAAACCATTACCGCTACGATCCTTTACAGCACCGCGACTACCTTCCGTTTGATATCGGGCACGATGCTGCTGTTCCGGCTGCGATATAATCTCAAGTTGAACTTGTCCATCATTTGAGCTAGCAATGCTATTTAATGGCGTCTGCGGTTGACGTTTATTTGCCACACGTTGCACTGTTCGGGCTGAGATGAATCTGGTAGATCATAGAAGTAAAAATGAAATGATATAAAAATATATATAGAGAATATATACATATGTATATATACATATGTATGTATATATTTATATATGGTTACAGTTTATTTAACTTCCTATTGTCCATATCATGGAAGAATTTTAAATTTCGATTTATACGTATATATTTGTCTAAGGATCGTTAAATTCTGTTCGCCCCTGTCAAGGGCATACTTTGAACTTTTGATTTTTTTTTTTACCAGATTTAGTATTTGTATAGCCGATCTACTATTTATGTATGTATATACATACTATATAGTAAATGTATATAAAATGAAGCATTTTCAATGATTTATGGATATCGTCTAGAGTTTTTTTTGGTTGTTTCTTTTTTTCTTTAGCTACATATGTTTCTTCTTTTGGGTTTTTCGTTTTTTTTTTTTTTTAGTATTTTGGGTGGATAACAAAACACGGAATGAACGAATTTAAATGAAACAGATCTATGAACAAATGGTAAATGATATATGACTTTTGAGTTTACACACATACACACACGCACACATACAACCACACATAAAATTTAAATTGTTGTTAATTTCCTTGTAATAAAAATTCTTTTCGCAAAAAAAAAAAAAAAGAAATCATTAAATACATATTGTATACAAAACTGTGGCAATATTTTTTGTTCGATTTTAGTTTTTTATTTTTGCAGCATTTTGCATAATTTTAATTTTTCCATTGTTCAAAATTGTTTATAACAAACACAAATGAAAAAAAAAAAATTGCCAAAAATCAGAGGGAACAAGCACACATAATTTTTTTTTTTTTTAAAGCAGTTGGGTTAAAGCATTTCACAAACACAAAATAAATAAAAACAAAAAGTAAAAAAAATTGTTTTACAAAAATTTTTGAAATCGAACTTTAGTTAGTGCATTTTGTTCTTTGTTTTAAGTTCAAAAAGAGAACAATTAAACAATGCTTTTATGGTTTTTTTTATTTAATTGCCGATTTTTTGGAAACACATTTGGAAAACTCTTCAAACAGTTTTGAATAGATTTGATTGTTTTCATTTTTTTTTTTTAATTTGTTTGTCAAAAATCAAATTATTTTTTATATACATATATCTATATACGTTTTTATTTGTCACTTGATTGAATGTTCGTCGAAAATATTTTTAAAAATTTGCGTCAATTTGTTTGTTGCTGATTGGCTAAAGGGCAACCCCCTCCCTGCTTACTTTGGCTCATTGTTTTGGATGAGGCGTGTCGTATGGTTGATATTCTCATTGAGATTAGCTGTCCGATTGTCTCCTCCCATTGAGTTTGCTATCTTTCTAATAAACTCATCCTCACTGCAGGCATCATCATTGTCCAGTTCAACATAATTGGATTCCAATTTTTTTCTCTTGATATATTTGCCACCTACGTTGCCATTATTTCCAGATCCGAGACCTCTCCCTAAGAGTAAGCCCGGATATGTTAAATTTTGCTGGTGATGTTGTTGTTGATGCTGTTGCTGTTGTTGCTGTTGTTGCTGCTGCTGTTGGCGTTGTTGTTGCTGTTGCTGGTGCTGCTGCTGTTGCTGATGCTGATGGACAGCAAAGGCCGTTGCAGAAGCTGCAACAGCGGCAACTTCAGCTGCCTTATGGCTCATGGTCGCATTAAATACGCCACTAAAGAGATCAATCCCAATACTTCCATTCGTTTCGGTTGACGTTGTTGTTGATGTTGGATTGGAATGGGGATTGGTATTGGTATTATCATTGCCAAAGCCTGTATCTTCATCCAAATTATTAAATATAATAGAGCACGAATGCGAATCCTCTGAAGATGATGCCGACGATGAGGCCACATCTAAATCATCCAAATAGTTACTGTTGCTATTGTTGCTGCTGCTGCTGCTGCTGCTGTTGCTGCCACTGCTATTGCTCTTGCTGCCAGCTGTTGCTGTTGTCATTTTCTTGGCATGCCGCGATCTAAGTGTAATATATAACAATATACACAATACATACAGAGATAGATACAGATGGTTACAAAATGGATTCGATAGATTTTACAATTTTTAATTTTCATTTTTTTTTTCTTTTTTTATTGTATTATTTTTATTTTGGAACTTAGTTTATTTAATTTGATTAGAAATGTTTTTTTCTCTTTTTATATATTTTACAAATTTATCTTAAGCAAACAATCTTTCCACCTATTTTAGGGATATAGATATTTTGGGGTGAATCGAAATGTTGAGCAAAATGTAAAGCAAATTAAAATTGAATAAAAAAATTACCAAAAAAAAAAAAATAAAAATATTAACCTGCATTAAAAAAAGGTAAGCAAATATCCAAGCTCTTTAAAATAATTGTGCAATTTATCCCGATTTATTTGTTTAAATGTGCAAAGTTTTTTTTTTTACATATATGTATTATCTCACTCATAACATTCACACTCGACTATATGAAATATACTTTTGTATGTATTTATGTATATAATGTTTTAGTCAAGTCATGATGCCGACTTTAAGCTACCCTATATAGAATAACTATAAATGATCTTTTCTTGATGTTTAAAATAAATATTCTGATTCTAAGATGATCTTAAGGAGATATATACAAACACTACATAAAAATATGCAAATATATTTTAAAAGTTTGACCGTGTTTTATGCATCAAAAAAAATGAAGTGCAGGGAATGCAATTGATATAAATTATTTTATTTGAAGTACTTACAAATTTGAAAGGGTTTTTTTATTTGGCATTTAAATAATGCGATTATGGAAATCGATAGAAACGTTGTAATGATTTCTTTTTTCCCGAGTGTACATAATTTAGATAAGGGGATCACAAACTGATAAGATATTCAATATGATTATATATATATAAAATGCAGGCGATTGTCAGTTGTCATGCAATTACATTCGTAGCCGAAATCAACAATAATAAAAACAAAAGAACAAATTGCAGTTAACAAATGCATATCAAAACAAATTCTTAACTAATAATAAAAGAACGAAACGACGACAACAACAAAAACAAAAACACATTCACCCTGACCTACAATGTGCAAATATATATACATATGTACATATAAAAACACAAAATCAAAAACCTGTCCCAATCTTTTTTTTTTTTTTCAATTGCATTTCAATGCAATATACAAAATGAAATCGACTTTAAAGAAAAAATTGTGAACGAAATTGAAACCTTTGACCGATCGATCTGCTATCCAATTATTATCAGTGAGAATAATGCTGGATCTAAGCAATTAGAATATACAATTGATAACCATTTTCTTCTGATAAATAAACGGATAAGATTTTAATGGGTAAATCGAAACTTATCGCCTAGCTAATCGAAATTCATTATAAAGATTAACAAGGCATAACTAAAATGAGTAAGAAAGAAACAATACGCAGAAACCCCCAAAAAATAAAATATTTAGCCATTTACTTTTAAATACTTCAAGAACTTTTTGGCTATATTTTAAAACCTACTTATCAGATATGCCAATTACAAGAATGAAAATATATGTATATATGTATGTATATATTCAGATGCCCTTTAAATTATCTAACAATCCTTTTTTTCCACAGAATGATCACTATATATTATTTGGTATACCTTTAAGATATCAGCTGATGAACAATTTTAATAGGTTTTAACGGATCCAAATTACAAATATTTGTTTCAATAAACCGCATTCATTTCAACTTTTTACACACAATTCGAAGAACTTTCATATAGGGAAGGAGAAGTAGATTTAGAGTTACATATATGTACATAAACCTTTATATACTTTGAGTAAATACTTTAAGTTCACTCACATCCGATACATGATGAACTAGAATTTCTTTTTCAACTGCAGTTTTTGTTTGATTTTAGTATGTATTTGAAGATTATTAAAATTTCGTATTATGAAAAGAAAACTATTATTTGTTTGTTCTATTGTTTTTTTTTTCTTTTTTTTTTTTGTGACTTCCTTTCGTAAGCAACTGCTGGTGAATACTGATTGTGGATAAATAAAGAAAATCTGACAATACCCAGTAGAGGGTATTTATTTATACGTTAAGTGTATATATATATGTGTGCATGCGAGTGTATGTGTGTGTATGTATATATATATATATATATATATATATAGAATACATTATGCATATATGTAATATAACAAGTTGAAGTTGAGAAAGTGCTTTACAGGTATCGAGCAAAATAAAATTAGTAAGAAATCGGAGCCAATATAAAGCAATAAAGATGAACTTCCGTCCATGCCGGGCCATTGGAGACATTTAAGTCAAAACAAAAGTAAATTTCTCAAAATATATTTTCCTTAACTGCAATTCGAATTACATTATGCGTGTGCGTGGGTGTGTGTATGTGTGTGTGTGTAGGTGTAGGTAACATTAAAGGTAAAAGTAGAAATGTAAAATTTTCATATGTACACCCATCGGGAAAACTAGTCAATTTAAACCCTTTTGCATTTTCGCCGATTCGAGAGATAAAATTTCATTTAATTGTTCTTAACTTATATGGATTATACACAGAGAGAAAGTTTGTGTGTGTGTGTGTAAGACAAGTGTTTTGAAATTTTAGTCTGATCTTATATATGTATACACATATAATCGGATATATTTATATACATTTTCCCTTGCTCCTTTATCGGATATAGTTAATTGATGTCATTTGAATTTTAGCATCTATAAGATAATATAACTAACATACATATACATATATATATTAAATGAAGGCATAGTTCTTGATATTAAAATCAATTAAGTCTAAAATCTATAACCTGCCACTTAACGGAAAAGCTGTTTAAGAACATATTGAAATATTAAAGGTAGATTGCTGCTGATGGGACTCGAAATGTTAAGCTGATTAAGAATATAATTTATCAATTGAAAAAAAAAAAAAGAAAAACTCATCAGCATCATAGTTGAATTCACACTATTTTTTCTCTCTGTGTATGGTATATATATATATATTATCATCTTAACCTAACCATGAACCAATAACTTTTGATAAAGACCGCCGCTAAACAGTTGACTGATTTTTGTTCGCTTATACCCTCTATCTCTCTCTCTCTCTCTCTATCTCTTTTTCTCTCTCTCTGTTTGTAGCTACTCACCTTGATACGGGTATGGCTCGGATTAAATGCTGCTGCGGTGTATGTTGCTGTTGCTGTTGTTGTTGATGATGATGATGATGTTGTTGCAGTGTATTACTTGCCACAGCTGCCGCTGCAGCAGCAGCCGCTGCTGCCACTGTATTGGTAAGAGCACTATTTACCAATAGATTTCCACGCTGACCAGGACCAGCCGACGAAGACGATGTTGAGGAGGATGATGATGAGGAGGAGCTGCCACTTGGTTCGCCAGCAGTTGCTGCCGCAGCCGCTGCTGCTGCAGCTGCGGCTGCTTGTGCGGCAGCAACTGCTGCTCCTGTACGCATCTCGGTATGTTGCTCAAAACCAAGTCCACTATCATTTGAATTATCACAGGGCGGCGGATGCGGTCGTTGTGGTATTCGCTTTCCAGGAACCATCTTACCAGGACCCGTCTAAACCGAGAATATATAGAAATTAAGATTAACTCTCTCTCTCTCTCACTCACTTTCTTAATTGAATCAATCGAATAAATACTTATATATGTATTTATGTACATATAGTAAATCTATTCCAGGAATTAAGTTTATAGAAGCCCGGCATTTCTCTGAATATTAGTTATATAAATTCATTATTGATCATAAATCAATTTCCATAATAAACTAGAGGTTCGCATTGAAAGCAATTGCTTTTAACCAAAAATGAAAGGAAATAATGCTTTAAGCGATAATTTCAATAGAGACGACTATATGATAAATAGTACATTTAAACAACTCATTAATTGCGATAAAAAAATTAAGATATTTTTCACAATATCAACGGCAACAAAAATAGTTTTATTCTTTTTTTGCTTCTAATAATATAATATGAGAAATTACTAGAATAAACTTGTGCCGAAATATAAATTTAGCGTTTATTTTTCATATTTTTATTTCTTTTATCCAACAACTAACTAACTTAATTAGTGATTAAACTTACCCGGGTTATGGTGTGCAATTTACCCGGCACTCCTTTGCCTGGCTGTCTTTTCGATGGTATACGAAAGCCCTTCCGATGTATACGCGGACTCATTGTGGAATTCGTTGACATGGTCATACGCATGCCTAAAAAAATATAAGGAAAATTAAATTAAAATATGAATAATCCATTTAATTCTTATACTACAGTTTAAGGTACTTAATAATAATCCCTTTACCATTAAATTTGCTATATTTTAGAACCTTACACTAGTTTTAGTTTCTAAAAAAAAAAATCATCTAATTTTTTAATTTTTCTGAAGCTATGTCATTAATATAAAACTAACAATTGAAATTTCTAAATAAAAACATTAAAAATGTTTATTAATAAAACATTTAAATATGTAACTGCATATAAATAAATTTACTATATAGTTTCAATATAATTAACAAAATGATATCTATATTAAAAGATTTAAATTGAGAAACTATATTCTAAACAGAAATAAAATATGTAAATATATTTCATATATATTTTGTAAAATATTATATATATAATAATATTATTATATACATATGTATATACATATATGTATATATATATATATATTTTTGCCTATCCCAACAATTGTTGAAATTTCACTAAATAATATTTAAAACATAAAAGGCAAATAAAATTCAAATTTTTTGCCTGTATGTATAAATTTTTTACATGACATATATACATACGTATATATATATAACTTCAAGAGACTAAGAGACAATAATATATATATATGTAAATATCAAAATGTTTCTACGACAAAAATGAGCAAACTTTTTATTTGTTTCTTTGAATTATTGTTTGGCCTATCCCAACAATGGTTTTACCCCTATATTATGTACTGCAATATCAACGATATAACTGATAAATAGTTAAGGGAAATAAAATATGCAATCGTTCTATCTAATCGTTAAGGCTAATCCTATGCTAACTCTTTTGAACTATATAGTACAATAAATGGATTTAATTTTGGTTATTTTTCAATTTTGTCTAATTTGATGTCAACAAGTAAATGGATAAGAATAATGCGACTTTATTTATTTGTAATAATATATTTAAAGAAATTAAAAGTACAAATATATATGTATACATATATTTAATATATATAAATGAAATAATGTACGCATTCATTAATGTATATTTGAGAGGGTTGCTTTGGTTTGTATTGTCTGGCGACTATGGAGTGGTGGAGTGGACTGCCTTGGTTTTCTTATCAATTATTGTCGCTGTTATTGTTGTTGTTGTTGTTGTTATGCCTATAGATAACACACATCTCATTTTCTATATACATGTGCGTATATTTGTGTGTGAATGTATACATATATGTATATATTTATATGAATATGAACGAACTGGTCTAGCGAATTGAAATTGAATTGAGGCAACCAATTGAGCGCATAAAAACTGCAAAATGCAGCAATAAAAAACAATGCAAATTGCAACGGAGAAATGCGACCGTAAATGGAACTGAGATCGGGACAGGGACCGATCGTAGTATATGCTACATGTCTGATCTGATGTTCTGGATGGACGCTTCGTTGGTAAAAGTTCAATGCACTTTCTTTCATCGCAGAATCAAGTGAAGAATGATGTGGGGAGGGGAGAGGAACCTATTGTTATCAACTCGCAAGTCAGTCTCTGTTAAGGCAAAATCATTTACATTTTTACATTTCATTTTTGCATTTGCAATTTCTGTTGTTTCGTAGTTTTTCCTTTTTATTTTTGTTATTGTATTGATGGGGCCTCTCTAGGGTGCAAAGAAGAAGAAAAAATGCATAATGGGAACAATTTGATTTCTATTGACATTCTCTATTACTACTAGAACAAATCACTCAACAAAGAAATTCCCTCATGTATTTGATTAGTTTGAAGATTTCTTAAGCGTTTGAAACCTCAAAGTTAAGTAATCCATTTTATGTATATATTCAGTTTATTAGTATATATATTAGGATTAAGTTCGAATTATAATTGATAATAAACAATATAATCTGGCAAGAAAAACTTTCAGTACTACCGATACAAAGAAAATTACTGTAATCATTTTTCAGTTACAAATTCTAACAAAAGTTGATATATAGAAAATAAATGTGTACTTAATTTTAATACATTAAATTAATTTGGAATAATTTGAAATGATATGGAATCAGGATACTGAAGCATTCCACTGAACTAACAAATCTAACAAATGTATATGTACATATATAAATATTCTTCACTATGTTGATATTAATATTCCATTAAATGTATATTATATCAAAGGCAACATTTTTGTATTATTTCTATTTTTTTTTTTTTTTGGCAAGAACAAAAACGACTTTGCAATGAAATCGTGAAAAGCGAAATTCCACAGCAATATAAAACGACAATAAAATCAAAATCAAACAGTTTTATATGGGCGTGAGCGTGAAAATTCATTACAATAAATTCTAAAAGAAAAAAACACCAAGAAAACATACACACACACACAGAGGCAAGCAAAAAGAAAACAAATTTGTACTATTTTGCCCTTTCAACTGTTTAACTTTTTATGGTTGCCGCCGCCGACGCCCGAAAGCAAAACAAATATTTGGGAATGCTGCTGCTGCCGCCTTCTCTACCTGATATGGCATAAATAATAACAACAAGAACAACAACATTTTTTTTTTTTTTTCAAATTACCTGGCCCATTTGAATTACCTGTGTGCTCGACGCGCGATAAGACCTGACCAAACCCGATCGAACGCGAAATCACATCGAAAATCAGCCCACCTGAAGCAACTCGCGCTATAACCCATACTTTCTATCCATGTTCTTTTACTCCCCTCCCCTTTCTTTGAGATGATCTTAATCGGATAGGTTATTAGGTATTATCACCTACATATGTACATTATTCCCGCCAATTGTGAAAACTCTCGACTGTGATTAATCCAATTTCCTAGTAGACCACACAAATTGACTGACAAAAAACGATACAAAAGTTTTTATTCAATTGTATTTGCTTGGATCTTTTGTGTAACCGAAAATTTGCAATTGTTATTGTTGAATTAAAAAGAAAATAAATAAATAAATAAACAAAAAACAAGTTTTGTTTGTTGTTGGTCGATGGAACGAGAGTTAAACACAGATGTGAACTAGGTGAGAGGAGGTCAACCCGTCACCAGTCTCCACCAGTTGGTTTTCTATAATTAAATTTATATTGCAGCCTCCCAGACAGACAGTTAGTCAAAAAAAAAACAAAAAAAAAAATTTAAAAGAAATGGAGAGATTGAACCCTTAAACCAAAAAAAAAAAAAAACAAAAGAAACTGCGCGAGGGCAGTTTAATAATTGAAGGCTAAAGGCTATGAGCACATGCAAAAGTTTTAAAGAAATACTAATAGTAATTTTTGTAAAGTTTCTTAATATGTAATTGTTTTTTTTTTTAAATCGATTTCCTTTCAAGAGGATTGCCTCTATAATGTTAGAGGATTATAAAGATATTTCAAAATTTTTATAAACTGGTTACTTATGTATTTTCATGGCTCTAAATTGATCAATAACTTTTTGGTTAGCCCTCAGCTTTAAATACTGGTTATACAAAGAAATTGTATTGTTTGGGTTTGGTTCGATTTTGGTTTGATCACCTTACCTCGCCTTACCGCAACCTTACCTTACCTTGCCTTGCCTTGCCATATCCCACCTCACCTCACCTCATCACACATCTTAGGCCTCACTGACTTAACTCGGTTGGCTATCATTTGACTGGCGGCGACAGTTATCTTATCGCTTCTGGGCGCAAACTTGGCAACAACTGGCAACAGCGCATACACAACAAAATTAAAATAATAAAAACAACAAAAAACAAAAAAAAAATGAAGTAGAAGAGCAACAACACCACCTACACCTAGATTGACTCATCTAAATAAATTACCTCTTTACTCTTTTGCCTCTCCCTCAGATTTTTTTTTTGTACACACGATTTAATCGGTAATCGATTTTAATTATTGATACTTCGCTTTTTGTTCGAGGTCAAGTGAGAAATTTTAGTTAGACATATTGGGGGCGACGTACTAAAAAGAAATGTGTACACACTTTTATTCAAACACTACATGAACAAGCAAATTGTTCACAATTATGGGCAATTACTTCAAAACGTGATAAAGTGGGTGTAAACACAGTTGAAACCAATGGGACGGGACCAATTTCTACATTTTAGCATGATCGCCTGGTAACAAAGAGAATAATAGTTTGCGCTAAACGAGACAGACACAGTATTCTATTCATCTATCCTCTGATCAAGTAATGTTCTCTTAGAATAAATTTACTATCTGAACAATTAGTGCTTGAGTTCTTTCTTAGAAGCACAAAGGACATTCCTTTAATTCAACGTTACTATTGCTATGTTACGTTGAAGCTAACGTCGGGGTCACCACTTTAGCGAGTTAAAATTATTGCAACAATATTCGAAAATATGTATACATAATATTTCCTTTTTTTTCATAATTACATACATTCTACAATTAATTCTGTAAAACCTTTCTGGATGTGTCACTGACCTAAGTCAATAAACCCATCGAATCAAAATCAAACAATATTGTTTTGCATTTTAGAAATTTTTATATAATATCTCGAAAATTTTTTTATATTTTGTTTACGATCTTTGGATTATGGAAATATTAAACTTCTTGTCGAGAACATAGATGTTTTGAATTAATTTTATTTCTTTTCTTTTGTGAAATTCAAAAAAAAAAATCAATAAACATTTTTATTTAGAAAGTTTATGTTTAAAAAAATAAAAATCAGAGTTTTAAACTCCATGTAAAATTTAATTAAAACTTTTTTGAAGAAATCCCCAGTAGGGTTTCTGATAGTTTTAGATAGTTTAAATGAAATCTAAACTCTAGTATATTTATATGACAGATATTCAAAAAAGAAAAGTACTTGGAAATTGTTCACATTGTTTTCCCAAAAAATGAGCTTATTCTAGCGAGTTAAGTCTGGCGATTTCTTACCAAAATTACTTTTATAATGATGTTGATAGGCTTGATGAATGTTGGCATTGTGATTATTATTGTTATTATTATTGTTGTGGTGAAGATGGCCATAATGATGATTGCCAGCTGCTGCTCCTCCATTGCCGCCGCCACCACCTCCACCGTTCTGATGATTAAGATTATGCATTTTGGAGGGAATCCGATAGCCAGATTCATAATGTTTATACTGATTGTAGGTGAAGCGCATTTTGTATAGGTTATTCGCTTTATTTTTGTTTTTGTTTCTTTTATTTTATTTTGTGCTTTAGTTTTTCTTCTTTTTTCTTGTTTTGTGTTTTTTGTATTTTATACAATATATGTTGTTTTTGTATGTTGTTTATATTGTTGTTTTATTAAATTAAATTTAAATAATAATTGCTGCATTTGTAAATTTATTTTATTTCATTAGCACGATTTGTTATTATATTGTTTGAGTACTCATTGAATTGCTGTTGCAAATATTCATTTTGTGTGCGTAATTTTTCTTTTTTGGCATTTCATTTAAATAATTTTTGATTTGTACATTTGTTGCGATTTGTTGGTTGTAATTTTTTGTTTATTACAAATACATGTCTGTTGGTAATTTTTGTTTACTTTTGTTATAGTTTTTGCCAGCTTTACATAAAACAAACGAGACAATAAGGAAGAAAGGGAAGAGATCAGACCAAAGTTGAGAGAAGAATAAATCGAACGACACTAAAACCGTTCGCAATTTTCCCCATATATATTTTTGTTGTATAGTTATTTGTTTATAATAAATACATGTATGTTTGGATTTTTTTTTCCTCTGTTTTTTATATTTTTAGTTTCGTCATTGTTTTTTTAGCCAAATGGGAGGGAACAAAGTTAAAGACACAAAGCAAAACAAAAAAATAAATTTACAAATAAAAAAAAAATAAAGAACCGACGCGATCAAAATCGTTTCAGACTGTGTCTTGTTGTTTTTGTTGGTTTCGCTTTGTTATTTACTTTTGTTTTTAAATGGTTTTGTTGTTGTTCCAATTTAATCAGAACACTTGTTGCTGCAGTCAAAATTCATTTATATCTTTTAGAATTGGAGTGTTTAAAACGGATTAAACTTTATGTGTTAGCATTTAAATCCGCCTCAAAAAACTATACATACATATGTATATAAATATGTACATATATACATATATCTTACTCCCCAGTTCAAAGTCCAAATAAAGAAGAGGTAAAGGAAAGCGCATTGCATGGCTACGAATGACGGGAAGATGAAGATGCACATTCCGTTGGGAACTTGTTTTTGCTATACATTACGAAACCTTGAGATTGTTTTCGTTCATACACTTCGTTTACTACTATATATTTTTATTTAAGTGTATATATATATACATATAACTATATCTGATGCTTCCTTGTTTTACAGTTACAACAGGTTTAGCTAGCAAAAAAATCCTTTTACTTTTCCCTTTCAGAATTTTCCACAACCGGAAATACTTGCGACTAGCTGGAATCCTCTTACCATCATCGCTCAAGGTCTGCCGTCGCTAAAATCTTAGACCAACGTTTTAATACTCTATAGCAGGCCAATCAGCAGCTTCGCACTAAATAAAGTTTTCTTCAAATGAAACCTATTAAAGAATGTTCTCGAAATAAAACAATGTTTCTTCTAATAAAACTGCGTTTTATTTTTTCGATCATTTCAGTGATTTTTTTTTGATATTCTCAACTGCTATATTGTGCTTCAGAGATTTGTTTCAAGTTATTCCTAACAAAAATTCAAAAAAATAGTTTTGGTAATCGATCAAAACAAACAATCATTGCTAAGGTGTTTTTGTTTTTAATGATCTACATGTTCAATGCAAGCTTCGGTTTAAAGTTAATATACCCTTTTGCAAGGTTCTATAAATGAAAAAACTTTTTATCGACACAAAGTTAAAATTATTTGAAAATCGTTCCTAATCAGTGATTATTTTTTTTTGTCGTTTTTTATGACACTCACATAAAAACGAAAATTACAGAGTAACTGTGTAGAAGTGAACCGACAAGTTCCCCCACCCCAACCGCAACTCCACTCCCTTTCCCATCCGATTGACTTAACTGACACAGATAATTGTGTTAGCACCGGACACTATGGGCTGGATATTTCTTCTATTTAATTTTTATAAAAACATTTTTTTTTCTTCATTTTTGGACAACAAAATGCCAAGGCGAGTTCTTGGCTAGATTAAATGCTAATTGAAATTGTACATACAACAAACAGAACGGTGTATATACAATATTAATCAGTTATCAATAATATTATATAAAGGGAAAATCATGATCTTGATTCATTGACCCACATTATAATTGTAAAACAAAAAGTAATTTTGTGCCAGGGGGAAGCGACTGAAATTGATAGGTCAGTCGTTCTGTCAGTCCGTTCGTCTACCTATCTTCTCTACAACCCTCAACTAGATTGCACCGATTTTGTTTGGTAATTTAATTACATATTTATATATATATATATACATTTAAGTATGTACGTGATTGCATGTTTTGATCAATAATCTATCAGAAAAAAAACTAGCTTCTTTTGTAAGAGTTAGAGATTGTTCCTTTTTTATGATTATATGCTATGATCTACTTTTTCCGACGGCAAATAAAATATATCTTTATATTACAATAATTCTTACTATAAAAACAATTTTTTTTTTATTTTAAAGTTTTAACCGATGGGTTTTAATCAATTGCATTCGAATTTTCAAATGATCACTTTGTCTTTAAATAAGGATAGAAAAGGAAGTAATTTTATATTAATTTGAAAGATCAAAAAATCTGTAAGTACATAAGGACATCAATTTCTTGAGTAATCAATTGAAACGAATTCCATGACTTTAAACACTGTTTCTAACAAAATCTTTCAATCTATTTTTCAATTTCTGTGATGTTAAAGCGGATAATTGTCCAATTCCAATTGCCTTTTTTTTCTTCTTTATTTGATACTTTGCTTTCTTATAGAGATTTCTTTTTAAAATGAATTTGCACTGTTTTTCTATTATATTTTTTAAATATTTTAAACAAAACGAAATCAACAACGAACATAAAAAAAAGTGAAAATACATAGTTGAAAATTTGTGTTAGACGGAAAGCGAAAGGAACCCACCGTAGGCCGTGAACTCGAAATTCTTAATGCGTGCGCGCCTTTTCAAAAATATTATTTAAAAAAAAAATATAACAGAAAACCAAATTAAAAACAAAAAAACAGTTGAGACGGGAGACAACAGAAAAAACACTGACTCTCACACATCTCTCTCCACACATATGTATATATCTCTGCCCCTTTCTCTCTTTCTTGCTTTATGATGTATTCGATAAGATAAAAAAAAAACCCCGTGGAGAAAACTAAATTCAGAGTAAATTTTGTTGGTGTGATATTTATTTAAAAAAGATAGAAAGAATGAACAAGGAAAGAAATTCAAATATTTGTGCTGAAATCGAGAAACCGAAACCGAATCCCCGCAATTCGAACCCGGCACCGGCCGCGTAGCGAACACTTACGCTGAGATCGATGAACTAAAATCCTAAAAGAACCGACACAGTGTAAATGATGCCCCAGTCGATGCCGCGTCGTCGCTGTCAGGCCTCTGCTGCTGCCGCTTCTTTCTATCTCTATCTTTAACTTTGCCGATGCTGAGTGATAGAGAGAGAACGAGCGTATGAAAAGAGCGTAACGATCGCAAGCAACAAGTGTACGCGTGGCCGTACTACAACAACGACGACAACGGGTTTAATTGATTCTGTTGTTGTGTTTGTGAGTGTGGCAGTGGCACTGACAGTGGCAGTAGAGCTCTCGTACTTCGTACGCCGTACGCTCTCGTACTCGCACAAATTCTGATAAGCAGTGGAACGACGACAACAACAATAGCAACAACACTTAACAGCGTAATTGGAATCAATATAAATGCAGTTTAATAGTAGTGTACATGGGGCGAGGGAGGGATTGTGCTGGCTGGTCATTTAATGGTTCTCTCTTCAGCGGAAGCTGCGTGCAATGTGAGAGCAAGCTTAACCTAACCAGCTGCTGTTGCTCGTATAGCTCTGTTAATTAACAGTGTCTGAGTTGCTTCACGGACTGCTAACTTTGATCAAAAATATTATATATGTCTATGTCTGATAGCCGAAATTCGCATTTAAATTTAAGTTTTTAATAATGTTTGCCCACGTGTGACCGATCAAAAATCAATGAAATCGACAAAGATTTATTTTAAAAATTGATCGTAACCAAGTTTTTATTGAATGCTATTATATGTACATATGTATGTATATGTACCTACATATTATGGTATTTACGTAATATTTCGGAAAGAATTAACAACAAAGGATATGTGGCGTATTTCAGATTGATAGCTTCGTGAATCGATGGATCAACAGTTTGTCAAGGTAACAATATAAGGATCAATATTATCAATCAAGTCTTTGTAATATCGTTTTTTATTTGGTATATTCTCCGTATATCTTAATATATAGAAACAATTTAAACGAAATTGAGAACAAGTTGGTGTTTAAATTTGATTTTATTGATTAATAGAATTATCACATATGTAGGTATCTTTATCTGTATGTACATATGTATCTGTGTGCATGAATGTATGTATTAACATAAGCGAAAGCAATTTAGTCATATACATATATATAAATAAATTTATATAAATTGATAATACCTTTAAAAGTGTAACTAGAAAACTACTATAAGCATTTTTTAAGTCATAACGGTGCATTTTTTCTTCGGTTCGTTTTTCTTTTTCTTTTAAAAGAGAAACATAAAAATTTGTCAATTTATCACTTCGAATTGAAAATACCCTGTAAACAGAAATGATCTAACTCTCAATTCATAAAATGAATTTCAAACCTAATTTACAAACAATTGAAACCCCAATTATAAACCCTAAAACCGTTTTATTTAACGTCTGTTTTGAAATGGTTTTGACCAATTGGACAATTTTGATCATTTTGAAATATCTATAAAAAGAGTTATTTTTTATTTGACCTAGTGGCCGATTAAAATTTCATTAATGTGGATGGGTGAGTTAATTTAAGCCCTTTGCAATCTCCGAAATGTAGAAAATTATGGAGAAAGGACTAGGTCAATATGATACTATTATGGATCACGTTAATATACCGGCTTTATCATATTGAACATAGGGTGTTATAATGGTTTGTTTTTGCCCCAAATTTGGTCTCATCACAACACAGAGATCCACACGCATAGCCGAGACTTAAGTCACAAGTGCTTCGGCTTGGATTGTATCGTGTAAAAAACTGAGACTGAGAGCAAGCTTTGAAACTGTGACGATGGCGATCACGACCACGACGACGACGACGACGGCGACAACGATTTGTGAGCGCCATAGGCATCGTTGTGTTAATATTAACACAACAACAGTTATAGTAATGGCGTTAAATTCTTATTGGTCGCCTTGGCTGTTACTGTTGCTGTTAAGTCCGCTGCCGCACAGTGATACAAACTCAATTTAAAAGTGATTGTACTACAACTGAGAACAATGTGAAGCGCGATTGCCTAGCCTCTAGCAAAACCAATCTTTAGTTCATTAAGTTTCATTTTGGGTTTTTTGGCAAATTCGCATTTAAAAATTTTCAAATAATCCCATAATGTAAAATTTCTTAAGTAAAAGGTAATCTAAAACTCCCATTAAACTAACCAGACGAAAGTTGTTGTTTAGAGGACCAACTGAAAAAAAAAGGTTGGGACGTTTTTGAACCTGCAAAAAAACTGCAAATGTTTTAGGACCTTTGATTGGGCCAGAAAAACACGCTTAAGAAACATTTCATAAAGAAGGAAAATGTAGCAAAATTTCTTGCATTGATTTATTTACTTTTTTTTTGCCTTATCTTAACTCACTGTCCCACAAGCCCCAAATAATTTTTTCTTCTCTACGTTTTTTTTCATAATTTTTTGGTGATACACAAATGATAATAACAAAGACAAATATACTCGAAATGTGGGAAAAGAGCGGACCAGAGAGGGGAAAACAACGCGTAACAAAGTAAATACAAGACATCTACATACATACATACATATGTACACATATATATGTGTAGATACATGTGTGCATACATATGTAAATTGGAAGTCGTCGTCAACGTCGTTCAACATCGTCATCAACCTGGTCTCTATGCCAACACCAATAACTTCCACCTCACCTCACCGCAATCACGTTATCACCGCTAGCCCAAAAACTGCGGTGGCCCATCATCGCCGTCGTCATTATCATGATGATAGTTTTGGTTTAGCATTGAAAATGTACTGCGAGCCGATCCAAGCACGCGCAGGCGGCAAGCTCTTCAAACGCCAAAAAAAAAAAGAAAAAAAATAGAAAAATAGAAAAAATGTGTAGAAAAAAAAATAGTGCGACGGGTCGAGAGCAACGCGACGAGAGATTTTCTTGCGCGTGTGCAGCTCGGCCTGGCTCGGTTCGACTTCACTTGACTCGGGTTGGGTCGGGTTTTTCGGAGAAAAGAAAATTATGTCGCACCAATAAACGCCCATTTTTTATTTATTTTTTTTTTTTCTCATGTTTGGTTATCAGTTTTGGCCTTTAGTTAGTTTTTGTCGTTGCTGGTGGCAAAAATGCGTTTTTAGTTTTGGCCAAAGATAAACATTTTTTGTTCACAATAAAATCGAGAGAACTGAGTTTTCATCAATGTAAGATATCATATCCACTAAAACAAACTGATTTTTGTCTACAGAAATCGGACTTAAAGACTGCTCTAGAATGTCCTTAGAATGGGCTACTTCGAGAATAATCATGGAAATGACCCTTAATTTGTTATATCTCCCTTAAAGTTAAATTCTGGAAGAAACAACGCTCATACATCTATTTGTAGTGGGCTTTATTTGTAGATTTTAGGCAGGTTCAAATCCCTTATCTTATGCGTTTAAAGAAGATAATAAATTGGTAAGATCCATATATATATTATGGTGTCAAATCTAAAGAATCCCTGTTTGCACATTGCTGTAAAAGCTAACATACAGTTTGTAAATTGAAATACCTCTACATAGATATAGCGAAATAGCATTAAACAACCGATAAAAATGTATCGGTTCATTGCGAATCTTCACAATTATCCTGAGAAGATCGAGCACGATTTCTATTCAGAAAACACCGAAAAGTTGAGATATATATTAGACTTTTAGGTAAACCAATATTATAATTACTGATCATTTGCCGAGACCAAAGTGGGATACCGTTAGATGTTTCGGTTTCTAAAATTAAAAGGAGTTTCTTAAGCCTTTCAATTGACTCAATGAGCAAAACGCAAAACAATATAAATTTTGCTTTCATGATTTTACTCCGGTAATATGGAAAAATTCCAAAACAAATGAAACATCGTATAAATAATTATAGAGGGTTGGCATAAGGGGGGGGTCAAGCATCGATTGTTGTTGTTCATTGCAATTTTTTTTTTTTTTTGTGCATTGTATTTTTGCCTTTTTGTTAACAAAAGTACAATAAACCGTGTTAATAGCCGCAGGGTTGTAACCTTGAACCCTTTAAACAGTTTTTACTACTGCTCTGCTTAGTTAAATTTACTGTTTTTGTTGTAGTTGTTGTTGCTGATGCTTCTGTTAAAGTTGAAACTGAAGCTCAACCCCGCCGCCGCCGCCACGCACTTGATGAGGATCACCCAAAGTAGGGTATAATATAATACATTCATTTCGACGACAGAAACAACATGAAAAACATGAGATGTAATCAAAATCATCATAGTAATCAGCATTATGATGACGCTCATAATCATCGTTACACGAATCACACACAATTATGGATCCATCTGTCATAATAAAATGTTATAAATTATACATATGTACTATCGAAATGCACCGAGAGAAAAGCAACGATATTTCAATTTAAATAAGTTCAACAAACGTTTTCGCACTATTTCATTCAAATTTATGCATGGCGAAATACAAGAATTTTAACGAGAAACTGAGCAAAACACCGTTTAAGCCATTGCGTGTTAGATATACATATTTTGCTCATGCCTCAAAGTGAAGTACTCTAAACATAAAGTACCTATTGCTCGACAAGTTTTTCTTGATGAGTGGCTTCAACGTTTGGCCAAATAAACTTTAATCGAAAAAAAAAACCAACATAAAATGACAAGAATTTACGCAAGACAGGAACTAGGATTGTTAGAACAAATATTTTCTAGATACCTTAGCTTCTTCTGATCTATAGTTTATATGATGATATAAAAATATGAAAATTTACATACACAAAATAAACATGAATCAAAAAAGGAAAAGATATTTTATCAATATTTGTATACGAGAAAGCTGACTGCCAAACAAATCGAAAGGCAAAAAGTCCATAACAAAAAATGAGAAAGTGTTTTCTGCTGTGCTGCGTTTTATTTCTTTTTTTTTTAACGTAATGGAAGGACCACTGACTTTTTCTTTTTGGAATTATATATGTATGATATGTATGTATGGTGTATATTTAAATGAAAATATACGGAAGATATGCACATACAATTAAAATAATAAGTTATTTCTGTGTAGTTATTAGAGGACAGACTTTAATCATTAACAGACATTTGTTTAAGAAAATGTATCCGAACATCATAGGCATTAGGAATTTAGCAGAATGTAGACAACGTGGGTTTACCGCATAATTAGTACATTTGGATAAATTGCCAAAAATATTTGCGCGTCGGACTATCGAACTCGTTTGAAGTGGTGGTGCCTAATTTGGCACCGTACAAATAAAATCTTTCGATTGGCTGGCCCTTTTTTCAAAGCCCAGCACAATCGTAGAGAACCTAACGTAACCAAACGAAACAAAATAAATTCAAATTCATATCTTAATAATGTTAAACGCACAATCACGATTTCGTACGATTTATTTCTCATATATATTAACGACGACGAAGCGCTAACAACAATAACAAACAATGAGAAACCAAAAAAATATATTTAAAAAATAAAAAAAAAGCATCAAATCGTTTTTTCTTGCCGAAAAAGAATTTTTCTACATTAACAGAAAAAAAAAAAGGAGAAAAAGAGGGGGAAGAAAAAAAAACTGCGCTGCAATTTTTTGCTGTAAATATTTTTGTTTAATCAGGGGAGAAAAAAAATGGCAAGAATAAATGATTCTCATTGAAATTTGTTTAGACAGATTGCTTTGGGGTTTACGAGCAAATTTTCTGTTCTTCTATTTTGGCCATAAAACAACAAACAGCCAAAGGCAACAATTACACGGAGAATATGATCAAAGGGGCAAAAAGCAAAAAAAATGGCACAAAAAAAAAATGTTTTATTCAAATTGTTGCAATTTGTTTTGCCTTTGCTTTTTTCTCGTCTTTTTTTGATTTGCTTTGCTGCTGTGATTTTTATTTATAACAATAGCAAACGAGAAATAAAAAACAAAACTAAAAGGAGAGGAAAGAACACATAAGGAAAAGAAATCACGCATACGCCACATTGAACCGTCGACGAGCTCAGCTGTTAAACGCATGTTCAGCCAGCAGCAGAGAGACAGCAGACGAACCGAACAGCCAGCCAACCGGCAGCCGGCAATCGCGCAGATAGATCAATATGGATGAGCCCCAGCAAGTTTAACCGCTGTCATCTTAACAGAAATTTGTGTTAACAGTTAAATGTGTGAACAGACTAGACAGCGAGAACAGTGAGAACAGTTACGGTGACAGTGCATCAGCAGTAGTTGCGCCGGCGCAAAACTGATTTTGTTTAAATCCAAAACAAAATAATACTTATGGTAAGTCTGACATTTTGAGAATCAAGAAATATTACCTTGAAAGGGTGTTCACCTGCTCCCAATTACCATGTGAAATTTACTAATCATATATTTGATTGACAATAAATTCTAAATGTTTATTCCATAATTACTTACGCTTTCATAATAACTAACTTCATTCAAATACAATAATGTATAGCATAGATTTCGAGTATTTAAAAAGAAATCATACCTGAAAATAGAAGAATGATAAAAAAATAGTTAGTTTTGTATGGGTAAATGGGAAAATAAATGTTATTCTTTATGTTTTAATATTGTTTAGAATTTTTAGTTATAATCATAATTCTGTAAAGCTGAAATTCAAAAAAACTTTTGACAAACATCAAACAATCAAAATTTGTTAAATGTAATTAGGCAACGAAACCCTTAGATTTAATGTCATTGTAAAATATATTAAAATTCATTAAGAAAACTTTTACTTATAGATAATGATGAAAATCTATAATTCTATCGTTTGGTCGCTCTTTAATTTTATTAAAACCGTTTAGATTTATGTATTTTTTTAATTGTACGAGTATTCCATTTCTTATCGGTTTCCTAACACTAATTTGGTAATTTGCGCATGGCGTCTATCGGTTTGAGATTATGCAAAGAGACCTGACGGGTCTCTGGAAGCGTAATAAGTAGAATTTCTATGTAGCTTCTGATAGGATCTGATCTGATCTAAGTATGTGATAGGCCAGTTAAACGACTACTACGAAAAACGACAGCGAGCAGCAATGATTGTGGTTTACCCCCCAAACACACACAGGTAAGACACAACAAACACACTCGGACACACACAGTGAGTAAGAGATTAAGTCAGTGGAAGACAGACAGAGAGAGAAAGAGAGTGAGAATCAGAGATTGACACATTTTGAGCTAATTTTAACTTTCGGCTAGGTAATCATGGGTGGTGGCAGCTTCAATTGCTGATAACTAACTAGTCCCATCTACGAAGTAAAAATTCATTCTTTTTAGTATTTTGCATTAACTTAGTTTATTCTATTTCTTTTTGTTTTCATTTCCGCGAACTCTCGTATACAAAATCTAAAAAAGGGTGGGGGGGGGGGGGGGTGAGATGTATGAGTATTCATAGCGTAATACTTATGTGGCTGACCGACATTGGTAATCGTAATCTAAGAGCTAAAACAGCTGAATGAATTTATAAACATAGCACATAATTGCCCATCAAGCAAATACAGTTGGGCATTTCATTTTCAATCAAAAATCTAAATTATGATTATTACAGAAAGCTCCCATTCCGAACAGCTCCTATAAGCGGAGGCATCTCCATGTTCTGAACAAATTATCTAGTTCATAAGAAAATGTAATAAAGCTCAAATTCTATACCTTAAAAGAACACTCCCTTGCCCAAACGTGGACTCTTGTTATAAGTTCATTCACAAATATTTCATATTTGAGGCATTTACAAATAATTTTACCAGATAAATAAAAAGAAATGTTAGTTGATATTTTTATTCCACTCTTTCGATCTATGTGTTATATTTATATAATCAACAGACGATATTAGACTTTATTACTACTATCGTTTTTTAATCAAAGATGAAATGGTAAAAAAGAATTCAAAGAGATGATTAAATACCTTAGTAAAATCTAAAGACTATGGCTTTCGTATTTAAAATTAAATATTTATTTTCTATTATCAACTGTAGCACAAATATGTATATATACTTATCGACAAAATATAAGTCTTCAAAGGATATATGTTTCTTGTACGAATAATTTAGCTCAAACTGTCTACGCTTAAAAAAGATTCACTGAATTTTACGTTTTGCATATTTGAATTTATTATTTTAAATTTATTTGAGTGCCTAAAATATATATAGGCAGACTGCACATTTGTATATACATATATTAACTTGATAAATCAAATGGAACAACGCAAATCATTGCGTATCCGAATGTCTTCGGTTGTCCAAAAGTACTGAATCGTAGCTCTTTTCCAGACCAACACAATACACATTGTGATTCAAAAAAAAAAAGAAAATCATATATATATAAATATAGTAAATGTCTTTAAATACATATATACTGTTTCAATCAATCTGGAATCAAAATTCACTTGCTTTTGACTTTCCAACAAATGTTTTCTTGTTAAAGTAATTGTATTTTTTTTTTTTGTTCTGCTCTAGTTTTTCATTTACTTAAATCTGCCCGAAACGACAATTTACCAGTTTTAGCTACTTTATTGTGGCTATGTTGTTATTTTGCTATTTATTTTCTCGTTTTTTAGTAATATTATTATTAAAAGTGTTTTCTTACTCTTCCGTTTTTGGGAAATTATTTGTTTTTATCATTATTATTATCAAAGATTATAGTACTGATGTTTGTTGCTCGACTCGACTGGTTTTATTTTACCTTGGACTCGGGAAATCGGTAGCTCAGTGACACGTGTAACTTCATTCTCGGTTCTCTCTCTAGTTTCGTGAGTATTACAATAGTTGTAACAATGTAAGCGAGTAAAAATCTCTACCTAACTATTTGTTTTTCTCTCTCTCTCTCTCTATCTATCTATTTTTTTTCTTATTTCTGTATCACTGTTTTATAATTTAGATTTTTTTTTTGCTTCCTTTCCTTTTCAAGTTTGTTAAAATTCGAGGCAGACTTAAGAGTAATCAATGAAACACAATTTTTTAACGATTGTCTGTCTGTGTCTGTCCATCCGTCTATCCGCCAGACCAGTCCAATCTGTCTGAATGTCTGTCTGTCTGGTCTTGACAATGTCTTACAATTAGTGGTAGTCAAGGGACATGTGTTGATTTTAAATGGTTCGACGTCTTTGGCTAATAATACCCTACAATTTGAAAAGTCTTGTCATATATTATAATAATTTGTTATTGATACAGTAATATGATAATATAAAAAAACATAAAGATCGTTGATCTCTACTAATTTCTGATCTTTTATCATTAGGAATCAATTTTTATTTGTTCTATTTAGAAATATACATTGATAGATATATATATATATATATGCTTTTTATATTCTCAATTCCGGAACAACATTCCGATTCTGCTGTTTAATAGAAACTTTGTCCTGTATAATATATATATAATTATATGGATCTTTCCCATGAATCGTCTAGACTTTAGAGTAACTACAACTTGTAGTTGTCATTTTATGTACTGATCGCTGTTGCTTTTTCGCTTATGTTGTGAAATTCGCCAGAGCACAGACGTACGAAAAACCAAAAACCAAAAAAAAAAAAAAAAAACAAAAAAAGGTATTCACAAACGCACAGTATCTGTATCTTTATGAGCTGGGCGTGAGCTAGTAGTAATGTGAGCAGTGATGCGAATGAGTTGGCAGTCAACCGCAGAAGACGACGACGACGTCGTCGACGACAGCTAACGGCTGGCGCAGGTTACTTTTGATAAGATTTTGTTTACTTTTTTTTTTCGTTGCCTCGATCGCTTCTACTGCCCGAACCAATGCTGATCTTGATGTCGGCGATGACGACAACAGCGCAAAAAAAAAAAAATCAAGTGTAGGCCAATCGCGACCACAAAACATCACGAAACGAACACATGCATACACATTGCATAAGCGTAGTCAGGAATTTATCTAAGGGGGTCTATAGAAGAAAGTAAGCATTTTGTCAAATGACAAATAATAGAATTTAGTTGTAAAGAATAATTTTACTAACAACGACAATTAGTTCCATGTTGTTTTTTATTAGGAATCAAGCTAAGAACAGTTGTGAAATTTCAGGTAAAAATTTAAAGCCAATGCAGATGCAACTTTTAACTTCCTTAAGCAGTGAACTATGATTATCCTTACGCAATCGGTTTATCCTTTGTGCGGGAGAAGCTACCCCCGTTACTACGCCCATGTATGCACCAACAATTGTATTTGGTTTAAACTTTATAGCAGAAAGAAGAGAAGAGAAGAGAGGTTGAGGCCAGACATACAGCTACACATGTATGTGATAACTATGACGAGCATTTGCAACGATTTCGATTTACATATATATACATACATACATATGTATGTACAGATTTAACATTTCCAAATGAATTTGTAGAAGTACGACAAGAAACATAAATAGACGAAGCAATAGAGGAGAATGAGGAGAAATAAACAAAAAAAAAAAACAATAAATACAATACAATACATTAACCACGTGACCAGCGCGTGCCTCTCTTAAATTTATATGCCTGAAAAATCTATCAAAAATCTTTGCATCTTTTCTACTCTACAAAAATTTCATTGTTTGTATTTGTATTTGCATTTGGATTTGCTTTTGTTTCTGTTTTTGTCTTTGTTTTTGTTTATGTTGAATTTTCGGCATCACGCTGATCGAAGAACTGCACTTTGAACGCAAATATCTTTTAATTGATCAATCAATCAGCAATAGGACAATATTTAGAATATAGAAACAAACATACATATGTATGTACATATATGTATGTATGTATATAAATCATATGTAAAATAAAAGCAAAACAGAAGACGCACATCACGTGACGTTATGCCAAGGAACGATAAGGGAAAATCTATTTTATATACATACATATATATAATAATCATAATATTATATATTTGTTATTATTAAGTAATGAGGTCAGTTCGAAAATTAAATGTCTTAACATATAAGATTTAATAAATAGATTAAAATAATAGGTAGAAAAGGTTAATCACTTTTTTTTTATTATTTCGCATTAGTTTAGTTTTCAGGTTGTTTAAAATATTATTTAATGATTAGCATCAAAAGTTAAGTGTTTATTGTTTGTTTAGATTATAGAGACTATTTCCAATATTTAATAAATATCTCTAATTTTTGAAATCATGTTTAAATATTCTATAAACATTCTATTGCATTCCAGCTGTAATAAAATATTTACAGGTAAGTTTTAACCAACTATAATTTATTACTAATAGACCTAATGCAATGTATATAATATATATAGATATAGTTATGTATATCTACAAATTATACCGTATTCACTAGTCGTTCTTTTTATAAATTGTTTCCATATTTTAGATATAATAAATGATCGTTTTTGAACAACCCAATAAACTAGTTGTTAACCAATTTTTTGAAAACAAATAAATTAACATGATCAAATCGGTATAAATTGAAAAGGTTTTTAAAGAAGCTTCTTATTAAATCTGTTGTTATTCGTGTTGATTAATTTTGAAAGAATTTTTGGTTAATATAGAATTTAAATTGAATGATGAATAAAGATATATGTATACAGACATAAATTTGTAGGCCTAATATATAAATTATATTATTTTTTAAAATTCGCAACCAAACAAAAATAATATATTTGAGTAAATGTTTTTGGGATTTTCTCATTGTTCTTAAATATCTCACAGAGATCTATGAATTTTTGCACTTTGTACGTATGTTAACACACCCACACTCACTCACACACACACATACACACTTATTTGTGTAAATTTGGTTGGGCTTGCTAAAATTGACGAGCCCCGAAAAAAAGAAAAAAAAAATAAAGAAGAAAACCAACTAAATGATTAGGCGACAAGCTATAGTTGTCGGGCCCAGACCCAGACCCGTACCCAGGGGCCCAGCCTTTGGCAAACACAAACAAAACGCGGGGGGATAGGGCAGTTGAGGGCGTGTACATATGTATGTGTGTGTGTGTGTGTGTGTGAGTGTGTGTATACAGATAGGGAGGGGGTGGGTTTAGCAAATAAGACGGCAACAATTAATAACAAAAAGTTAAAGAAAACAAAATTCATAATAATAAGAAACACAACAATAAAGTCAATTTGTAGTGCTGACTACAGGATACCCTTTACATACTAAGAAAAGGTCAATAAACAAAAGGCTACATAAACTGAACTCGACAATTGATCAAGAATATAGCATCAAACTCATTTGGTTTATTTAAAAATCGTTAATCGATTGTAAAACCAGTTTTAACACAAAAAAAATAAATATAATATAATAATCATAAGAAAATTAAACAATTTGATAATAATATATCAATATGTATGTATACATATATGTACATAAATTCCAATAATTTTCATAAGTTTGCATATACCTTCATTTTATATAATAAAACCAGATGAAAATATGATAAGCGATAGGGAATGAAAAAAAATAAAAGAGTAAGATAGAGAGAGTGTGTGTGGGGGGGATAGGAGACGTAATTCGCGTCACGTGATAGTATGTGGGCGAGGCAACCTCTGTATTGTAGGTGGAGACTCTTTTTTTAACTGAATCGAGAGCAATAACAAAAGAATCGCATTCTCTCTGTTTCTCCTTCTCCTTCGCCTTCTTTTATTCTTTTTCCATTTCTTTTTATTTCTACTCTTAGTATTTGTTTTTATTTTTTTTTTTTTTAAGGTGCTAAACGAACGATATTCATTTTATTCATTCAGTAAAATAAAAATTTTACCTCTTGCCCTGACTTTTTTACTGTTCTGTATTTCTCCCTCTCTATCTATGGCTGACTCTTTCTCTAGCACTTTTAAATGGTTCTTTTCTTTTCTTTTCTTTTTTTTGAGAAAAACTTTTCATTATGAGACACGTGCATGGCGGTTAGAGCATAAAAATTGAGAGACTACACTAGAAAAAAAATTATTTACGATACAAAATAAATAAATTGTTGTTAATTGATGGTGTTTGTGTTTGTTTTTGACTTTGATGAAGAAAAAAAACAGAGGGCCGGGCCAAGTTTGGCTGTTCCATAGTTGCTATACCCTTCGCATAGAAACTGTTTATACATGGAAAAATATTTATTTCCTGTATATATTCTCATTCATTTTTGTCAAAATATTCTTCTCTTAATTCTAATTTGGTCATATTCTGACCGAGTTTTTAATGGTATTGCTAATTTTCCTAATTTCAATTGCTATAAAAAATATAGAATAAAAAATGTTTACCAATACATTCAATAAATTTTAGTGAAAATAGGCACAAAAATTGAGTCTCCAGAAGAACTACTTAATAAAAAAATGGAGAAAATAAGAAAATGTTGAAAAGCTGATGAATCTCTAGATTAACGATAAATCCAATTTTTATGGATAACAAACATGATAGCAAAATTCTCATACCTTTCGCTAGAGTACATATATGTACATATAAAATCAATCAATGATCGATCGTTAATATTTCATTTGAATCTATTTCTTTTGCAGCATTTTTTTGGCCACTTTATTTTTCTGGGTTTACTTTTCTTTTTTTTTTTTCTTTTTATTCACTGCGTCGCAGATTTATTTGTTTACACATTCAACACTGATATTTTTTATGCGCGAGTAGCGAAAAAAATAGTAATAATAACAATAGCAACAATAATCCTAGAGAGGAAGAGAGAGAGAGAGCTTTAGAGGGAAAGAGAGCATTGCAAATAAACATTTTCTAGTTTTCGAGGGGGCAAAACCAACAACCACAACAAAATAAAAACGCTTAGCACTCGCTCACGCGTTTTTAAACGCCTCTCAAGGTTAGAGAGTATGAAAAATTATTTGAAATTCCATAATAAAATTTGTTGCTGTTGTACAAACTTTTTTGCATTAATAAAAGAATTTATTTTTTGTAGTTTTTTCAACCTAAAAACCAATTGATAATTGAAAACGCTTTGTCAGATAAAAATGGGGCTTAAAACCTCTTGATCTAAATAAAAAGTAGAGTAATCTAATCATTAGATTACTCAAATTATGCAAAATAAATTGAATCAAATGCAATAATGTCTTGGCAAGAATGCAATCTAGAAAACAAATATGTTTGGCTAACATACATCCAATGCCATTTCTCTACGAATTCTCGTTAAACTAAAATTAAATGTAATTTAAATCAATTCAAAAAGATTGCTTTAATTTCAATGTTTAGGTGGATTCGTTGAACTATATTATTTTTTTATCGCTATGATTAGCGTAAGAAAAAAAATGTATATATTTTTTAGAAGTGTATTGCCTCCTGAGCAGCATTTTCAATATTCTTATTTTATTAAACTTTAAAATTATAAAACTAATAAAAATTGTATTTTTTGGTTTAGCCAAAATAAATTGAAGAATTGTTTGAAAATTAAAAAGTTCCGACTCGACCGGCTATATAATTTAAACTTTATGGTAAAATTTTTCAAATTCCTTTTTAATTTAGAGAGTTGATTAAAATCAACAAAAAAATTAATTATAGTTTCTGAATGATATGGCAATATATGATATAAAAGAATGTAATATTTTATTTGTTTTGACTCTATTTTACTCTGATAATGTTTTACTTTTAACTTTTAACTTTAGTATGTTTTTTTCCCCTTTTTTTTTTGATTTTAATACTTGATTCTATATAGGCGCAGCAATGCAATTGCATGATCAATTGGTTTTTGCTTTATTGTTATTTTGTATGGCATTAAATTCCATTACGTTGCTTTATTATTCCACAATAGCAACTATAACAATAACAACAGTAACAACAATAATAATAAAATTGTCTAAGGTCAAAACGACTCAAACATTATTTCTTAGAAATTGATATAGACCAGAACTAGCTATAGAATATACACACATACATATGCATATGTATATATACATATAATCGAGACCAACTATTACAGAAGCCAATTGACTGTAAACTTTTTGCATTAATGGAAATGTAAATGGAAGTAGGATAAGGGGGGCCATGTCAGAGGTGAAGAGAGACAGGTCGGGAAGTTTCTACCGGAAATGCCTTTGAAACAAAACAAAAAATATACACAACCCGATAAGAGCATTGATTTTTAGTGACGTATGTAGGTGTCATTGTTGTCGCTGATCGACGTCATTTAAAATATATAGAGATTCAGGTACAGCCTGAAATGTGATTCCCCTCGCATTTCTCCATCCCACTGAGTAAGCTGGTTTCTGGTTTAGTTAGCAATTTCAGTTTGATTATATTACAATATGATTATATTATTATTATATCGGAGGGACTGTGTTTTTCATTATATGCATATGAGGCCATAAAAACCTGAACTGATTTAGAAAAAATTTGATCCCATAAACAATGATTCCCCTGCAAAAAAAATATTTATTTACAAATGATTTTTAAGTAATTCTAATCAAAAAGTGCAAAGACCTTCCCGTTCTATATATATATATATATATTTCAGATATTTAAATATAAATTCAAATTGCAGCTGATTGATAAACGATTCCTTGTTCTTGACATAATTGCAAAATTTTTAAATATATGTTAATTGTTGCTTATTGGTTATTATTATTTAAGAAAAGTTTGTTAACTCCTTTGGCAGGCCAAGAAAATTTATTTTAGCTGAAAGGAGAAGGAACTTACATATATATGTATATACATATATAAAGTCAGAGTCAGAGACTTCTCTCTTTGTTATGACGTCAAATGTTGGACTGGCACCAATCGACACTGCGGCGCGAAATTTATTAATTAATAAATTATAATACAATCAACTCAACTTAATGGCAATGAAGGAGAAAACAAAAGCAGTGGAAAGAAAAACAGGCAAAGTTTCATCACAGCCAAGTTCAAAATTCAAATGGCGCACATTCAGTTGAATACCCTGTATAGGATATATATATTTGTATATATACATCAAACAAGAATCAATTTAATCTAAACGTCTCCACAAACAAGAAAAAACTCTCTCTTGAACTCTCTTGACTTGGAAACGTTCGGAGGAGCTTTACCAAACACTTTTTACGCTGTAGATCAATAACCCCAGATATAATGGACGATCTATAGGAAATTTGAATGGATACCTAAATATTTGATGTCATTGAAAAAGGGTATTTTCGTCATTCAATCTTAAATATTATTATTATTATCATCCATTTTTTAGTAAATAAACCCAGAAATTATCTAAGAAAAAAAAAGCATTTGGATATTTATCAATGAGAGGAAGAAAAAAAAAATAAAATATTTTAGTATAAAATTTTAAACTTTTTAATTAGAATTATGTCCTTCACGCCTTATTATCTGTAAAAGATGTCTTTTATTTATGGTTTTGATTATTTGATGTCCCTTTTATAATTTTTTAATAAAAATTAGATCGGTCCACAAGTTCTCATATAATATAATATAATATAATTTTTAATGTTCAGGTACACAAATTTAATGCATGGCAAGTATATCCATATGGATGGGGCCAATGTCTTTGTATTAAAAATCATATTCATATTAATCAGAATTTTCAATTTATTTACTTTTACAGAGAATATGAAAATTTGCAATTATTTTTGGCTAATATATGAGTTGAATATTCACTTCATCAATCGTTTCTTTCGTTCGTTAGCCTTGAACTCAACTGAGTTCCGTTCACCCACAGTCAAAGAATTGATAACTAATAGCAACAAAAAACCAAAACGAAATACAAAAAATCAAAATATAAAAAAAACAAAAAAAAAAAAAAAACAAGTAAAAAACAAGAACAAGAAAAAAAGGGCCGCCTAGCACGCTGTTTTAAGTATTGTTATTGTTGTTATTGTTATTAGAATATATGTACATAAAATTATCTTCTCAATATCGATGTCTATAATGGTGTTTCTATAGTTGTTGTTGTTATCGATAGTGCTGTTGTCATTTATTATGAATAGAGGGATTAGTCTAGGAAATAGAAAAGCTAGTGTCCTATTCCATTGACCTGTTCGAATGATTAACTAAAACTAACTGGAAGGGTCAAAGGACTGAAAGATTTAATGGATTCAATGGAAACAAAAAAAACCATGACGTTTGTCAATTCTAATGAACTTTATGACAAATTCAATATACCCCAATTGTCTGACTAACAAATACCTAATTCTTTACTCTTCTCCACCGTCTCCCCTCCAGCGACACAGTCTTAGTCGGGCAATTAAGAATGCAAAATGCACATTCACTCAATATATTCGTAATTCACATTCACTTGAATCAGAGAATTGGGGGCAAGTCAGTCCAAGTTGTCATCGCCGTCTCGCATTCATTCAAATTCATTCAGAATTCATTTGCAACATTATCGGTGGATCTGTAGTATGAGATCAAGAGAGCAAAAATGAGAGGGCGAACGAGAGAGAACGAGAAGCAGATGATGCCGGGAGAGATTGAAGTGATTTTATATATGCTAACTAACTATATGTACAGATGTTTGTATAATTAATATTCCAACCTGACAAAAAAAGAAAAAAACAAAAGAATTATAATTTTATTCATCATATTTGGATGTCGACCTCGAGATACCCTAAGCAATGTTGATATATATTATTAGAAATATATAACAACCTTTTAACCGATAAAATATGATCGGTACTATACAAAAAACAAAATAAAATATTTCGTTATGGATCCTTACTGTGGATAATCCGATAATACGAGATCCACTTTAAGGGAAACATAGATCTATCAACGCGGTGACCTATGTCACTTAAACTACACTTTCTAAAAACTTTGTTAAAAAAAACACATGAATTGTTGTTAGACCTAAGAACCGAAATCCTTTCAGTTGACCAATTGTAAGAATATTGATATATACTCTTTTATTCTCTAGGGTATACGAAGAGAAAAATTCAAGACTTTGGCCCATATAACGCTGACTCATTTAACGGAATTTGTACAAAATATATGGCCACTCTAAAGCCAAAATTGAGGTTTTATCGGGTATACATATAGAAGGTACACATATGAATTCTTTGCGCCGCCAATAAAAGTTTTGATTGCATTTTATTGTTGTTGTCGCTGTGTATGCCTTTAAATTAACAAAAAAAGGAAGAAGAAAAAACAAATTAATTTAAACACTTGACGGCTTGATATAACATTTCGAGACGTGTGGGACGTGGCTATCAAAAATAATAATAATAAAAAAAAAAAAAAACAAATCAACGATTAGGCAAAATTTTCGGAAAAGTTGAATATGAGGACACCTAATACTCTACAAAGAGAGGAAAAGAAAAAAAACACATATTTTTATGACTTTTCTTAGAGAAGATATATAATACAAATTATAAAAAAAAAGTTTTTTATGTACATTAAAAAGTATCGAGACACATATAAAAAAATCGGTCAAAGGATTATCAAGAAGTTTTGACTACCGACTTAGAACAATATTTTTAGAAAAATGCCAAAGGCAACGAAACTTACTTTTCTTTATGTTTGAAAAGTTGTTATTTCAAATAAATTGTAAAATCAGGAAAAATTAGATGAAATATTAATATTCTGACCCCTTTCCTCTTTTTAGCTTATCTCAGCAATATCGATTTATCAGTAACAACTGTAAGAAAAGAATGGAGATTATGTTTTCAAAATTGACTGTTATAAAAACGATTAATGATCGGCTGTTAATTTTTTTATTCTTATAGTGTGGGAAATTTGATATGTTACGGTTATGTAAAAATGTTTCAAATGTTTCTTTTTCTTCACTTTATACAAATTGCAATTTGTTTGTCATATTCAATATTCTCACTTAAACAATTAGAGTAATGCAGCTAAGACAGAAACAAAAGAACAAACTTAAATATAGAATAAATCGGAGTATATTATATACATATATAAAATTGCAATGGTGGATTAAATTATTTGCAAATATATATAAAAATTATAGGGTATATTATAGTCGATTTTCTACCCCTCATAATATTTGTTAATCAGTTTGTTTTCAACGAACAAAATTCTACAATATTCTAATGATGCATCATCATCATCAGTAGCTTTGCTACTTTGTCCCCCTCCCTCCCCCTTCGGCATCACCTGCTGTTGATGCTGCTGCTCTTCCTCTACCAGCACCCGCCCCCCTACCCGTTAAGTGGCGAGCGCAATAACAAAATAATTGAGGTGGGTTCAACTTCTATATTTTGGCATTTCTGTTGTGTTTTTTTTCCATTTTTTTTTTTATTTTTGCTTTCACTCGACTGAACAATCAAAAAGAGCAAGGGAAGGGAAGGGAAGTAGTAGGGGAGGAGGTTGAGAGTAGAAAACCCAACGAAAAATAAAACGATTTTCATACATAATTAAATTGATTAACTAACTTGAAATTATTCAAGTCATCACAGCAAACAAACACACAACATCGAGCTTTGCATATCAAAAAAAAAAAAAAAAGGAAATAAATAAAAAAAAAAAACAACAATAAAAACAATCGGGGAAATAAAAGTTGAATATCTCTTGATCATTAACTCAAACTAGAGAGCAGAAAATTGTATTCAATTAGACAATAAAAATGAGTAAGAGACAACAACAATAACAAGAATAACGATAGCAGCAAGTCACGAGACTTTCAATGCAATTAGAAAGATTCGAAGAAGAGGCAAGTGTGGGAGGGAAAGGGTGTTTCAAACGTTTAGGTAACACTAGTAACAAAGTTCAATTTCCATCTAAGGCTTCCCAATTGAGAGCTAGTTAGTTGATGAATCATTTGACTTGGTTAAACCAACAAGAAACCCCCCCTCAATCAATGCCAATGATGACGCCTACACATTATGGCGAGCATCGGAAATGACGCACTAGAAAACTAACCAGATGTGTGCTTTCTATCTGTCTCTCTTTCTCTCTCTTTTGTCAGGGTTCCAAAATCAATTGGAATTCTAATTCGATGTATCCCTATATCAATGCATTGTTGGACTACCCCTCCATTTAACTCTCGAGGCACAGGAGCAGACACAAAAGGGGAGTAGCTTCAAATTTATATAGAAAAAACTTATAAAATTAAAAAAGGTTTTTAATAGAATAGAAAAGTTAATTTTATAATTTTAAATAAACCCCCAAAAAAACCAAACCCAATATCTGCCTTAAATCGATAAATTTTATAATTTTGTTACCAAAATTTCTTCAGATTTGTTTAAACGTTGTTCCACAGCTAAAATGCTTCAACTATTTACTCAGACCTCTGAAACACCTAACACTCAAGGGACCATTCGAATATTGTATATCCTTGCGGTTCTTCTGATTATCAAATCAGAAAACCATGTTCAAAATTACTGCCTTAAATATAAAATAATATCAACAAAAATAAGACAAATAAAAAGAAATTCCTAGCAGTTCACCCACAACGAAAACAAACCAACAAAATCTGGTTTCCACGTAAAAAACAAAGTTTTCCCCATAAAAAACTTTGTTTTGACTTTTACTATGAAAGTTTTATAATGAAGTTGTACAATCTGAACGAAAGTCAGCATAAATGTACAGAATTATATAAAACTGATTGACATTGAGTTTGGTTGCGATATTTTGGAAAATAAAAATAGTTTTGGAAATAAAAACTTTATTTTGCAACAATATGATATAGTGGTTCATTTCGATTAATTTAATAACTTAAGTTACCTAAAGCTTATATAATGAGTTTTATCCACATAGCTAAAAAACTAATGTTTAAAAAATGCAAAGAAAAATATAGATGTTCAATCGGACATGTTTTTGAGATTGGAAATGGTTCCTTCTTAGCGTTAGAAATATCAGACATATTTTTTGTATAACCTCTATATAGTTATAGAACGATAGATAAGGTTAGTAGAATTATTTATATTTATTTCCGAAACTGTTTCTAAAAAATCCAATTTCTGTTTCTAGTTGTTTTATCAAGAATTTTAATACCAGTTTAGTTAATTTTTGGTCAATTTCAACAAAAATGCGTTTAAGCCTATGATTAGGCAAATGGTTTAGTAGAAATATTAATTCAGTCTGTTGTATAATAATAGGTCGCTGGCAATTAATTTATCTATTATTAACATTTGTTGGCTTTGCGTTTAATTTGCTTTTCGTTTTGTTTTTTTTTTTTTGGAATCAAATGATAAAACACTCCACAATATGGATGTAAATAAATTTGTGAGTTTTGGCAATAAATTTTTGTAATTTACTTGCACGTTTCACCAAACATTTTGATTGTTTCTGCTTGATTAATTTCTAGAGTGGGCGTTGGGCCACTCCCCTTATTGTCCATGATTAAGTGGCCACCCCCTATCGTTTCAAGTGGATCAAGCAGGAAGCAGAAGGATAGTTAGATAGAGAGGAGCCACTTCCTGTGATAACCTTGGCAGAAAATATTCAATTTGATTAAATGGCAGGACACAACTAGACAATGGCGTCAATATGATGGGACAGAGTCAACATAGACGACACAGGGAGGGAAATCGTATACTAAACAAATATAAAAACGAGCAAAGGAATCCGTTACACCATACCATTCCTTCACTTCCCTTCCCTTTCCCTTTCCCCGAGACTCTCCTTGAAAATGTTTCATGTTGCTTGCTGCTGTTGCTACCACGTGTGCTATCAAGTGACTTAAGTATAAACAGAAATACGCAACAACCTTCCCCCTCCCTTCAACTTAACGAAATGACAACGACCCCAGCAAATGTATAAAATTCGACATACCGACAGACCGCCAACTCTCCCCTCCCATCTATAAGAAATCTTGTAATTTATGTGTATGTAACAAACACGTGGAAATTGTCTCGCTATGTAAATGCCTTGAGAGACGCCAAGAGGCAAAAGAAGGTGAAAAATTGTTGATAGATAGAAAGAGAGAGCAAGAAATATAGAAAATAAATATAGATACATATATTAAGTATATGCCTACTATATATTTAACTATTTTTGGTGACTAAAAATATCTATTTATTGTAACTGTAACAACATACATACATATATGTTCGATTGTATCTATTCTTAATTACAGTAAAATCTGTTTATAACAAACGAATGTAATTTTGTTAATAATTTGGATCGATAAATGCAAACAATTCTCATAAGCAATAAGTCGTAATAAACGAATTTCGTTAATCGGAGATCTATCTATAACTATCTATTTATAGGATAAAATGGGGGCAACTTTGACCTAGTAATATCGTTTTTTTTTTTGGCAATATTTCGACTGAATACTCTATATAATACTCTATTAAAATCTAAAGATTTTCTGAACATCTAGTTCCAAAAATATGGAAATTTAAAAAAGAAGAAACATCGGTGTTTGATTTGATAGATGGATACCACCGAGTTTTCGTCTTCAAACGATCCACCATGAATTTTTCCTTCACAGTTAAGAGATGGAATATTGTCACATGACCAAAAGTATTTCAAAATGTTTTCTTCACACATAAGATCCGGAATCGGATTAGATTTGCCAGAGGCTAGAGTTACTAAAGATTACCCAATCAGTTTTAATGATTCAATTAAAACCGGTTAACAATATTATATAGCTGACGTATGAATTATAATAAAACTAATATATAAAAATAATATATATAAAAAACATTGGTTATTTTACATAAGAATTTACAAGGCTGTACAAATTTTGGTACTATCGAAGTAACCCTAAACATTCTAGTTTGAAAAAGTTTCAATTTAAAAATCAAATTTATTTAGAAACTATTGAAACTACATATACGTTTATTGAGGCCAAAATAAGAATCAAGTCTAAGGAACACATGATACTGGTTAAGAATGAATAGTGTTAGGCCAATATACACTTTTACAATGCTATAGAAATGTAATGTCAAGTACCTATGTATATAGTTGATGTAATACTTTTTTTTTACTTATCTTATCGAAAACAATTATACATTTGATATTTATATGACATTGAAATTACCTAATACAATCCTGTTTGTATTGACTAGGAACAAAAGGTTTTCACCATAAATATCTCTCTATATATATTTGTTCATAGACCGCTGGACATTTTTTTTTTAACATTGTTTGTTGTTTTTAGATACATATGTATTTGCAAAACTATTTAATTTAAATTATTGCATATGTTAAAACTATTTAATCAGCAGATTTCTACTCGGAATTCTACTTAATTAAATTTGTAAATTATACTTTCCGGACTTTTTTTTTTCTTTTACAAAATTAAGCACCTTGAATCAATATATGATGAATAATGATTAAAATCAACTAAGTAGCAATCTAAAATTCTTGAATTTTGGAAAATTTTTCCCAGATAAAAATATTTGGATGATTTTTTAAATGTTGAAAGGACAATTTTGGAATTAATCTGAAAACTAACTCTTTGCATTTAAATTGTAACTAGATTTGAGGCTAAATTTTGACTGCTGATCATGAATATATGTATATACATACATATGTATGTCCATTATATCTAGTATTTATCGGGTCAATTCACTCTGTCCCCCCACCCCCTTCTGGTTTTCTAAAACAACCAAAAAAATTGCTGATAAGAAGAAAACTTGTTATAAAAATGTTTTTCAAGTTTTGTTAATTTATTTTATATAGTATTCGTTTGTTATTGTTATTTGTTATTGTTTTTTGTTGTTATTTCCACCTCTCAATTTTTTTGGTTAAACTTGTCAAAACAAAATAAAGAAAGAGAGCAAAAGAGATAGGAATAGAAGAATGGTAGGGGGAAAAGAGAAACAATAGAAGAAGAGAGAAAGAGGGAGAAGAAACGATAAAAAAAAACACTACAAACCTGTTCCGCGTGCGACATAGCTTGTGGTGGCCGAACTTGTACCAGCTCCAGTTCCAGCAACGACTCCAATTCCGACTCCAGATCCCACAACTGTGGCTGTGGTGCCACCGTTGCTGGTTTTTGTGAATTTCAAAAGCATAATTTTGATCCGTTGTTGTTGTTTTTGTTTGCACAGACACACACACACACACTCGCGCGCGGACACACACTAGCTCTCTATTTATTTGTCGATTTTTCTTTATTGCACTTGTTGGCGTTTTTGGTGTTTGTATGGAGTGGTGACGGGGGGTGATTGCGGGGCTTGTCTTTCGGGCGTTTGATTTGACCAGGCTAACCCACAACTAAAACTGAAGCCAAAAGTCCCAGCCAGAGAGAGAGAGAGCCTGCTGGTGCTGCCTGCGTCAATTTGTTGTTGCTATTTTTAGCTTTTCGCTTGTTTCCTCTGTTGCTTCAGCTTTGGCTTGCCTTTCCTTTCCTTGCCTTTACTCTGTTTTCCTCTATTCCTCGCTCTCTTCTCTTCTATCTTCTATCTCACTCTCTTTTCTTTACACACGGACACACACACACACGCACAGAATGTTAGTTTTGCCTCTGTGTTTGCGTGTTAACTTTGTTGCTTATTTTTTTAACGTGTTGCGTTTGTCGTTGCAATTTTGTTAATTACGATTTTTTTCTAGTGTTCACTTGATTTTGTTTCGAGTTTGGTTTGTTAATTTTAACGCAAATTGCACTTGAAAAAAAAACGTTGCATTCGTACGACTCTAGGCAGCTGTTTTAGCAGTGAGACCAACAGCGTTAACTAGGAAAATGCCACATTACCGATTGCCGTGCGGCATGTCGATTTGGTTTATTTTGCACCATCCGGCAGCTCTACAAAAAGCGATAACATATCGCCCTCGGCTTTCTCATCTCAATTGCGAATTTCGCATTTCGGGCCAATTTTCGTTTCGTGAGATTGAAGAGTTAAAAATATGGATATAGCCAGCACAATCAAGTTTCGGGATATTTGTCAGATGTTTGACAAGGTTAAATCGCAAAAAAACATACAGCGTAAAGAGTTGGTACTCAAACGTTATTACGAATCGTTTCAACGGCATCGCCAGACATTCCGTCAGCAGCAGCAAGAAGCGGACCAAAATCATGGAGAGAATGGCACTAGTAGCTTCTATTCGGTGCTCCGTTTGCTTTTACCCGGTGCCGACACAGCGAGGGATAATTATGGTCTACAAATAACAGCATTGGGCAAACTTTATACCAGAGTCCTACAACTGGCAAAGGATTGTAAGGATTTGGACCAATAACAAATATTTTCCAATTGACAATCGTATTTGCTATTTAGCTAGGGATGCAGTACGTTTGCAGGATCGGAGCTGGAACTCATATCGCTTTGGAGCCACTAGTGGTGGCGATTATGCCCAAGTGATACATGATGTCCTCCTCCCCAGATGTCACAATCCACCCAGTAATTTAAATCTCCAAGAGGTGCACAATATGCTAGACACTATAGCCAACGAGGATATGACAGGTTAAATAAAGTTCTATTAAGGTGATTGAACCCAATATTCATATTTTGTCCCACTTCCAGTTAAAGAGACCGAACTCATCAGATTTACGGATTTGGCATCGCCATTGGAACAAAAATGGTTAATTCGTATTCTATTAAAACGTTTGGAGTTGGGTATTGGAGAGCAGAGAATTTTCAGTGTCCTACATCCAAATGCCAAGGATATGTATCAACGTTGCTCCGATTTGGCCAGAATATGCAATCTTTTGGCCGATAATAATCTTAATGTGGCAACAGTTGATACTTCTGATGGTACTCCAACTGCTGCTACTGTTGCTGTTCCTCAATTCAATCTTAATTTGGTTATTGAACCATTCCATCATATACGGCCCATGCTTTGTGAGAGATTTCCTGGCAAAATTGAAGAACTGATGAGCATGGATGTTCTATATATGGAGACAAAAATGGATGGGGAACGCTTTCAATTGCATTTTGCACGCGATCGTTTCAAATATATATCACGCAATGGCGCCGATTATACACGCAATTTTGGTGAATCTTATGACCAGGAAGATGGCACATTGACACCTCATTTACGTGCCCTTCTGCCACTCGGCATGGAATCCATAATCCTGGATGGCGAAATGATGGTGTGGGATGTCAATCGTGAATGCTATCGCGATAAGGGTGAAAATACAGATGTAAAACATTTAAAATTGGATGGCAGTTGGCGTCCCTGTTTCGTGGTGTATGATCTTCTCTATCTGAATGGTCAAAGTCTTTTGGATTTGCCCTTTGTCCAGCGCATGCATAAACTGAATGGGTTAATTGTGGAACGTCCAGGAGTATTGCGTTTAATGCATGGACGTAAAATTGGTTCGATCGAACAATTCCATCAATTTTTCCAAGAGGCTCTGGATACGAATGCCGAGGGAATTGTCCTAAAAATGCAGAATTCTACCTACAAACCAGGAGCACGTGTAGGTGGTGGTTGGTATAAGGATAAGGCCGATGTAAGACCTGTTATCTTTCATTTTCCACCAATCGATGTCATTAGTTTTTCTTTTCTCCACTTTTATCTATAGTATATCAAAGGGCTGACTACAGAATTTGATGTCCTAATTATTGGTGGTTTCTACAATCGCAAATTAACATTTATCGAGTCCTTTTTATTGGGCGTTTTGCAACCTCAATCAAACAACAGCGGCGGACGGGATGAGGTCTTTAGTATTGGCCGTGTGGCCAATAATACACGTCAACGTGCCGTATTAAATAATTCATTGCGTTCCCATTGGCATAAGTCGAGTGCCGAGCCGCCACCTTTGTGGTTTCATTATAAGCCCAATGAGAAGGAGGGTTGTCCAGATGTTTGGATTGAACCCAAACATTCTATTATACTTCAAGTAAAGGCAGCCGATTTGGCACCATATAATGCCTTCTATACGGCTAAATCATTGCATTTTCCCCGCACCGAATTGGTAAGAGATGATAAAGTCTGGAATGAGTGTATGACCCTGCAGGAGTTTCAACAATTGTGTGAGGTGAGAGAATAAAGCAATAAAAATATATATCATGAAAGTGAGCGAGACACTTGTATATATGTATAATAAGAGATAGATATATTTGGAAATATAATAAATTTTATATCATTTTTATTCCAGGGACAAATTGGTATTAAAAAACTAAACAAGCGACAACTTCGCCTCGATGATTTCACCACGGAAAGGAAGCGTCAGAAATTGACACCAGCTGAGAGAAGTCGTCTTGGTTTGGCTGCCTATGAGAGACGCCAGTGTATGCCATTGGAACCGAATTCACGTCTGTTCGATGATTTCAAATTTTGCATTCTAAGTGGTTCGCCTGGACGACGTCAGCACAAATATCAATTACGCGATTTGGTGGTACAAAATGGTGGCACTATTGTAGAGAATCCATTGCCGCATGATCCCAAATGCATATGCATTGCTGGCGATATTACCTTTATGGTGGAACGACTTATGCAGTCGAATAATCACCAATCGGTTCGGAAATGTGAAATTGTACGCATGGATTGGCTATTGCGTTGCTGTGAGAAGCAACAGATTGAATTGAGGCCCAAGGATGTGCTGGCACCCACTGAGGCATTGCGTCAACAGTTTGCCAAAAGTTTTGATCGATTTGGTGATAGTTATACCGAATCCTTTGCCAATATTCAGGAGCTACAAGATGTTCTAAACGATATTAACGATGCCGAGCTTGAGGAATATGTAAATGAAACGGATATGGAGGATGATTATCTTGATTTGGAGGAGACCCTTGATTGCACCTCCTATTATATATTTCGTCACATCTTTGGCTACTTTTCCAACAACAATGATCCACTCGCTCGTCTTTTTTTTCTCCAGCATGGTGGCCAATTGATAAGCAATTTAAATGATAGCCATTTAACTCATACCTTCATTGATGTTACCAACAAGAATTCCGAGAATTTGGAGATTTTCAATCAACTGCCTGCTCATGTGGAAATTCTTAGTCCTGCATGGATCCGTCAATGCCACCGTGAATCCAATCTAATCCCGATTACACAATATCAGTGGAAAGATCGTTGATCGAATCCAACACCCAGAGGGGGCACCTCTCTGGGTAATGTACAAATTTGGGATTTTTTTTAATTAATAGTATAAATACCAGTATAAAATTATTAAGTATTAAATGTGATGTAATTTGTTTAAATTGTTTGCTTAAAGTAATTTTTTTCTGTGAAACAATAAAATATTCTCTAATTTATATTGCTCTAACACAATATGGAAATTGTTTATTTCGTTTATTTTCGAAAACTCATAAAAGAAGTGAAAACATCTATTCAAAAATTCATTATGTACATAAGTTAACTAAGACCAACATTTATTTTGCTTTCTTATTTTTAAAGAAAAAATTTTAACTTTGATTATGTAAAATTTTAGAATATGAAATTTCTTCTCAAGTTTTAGTGATTGCCTCAAGGCACTACTTGTGGAACAGGATGCAGAAAATTTGGCTATAACTTTCTATTTGTGGATATACATTTTCTACCTGTAACTGCCCCTAACCCTAACACATATGAATATTTAAAAATTTTAAAAAGTATTGAAATATTTAAAATTTACAATAAAAAAAAGGACGTAATTTTTAGGTCCGAGAAGTTTTTCAGAAAATTTACCTCGCTTAATTTTTGGATAATTCATTAATAGAACTCTAAGCTGAGGGAAAAATTTATTGTTGTTTTTGTAAAGCACAGAATTTGCTTATATGTACTTATATACACACAAATATTCTGGATTTATGCAAATCTTTCTTAGTTTAAAATACAAGATTTCTATTATTGTCAGTTCAGATCAGACTACTTTATCCGAAGATAGTTTAAAATTATAAACTATCCCTTAATAGTTGGGCACTATATTCCTAATAAATCTCTTTAATGGAATTTTCTGGTAAATCGACATAAATTTGGAAACTTAATAAAACAATATTTTAAGATTTACTTTGAGGTTCTTTTTTTTAAGTTTTGTTTTGTTTGTTAAATAAGTTTACATTAGGCAAATAGTTTTATTGAGTGATTTGTTTTTTTTTTTTAGTTTAGGGAATGTATGTAAATCATGATGATCGATGGATTTATGAATGTATATATATATATATAGTTGTAAATGCCAAAATACAAAATTTTGTACATGGGGAGGGGATATAGAATTCATTTCATGTTTTCATTTCGATTTCTTATATTTGTTGTGAGAACTTAAATTTATATAGAAAATGATGTTTGTGTGTATGTGTGTGTGTTTGTGGAATTATAATGATGTTTGTGTGTGTGTGTGTGTGTGTGTGTATAAGGAAACTTTGAAGTTCGTTTTTAAATGGATTCCAATGACCATTGAAACGTCTGCATATCATATTCCTATTCGGAGGGCGTGAGATCGCGTTCCAGCTCATTCTCATTAAGGATTTGCGATAGCAAATCACATAGAGGTTCGAGTATCTTTTTAGCTCCCGTATTTGTTAGATTCTTATAATCGAACATATCATGGTGACTGATGCTGCCATCTGTTTGGATAAGGCCCTTATCAATGGCCAACGTTTGGACCCGATCTTGCCCTTTGGTAAGCTCTTTAACCAGTTCATTGATTTTGGCATTTTTATCGCGCAGCTTATTGGGCTGTTGACCTCTCGGCAGCAGAGACTGCAATTCCAAAAATAATAACAGATATTTCATTATACATACATATATCCCATTAGGATTAGGATTAGGAATTGATCACTTACCGGTAGCAGAATATAGGCATTAGGCAACTTTTGTCTAACTTTTTGCACATTTGCCACAATGCCCTCGGCGACTTCTTCAGCCGTATTTGTCACATTATTTGTGCCCACGTGGAGTACAACAATTTTGGGATTTACATTATCCAAGGCACCATTCTCAATACGCCAAAGGACATGCTCTGTGCAATCATCCCGTATGCTAAAGTTTAAACAATGCAATGGGGCAAAATATTGATTCCATGTCTCCGTATTCTGCAAAGTTTCAAATATACAATCGCCCAAAAATATCACATCCGGATCCTTTTCCCGGCAATCGGAAATAAAGCGACGATGAATGCTCTGCCAGCGCTTGTCGCCATCAACATCGGGCACAGGTGTGGGCACAGAGCAAGGATTCATATTTATTTATGGTTATGATTTATAGTTGTGGTTCTGATCTTGGTTCTGATTACAGTTTTGTGCCCGTCTCTGTCTCCGTGTCCGTCGGAACTGGAATATTGGTCCACTTGCTTAAGGTGGCCGAATAAGGGTTAAAGTTGTGGGCCTGAGCCAGAATCTGGTTTTGGTGGGTGTGGTTTCTCTCACCTATTTAAATAGATAGACAGATATAGATCTATGTTTGACGGTGTGGGGCTTCTTTTATTGGTAGCAATGTGTGTTGTGACGGGGAGTTGAAAAAACTAATTGAAACAAAAAAAATATTTATTAACAACAACAACACGGCGGCGGCGTTCTGCAAGAAGTTATGGTCTCACTGTAACACTGTTTATTAACAGACATTCTGTTAATGAACAGAAAATGTAAAGTAACAGACTCAAAAATGTGCAAATTCAAAAATGTGAAATACACTAAAAAAAAATTAGCTTTTCAGTCTATGATCGAGCGCTTAACAAACAAGGTCGTGTCGCTGTCGCAGTATTTTTGTGTCTTACACCTGTTGCTGCTGTGTTGTATTGCTTCTTTTTTTTTTGTCGTTATTGTGCTGATTGTGAGTGACTGTGTATATATGTGTGTGTGTGTGCGGTGGAAAGTGCAACAACAACTGCGTTTGCATTGGAGTTAAAACATAAACTCCAAATTCAAACTCCAGATTCGGTGAACGTGTGAATATAAAAATCATAAGAAAAACCAATAAGCCAAAGGCAAGGCAAACAAACGAAACGCGATCGCAACGAAAACAAAAACAAACTTTAGAAATCTTTTGTTTATATCAAAGTGTTCCGGAAGGTAATTCACTAATTTTGGATGGGGATGCATGTATATACATACATACATACATACATACTAATTAGGGGGGGAGGGGAGTGGAGTAAAACAAGGGATTCCAATACAAAATAGTTAAATAAAAAAAAAAGGTTTGTTATAAGAAATGGCAAGGAAAAGGAGATCAAAGAGCAGACTTAAATGTAGAATAGCAAAAGAAACAAGAGAAAATAGAAATAACAACAAAAGACCTTGAAGACTTATGAAAAAGAATTGGAATTTGGGGGAGTGGGTCATCATTAACACTCCCCCCACTCCCCTCTTTTAGCCATCTCATCAATTTCCTACTTAGTATCCATATATACACAGATATATGTACATATATATATGGTATCAAGACATACAATGAATATGAATTATCACCTGACTAAAATACGATTCTAATTCTTATTGGAGAATTTCCCGTTTCCCGATGATTCATTCTTATATATTTGATATATAATCAGACATATACAAAAGTTTATAATAGCAACCATGGGTGTAGATAGGATCTGGTATCAAATTTAATTGATTTTATTATAAAATTACTAGTACGTTGGTTTCCCAGAAGAACGAGACTCTCAGAGCATTCCACAGTTGCTTAATCTCATTTTACCCACATTGTGAAGACTTTAGCTAAGTCAAATAATTTAGTATCGTTAACTTGGCTATTAATTTAGTGTCAGATGTATTATGATGGTCCATAAGAACCCATGTGAACCTTAAAATGTAGCATGGAAACCCTTTGTGTGTCAGATCTATTTAAATATTGTTTGAACAGCATTAAATACAAAAAAAAAAATTAAATTTTTTTCTTAATAAATTCTGATCAATTCGATTATCAATAATGAAATTAAGACCTGTTTTTTTAACTTCAATTGGCACACATTTAATTTAATGTTAGTCAATCTTTTTCTTTTTTGGGATAATATCAATTCCCCACAGTTGCCCTTTTGCCTACGGCCATGTTAACAATCTTCTAGTGGTTAAGCTTATCTGTTAATGAGATAAAGTTAACCACAAAGATAGTTATTTAATCATCATTTTATCATCTTTATTATGTTAGACTAATAATTAATTTTGTTTTGTTTTGTTAGTAACTTGATCTATGTGTGTAAACATATACATATATATACATACATATATACTTATCTAAAGTCAGTACATTGATTCTATATAGTAGCTTATCTCTGATCGGCAGTAATAAAATTGCAACATTTCTACCAAGTAATTTCGTGGAATTTTCAAAACATTTTTTTGTTTCATCTCAACGGAGAATCAGAAAACAAAATAAATATACTTTACATCTCTGAGAAAAAGGAGTGGCGCAGTGCGCTGAACTCAAAAATTGAGATAAACTTGAACAAATGATGACCATGGGATGGGTGCGTGAGACAACTATTTGAGATAAAATTTTGAATGAAACTGATCAAGTGCCGAATATAGAACACGGTTTTTGAAGTAATAACAAGAATTGTTTTAAGAACAGCGGCGACTTTCGACAGCAACTATTAAAGTTAAATAAAATAATGGAATTCATCCAAAGCAGATTTACTTAGCATCACTTTTAGTGTTGAAAAACTTAATGAGACTCGGTTTACTTTAGCTAAGACAAAAGGAGCTTTAAGTTTTTAGTTTATTTAAAGATATATTTAAAAAACTTTAACGGTCTGATTTTATTATCATAAAGAAGGATGTGTAAGCAGTCTTTTTTTTATAAAACCAAGCAAAATTAGTCCTTCGAGTGGCTTTTGTAAATAATACTCAATCATCTTAACGTATGTATATATTACCTATATAAATATTCATTCAAAGGGTTAGAAATTAAAATTTGATCTGTCTGAGCAAACAAATAATTTATAAATATATATTAAAAATAAGGGGGAGGGGGGGGGAAGACATTTAAGATTAATCAATTGCCGAATATAAGGCAATATCAGCGGTAGACAATCATCATATAAATAATAACAATAATTACTTGATAAATTGCTAAAGTCAGCAGCTTCCGTTAAATGAAAAGTGAAATTTATTGCAGAAATTAAAAAAATACGAAAAACAACAACACTATTAACGAAAACGAAATAACAATAGCAACAAAAACAATAATAATAACAATAATAAAAAAAAAAAAAATTGAAAGAAAATCAAAACCACAAGAGACGAATCGAAATGCTCATTGTAGATTAAAGGAATTACTCCGACAAACACGAACAAAAACAAAAAAAAAAAATCAAAGTTAATTAAAACTAATAATAAGAAACAAATATTTAGTGGCAGTTAAAATTGGCCACGGACCGTGGTAATTGGGTCATCGAAGCGACAGAGATTGAGATTGAGAGAGAGAGAGAGATCGAAAGAGATACAAAATCATGGATTCAACTGGTGGTAGTAGTGGAACCAAAGCCATGGATGACAATCAACAAATAATCCGAGACTTGGATCAGCAACAACAACATGATGCTGCCGATGAAGATGATGATGATGAGCCGCAGGCTCTATCATTCTGTTTTGTAAGGGTAAGAATCTTCCTTATATCTATGTATATATATAAAAAAAAAAACTAAACTATAGCTGTATGTATGTATGTGTGTGGGTGTTTGGCTAAAAGAGGATAAGACTAAAAACCGATTGCCGGATGCAGTGCAACATGGAGCGTTTGGTCACGCGCTGCGCGCAATTCTTAGCCAAGCATGAAGACACAAAAAAAAAAAAAAAAAAAAAAAAAGAAAGAGAAAAAAACCTGTGGGAGAGTCCGAACTCACGTTACGCTATGTTGCCCCCAAATTGGGTTAGTGACTTCCAGACTCACAGCAGAGCAACATGGACAGAGAGATCGAGAGAGAGAGACAGAGGCAAGTGTTAATTTTCACATTTTGGTTATACCTGTTCTATAGTAACCTTTACCCTCTCTCTATCTCTCTCTCTCTCTCTCTCTGGGGGTCATACCCACAATTTTCTATATTCTTTCTTCTTGTTCTTCTCTGTGCCCTTCTTCTATTATACCATTTCTCGTTGTCTTCTGGACTTCTTCCGGTCACATGTAATTGCTCACTTTTGCCTTATTACTGTGGTTAATACCTTTTCAAAAACCAAAATGTAAAGCAATTTCAGTTATTTTCAAATTTAATTCCGTGCCGGGCCTCTTGGCGCTCACTCACGATCTGCTGGTGGAAGCCCTTTTTTTGATTGCTTTCTTTCTGTATTCTTTGTCATGTTTCTCCATCCCCATCCCCGACTCCGTCTCTAAATCCAACTCCAACTCCATCTCCATGTAGCATGTACTTGTCCGCATCTTGTATTCTCTTGGATTGGCTTGGCTTGGCTTGACTTGGACTTGGTTGTCATAATTTGTTAAGAAAATTGTTTCTGTTCTGGCAGTTTGGTTTTCATTGTGCCATAAAATGTCTCGGCTTTATACCCTAACAATTCCATTGTTGCTTTTAACGCTCTTACGCTCAAGCAAGATACATTTGCAACACCCATAAGATATAGTTGGCCGATTTTTAACTATATACGGTTGCTATTTGTATACAGATAAATAAATAAATATAGTGCAAGGTAAGACTAAACATATTTACATTAAAAGATTAAAACACTTCTAAAATTGCAATGAGACATAAGTATATATTTTTATTTCTCACTTTAGTGGCTTCATGACTCTTAATTTTACTGTTAAAATCATTTTCAAGTAATTTTTGTTGCAAATATATTCTTATTTGACTTTTGATTTAAGATCTCGATCTCTTTCCGATTGATAAATAGTTCTGCCTTGAGAAAAAAGAAAGAAATAAATGAAAAAAGTTGGAAATTTTTGAAAATTGGGTATATTTTTGAAAAATAGATCCTTTAGAATCAGTGCTAATACTAATAAACCGATAATTTGTCTATTTATTATTCTTATTATATATACACAGCATTTTTCTTTTTTAATTTTGAAAATAGATTTAAATTTTTTTTCTGGGTTGCTCTATTCACATCGTTTTAAAATAAATATTAAGTGCTAAAAGTTTTTTTTTTTTTGTAATTCTTGTATAATCGTTTATTTTTCTACTATTTAATATTTTTTTTTTGCTTTTTTGAAAATAAATAATATACTTGAATCTAGACTAAAATGTTTCATCAATCACCAATCAATGAAAAGAAGTATAATTAAATTTAGCTTAGTAAATAAATTTTAATTAACCACTTCATGTCAGCTTGTGACCTTTCTTGGTTTTTATTTTTAAACTTACTAATTCGGCAAGATATATTAAATTTATTTATAAACAGTTTTCTATAGGTTAAATACGAATAGAGTTATATTATTTTGGCATAATAGAATTCTTATTAAAACCGAGACAGATGACTAAAAGTCCTGCATAGAAAGATTGCCTTCTAAACTACTCCAAGTAATTAATAGCTCCATCTATGCTTAAGTTTAATGATCAGTTTTAGATTAGATAATCATCTAGTTTAAATTCATTTTTGAAAATTTTTTGCCAACACTTAAACCAATTGTGTGTCGAGAAGGCTGCTGCTAGTTTCGGTTTAAATAATAAAATACAAAATTTAAAGATCGTGTAAATTGCACACTGACATACAATTATGACTAAAGGTTAAACAACGACCCTACTAAAATAAAAACACAGGCCCGTATCCATTCCTAAAAAAAAAAAAAAAAACTAGCTTAAACATAAAATATTTTGCAATTTTCATGGCAACTTTAACTCAAAAAAAAAAAAACAATCAAAAATGATAATAATTATGCGAGTGTTCGTAACGCGCATTCACTAGTCAAAAGAGCAAAATGTCAAAACCATAGACCCAATGATAATCGTCCACCCCAACTTCTCCCTTTCCCCCTACACACAAACACACACACCTACCCGCCCCCTAGCTATGCTACTTCATTCCGCCTTCCTACCAACTATTACGAATTAAGGGCCAAAAAAAAATAAAGAAAAATAAAATAAAATAAAAGAAAATGTCATTGTCAACGGGTCGACGGCATAAATACATAAATTACATAATTGTATATAAAAGTTAAATATTGTATATATGTACATATGTATGTAATGTTAAATGCGTTAAATTCCACCCAAATGAAGGGGCAGACAGGCAGCCATTAAGATTTGTCTGATTTCCTTGAGATTCAAGTTCATGCACGGTCTTTTCTTTACGGAGATCGAAGATTTATTCCATTTCCTTTAAAGGTGATCATTTGCTATAACAAATGATTGATTTCCTTTCCTTCCTTGCTGTTCAACCTCGCCTATTTTTTTTTGTGCCCCTTCCACTTGGGGCACCTGTATTCTGTGGAAAAGGAAAGCAATTGCTCAGTTGGTCAGAAGTTGATAATCAATGCAACTTGCAGATCAGACCGGTTTTTTGTTTTTGCTAAATTAACGCAGAATGAACGTATGAGTGTGTGTGTGTGTGTGTGTGTGTGTGTACATGCATAAAATAAGCACAATCTACGTGTGGTCAGGTATTCCGTTCAATAATGAGTTCAGTTTGTGAAATGATTCTCTAGGAGTGGGTCAGCAGGCCCCAAGGCTAACATATAATTGAAATTAAAAGAAGGATTCTTCGAACTAGATATTTACCTATCCTATAAACAAGATATAGTAAATTAGTTTAAATTATAGTCCCCAAATTCTATTTATTATATTTCCTTATTATGAGTTATTGAAAAATTAGGGAATGATAATATATTATTTCGAAAAATAGTTCTAGTTCAAGAATTTGTTTACTTTTCAACCGATTTTTAGGAAATTTGAGTTTTATATGCTAAAAATATATCTAAATGACTTCATTATGTTTCATAAAAGTCAATTGACTATATCATAGAGCTACAATTGAAAAGATCTGTCCGAAAATGTTTTTAAGGTTTAAAGAAAAATGTTTTTTACTTTTTATTGCTAGGAAATTAAAGTTTTATAAGCCTAAAATATATCCAAACGACTGCATCAAGTTTTATAATTATCGATTAACTATATCATAGCAAAAATGAATTTTTAGTACTTACTTTTTAAAGAATCTTATTGATGTCATTTAAAGGTTTCATAAAATTGAAAAGATTTCAAAATTTAAACCACTCATTGAACCAAAATTAGGGAGTAAATCAAAAAAAATTTTAAGGGTATTTAAAGTTCAGCTTGGTCAAAGCTGAGCTTTAATTGAATTCTGTTTATTTCGCTATCGTTGTATAGCGAATCCTTGCTTTTGTCCTTTTACTTAACTTTGACCATTCCAGGGTATCAAAATGCTTAACAAAAGTAAACATTTTAGAAAGAAATCCCTGAAAAGTTCAATGCTCATTGAAATATTTAAACAAAAATTTTCAAGTTGGAATATCAACAATGTGAAAATAGCATCGGATTGGCATTTTTTTTTCCATTGTGTTTATTACATTACATTGGCTGTTGGTTGTTGGTTGGCAGTCAGGCAGTCAGTCAGTCAGACGGACCTATCAAGGAGAACTCGTAGCCAACAAGCGGCGGCAATCTGTCCATTACATTACATTACATTAACATTATTTTTTGTTGGAATTTTTTTGGTGAGATTTGGCTGGCCAGTTGGCTGGAGGGCAAATTGTTTTTAATGCCATGAAATCGAGTTAAAGGCAAAGAATTATGACATTTTTTTTTTCTCTTATTATTGTTGTTGTGTATTGTTAGCTTGATGTTTGTTTAAACATTGTTGTTTAATGGTTTTGTCTGTTTGTTTTATTTTAGATTATGTAATTGCTGGAAAAAAAAATAAATCGTTTAATGAGCAACTTTTTGTATTATTTAAACGCTGTCAAAATTGTGGCTATATCCTTTGCTTAAGCTTTGTTAAAGGTCATGTCAAAGTGGCATAAACTATGCATATAGCTGAATATTACCACATTGATTTGCCTTTTTATCAGTTCATTGTAATAACTGGGCCATAATGATGACGCCTATAAATACACACACAAATATGTACATATTTGTATATATGTATGTATATACACAAACAGACTTACATATATCTGTTACAGTTATATCTTATCGACAAAAGAATAACAAAACATTCAATTGCTTACACAATTCTAGATTTCATTTTGTTTTTTCTGCCTCTCTCTCTCTCTTTCTGTGTTACATTAACCCAAATTACCAAAACAAAATTCTACCTGCTAAAAAAAAAAAAGAAAATAAAATTAACACAAATTCCTTATTTAGGGATTATAGAATTATATGTAGATGAGTTGAAGATAGAAACTTAAGAACCTTTTTCGAGGCTCTAATGGGATAGAGTGATGTTCAAGACAAAGAATTTTAAGTCGCCAGTTTATTGAAAATTTTTCTACCTTTGACTGACTTCTTTTCGATAAGACCTTATCAGATAATGATTCTCTGTTCAACTGTGTACAACTATTAAATAGGTCAGTTCGTAGATTGAATGTGGTCAGTTATATCTTAGTCTAGGAGTTGTAGAGTTTCAGTGACCAAACTGCTTTGTAAAATTGTTTTCAATCATATAGAAATAATAATAATGATTGAATCTAATATGACAACATATCAAAAGTAATTTTCCTTCTTAAATAAAAAACCATATATAATTGATTATACATGATTGATAACTAAATTTGTCATACTTTAGTTCAAGTCTTTAAACCAATTTAAGTTAGTTTATTTCGCTTAATTAAATTAAAATGAAAACTAGAAAATGCTTAGAAAAATAGAATTTTATAATTTAACCATTAACCAATAATTATTGAAAATATATTAAGGATTAAAAAATAAATGTTTTAATGTGTCAAACGTTTAGATATTTCAGAGAAAATTGACAATAAATTTTTATTTTACCTAATTGAACTCAAATAATTATTTCGTTTATTGAAAACTAAAAGAAATTTCAATTTTTTTTTTATTTTTTAAAATTTATTTAGCTTTGGAAATGGGAAGAGATCTGACTTGGATATTATATTGATTAAATTGATTTTATTGAATATGATAAATAATCTAAACTATTATCAGTACTTCTATTAAATATATATATATTTATTATATATATATATATATATATATATATATAAATAAGTTAATTTGTTAAGGGTAAAAAACAAATCGAAATGATTAACCATTTCGTTTTCACCATTTAACTAAATGTTTTTAACCTAATGTATCAGATATTTATGTGTTTACTTACTTATTTTATTTTAATGATAAAATTGCGTTTCACTTGCGCTTTTCTGCCAGTCGTTCATGATGCACCATTCGGTGGCATTTGTCGGTGGTTGCGGTGTCGGCGGTGGCAGCGGCAGCAACGGCTGTGGGCAGCAGAGGTAGCGGCACCTGTTGAGCAAGTTTACAAACTGCTTTCTACAGCAACAAACTTGCAACTTGGGGTAGCAAATTGGCAAGAAAACCAGAGTGAAATTCCAAGAGTCCAGTTCCAGTCTGTTCCGTTTACTGAAGTGCCAAGATGCGGACACACCAATTCAATCCAATCAATCCCGTAATTGGAATCTGGTCCAAACTTCTTCCACATTCCCCCAACACCAAAATAAAACAAAAAAAAAAAAAAACAACAACAACAAAAACGACAACAGACAAAGTAGGCTAAAACCAGTGGTAAAAGCTTCCGTTGTGTTGTCTCTTTTTTGGAATGCGACATTGCATAATCCCCGCAATGAACTTTGTCTGTCTAACCGTCGGTTTGTCGGTTCGTCTGCTTACTTTATTTGGGCTGGACGCAATCCAAACAAAACTTAAAATTATTATACATATATACATATGTATATATATATATATATGTATATATGTATAGTTACTATCGTGTATATATATTCATCATTTGCATAACTTTTACGCTTTTGCCGTGCGACCCAAAATGATTCCGATTACAATAGGTTTTGAATGAATATAGTATATTTTATTCCAAACAAAGATGATCTGCGGACTTACAAGCACTTTTATACCCCAATGGAAATCACTTTGCATATCTTTGTATAATTGATCGTGAGACTTAAGAAGTTGTCTTTAGGAAAGTCTTCAACTAACTAGACTTTTCATTTCTCCGTAAAACAAAAAAAAAAAAAGAAGAAAACCTGGTAAAAGAAGATTGAAAATCTTTTATGCGGAAAATTTGATTCAACTTCCATCCGAATTGTGCCGTAGAATTTTATTTCTCTCATGATAAAATACCCATTTATTTAATGCAGTGGAAAATGCAATATACGTTGTCTAATTTTAACATAAAAACAGCATTTAAAGAGGGACTTCCATTTAAATCTATTGTATATAAAAGTCTCCATTTGAAAGAAACTTTAATTTTTAAGATTTTCACATTAATATTTGGGATTTAGAACGCCTGAACGACTGATTGCGATTATTGCACTATTCTTATTGCATGCGCGGAAGTCTTTTAACATATGGTTATGAAGAAATTTATAAGCAGTCGGAAAAGCGCTCATTACAAGAACTGAAAACTTTTTTCACTGTGTGTTGTTCATGGAAGTTCACTAAAGTTTTTCAAAATGATGCAACTATGTTTTTAAGGAGGAACATCAATACGTAGTGCTCTGTGCAGTACGGAACGATGGTAAAATAAAGGAAAGTGCGTAGTAGTATCTCAATAGTGGAAATTTCCTTCCGGCACTTAAGCCATGGTTTTTTTTTGTTCACCACAATAATTTAAGCATTTTTTTTTTGTTGGTGTGATGTGGATAAATTTCAGCTGGCGACACTCTGATCAATTGGACACTGATGAATCCACAGTAAGCCTTAGCACCTGCAAGATGATGGTGTTTCAGCTAGTTTTACCGACGACGTTTATCAACATTTTACTTAACTTTTTTTCTTTTTTTTTTGTTATTTCTGTTGTTGTTGTTGCTGTTGAGAGAATCGACTTTCTCCTCTCCTATGCTGCTGTGCTCTGTCGCAAAAAAAAATAAGAAAACCAGAGAGATGAAAAGAGAAAAAAAATAATCAGCAAGTTGTCTCGTTTTTTGTATGTTTTTTTTTGTATATATTTTTTTGTATATATTTTTCTTCTTTTTGTTGGGTGACAAAAGCAAAAAACGCAAAAGCAAAACGAACAAGTCAGGGGTCGGCCATTGATGCCCAGTTTGGGGTTAATCTAAAGTTCATTTTCAAAACTCAATACACCTGCCCCCTTCCCGCTCATTCATTCACTTATACTGCCCTGAGCCTCAATGAAAATTTAAAATCTCATGACAAAAGATGGTGAAAAACTCGCATTAAACACAGGTAAGAAAAAACGGCAAAAAAAAAATGGCAACTTATACTCAGTCATTGTCGTTGGGAAAGTGAAAAATCTCACACATTTAATAGCATTTGCTATGAATTTTGCTAGTTTTTTGTATATGATTTTGTTTTGTTTTTTGTCTCTCTCTTTAATGATTTCTAGACTTTTTGCAATTAAATTATATTAACCATTACATATTACATAAATTGCATGTCATGGTCCAGACTCTGTGAGAATTTGTAATGTGAGATGGCTAATAGTTAACCAAAAACTAAAGTCACTTATCGAAAAGCGACACACACACACACACACACACGTGTGTTTGCTTTAGCCGATTTAATTTCCGAAATATGTACCCAATAAACATATTTTCTTTGTCTGGTATGCGCAAACAGATAAAACTTACTGTTTTCTTTGGTCTAATCAACAAATATTTTTTGTTTGGGTGTGGCCCCCAAATGATGCTGCGAAAAAATGAAAGTTTACCACAAAAATGTTAAGACAAAAGGTAAAGAAATTAACTGATTAGCATACAATTCAAAGAATATCAATCAAATGAATGTGACGGAACAAACGACACGAAGTCGTTTCTTTTTTTTTTTAATTTTTTTTTTTTTAATTTTTCTAGATTGGCACATGAACGAACAATGAATGGTTCATAAGTTGGTTCTTAGGAACCAAGTTGAATGATAAGTACCATGACCTTGACAAAAAATAAAAACACTTGTTACAATAGCGAGAAAGATAGAAAATTAAGTATCAAAAAAATAAAGTAACTAAAAATCCAAAATTGCAGCAAAAACAGGTGTTTCATTAGCATCATTAATTGATTAATCAATATAGTTAATTGAATATTTTACTTTTTCTTTTTCTTTATATTGAAGTGCAAGAAACTTACCATGACTTTTCCATAGAAATGGAAGTTTACCAATTTAATGGGAGAGTACATTGGTCGGATCGTAGACAGGCTAATCGATTAAAAAATTTCCATATTTAAAGACTCTCCCCTAACCATATTAAATATACAAAATACAAATACAATACTTACCTATTGAAAATGTTGAAATCAAAATGTATTAAGCTTTAGATTAGTTGAATTTACTGAGTTATTATCTAGTTTTGATTTGTTGAACAAGTTTTTTTTTATTAAGAACTAATTAATTTCAAGCGAAACACAATTGTCGTATCAATGAATTATTTTTTTTCTCCAATATTAATTTAATAATATTTGATAAGAAAACAATTTAATGAAAATATATAGCTTACTACGTTTTAGTGTCAGTTTGGAATTTCAGAATGGTTTTTTGAATGATATGATTTTTTATTGGCCAGATTTAATCTTAATAATGTTTTTTTTTATGATTTTAGAGTAAACAATATTTAAAAAATTCACTTTTCTTTATTTAAATAATAAATTAAAATAAAATATTTTGAACTTGTTGACTTTAGAGGTCTATTAAAATCTGAAAAAATATAGCAATAATTTTTATTTATTTTTTTTTATTTACAATATTAGAAAAAGTATTAAAACTACACCTAAACAAAAGATATGAAGGCCTTCGACTCGCAATAATTTTTAATACCACACAAAACCATAGAAAACTAAAAAAAAATAAATTAATTCTGTTAATTGTTTTAATATTATACAGTAAGATGATTTCGTCGATTGATCTAGACATGATCACATGGAATCCTTTAAGAATATTGCTTAAAATGAAAAATAAATAAATGCTTTAGAATTTAAGCAGAATGAAAATAGAAATGTTTCTCGTGAATTATAAAGGAAAATGAATAAAGGATAGCGTATAAATGAAATATTATATGGCGGATTCGAATCTTCTGATGAATGTCATAAGAGTGCAAAGTTTCTCTCATCTCTAAGTGTCGGATAATAAAAATTATTACTGTTGACGCATAAATTCCAGCCAACACACACAGAGAGAAAGAGACACACACACACACACACACACCCACACCAAGAAATCAGTGCGAAGGTGAGACTGAGTTGAGTTTGGGAGTCAAATAACTTGGCTGGGTGTGGCTCTTTGGCCACCATTGAGTTGGTGGGACCGCATCATAAACTGTATTATGATGCCAAATTGGAAGGTAGTATATATTTGTATGTATGTATATGTATATGTACATATATATATATATATATAGTTATATGTAGAAGGTTTTACCAAAGTTAACACAATTGCATTTGGTCAATAAAAACAATTGATTGTTTTTCATTTGTTTACGTTTTATTATATTATTTATTTGTATTTATTTGTTCATTCATTTGACCGATAGTTGAACGCACTCGTTGTAACGTTTACAAAACCGATCCGGTTGATGGCTGGGAGATTGGCGGTGGCGCGTCTCAACAGCAATGGCAACAAACTTCCGGTTTCATTTAATTTAAACATGGCGCGAATGCCAAGCTACATATACACACATACACACATACATACATACTAGTTGAGGTTTCTGCCACTACTACGGATGATGATGATGATGATGATGATGATGATGATGATGATGATGATAGTGGGTTGCTGTTGCTTGTGGCTTTGATTGTCAATCAAAAATCCGTTGATTGGAGCGAACATTATCTACATCATCAACGTCAAAGTTGACCGCACTCCCATTTGAATGCATCGCAAAACATACAATGTAATAAAGTAAACGAATGGAATGCAATTTCTCAAATCAATACGAGGTCTACCCTAAACCTTTTCAAACACTACAATAGATAGATAAACGGATATTTATAACGGAAAATCAAAAACCAATATTCCTATTTAATAGTAAACAGTGTTGCATTTGTGTTAGTCATGCAATAGATCACATTCAAGTTTTGTTTGACGAAGGATTTAAGCATTCCTTCTCCCCAAGTACAGTTAAAGGAATATGCTTGAAGTGTTTTGTGATTTTGAGTATTCTATTATCGTTTTTACAGACGATCCCTATTTGTATACATTTGAAAACATGAATAATTTTCCATTTACTTAAAAAGTAAATTTCAAAATTGAAATCCTATCCCTAAGGGATTAAAATATATAATTTTTATTGGTTTTTAGTTTTTGCAATAGTGTTATAGAAACGAAGGAACTACAATCATATATTGTATAAGTATATAGGTAGATAATAATTGGCAAATGCCTAAAGAATATAATATCATCAGGATGACATTTTTGGGTTATTTTCTTTTTTTTACACATTTTTAAGAATCACCCTGTGGCTGTTCCATTACACTGATGACAACCTTTTCGTCCTTGTTATCATCCTTATTCTTGGACTCTTGATATTTTAAACGATACGAACCCTGTGGATCATAGATTTTCTCCAAACGTTCCCAATCATTGGGACGATGATCGATCAGATGTCTGGTAACCTTTTCCGAACCATATTTTTGTTTCTCGGTACATTTGACACAATCGGTTAATATGGCATCCGGCAGGATATCTATTAAATAGGATATCGTATAAAGGATGCAAAAGAAAACTAAAAACTTTTCTAGTTACCCTTTAACATTTTGGCATCGGATGTACAGGGACCAGTGCTCTCCAAACATTTAATATAATTGTTAAGCAATCGTTCCTGATTCAATATCTCATCCAAATCCACATTATCGAATTTACTATCATAGGCAGCCGTTGGTATTGGGGCAGCAGCTGGTGGATGAGGCACTGCATCCACATTGGCCAGAGCCAATATAACTAAGAATAGTAAGAGAATCGTGCCTCTTTTGCCCAGACAATATTGTGTCGAACGTGACATATTCAAAACTTTTCTAAATTGTCAACACGATGAACCATAGCCTTATATACTTAACCCTATACACATGATAAATAGCTCGTAATGATTGCATCGAGGTGATGTGATTTGTTCATTGAGGATGATGCCCATGTGCGTGTCTTTGGTTAATTTTATTGCAAACTGTTGGCCAGGCCAATTGAAGGCAAATTAAATGAATTGAATTTGATTGCCCAGCGATTTGCAATTGCTGCCACCGTCACCACCTCTATCTCTATCTCCCTCTCCCGCTCCCTGTGATCTTATGGTGGTTATGCTGGTGGTAGCAGTCACACAAGTTTTAACTCGCCAGGCATAAAGGAAGCTATTCCTCTTCTTTGGAATGACAGCGTGAAAACCATTTAACTGTAAATTCGAAAAAGAAGAACTGACAAGTGTGCCCTGAATTATTGTTGTCCCAGGTTGTGGTGCCACCGCTCGTTCTTCTCGTTTTGTTGTTTCTTCTTTCTTATTGTGGTTGGTGGTGGTTCAACGCAAGTGCAAAAATCATTCTCAAGAACCAACCGCTCCGATTGAGTGCTTTGACCTCAGTAATATTCAGAAACTTTGAAACATTTTTTTTAAAAACTTTCAAATTAGTTAAGAAATAATCTCTTAAATTTTTTCTATTAAATAGTATTTTTTTTACAAATTTTTAAAAGTACATAAAATTGTTTAATTGGTTAATTTTTGACCCCGATTTAGTTATAGAATAAGTTTTTATTACTTTTTTTTTTTTTCACTATTTGTTGGTTTCTCTTTCTTTTGATTGTTGGAAAAAAACCTTTAGCATTCTATATATTTTCTTTGTTTTATTAAAATTATTGTCAACAACTTTTTTTTTATTGTAAATTTTGACGCCAACTTTGTATGGAAAGGTCAATCAATCATGGAAATATTTTGTATAGATATTTTATTTCTTTTATATGAAATTTTCGGTAGCTTTCACGTAACTTAATTAACATAAATTGATGGGTCATCTGACAATATTTAGCTCATCAACTGGCCTCAATGCGAGAGAGTCATGCTTAAGGGCCAGGCTAAAGTGGCACTTGATTGCGGGGCAAAACAAAGACCAGGTCAACCGCAGAAGACAGAAAACTTGCTACCAAACAAAATAATTTTTTTTTCTCTTCAGTTTCAGTCAGTTAGCTTCCACTTGCTTTCCATATATGACTGTGTGCGTGTGTGGACTGTGTCTAACTCTTAGTATCGGACTGTAAGTTAGAATCTACTAAGAACAGTTCTGACTTTCGAGGATTGCGGACGTGTGTTTCTTGGCAACCGACAAACCTAGTGATCTTTATTAAGTTTATTTTTTGTTTTTCTCTCATATTTCGGTCAACAGTTAAAGTGAATAGTTTTCTTTATTTATTATTGTCTTCTTTTCTTTTTGTGTTTTGTGCTGTGTGTTTGTATTACCATTCCGCATTAGCCGCAATTTATTTCAAGTATTTGACAATTCACATTTGAGTGAAGCACTTGATGAAAGACTTTTTACGGTATTCAAGAATTTCAAGGTCACTCTGATTGCTCTTTGAAGTGTGCAAAATTGTTGAATGGGCAAATCATCAGTGAACTGAATGGGAACAAAAATAAGCCACATTTGAAATGGGATGATGATAAGCAATTCCATATATCAAACCAGTTGGTTAGCCCAGATCGGACGATCTACGACCCAGTGTGTCGTGCATTACCTTTTCCTGACATCTTCAACTCTGTGGTTTATATATTTCGGGTTTTTTTTCTTTTTTTTTTTTTGTTTTGGAACTATTCAATGAAGTTCACTCAAGTATAAAATGACTTGCAAGGCATCAATGTCTTATTTACTTAAATTGGAGCAAATGGTAAGATAGCAATTTAAATTGCCTTTTGATTATCTTTAATCAATTTTTTTGTTATTATAATTGAAAGCAAAATCATTTTATTTGTTTTCGGAAATAATATCAAGTATATATATTTATTTGAAGTGCATCTCTAGATAAACGATTGTAAATCTTTTTTACGAATGTTTAATATACAAAAATAAAACACAAACACTTGAAATAATATTTATATTGCAAACAAATACTACAACACTATCTTAAAGGTCAGAAGTTTTTGTCAACCTTAAAAGAATCGTTGCGAAAGCGTGTGAACTACTTGGGAATCACAAGCGCCATTTTGTAAAATTATTAATGTAAACATCATGATAATGAATTACGATCCGAACTTGGTTTTTTGAATATCGATTCAATTATTAATTTATTATTTAATTTTATATATTAGAAATATATTATATAATGTTTAATATAAAGGAGTATTTTAGTTTAGTGCCTGAGAATGCTAGGCTCCCGATTCTTCATTTGATTATTAAAGACTTAACAGATATATTAAGTCTCTTAGATATATTTTCATGATCTTTATCTAGATTATGCCGGTGTTCTGCAATATTTTACAGAAGTGTGTTTGTTTTTAATTTTTTTTTCTTTTTGGGGAATTTGTAAATATTTTGCCTAATTTCCAAATGGTTCTTACCTAATAAAGCATTACCAAATCCGACTATTCGCCCACACCCAAAAATTATGGTAAAAATCACTTCACACGTGCGCTTTAAGTAACAAGAAATGTACAATATATACTATATAATAATTAAATATGTATGTACAGACGAGTACATATGTACGTAGGTAGCTAAACAAGTTGTGAAGTCTTTACTCAAGCATCTCCAGAATCATGATTGAATAGTTAGCCGATGATATTGTTTATTTCTCTTGTTTTTGTCGTCTTTTTTTTTTCTTTTCTTATATTTTGTTTTGTTGTTCGTTTTGTTCTTTTGCACCTACGTGATAAACAATAAAATATTTTGCTATGCAAATTGTTGTTAAGTATTCATTGGAATGCTACTTAAAAACAACACTCAGACACACACAAACACACAGACATACACTGTGACAATTTTGTGAAGCGCCTCAAGCAAGAAAAATTATCAGCACGGAAAAAAACAATGACAATTCCAAGGGTAAACTAACAAAACGAACCACCCACGATCCATCCAATATTAAATGCATGGTTATACCAAAAGGGGATTAATAGATCAATTCTTTAATAAAAAGAGTCCTTGCGAGTCCTTCACTATACGTTCTGATAACCTCCATAATTTGAAACATTTTAAAAACTTTCCAAAATCGAAATTGGTGGGAAAAAAAATTAATGAAAACAAGTTCGTTTCATTAGCTATACCTTCAAAGAAGGGTATATTAGATAATTTGAAAAATAAACAATATTTATATTATTTTTTAATTAATTTAATTGATCGTTTGAAAAATGGGCGTAAGTGATATATGTTTTTCATGTTTTCCAATGATTTTCTGAAAGAGATTTAAGTAAGATAAAACAGTTGATTAAATCTCAACACTTGATTAATAAATTAATCACTTAAAAGATTAATGATCTGCCGATAAGCAAAGTGTATGAAAATGTCGGCATTAATTTCTTTTAAGTTAAATTTGGTTGAAGGTTAAAAATCAGCTGAAAAATGGGAGATATATGACAGATAGCTTATAGTTTTGCAAAAATAAGCTTATTTTATTTAAGTAGCCAAAAAAAAAAAAAAAAGTCAATGATTGATCGTTATATTAATATAGATATATGTTTGTATATATGTATATGTGCATGGGTATTATATTTATTGTATAGAAAAAAGATCAATCACAATAAGCTTTATGTTAAATAATTTTTTTTTTCCTTTTATTTTTGGGGGATTTCTTTGGGTCTTTGGTCTTGCCAATGTTAATGATATTTTACCCCATTGGCTAATACTAGAATTCTGTTTACGCCCATGGGCCAATGTTGGTATAAACAACATGAACCCAAGTCAATCTGCTTTTAACAATTTTCCACTAACTATTTGGGGTAATTTGCCAATTTCGATCACGTCAGATCATTAGCAGAGAGTAGCACAATTGCCATCATTAAATTGTATGTATGAATTTACTATATATACATACATATACCAGATCGACTATGTATGTATACATATATCTGTGCATTTATTTTCTATGAATGATTTCTGACATTTATCCAAGTGCCAACTTGGTTAAGCACCGTTTCCTACCACAAAATCAACACACGACCAAAAAGTCACTAAAACGGTACATATATACATACATACATATAGTTATATATATGTATGTATCTTCTTCTTTTTCTTTAACAACTTTGGCAATAAATGCTTTTCACTCGAAATCAATAAGATTGATAGAGAGAGCAATAGAATGTCAGCGTTTAAGAGCGAGAGAGAGAGAAAGAGATAGAAAAGCCAAAATGTTTGTTCTAATTCCCCCTAAAAAACGGCATAGCTTTTGCGCCTCAAAAGCCAGTTACAGTTATCAAAACTAGTCAAGTCAATTCAGTTTGTGGCTAGCTAACGGGTGCTACCGGCTGCTATTGCCTGCTGCCTAACGACCTCAAAAAACCAGTTGAAGTTGGTTGGAGTGCAACAGTAAAGACTTTAAATATTAGAAATTATATTGATTCGATTTATTCTCTATTCAAGGTCTACGGGAATATAATCCAAACGATAAATAAAATAATATTACTATAAAATATTAATTAAATGAGAAAGTATAGCAATAATTGTTGTGTCCTTTAATTACTCCATATTCTCAAAAAAAAATCTCAATATTTCTACCAACTCATATATATATATATATATATATATATACATATATGTATATGTATATATACCTATATTCTATTTATATAGAAACATCTTTTTGATATTACAAAATAAAAACAAATAAGAGACATAAAAAGAAGGAATTAAAAATTACGACCCATTAAACAATTTATACAAATGTTTGAAATAAACTTAACTAAACTAAAGCATATAAATTTAAGTATATTAAGTATACCCAAATTAATGAAAGCAATTAACTTCAAAAAGAAGTTATTTAAGTAGTGTTTAGTATAATCTTAATAATTTAGGTAAATTTATTTACTTTTCGATCTCTTGCCTTAAGAAGGGATACGTTTGCAAGAATTAAGGCCTTGGATTATATATTAATAATATATATATTTAATATATTTTTAATATATATTAAAAATTTTACCAATAGAATATACACTCCTGTACAATCGATTAGCACTCCTTCAACTTGTTTTACTTCAAGCTTAAAATCTTCTAATTAAATGATAGCTTTATTCCAAGTTTCTATTCAATTAAGCTTTATACCGTTAGACATAGTTGGAAATTAAAATGTACATTAGTTGATTTATAATATAAATTAATAAAAATAAATAGAAAATCAAGAAACAACCAATTAGCAACTCTTACAAAAAAATTAGGAATAAATTTACTTAGAGAGATATGCAAAATTTGATTTTAAATATTATTATGTATAGTTTAAAAGATTTTTGTTTAATTTTTAAATGTTTTGAAACATTTCAATAAATTCTTTTATAGTTTATCCCGAATATCCTGTTTACTGAAATTATTTTTGTTCCCTATGTTCCTTTGAGCACCTCAACAGATGAGGAGGAAAGGATCTGAGTTAAATTATTATCTTGTTAGCTATCACAATTTTCTATAACATTTAGAAATTTTTAGCAGAATTTGAAGGTCATATTTTTTTTTTTAATTTTAATAGACTTTATTATTATGATTTAAAATATATGTATTGTCTTTATACTTGGAATTCCAATCACCCGGACGTTCTATTACTCGAAATTACTTTTAGATAAAAAATAAAATTTTTTTAATCACTTTTGAAGTTGTGGACTTTTGCAGACTTTCTTCATGAACATAAATTATAAATAAAACATTTAACATTTAACATTAAATATTTAAATGTTCAAACAAAATTACTTTATTAAAAAAAAAGTTATAAAATCAATCAATACAAAATAATCATAGTATATAATTAAAGTGATTTTTACTGCTTCTTTGATGTTTTATTTTTAAAAGTATTTTTATTTTTTATATCATTTCCGATTATCCGGACAGAGTCTACCTAAAAAAAAATAAATGATCAATGAAAGGAAATTCTTTGAGCAAATTCCTTTATTACTAATTTAATATTATATCCATGTGCTTGCTTTTAACCAGTTTTCACTGTAGTGGTAGTTGTGTGTGTGTGTGTGTGTGTGTGTGTGCAGGACAGGTCGCTGGTACTTGTGTGAGATAAAACACTTGTTGATGTTGTTGGAGGTTGTTTTGTTTTTGTCGTTTTTGTTGTTGTTGTTGTTGGTTTTGTCAAGTGTTCAGCATTCTTCTAATGCAAAAGCAAAGCTTTTCAGGTACGCCAAGCCTAAACACGCAAATATTTTATGAGCGGTTATTTGTTGTTGTTTTGGTTTTATGTGTTGATATTTGTTTTTTTTTTTCGCTATTTTCTTTCGTTGGCATCTTTCTGTCTTTCGGCGATTTGTACGTATTTATTGAATGTGAACAAGTTTGTGCAACGTCACTAAAAAGCAAGCACATGTGGGTCACTTAGCCACTATGGCAACAGGTTGTGTCTGTCAGCTATTTCACTATTTGCTATTCGCTATCTAATAATGTGTGTGGGGCTATGTACCATGTGCAGCTGCAACACAGGTGGGCACATCCATCCATCTATATACATATGTATGTACATATGTATATAACCCACAAATCTGTCCATTCATACGTTCGCCCGATCATTTGTCCAAACTGTAGATACATAAATATATTTACAAACAAATTGTAAATAATTGATATTTAATTTTCAAATAGAACTAAAGGTTATCAGGTAGAGTGGAGGAGGCGGGAAGGGTTGGGTGATCTTTATTAGTTAGTTCAGCATGCGTTTTTATTAATGACTTTAACCTGATTTGTAAAACAAAGCAAAACCTAAATATAACATAGAAAACAAAATACAGGTGAAAGTACGAACTAACCGAAATACAAATACAACAACAACAACAACAAAAACCTACAAACTATGTATAATCCAAACATAAAAACAAAAGCAAAAACAAAAGCAAAACAAACCAAAAGCCGGATCGTACAACTGGTTTTTCTATATATTTTTCTGTTGTTTTTGTTTTTTGGTGGAATGTGCGGCAAGACAAAGAGCTCTAGAAAGTGTTACATAGCATGTAAAGTTGTGAAATGGGCCGACGGGACTTAAACATAATGATGAATTATGGATTTTAGAAAGAGAATTGGGAACACTATATACATATATGTATGCTGGAAAATTAATTAAAATAATATGATATATACAGGAATGCATCAACAAAATTGATTAGAAATTAATGTAGAAATGATCTCACATACGAAAACTATGTTTGATTGAAATATAACTATAAAACTGTGATCAAGTGGTTGAGCTACTCGAAGGAAAATAATTTACAGCTCTTAAATAGATAAAAGTTTATTTTTTTTTTAACCTTGGAATACTATAAGATCCTTTGCATTATTTCGTCACTTGTTAGACAAAAATCGGTTTTAATAAAATGTCTAAATTTTATCAATTTTCTGTGGAGAGTTTTCAAAAACCTTGAGAATTTATCTTTCTAAGAGATTTTTTAACATCCAATTTTCGATTTCTTATGATGTTTTTGCGATAGATGTGATAAGGAAGATGATAGATGGACAACGATCCTCGACCTATACAGTAAATATTCCCTTAACTGACACCTCTATTAGACGATTATCTCTTTAAAATATGCAATTTATCGACGACTGAAATTTATTTGTATTTTTCGGAACATTTTTTTTCTCTTGGATTTTTATGAATTATGAAACAAAAACGTGTTCCAAGCGGAACTCAAAACCACAAATAAAGCTGGATATATCCTTATGTGAAAATTTTCATTTATTTTCTATTAAAGCCCTACTTTTAATTTTCTCATTCCTCTGGCTGCTAAAGTCTATGGACACAAATTAAAATGAACTTTTATTTTAAAACGTTACAAAGTCCATTTATAAAATTAACCTACTTTACATGACTATTTAAAATATTTAAAAAAATATTTTGGAAACCTCTATTGAGTGGATAAAGAATTGCTGTCCGCCCAAGAGCTGTAATATAGTAGAAATTATCCACAATATTTTCAATTCACACTTTGATTGGTATACTATATAAAAAAAGATTTATTTAGGATAAATAACACCAGGTTGTTAGAGTCTTTTTTTTTAAATTAAATTCAGTTCAATTACAAAGAGTTTAAATTTTAATTAATTTCATGGTGCAGGGTATTCCAATGAGCTTGTTGTATGTTGCATCGTGCAACGACCTGTTAGGCACTCTTAACATGTTGTTAGAGCAAAAAAATTCCTTTGTCAAAGTTTACAAACAAAGTAAATAGTTGTTTACACTCTGTCTCTCTCTCTATCTCTCTCTGTTTTCCTTTCTCTCTTTGTCTAAACAGACACCCTACACCCTAGTCGGAACCTACCTTAACACTTTCGCTAAAAATAGTCAAAAAAAAAAAAAAACAGTCGAAAACGAAAAAAAAAACACAAACCAGCCAAAAACCTGATCATGTATGTATGTAATGTGCATTTTATTTTATTTTATTTTTGTTGGTTTGGTTTCACAACGCTTTCATGCATAATTGGATAATTTTTTTTTTGTTAACTGGTTGATTTACATGCGCCACTTGTTTTAGATGGGCAATACGAATGCCGAATGTTGAAAGACACCAAAAAAAAAAAAAAATAAATTTAAAAATAAAAAATAACAAAAAACTTAAAAAAAAAAACCTTCAGTCATTGTACTTGCAATTGGTCAAAACCGAAAACCGTTAATCAGTTAAAGAAGAAGAAAAAAATGCCCATGCAAAAAATAAGGCAATCTTTTTTTTTTTTTGTATTTTTTTGTTATGTTGCTGTCGATGTTGTTTAGTTAAAAACAATTTTCCACTTACCAAAATGGCGAACGAAAACAAAGAAGGAAAAGAAAATCCGCCCACAAGAGGCATCGGTCGGCCGGTCGGTCGGTCGGTCGGTCGGTTGGACGATCCACCATAATCAAGTTGCAGTTGCAGTTGGAGTTGGAAACGGAGTTGGAGACGGAGTTAGAGTGCATTGACTTCTCAAACAATTTATGTGCATGGCATCGGTTGGAGCTGCAAGGCATGCCTAATGTCAGACAATTGACCAAGTCGAAGGCTTGTCCCTCCCATGTGGCTTTGCTTGGACTTGGTTTTTGTCTTGGTCTTGGTCTTGGACTCTGGCTGTGGCTTTGGCTTTGGCTTTGGCCCTAACCCTGTTCTGCTCTTAACCCTAAACCCTGTCTCCCCCCCTTAAATGAATCTACTTCTGTTCATTTTAATTATGCAGAACACGCAACACATGGGCAGCGGCGCTTAAAAACCAAATGCACCGAGAGAAATTTCTAATCAATAAAAGTAATTATATAAAGCACTTGTGAAAATATATTAACAACATAAATCTTATATAAACTGAAATTTCAAAAAATTTTATATATATTTTTTTGTAATTTTTAAATTAATAACAATTAATTTTACAAAAGATATTATTTTCTTGCCGTGTCATTTTGCTGTTCTCTGTCATTTTGTAGCTTCTTCAGGGTGACTTATGAATTCTAGCGACAGACGAATCAGGATCTAAAAGCCACAAAGAGTAACCAAAGAAGAGACGAATAGGCCTATACAATGTATAAACAGCAACAACAACTAAAATGTGTGTGTGTTAGGTGCATATATTTATGATCCACATTCATGCCACATGGTGATGCATTATTGTAGTCACAGCTGAACTTTGAGTTTCAGGAAAAATAATATACTAATAGATATATAGCAGATCTTTTTCTTCATTCAATTTTAGTCGATATTTTTTCTCTTTGTTTCTCTCTTGGCTGATAAAAAATAATTTAATATAGTTATCTATTTTAAGTCTGTCTTATTAACAAATGTTATACGAGCCCATTTGATAAACTTCAGATGACTCAAAAACCACATCGATTTTACGTAGAAAAACGTGTTTGTTTTGCATTAAAGACAAACTTTTCATTATCATTATTGTAATTCTGGGAAATTTTCTAAATCTATTCGTTCATGTTTGTTGAGGAAAGTTTTATTTGTGTTTTAGAATTTGAAACCATAAAATTATCTTATATGTACATAAAATGGTTTTTTGATTTATTTCCAAAAAAATATACATATATTTAATATAAGTTAGTACAAACTTAAACTGGCAGATATTTCTATATTATATATTAACTAATATATAGCTAACTATTGGCCAAAAGTTTATAGAATTAAACTAGATTTTTTTATAAACAATAGATCAAATGAACAATTGATTTGTTCCTTAAATACGATTTCTACTCCACTATGAATTTAGAGTATATAAATGTCGGTTTCCCAATTTGGTGTTAAGAATGTTTCTTCTTCTTTTTTGTTGCTTTTGTTTTTGTTTTTAAATGTGGGAAACGTGCAATGTCAACGACAATTTCCTGCTTCCGTTTTATTTTTCTTTTGCTGTTTGTCTTAACAATAGTTCGGCCTAGTAGGTAGATAACCGAATGAATTTTTTATTAAACGCCATTGCATTCTATTTCTATTTCTTACTTTGTATGCGGCTTAAACCATACACTGAGACAGAGAAAGACACGTATTCATTGTTGTTGTTTTTATTTCCCCTCCCTCCTTATACTCCTCCCTTTTATTGTTGTTGTTTGTTAACGGCAAAAAAAAAAAAAAGTCAATCAACTTTGTGACGGTCGTTTTATATAGCAATAAACTTAGCAGGGGAATTTTAATTAAAACTACACAAAACCGAACAAAGTTTTATGGACGGGGAAAAGATTTTTATTTAACAAATTCAAGCATTTAACTAAAGTAAACCATGTTTTAATTTAATGAATCAATTTAGGTTAAATAAATAGAATTATTCCCCTGTGAAAATAAGACATTTAAAAACGTTCAAAGTCATTTTTAAGAAAAAACTTTCGACTAAAAACCATTTGAAAGCAAATTAATAATATTGTATAAGTGGAACATTTGTAGATAAATATTTACTACCGATTTGTTGCATAATTTAATAAATTTCTGGGTAATTTTATCTTCATATAATTTTGGAAGTAGATTTTGATATCTTCTTCCATCAAAAAGATTTGCTTTATAGGGATAAATATTTATTTATTTAAAAAAAGCCTTCCCGCAAAAATTATTTATTATAAAAAAATAAAAACCAAGTTTTTTTCTATAAATTAAAAACCCATTTAACAAATATGTATATATAATTTTTTGTTTATTTTTATTTTTTTCCAGGGCTCCGATCCTCGGGCAGCCACCTGTCGTGGCAAACTACAAAGTCGTCGCTGCAAATTGAATCAAGAAATTAATAAAGAATTACGTTTAAGAGCCGGCGCTGAGAATCTATATAAGGTTTGTAATATATACATTTGTTTATTTGCTTTCGAATGATTTCAATGATTTTCATTTATACTTGACTTAATCTTTTATCAGGCCACCACAAACCGCAAATTAAGGGACACTGTGGCACTGGAGCTAAGCTTTGTTAACTCCAATTTGCAATTGTTGAAAGAGCAATTGGCTGAACTAAATTCATCGGTTGAGATATATCAGAATGAAAGGTAAAATATGAAATTATGTTTAATTAATTTGTTATATTAAATTTCTATTTTGTTTCGAGTTTAAGCATTTTCTATTTTCCACCCACTTTTCGTTTCTTTCGTTTTGTTACTTTTGCATGCAAATTTGTGTTGTTTTTACATTTTATTTTTTATTGTTTTGCGTTTTTTTTTTTTTTACCTAGGGCCGGCTTTTGCTGGTCAGTTTGGAAAAATTTTGCGCATCAGTTTCTGGTCAAGCGCCTTTTTGCGTCCTCAAGTGGAACGGGAAAATCACACACACACACACTAACAACAAAGAAAGTGAAAAAGTCGTTAAAAAAAAAAAAAAAAAACAGCGGCAATAACAATAACAAAATATGGAAAAAGTTTTCTGTATTACCTATAGATACAGATTGTTATAGGGCGGGGCACAGCGGGACTGAACATCAGTTAGTTGGCGCAAGGTTCGCCGGACACGAAAATTGATGATCGTGCTTACAACTGAGTTTGCAACAAAACAAAATACAACAACTAAAAAATTAAAAACAAACAGAGGGACAGAGAGAGAGAGAGAGGCAGAGAAATTTCCGATCTCATACAGAAATAAATTAGATTTTCTCATAAATTTCTAAAAATTATTTGACACAATATTAAAGAAGAAAAGAAATGAAATATAGCTCATCAAGACATCATGCAATTCGTCATACTCAGAGAGAGAGAGAGATAGAGATAGAGATTAGTTAGATTTACATTCACGACAAACCGGAAGTTAATTTTTGCAATAAAGTTTACCAAAATTCTTTAATTAACAAAAATGATTTTCCATATCGAATTAATGCACGAATTTCAATCAGCCATTGAAACTCTTCCGCTATGTGACTTTTGAATTGAAGAAACTTTTTGGTTTAAGATAGTTTTTAGTTGAAACTTATGGAAGTGATTAATAATTTCTTTCGTCAAATAATAATATTTTTGATTAAGCTTCTCATTAGTAATAATTTTAAATTTATTGCTATTGTGTTAAATTTTGAGTGACGTAGCGTGAGAATTTTATTGATTAAAAATACATACAATGAAACCATTCAATTTTAATTTTTAATATTTCAGTCACGATGGCATAATGCCAATGATACCATTGGGTCTTAAGGAGACCAAGGAGATCAATTTTATGGAACCATTCTCCGATTTCATACTCGAGCATTATAGTGAGGAACCTTCCATCTATATGGATGCCATAGCCGATATGACGGACACCAGACAGGTATGGATAATCTTTATATATCAGTTAGGTTTTTGGTCAATTGGTCGATTTGGAATAATTATGTCAATTGTCGATTTGCAGGCTTCAAAGACGCCATCACGCGATGCATTGGGTGTGGCATTACTTTTCCGTTATTACAATTTATTGTATTATGTGGAACGTCGATTCTTTCCGCCCGATCGCAATTTGGGTGTATATTTTGAATGGTACGATTCGCTAACTGGTGTACCCTCTTGCCAAAGGACGATAGCTTTTGAGAAGGCATGCACTTTGTTCAATTTGGGTGCAATTTATACACAGATCGGAGCGAGGCACGATCGGAGTACGGAACGTGGCTTGGATGCAGCTGTTGATAGTTTTTTACGTGCAGCCGGAATCTTTCGTCACATTTATGATACGTTCACAAATGCACCATCGATGGACTTGAAACCGCAAGTTTTGGATGTTTTGGTATCGTTAATGTTATCCCAGGCCAGAGAATGTCTATTTGAGAAATTGCAATTACAAATTGAGGCACTGAGATTGAATGAATCAAGCCATTTATTTCGAGATTTGGCCGGTGAAGCTGCCCAATTGTCTCTAGAGTATATCGAAATGCATAAAAATATCCAAGTGAATGATACGCATACATATTTGCCCGAATGCTGGGCAGGATTGGTGCCACTTAAAGCAGAATTATACAAGGGTAAGCACTATAAGTATGCAGATATTATTGATGAAACTCTAAAATAAATACTTTCTAATTGCAGCCTTGGCCCATCATTATGAAGCCCGGGGAATTGATACCACAGCTGGTGATGATAACATTTCACTTAGCACAAAGAAAAGTCTGGCACCCTCCTCCAATGAATCGTTCATTGGTAATCCACGGGATGCATTGCGTGGCATTGCCGATGATGAGAATGAGGATAGTGTCAGTTGTGTGGCCATTAAGCAAACCCATTTGAAAGAAGCTCTGGCTAGTCATGAGGAGGCCCAGCGATTGCAGCGCATGTGCCGCTACCTGAAGGCAAGTGATATAATCATTAATCAATTGAATTGATTTTAATTGAATACATTTTACTCTTTAAATTGATAGAACAAGACCTCCCTCACCCAAGTCATTAAGGAGGCGCATTATAAAACCCAAGAGGAATATGAAAAGTTTCGTCTACATGCCCCCGAAACGAACATAGATGAATGCTATGATCTAACAGAGAGGACAGTGGAAGGTAATTTGATAATGATAAGTAAAAAAAAATTGATGAGAATATTTGATTAATCCATACATATCTTTGTTATATAGCCGCCTCAAAGTTTACATTAACCCTTACTGGTCCCGATTTCACATCATATAAAGTGGATGATCCATTTAAACGACTTGGACCCATAGCAATATTTTCGGCACGTCGTCATTGGACGGCACCACGTTGTGTACGCCTACAGAAGGGTTCGGCAATGTATCATCATCATCATCATCATGAGTCCAACGGCGGCAGTGGTAGTCGTATAAACTATCATTGTCAATGTCCACCAGATCACGAAGGGGACCAAGGACATGCCCATGATGGTAACTGTAGTCTCTACAAGGAGGAATTGGAGAATTTTGGTTTCCATGTACGTGGCGATGCTCCAGTCATAATAGCACATGTCGAAATCAATTCATTAGCCGATGTAAGTTTACATATTTAAATTAATGATTAAGTTATTAATTCCCTTTCTTTCTTTTTTTTTTTTTCTTTTGTCCTATTAGCTGGGTGGCATCAAGGAAGGAGATTTTATTGTGGAGATTGCTGGCATGGATGTCAAATGGTATACACATCAGCAAGTGGTTCGTCTTATACAATCATGTGGACCCACTTTGGAGCTTAAAGTCATAACACCCATGGATCGAAATTATTTGAAAGTGAGTTTTTTGAAATTTACAAATAATTAATTTAATTTAATTTAATTCTTTATTTTATATTTGTAGCCTTTATCTTCAAAGGGTTCCATTTCCACATTATCGGCAGCCAGTTCATCTGGCATTTCATCCGGCTCTTCCAGTCCCACAAGCACAACGACTAAGCCCAAGTTACGTCTGAAAACCACCGCCAAGTCACGATTTGTGGGTAGCGTTTCGTCAAGTTCTTGGAATCCCTTTCGACGCACTCCTAGTTTAGCGAAAATATTTTAGCGTATTTTTAAGATCTTAAAACCATGCAGTGGCCATTTTGAAAACAAGACAGAAGAAAAAAAAAAAATTGTTTATAATTTTTCCGTTTGGTTTTTGTCGCCGTTTTTTTTTTCTTTTAACTATTATTATTATTTTTTCGCCTTATGTGAATTTCATTTATTTTCCTGAAACAATGGAAAATAAATGCAAATGCAACAAAACAAAAAAGTGATTGTAATGTATGTACTTATGTATGTATGTACATACATATGTATGTAACGTATCGTATATGCCCAATTTGAAGCCAACTAGATAGGGTAAATTGTCAGATATTTTCGTTTATATATGTACATATATGTATGTATGTATATAAATATTATATATATGATTTAAGTGACCTTATGGAAAACGTTTCCCCACTTGTGCAAATTTATATATAAATAGTCTAACACTTATTCAAAATGAAAGACAACCGAAAAATCAGATCAATTTAGATCATATAGTATTATACTTAATGATTTTTGTTCGCATCTGATTAACTTTTAAAAATGCATTCCCCCTTAATGTTTAAGTCGCAAAAACTATTTCGATATATCTACAATTTTATAAAAGCCATTTTATGTATATGTAATTATTTTTTAATATATTTACCAACGTCTATATATGTATATTTATAACTCCCTTACCAATCCTTTTTTTTTTTTTGTTTGTTTGGAATAAGATACAATTCGTTTCAATTTGCAACAAGATCAAAGAAATATCGATGGAACGTTCAGAATCGTTTTTAATTGGCTGGGCAATTGGACATGGAGTCAAATCCTTTTTCAGTACACATCCAACATCAGCTTTAATGCTGGTTACCATTTTCCGGGAAAATGGTTTATGTCTATTGTTCACTAATCTCTGCTTTAGTGGTTGCATTTTCTTTTTATTTTCAAGTGATAAGAAATTCATCTCCTTCATCGTTGGATAGCTTTAACTTTTACTTTATATTGATATATTTGAGAATTACCTTAATCTGTTTTACAAGTTTTGAAAACATTTTTGAACCACAATAAAAGAAAATCCTATGTATACTGTAACTGCATCTTAACTTATCCCTACTTGTAATTAAAAAAATCTAATTCTAAATATCTGAGAAAACATTCCTGAAATTTAAAGGCGATTTGAATAAATTTACTTAAATACAATATACAAATATTTACAACAGTTTTATTAGCCGAATTTTTATCCTAAACTATAATCTGATCTGACTATTCAATATGGCATCCAAGTTCCCCTAGAAAAAGTTTTATGACCAAGTAGCCTAGAGATTGTATATACATTTTCATTTCAGCTGGGTAATTTTTTATAGGATCGTTAGTTATTTTGTATTTACATATACAATATATAATATGTGCATATATATGTATGTATATGTAGAGATTTATATACATATCCATATAGATTTTATATATATTTTTGTGCCATGTAAAGACTACCAAATCGACCATTATTTATGTAAGTATTGAAAGCATCAATGGAATCATTTTCGTTGTCTTTTCGCTTTGACCATAAACAGAAAAGTAAGTAAATCGAAATCAAAAAAAAAAAAAATGTCCGGACCAATATCCAGCCGTGTGGACCATCATTAATGATGAAATTATTTTAACGACAGAATTTGGGGAAAGTGATATGGACTCGAATGTTTTTCCACCAAGATCAGTACGTCAGATGATTGTCGAAGATCAGCTTGCTGGGCGGTGGGATCGTAAACATAATTGGATGGAATTGCGTTACATCGCGAGGATCTCTAACAGGTTAGCAAAACTGAGAGGGGTCCAATTTAATGCAAATTGTCGAAATTGGCCAATGAACGTTACCACCAACTATTATCGCTCCCTAATTGATACGTTGCCAAGGAAGCGCATTGGGTTACGCATATAACCAAATTAATAAATAAATCAAATAATCTTTCAATCAAAATCCCTCGGAAAAATTATGTAAATTGTTAAAAATTTCAAGGTATGAGTAAAATTCTTTATAATATATTAGTAATCCATTTAATTTATGGTTTAATTAACAAAAAATATATATTTGTTGATAAAAATTCAGATGGTTACCATTATAGTGATTATAATGAGAGATAGTAGATAATCTAATCGGACACAAATTAACCATTTTCAAAAGCTTTTTAACGACTATCTGTAACGACTAGTTTAGCCATTTAGTGATTAATTAGGTGATATACGAAATTAATTGTGAGTTGTTGATAATATCAATTCCCACTTCTTGAGATTAAATTTTCGTTTTCTTTTTTTTTTTGTCAAATTTTGAATTTAAATTTCTGGTTGCGTGTCTGATATTCTGGTTTGCGTCTCTGCTACTCATTAATAGATGCAAACCTAAGAAGCGAATCCACAAACCTAAATTAGCAGAGACATAAAAATGAGTATACGATAGTCGACAGACCGATAGTACCGTCATTAATGTTTTGTCCACCGCTAGCAAAATTAAAAACAAAAACTAAATTTTAACTTATGATTAAAATGAGATAACGCAAGAGCTGTGAACAGCTATCTCAACCATAGCGACAAGCCAACCAGTTAGCCGAGTCAAAGACCAAATAGATCTTACTCTAGGTGGTGTGTGGAACGTCAACGAACCCTTAACTATATTTAGTATATGTTTTTATTGAATTTCTGTTGACTTTAACGGATAAGACTGAGTGAGCGATAATTTATTAACAAAAACCAAAGCGAAACAACGCAACAAAGAGACTGACTGTGCCTTTGACCCCCACTCGAACGCTTTCACTGCTTTCACAAATAATTCAATCGGATTAAAGATGTGTGTGATATTTTTTTATGCGAATGCAGAGCCTTCTCCTGATGGTTATAAGCTTATCCTGGCATCGAATCGGGATGAGTTCTATGAACGAAGTACAAAACAAGTTGACCAATGGTCTCAGGCTCAACATGTCTATGGTGGTAAGTGGTCAACGATGAAGGAAGCAAGGCAGATATGTAGATAAATTTCCATGTTTTTTTTCTTTTGTTATCAGGTATTGATCTGGAGCCAGGACGAGAAGGTGGCACTTGGCTAGCAATTGGTCATCATCAGGATGTATTTAAAGTGGGTGCGCTGCTCAATTTAACCGGCGAACCAAAGCCCAGGAATGCAATTGGTAATCACTGCACACACAGCTACCTGCATAGCTTCCAGTTTCTTCCTTTTTATTGTTCGTTTTTTTTTTTGTTTGTTTGGCACTAATCCTTAAATCATCCATCCGTTCGTTTCCCTTTATAAGCCTTGAACATTTTGCAACCGCATCACCAAATACCCACAAATAACGAACATTTCTTACTAGGACGCGGCATGATTGTGGCGGACTATGTGCGAGAATCATCCAAGGAGTTCAATTTAATTAATTACAATCAAAAATTATTCAAGGATTGCAATCAGTACAGTGCCTTTAACTTTGTCTCCATTGAGATAGCGTAAGTTGAATACAATTCCTGATTATCATCATAATCTAACATATCCTTTTTATCTCCATATAGTCCTACCTCGGCTCAGATACAATTGCTTAGTAATGTTCCACCGACTTTGGCCCACTTTGAACCCGGCAAATCCTATGGTTTTGGCAATAGTTTACCTTCATCTCCCTTCCAAAAAGTGAGTTACGGCCAAAATAAATTCGAGAAAATAGTCCAAGAGCATGGCAATGCATCAGTTGATGTTATTAGCTCCCATTTATTGGAATTGCTAAAGAAGAAGCATAAATTCTGGCCCGATCCGGAGTTACAGCGTCGTGCCCCAAATTGGGGTGAGGGATTGAGTTCATTAAATGTTTTTATCGATCATCAGGGATATGGGAGTCGTACCCATACAGTGATCCTTGTGGATAGTCAAAATAAAATGCATTTTATAGAGGAGACAATGGCTGGAGTCGATCCTCAAGGTGAATGGCTACGCAAACATATTGAAAAACAATTTTAGCTGCATTTTTTTTTTTTTTTCTTTTGCTTTTTGTGCATTTTTTTCCATTTTCTTTACGTATAGAAATATATATAATATTAACTAGATATATATAGATTATATATATATATGTTGATATACATTTTGTTTTTGTTAAGAAAAATCAAATAACTTGGCGGCATGCCAAGGTCCATCACAACAATATGGGTTTATCTTTATGATCTTTTGTAGTTATTTTATATAGATAGTTGGCTTAAGTGTCTACTTGTAGCTTTTGGTCACGCGGCCGCCAGACGATTCGCCTCCTCCAGCCTGATGCAGTAAACTCTTAAATTTGCGCGAATTCATGGCGCGTTTCCTGCAAAAAGATTAAAGTTAAAAAAGATTACAGGAGGAGGGGATTGATTTCAACTTACCGTTTATTGAGGGTATTTCTGGTTAAGGGTATATAGGCATATGGATCCAATTTGCCACGTTGTTTCATATCACCTTTGGCCTTTTTACTGCCATATTCGCTACCCGCACGCTTGCCACCATGACCAGATTTCATGGATACATTATCACCACCACCGGAAGCAGACCTAGCAGAAGCAGCAGATCCAAGCGGACGATGAATACCCTTACCTCCGGCACTATATCGTGTTGTATTCGTCTTGCCGGAGCGCATGCTAAGGGCATCTGTTGCCTTACGTTTACGTTTGCCACTTGTCGCCTGCTGTTTATTCAATTCTTCCTCATCACTGGAATCCTCTTCCATGCCACGTTTAGGTTTTGCATCTGCCTCATTTCCACTATCTGGAGTATCTGAAGATTCAGCATCGGTATCTTCATCCATGGCCGTTGACTGACCACGCACAGCCTTGTCACTAATTATTAGACGACCATCATCAGCAGTCTTGAAACCACCATTGGGCACTTGGGATTTCGTGTTGGATGACTTTAAGAGTTTGCTATTGGTTATAGCAGATGAACCGCTAGCTACAATACAAACATGAAAATTTAAGTTGAAAATTCAATTTTGATTTGTTCTTTGGACTTACTTAAAACATTGCCAATGGATTTGAGATCAGCCAAGTCGACTATCTCATCGGCTTCCTCTCGTATATAGGTGCTACGTTGTTTGGTCTTTGTTTTACGTTTTGCGGCTGCAGCACCATTCTCCCCTCCTTGGTCATCAGCATCCATATCTTCCGGCAAATCGGAATCCGAGTCAGCCAAAATATCATCAATGCTGTTAAAGAATTGTTCAAATTATTCACCTTTCACACAAAGATTCAACATTTTTCTCCCTTACGTATAACTCTTTTGCTCTTGGCCACTTCCCAGTAACTCCTCATCGGAACTATCACCGGCAGCAACATCTTCATTCTGTTTTTTGCGCGTATCGCGACGCATTTGTTTCCTAATCTTTTTGAGACGACGATGTGTAACCTCATCATCGCCTGGCACATATCGTGCCAATTCTTCTGTGGTGAAACGTTTGCAAAGTTTTTTCAGGAAATAACCAATTTGTATGCGACAATAGCGCTTGGTGTCCTTGGTCATGGCCGAAAGGGAACGCATCTAAATGGAAATTAGAATGTTGTTAGTTAGTACGAAGAACATTTCTTCCCCCCTCTCTGCCACTTACAATTGTCTCCAAATGATTGGCCACCAATGGTATGGGCAGCACCTTAATAAATGTGATTAAAAAGGCAACAGCTGCCTCGGCCTGATGTCTGGACTTTTGCACCAGGAACACGGTTATCTGTTGCATTAAAAACTCTAAGGTGGCCACTGTAAGATGTTGTCCCTGCTGCTGGAGCACCGCACGATAGGCTAGAATTGTATTTGTTATCAGGGATTCATCGCCAGTGAAGCCAGCAGTTAGAATATCAACAAAATCATTAATTTTTCCAGCCTCCTGATACAATGTGACTATCAATTTGATTAGCTGCTCTGCAATTGGTTCCTTCCGTGTGGAGAACTCCTTATAGTTGAGGACAGCCTCCGGTATGGCCTTCATTACAAGCTGGTCATTATAGGTCAAATTGCTGCGGCATTCCAAAAGAGATTTCAGGCAACTGAAAAAAGAAAGGGGGGAGGATTTGCAATTAAATTGCATAGATAATCCAGATGATCATCGTTGTAATGCAACTTACTATAAACGGGATGCCTGACAGACACTGCAACTGGTGGTAAAGGCTTCCAGTAATAGCTTCTGCAACGCATTGCAATTCTTTCGTGTAAATTTCTGACACGACGCCTGCTCCGAGGTCATCAATTCGCGGAGGAGTCTAAAATTCAGAAGAAGTTAAGTAAATTCTTTCATCGGTTTTCATTTTATCACTCACTCGTAAGTCTTGCGCTGTTGTTTCTTCAATTTCTGCTCATCCTTGGACACCAGTTTGGATTTATCATTACGAAGAACGGGAGCCATATGCTTCTCGAAATAGGCTTCAATGCCGCGACATTTTTGCACTCGTACAATGGCTGCATTAATATCAAAGAGAGCATCATACTCAAAACTGGCAACAGCACTGGCAGCCAACTGTTCCTGGGCATTCTCAAAGAGCTGAGATTGCACCTCGGTGGGAGCACGTGCCACATATAAACGAATCACCTCTAGAACACGTTTCCTTTGATCTGCCTCATAGCTACCGGTTGGTTTCTGGGTATAAATATTAAAGAGACGTGGTAGAAAATTTCTAGCATATTGCCCAATCGCTGCAAGATTCTCAGGTGATTGATTTTCATCCAATAACTCGATCAGGCCATCATAGATGGGTGGTCGAAATTCGGGATTATTTTCAAGAGCAGCACCCAATGTGGGTGCCAGCTGACGTAGATAATCCGGATCTCTTGGTTGACGACAAAATCCTGGAAAGAGACCCCATAGCTGGCATGAGAGTAGCTCATAGATATGAGCAGATGCATTATTCTTGGCCTCGGCATATTCTTTCCATTTGCCCTGACATTGGATAGCCAGCGGGACAATGTGTTCCTTAAAGAATTGCAGGCTTGCTCCCTTGGCACCTTCACGCAACAATGGCAACATCCAAGAGCGTTCCAATAGAATGTTTCCGCCACTGATCCCACCATTAAGTGGTATCGCCTTGAGTACCAATTCCGGACCCAGAGATTTAATAGCACTTATCAATGTATGCTCAATTTGAAGACGAAGGGCACTTTGGCTATCATAACGTTTCGCTATGGTCAGCAGGGATGGAGTTAGCTCAGTTCTAGATGGAACGAATTGATAGATTGAAAAAAAAACAATCGAGATTTGAAGAACTTACCCAAATTGTTTGCCGCAGGCCTCAAAGACAATGGAAAATATTAAGATGACATATTTGGATATCTCTCCAAATGGAGAATTCAGTACTTTATGGATGGCGGCTATTATTCTTGTTACCGACTGTCGATTCTGTTGAGCCGCTTCAGCGGTGGCACAAGCATTGGCCACACAATCCTGCAGCAGTTCTTTAATACAATTGGATACACCCACCACAAGTTCTGTCCGATCCGATAGCCAAAGATCTGTGGTGCATACCTCAATGAGTCGTGGCAGTGCCTGCATACATTTATCCAATTGAAGGGCAGCCAAATGCAGGTGACCCTCCTTAAGGACTGTTATCCATGCAAGAGTCTGACGCACATCACTCCGATCTGGCCGATATTCGTGTATGGCGGCCAACAATTTGGCACATAAAGTGGCATTCAGATTCGGGCTACGGGTAAGGAATAGCGAATGCAATGCTTGGAAACAATTGGTCCGCACAAGAACATTTGCCGCTGTCATTATGGACAACAGATGCTCACATACACTCCGTATATCCTCGGTGCGAAAGCCACTTAATGTATCCTTGAGCAGGGCTAACGTATGCAGTACTGTGGTTTGAGAATTTGCCAGGATTTCCGGTTTAAATTGGGCCAAACAGAATTTAGTTACACGACTACTGGCCGGATGATAATTTACTTTGTTAGCCGGCGATGGATTCTCCTTTCCATCTTCACCATCGACTGGCGTTGGTGGCAGCATAAAACAACTGCCATGGATAATGGAGACAACAGCATGTTGGGCTGCTTTACGAATTTTTGGCTTCGAGTGTATAGAAAATGACAGCAAAGCATCAAAATATTGAAATGTTGAACTATATGTCCATGTGGCATAATCCTGGGCACGTAACAACACCGAAATGCAACCAATCAGCTAAAGGATAAAGAAAAGATAGGATTTGGTAAGGAACTGATACAAATGACTCTACTTACATATCGAATGACCGACTGACTGCTGGACTCTATAAAACGTTGCAGGAGCGTTTGAAGGGTCGTTGCCGTTTGACCAAATCTCTTTCTCAAGACAGCCGCCGGCACAGATTTAATGCCCATGGAGAGTAATGCTACGCCTGCTATGGTATCTCGCTCCTCTTGGGAGGCCTCAATTTGTTCCATCAATAATAGAAAATATTCCGTTGATGATTCAGTGCCACCTTTCTCATGGATAATTTCCGTTAGAGCACTCAGAATGGCCAACATTTCCTTATGCAAATCGGAGGAGGCACGAAAACCGGTCAAAAGTTTCTTAAAACTTATATTGGAACAACTGCTATAATTGGAGGCGAAGGTTTTAAAGGTGCCAGTGCCGGAGCGTGTGCCGGTCATCCCATCATCATTATCATCGTCCAGAGTGAAGCTTTTCAAGCTGCCGGCCACATCATTTACAGTTGTGGTCTCTGCATTGTAAGCCTGACGCTGTTCATGTTTATGTACCGCCTCCATGGTTAGGCCATTGGGTGTGGCTGCTGTTGCAGCAGCTACAAACAAAATCTCACATTATTCATACATATGTAAATAACTTTTTTTGATGCTCATACAAATCTTACCCAGATTCAAATTTGGTTGAAAGAAACGAGATTTGGCCTTTAGCCGATGTTTCATCTGTTCTGGATTTGAGGACGCCGCTTGGCCTTTGCTCCAGTTCTTGCCCTTGCCATGACGTTTCAATTTCGAACGAAATTTACCCATATTCACATTCAATCCCGCTTACTGAAGAAACAAAATTTTATAAAAATTCCAAAAGTACAATCAAACACGTGCACCAGGCAACTAACTGAGGGGCGAATTCAAGTTTCGAACTTATGGCAAATATATGCGGAGCGAATACAAATTTCACACCCATGGCACACTTAAGCGAAGCGAATTTAAGTCTCACACTTTTAAGAATTTACAGACCAAAACAAAACAAAAAAAAAGAATGCAAATATTACGAAAGTGAACTTTAAAAGACACGTTTGTAAAGTAGGCCAAGGCCTGTAACCAGGGCACAAAGGGCTGATGTATGTGTGTAAGCTCTACCATCTGTAAATCCAATGCATCTCGCGTGACCTTCTCTGTGATGAAATTAATATATGGAATGGAAAATTCTGATCTAATGCTATTATTCACTTTTGATTTTCCTTTTTATTTTTAAAATTCGTCTATTTAACTCTAAAATGAAGCATATAAGGATAGGTTTGGTTTTTTGTTTTTTTTGTACAACATTTTTAAAACTTCTCGGCCATGAGTAGGACGACGAGTCCAGTCCAGCCAGTAAATGGATTACAGCCCTTGCCTTGTCCTGTCATATCGTCATATTGCTCCCAAAGGTAACCAGTCCTTTGATATTGTCGGAATATATTCTTTACCAGATTCTCCCTTAGCTCTGAATAAATCTGTCTCGCCTGGGCGGCATTGGGGCCCTCGATTTTGCCATAATGATGCAAAGCTTTGCATGCCAAATAATTAATATTTATCCAGATGGGACCACGCCAATATGGTGGATCATGTTCAGTATTTCGTTTCATATAGAGAGGTGAATCTTTGGATAATGAACGCAAACCATATGGTGACCAGAGCAATTGGGGATCACGCAATTCAGTTAGCATTTGCGTTAAATATGGTGAATCATGATCAAGTTGCTCCAACAGTAATGGGAACAGATTTACATAACCAAAACTGGAGGAGATAAATTTATATGAAGGTTCCTCCAATGTGATGCGTATCATTTCAGGTTGCTGATTATATTGATGATGATGTGGATTATGATGATGTTTCTGATGCTGCTGAATGGGCGGATGTTTGAGCATTACTTTATCAGTATGGAGACCCCAATCTGCATAACGTTTAGTATATGGATCCAAATGATATTGATTGAGCAATTGATTATCCATTAAATAGGATGCTGTCTCATAATATTTAATATCATCTTTCCCCAATATGGAGGATAATTCGGCCATAACTGATGACGCCATTGCCAGCCAACAACGTAAATCCAAATGACGCTCCAAATCGGTTGGGTGCGAGGCACGTGGAAAATCATCAAGACCAGATGACAGCGATTTGGGATTCAGTTCACGTAGAGTTGTGGCGTTCCGACCACGCCATAGATAACTTCCCAAGAGTTCACCTAAAGAAAACAAAACAAAAAATACATTTACAAAGAACATTTGCCAATTGGAGGTCATGGAAATTTACCTTTTTGTGTGGTATTAAACCAATTGAACCATGCCTGGAGTCTGGGATATAAACGTTCCAATGTCTCCAGTCTGCCCTTGCCCTTCTTGAACTCTGTCCTGTGCCTTGTCAATAGTTTCCTCAGTGTTAGAAAGAATGTTGGAGGATTCGCATTGCTATTACGTTGAATGACAAACTCTTCGGGCACTTTGGCCAATGCCTCAACTCCCAATATCTGTTCCCTGGGTATCCAACCTTCAACGTTCAATAGATCAAACCAATGGCATATAATATCCAATTCAATATCCAAATCCCATGAACTAATTAATAATCCATGAAATCCCTCATCCCAAAGAAAACCGCGAGGAAAGAAACTGCGAGACGGAACTGCCGTATATAGCGGTGCCTTCCAATATGGTACTGGATTTTGTGTATGTTGGGATAAAACACGACTCGAACCATAGAAATATCCAATCCCTCCCAGCATATTGGACAAAGTATTGCGGGCCATTACAACTTCAGCCTGGGAATATCCTTTACTGGCTAATTCGAATGTATTATCGAAACGTTTTTCAAATTCCTTGATCTTGGTCTGTAAAAGATCGCTGTAGGGTCGTCCGGTAAGTGGCTTATGGAGTGTCGAGTGTCCCAATGAGTAGCCCGATGTGGATTGATAGGTAATGTCCAGAGTGAAATCCACTTCAGCAGTGATTTGTATGGCTATAAAGTTGGGTTCAGGATTTGTAGAGGGCAAACCATTTTGGCTAACAATTTCACCAGGTAATCCTATAAAGCGTTGTCCCCGCTTATCGGCAAAGGCACGAAAATGACTGACCAATGTGTCCTTAAGACGACTTAAGGATGGGGTAACAGTGCTTAGATAGGATTTATGGAGTATGCGTCCCTTGACAGCTTGAAAGCGTACCTAAAACAGAAATCAGAGAGATGATCCATCCACCTTGGTGTAATTGGATTTCCTAGTTAAATTACCTGAAATTCTCCCAATCCTTGCGTCTCACCATATACTCCTGCCTCGGGATTCTTCTCATCGGATACATATTTGATGTGACCATTTGTACGCTCATCCAATGCAACGTACCAAATCAATGATATACTCTTGTCCCAGGCTTTTGTTGTATTCCTTACCGATATGCGAGCTGTCCAATCCCCACCATAGCCACCTTCCTCACCACCATTCACCTCATCCGTTTCGCTGCCATATTTCACAAAGGATGTTTTCAGTTCAAAGGGTAAATCTTGTATCACTTGGACACCAAAGTTTCGGCCATCATGATGGGTCCAGCCATAGCTATCCAATTGATCACCTTGCTCACACCAATGACGTATACCCTGGCCACCATGACCAAGATTACTTGGTGTATACCACATAAGGCCCATTACCAAGGAATGTGGATCTCGGGTTTTTAGCCCAAAGTATGTATTCGGTCTATAGGAGCCCCAATATCGATTGGGATCCTGTAATCCTGTACGTATTACCATTTTTTGATTATCAAATGGCGTATTTACTCGTGTCTCCAGATATCCTAAGTAGCCACAATATGTGGCTATCGCCAGGCAGATTGAACCAATCAATGTCTTCCATTTGTCCAACATCACCTTGGAAGAGGAGGAGAAGGGATTGAAGCGGGATCGGGCAGCACTGGAAGAGCTGCGTTTCTGCTTGGCAGCGTACGCAGCAGCGGCGGCCGCTGCAGCCGGCGCCGGCTGCGGTGAGACCGTGGATTTTGGCGTCGCAATGCCTGCATTACGTGTCATTCTGACTCTTTCAGATTTGTTTACTATTTTAGATTTGTTATGTTTGCTTTTCGGTTTGTTTTTTTTTTTATTCTTTTTTTTGAGTATAAGTTGTCCGTATTGTTATCCTTGAGTTCCTTGGGAGCTTTTGGCCTATCCCTTGTTTATGCCACAGGGGAAACTGCCAGAGCAATATTTTTGTTCTTAACGACAGTCTTAACGGTGTTTAAGCGTTCACATTGTTTTTGTAAACTGCGATTTATCTGCAGTTGTATTTGTTCATGCTTATGTGTGTATTTCGTGATTCGCAAATAGTGTTGCAAAATGGTAGAGCTTTCCGGCCGTTATTTTGACTAACACGGAATGAGAGAAATGTGCTCATATTAATAGTCGGTATTTTTGCTTTAACAAGGAACGGTAACACTGGCTGACAACAACAGCAGCAGCAGTAACAGCAACAACAACAATAACAACAACAACAACAACAACTACAATAAGTAACAATTAGTTATAACAAAAAGGCACTCACGCAGCAAAGTCACAGTTAAAGGCGAGCGAGTTCGAGAGCGTAAGCACAAGGCAAAGTTAATCATATCACATACCCTTCCCATTCCCGCTCCCTCCTGCGCACCTGTCCGTTGGTTGGTTATAGTTGGCCTTCACACCTTTTTATGTTGATGGCTAATTTAAAATTTTGGTCTTTGTGATATATTTCAGTTGGCGGAGAGTTCGAGTTCATCGTTATCGTTGTTGCTGTTGGTGGTGGTTGGTGTTGGTGTTGGCCATGCTCTGGACAGTACATTTAGATGGAGGACCCCAGCGCGTTAATCATGCGGCAGTTGGTGTGGGTGATTTTATCTATAGCTTTGGTGGATATTGCACCGGCTATGATTATCGTTTCAATGAGCCAATGGATGTCCATGTCCTCAATGTCCATACGATGCGTTGGTCTGTAGTGCCACAGCAACTGGACAAGGATGGATCACAATTTAAGTACCCGGAAGTGCCTTTTCAGCGCTATGGCCACACAGTGGTGGCCTACAAAGAGCGCATTTATATCTGGGGTGGACGCAACGATGAGAATCTATGCAATGTTTTATATTGCTTCGATCCGAAGCGAGCCGCCTGGAGTCGACCAACTGTTAGTGGCTGCCTGCCTGGAGCAAGGGATGGCCACTCGGCCTGTGTCATTGGCAATAGTATGTATATCTTTGGCGGTTTTGTGGATGAGATTAATGAGTTTAGCTCTGATGTGCATTCACTTAATCTCGATACAATGGAATGGCGATATGTTCAGACATTTGGAGTGCCGCCAAGCTATCGGGATTTTCATGCTGCCGTTGCCTATGAACAGGAAAGGATGTACATTTTTGGTGGACGTGGCGACAAGCACAGTCCCTATCACAGTCAGGAGGAGACTTATTGCCATGAAATTGTTTATCTAGATATGCGTACCAAGGTCTGGCATCGTCCATTCACAGCCGGCAAGGTGCCAGTGGGCAGGCGAAGTCATAGCATGTTTGTATATAACAAAATGATCTTTATTTTTGGTGGCTATAATGGTCTGCTTGATCAGCATTTCAATGATCTGTACACATTCGATCCTACAACAAAATTATGGAACCTGATACGAGCCAATGGACAGGCGCCTACAGCTCGACGGCGACAATGCGCCCTGGTGACGGGCTCGAAAATGTTCCTTTTTGGCGGTACAAGCCCAAAGCCAAGTCCACAGACGCCAATTCCAACCTCAGAGGGACAGGTGACGCCAGCGGGATCAGCAGTCACCCTGATCGATTACAGTGACCTGCATGTGTTGGATTTTGAGCCAACATTAAAAACTCTGGCCACAATGGTGGTCTTAAAACATCAATTGGATATCACCGGGCTGCCACGTTCATTTCGCGCCGATCTGCAAATGCTCACCCAGCCAAACAGTATTAGTCGTCCCATTAATCAGGCCGGCTAGCGTTCGGTTTTACCATATTATAACTATCGGATTCGCCTACGCCTTATGTCAAAACTGCCACAAATGAAAGAAATACTAAATCGAAGCTCGAAAATTATCCTGGTTATCCTAAAAGTGGTTCCTAGTCTCAGGCCCCGACAACCCAATCCCAACCCTCCATCAATCTCAATACCAACAAAATGTACTCGGAAAAATATACCGGAAACAGATTTCGGAGCACCGAAGTTAATGTATATCCTTGCAGAATCTATATATATATATATATATACAATTGCAAAACTATACCAAAAATATAATAATAACAGTTTTTGCCAATTATAAAACGAAAAATTTTTGTTGTCCGTTTCCACAAATTGAATTGTTAGTCCATGTAAAATCCCTCGGTGATAGAAAAAATGGTTCTTTCTTAATATAATCTCATTTGAAGTGATGATAGTCCATTAAAATATAGAAACAGACGATCTTGGGCAATACCATTTATTTAAATTCTTTAGAATGAACTCAAACGTTTTCCGTATTATTCCTGTCTCCTTTCCCAAAGTCTCTACTGATGTTTAATCTGAAATATTTAATTTTACGTATATAATTATAATTTGGACACTGTAGTACTTAATGGGGTTTGGGGATAGATGTTTCTGTAAACAGAATAATAATATCCCCAATCCCCCAAATCTGCAAGGGCATAAATGAATAGTTTATGAAACTGATAGTTCTCCTTTTTCGAATAATATATAAATATTAATAATTATTATTATAATTAGCCATATAGACAGAACAATAAATTAAAAAAAAAACAAAATACATTTTCCGTTTATTTATTAAAGAAAATATATAAATATTGATATATTCCTATAAACCTTTTCGTTTACTTGTTTCCGTCTCATTCTATTAGATGAAAGTACTAACATAATATATAAATTTACATTGAAAATCGGACATATTTTCGCATAACTTACTTATGAATGAATAAAAATAGTTCAATTAAATATTTTAGCAAACTAATTAAATCGAATTTAATTAAACTCTATTAGCTCAAGGTAATTGCTAATTTCATTATTTGGTTGTTTAATTGCCGTGTCAGAGCTACAATTGCAATTACAATTTCCAATATTCTTATATGTATACATATATGTTTGTACATTTATATCTATTAATATTTATAAGAACTCTTTCTAATTTATACATTTTGTAAATATACATACGAATATATGCGCAGCGTCTGGGGTTGCGTCCAATTTATTCCTCTTTTATGGTTCTCATTAAAATCGCTTCTTCGTTTTCAATTTTTTTTAAATTAGCCAACAGCGCTTGTATAGCCGCGCACAGTTAGATACCCATTGATTATATCCGAGGGCATGTTCTGCATGGAGGCGTATTCCTCGGCATTGGCATAACGCAATTTTGTATGTGGATCGCAATAGGGCGCAGGCAGACCACTTATATCCGAATACTTTTTGGCTGGTATTAGCGAGGGCGGCGCATTCAATGTGAAATCTGGAAGCATACAATTGCATTAGTATGGAAGTCATTGGGATTAGCTTTGCGACTCTAGCTTACATGTCGGCGTATCGTTTGACAGCTTCTGATTTTTCTCCATGTTGCTAATCTGACGAAGGGGTCGGTACACACAGTTTTTCGGAAAGGCAAAAGGCTGTTTAAACGATCGTTTCGGTTTAGTAGATTGCTCCATTAGGCTAAAAATCAAAGTAAATAAATTTTAAAAGAAAGCAGTTAAAATTCCTGTTTGTTTGGTTTTTGTTTGTTTAGTGTGACCATGTGTCGATAACGATACCTCACCTGTTCCCAGTTGCGGTCACACTTGTCAGCCATAATAGGGTGCGCACAAATAGGGGGTGCAGCAGCAGCAGTAGCAGCAGCAATCAACAACAACAACAACAAACAACAAAAGAGAATAAGCCACAAAAATCCAAAAAGATAAAGAAAAAAATCGAATTTGCTGTAAGAATGGGTTGTGTGTGTAACTAACTGAGCAAGCAAAAAAAAAAGAGAGAAAATCAATTTACTAAGTAAGTTGTGACAAAATTTGTTGTAAAGTGTGTCAATTGTGCCTCATTCCCCTATACTGCCACTGCCTCTGCCCCTTGCCACAAAAGTTCTGCAGTCAACTAATAATTGCAACGCAGAAAAATTTGTTTGTATTTGTATATTTATGTATGTATATACATGTATTTGTGTTTGTGTGTGTAGATTGCTGGTTTTCTTCTGTTACTTCTAAGCGTGTATTCGTTTTTTTTATACTTTGCCTTCTCTTTTTGCATATGTTTCGTATTTTCTGTTGTAGTTGTGTTAAAAAAATTGCGTCTTTTGGCAAACTCCAAACAACGTTCAGAGCGAGCGAGATAGTTGCGCTGTATTAAAAGTTCATTCCTCTGATCAACCTTTCCCACTCTCTCTTTCTCTCTCTCACTTGGTTATACTAGCTCACTCTCCTTTGCTCTCTATGTGTGTGTTGTCCACAAACACAGCTGACTTTGTTTATGCTGTGCTCAACCTCACCTCCTCTCATAACATGTACCCTCTTCTTGCTATCTCTCTTTGCCTTTATGTTCCACCCCCTTTAAATGCTTGCCTCTCTTTTACTCCCTCACTTTGTTAGCATCGCAACGCAATAAATTTCGTGTTATTTTTTTCTGATAAGAATTTTTGTTGTTCTGTTTCATCAGCTGTTTGGTTGTTTTTTGTCTTTATTTTTATTTTTGCTTTTTGTTTGTTTTCTGATAAGAACGCCACTTATATATATTTTTTTTTCTTCATTGACGTTATTGACCCCAAGTAAAACAACAACTATGCGAAAGAATTACCTCGGTGGTCGTGAAATAGTTTGAAAAGGGGCAGCTTTGTTGGTTCGATGGCCGTTGCTTTCAGTGATTTTCTTCTTTTTCATTTATTAATAACAAAAAGACAGACGGAGGACAAGAAACCAAACAACGCAAAAGTTTTGTTGACTTTGACAAGTAAAAATGTTAATCCAGAGGTGACGACTTAAGAACACCCTGTACAAACTTTTACATACATACATACGAACTTTGACATAAAGTAAGTCGATCGAAGAACCAAATTAAATATACAATTGTTTTTGCATTTTTTTTTTGTTATGGTTAAAAGAATAGACCTTATTTATAAAAAAAGCCAAATTAGACAACAACAACTTGCCAAGCAACGGTAATTTGTGCTTCTTTGTATTACAAATGTTATTGCATTTGTCCTTTGTTGTCGTCGTTGTCTGCGCGCTGCTTTGCTGCTGCCCGACTGCAACGATGTCGACATAGGCGTCTGCGTCAACGTCAACATTTGCAGTAGCAGCAGCAGCAACAGTTCTGCTTTGCTTTTGCTCAACACTTTCAAACGCTCGTTTCATTTCGCACATAACGGTCCCGTTTGGCGTTTTTGTTGATATTTTTCATCTACATACTTCTTCGATTTTGGCATTAAAACAAAAACAAATTCAGAAAAAAAAAACAAATGAAAAATCAAAGAACTGAAAACGTGAGTGGGTGAAATAAAAGATTTGCTTTATTTTTCTTTTTTTTTTGTTTGCTTTTGCCATTTTCTTTAAATTTTTGTTCTTGTGTTTTTTTTTTGTTGGTTCAGTGAACTGAAGATTTCTTAATTGGAATGCTAATTAATTTATTAACACGCCTTCTACCCCGCCCCTCTTTATTTGAATCTCTTTGTTGTCTGCTTGGCCAAGTGCATTTCCCTTTCGCTCTCTAGCTATCTCGCTTGCTCTCTCATACACTCACTATGTCTCTCCTACACTCTCTATCTCTCTTGGCCTGCTCTGCCTTTGTTCCTTACGGGAGATTTCTTTGTTCAAAAAAAAAGTCGTCGGCGCAGCCACAGCAGCTGACACTGGCAATTTGCATCAGCGTCTGCATTATTTGGTCGCTGTTTGTGATTGTGTGCAGAAGGTGGACCGGAGCCGGTGCTGGAGTAGGCGCAAGTTATAATTAATAATAATCGATCAATTATAATCGACCAACTTTTCTTATGGCAAACTAAGTTGTTGAGAACCACAGACGACGGATTCGACATTGGTAATCTAGATTATATATGTATACAAAAATGTTACTTACTTTATGCTGACGTTATTGCTTGAACCAGTTAAATCGTTGCAAACATCGTGATTGTCTGATTAGACGGACTATAAAGTGCTAATATCAAGTATTATCCATTCACTTACTGAGTAGTGCATTGACCAACGGTCCCAAACGGTATTTTGTTCCCGTATTCATTGTCAGTTTTGTGGTTATTATGATGATGATGATGATGATGATGATGATGATGATGATGATGACGGTGATAATGGGATTATAATGATTAGGCTACCTCAATTGTTACTTGACCGACTTTTCCATATCTAGTATACTTCTACAAGTAAAGAAACGGACAAACAAATAAATCAAGGGAATTAAATATGTATGAATGAATAATATTGTCACTATGAGTGGCTGAATACAATCATGAATCTAGCCCATAATCATATGCAAAATGTGGCTACATTTCAAATTCATATGACATCGTTTATATGGTGTATTCATTTAGCCAAATTACCTACCTGGCCAATAATAAGTGACTGAGTGGGGAGTGATTCATGGTGACGAAGACAACAATATTGTCTGGAGACTATCGGCGGCATAGCCAGCTGTTTACTGCAAAATTTACCACCTATACATACATACATACATACGTACATACATATGTATGTATGTATGTATGTAGTTCCTTTTTGTATATTTTGTTAATGTGAAACGACGACGCGACTGCGCCCATAAATCATTTAGCACCAAAAATACGTTAATAGGAACAATGTCTCGACACCATTATCATCATAAACTATAAAACAAAGATTTGCTTTTTCCATTTCCATTTCCTGCGCATAAAATTTCTCTGTAAATTGAAATTCAATGTGATTTGGTATTACTTTTTGTTTAACTTAACTTCAACTTAATAAATAGTAAACAACCTTGGTATTAAATTATTTTTTATTAATACCCTCGAGTAAACTTTGTTCTCAAATTCATTTTATTCTGATAATGTTTTATTTAAAAATATTCCTGTATCACATTTGTAGTGGAGAAAATTAGAAAAAAATATGAACTTTGACTTTTATTTGTTGCAGATTTAAAAGTATTTGTAATAAGCGTACATATATCATTCGCTATATCTATCCTTTAATGTATTTAAATTTTTCATTATTATTAATTTTATTGTCAAAGATTTCCTAATAAATTTTTCATTGACAGAAGCTCTAGCAGTACTAGAATAATGTTTTTTTATTTAATTAATTTTTCTACAAATAGAGGTTTTGTTAGTAAGTGCTAAAAAGTTTATATTAATTTTCCTTGACTTTCAACTTTCGGTTAGGGAGTCAAATTATTCAATTACTTTAGGGGTGTCCCTCGTATTGGTATGGAAATATTCCAGACATTGGGAAAAAGCTACACATTCTATATGTACATATGTATACAATATAAGTATATGCATAGATATAGATAATATAATGTAAAAATGGTCACGTCGTCTACCTAACCACCTACCCCATTGAAACAACAACAAAACAATGGCAACTTGTTGTTGTTGTTGTAAATTCTGCCCACGGTTTTGCTTTCGGGGGAACCAATAATAATTATCCATGTGGTTGGCATATGTTTTCTCTTGTTGTTTTCTTTTTTTATTTTGTATTGTCTGGAATTAGCAAATGAAAATCAATATTGAAAGCCCCCATAGACCCCCATATAGTTTACATATGGATAAGTACTGTGTATGTATGTATATACATACATACATATATAGGTATCTCGCTCACGATTTAATTTTCTCTCTCTCTCTCTTTGTCTCTTTTATTTTACAGGAGAAGGAAATCTGATCAGAGTTTAAAAAAGGAGGGCAGACGACACCGAGACTGAAAGCGAAACTGAACCCCAACCTAATTGGTACCTATAATTATCATCATTATTATCGGGTATAAAGAGTGAGCTGTAAGCCCCTATAAACCGTTCAATGACAGCGGCCGCAGCAGCAGTTGCTGTTGCTTCTGTTGTCTTAACAGCTTTTGCGACGTTTTCGTTGTCGTCGTCGTCATCGTCTCTATTGTCCGCCCACAGTTAACACGCCCAGCTTAGACTAGTGCTAAAAGTGCTCTAAATAAAATAAAAAAAAAAACCTCATAGAGTCAGAGAAGGATATTTAAGGAGGTAAATGTTTAATAGGGAATGCAATTAAAATGGACAACCGTTAGAATACCGTTAGAATGAACACACATTGTTTTATATCAGTTACACATGCAATCGAAACCAGTGTCGGATTTATGGGGGACAATTCGAAAAATTAAGATTATTGTATCCGTAAATCCGCCACTGATTAAAATATACGGTAAAACGGTAAAGTTTGCATACAGTTATTCTCTTATGTTGAATTTTTTTCAATTGAAGATTAATTAGTTTCAAATGTCATTTCGATTGCATTTCCTTGGTGTATTAATCAACACACATAATTTTGAAAATACATATACAAAATTTTGTCCTCTATTTGCAGAATAAAAAAAGAAGTGAAAAAAAAGCAACAGCCAAACCACACGCCCAGCCAGTTAACCAGCCACGCCAGTCAATCGATCAATCAATCAACCAACCAATCAACCAGCCAGCCAGCCAGTCAGCCAGCCACTCAACTATCATCAAGTTAACTTAAACTTGCACATTTTTTCCCCTTACTACATTGGCCTTATAATATTTTGCTACTCCTATTCCTTTATAAACACAATGGTGAAAACGTTTCAAGCCTATTTACCGTCCACTAACCGGACATATTCATGTGTTCACTGCCGTGCTCATCTCGCCTCCCATGATGAGCTCATCTCGAAATCATTTCAGGGCAGTCAGGGTCCAGCGTATCTCTTCAATTCGGTGGTGAATGTGGCCTGTGGCCAGACCGAGGAGAGAGTCCTGCTAACGGGTCTTCATGCTGTCGCCGATATTTTTTGTGAGTGCTGTAAAACGCCATTGGGTTGGAAATATGAGCACGCCTATGAATCGTCACAGAAATATAAGGAAGGCAAATTCATTATCGAATTGGCTCACATGATAAAGGAAAATGGCTGGGATTGAACGGCGGCAATAATAATGATGTTCGGTTTTTTTTTTTGGACAGCCGGCGGGCAATTGTATTGATGGAATGTATAATGAATGATGGTGGACAACAACGTGTATACACAGCGTGGACAACGTGGAATGATAAGAGCGTATGGAACAGAATCAGGAATAAGCAGCGGAACCAGCAGAAGGGCAGCGAATAGAAGCGGACGAGCAAGATGCTAGATAAATGCAAGAGCTAGAGCGAGATAGGGCTAGGGCAAAGCGTGTGTATACAGCGCCGGCGGTTCGTTTGAAAAAGAGAGAGGGAGATACATAAATAAAAAGAGAGACAGTTTTTAGGGGTAACACAAAAACCATATACTATAAAAATGCTATTATATAGTACATAACTCGTCGTATCTTATAAAAAAACACATACACACAAACAACAAGAACTTCACACACACTCATACACACATACACACTCATACACACACAAACTCACCAATTCACTCAATTGTAGCTTCGCTGCTTTAATTTGGGCTTTTGGGCGAATATCGCGATCTCCTGCGCTGGACGCAGCCTCTTGATGAAGATTGCTGTTGTTACCGATTTATCGATTATCATATTGATATAAAAATATCGTCACAACTCCAATTTCCATTTGTACTCCAAAAAAAAAAACCCAGAAACAAAAAATCAAATAAAACAATCGAAGCGGCACACAAAAATAATTGAAAAGCGTATAAGGGCAATAAATAGGTACACATGACTGATTTTTTGTTGTATAGGGAATTTCCATATTTTCCATATTCAATTCATGGTTTCTCTTCATTATTTGTTTCTATTATTTTTGTTGCTTATATGCTTACCATGAAAAGAGAACCCTGTAAACGTTGCGAATCAATTATCACTCATACGACATGTTGTCTGAAAGATTTCTGTACCAGTTCATAGATATTTGTATGGCAAATCGGATGTCTATATAGTATAGCTCTCTTAGGACTGAACAAAAGCATAATTATCAAAAATATATATATATATATATAAAGACTTGTAGGACAAAAATAATAATGTAGTTGATCCTCTCTGCATATTAAATTGGTTGTATTTTTTTTTAACAATCCTTTTCAAACAACATGTCGTGTGATTGAACGTTGTGCCACAGCTTGTAAGGGTCTCTACCCAGTGATTTAAACTTGAATTTTGTTTGTGTTCTCTTCCAAAATATCAACTGTACTGAAACTTTTTTTGAAAAACCATTGAACCACATATTGCATGCAGGATATTTGTATTTTTTTTTGATATGGCAATCATTTGTAATATCCTTAATGTACTGAAAAATTCTCCAAAGGGATACAGTCTTGATTTCCGTAAGAAAAAGAATCGATTCCTCTTCAGATATGGTAGCCATATGGGACATCTAACATTGTACTGACAACATTCAAACAAAAACCCTCAAAAACGATAAACAAAACAAAATTGTAAAAATGTTTATATGAAAACCTAAACTCTTCTTTCAGGTTTTTAACAAATTTCTCATAGGATTGCTAATCATAAAAATTAAAACTTCACACTTTTGTTTACTTTTGTACAACAAAATTCCATTCTTTTAGAATTGTTAAATTTCAAAAATATTCGATCTACCATTTTTCATCGTGTACGTTTTTTGCCTTTGGCATGTTTCATTCAATCGATAGATCGACAAAAACAATCCTAGTCAAAAAATTTTATGAAAAAAAAGAATTAATAAAAAAAAAAACCACAATAAGAAACAACATGCAAAATATTTTGTGTTTTTCAAAATTTTGTATTCAGTTTGCCTTCGTCTTGCAAGTTTCAAAACTCAATAAATTTTTATTGCCGAATTTTCATGTTGAAAAAGTTCAAATAAATAATTTGAACAAATTGAAAGTAAACGGAAAAACTTGCACTGCCAACCAAAACAACAAGAATTAAATAAATAAACCAAGATAAAAATGTTTAAATAATTAACGATAGATGCGAAATCAAGAATCAGAAACACACACATACACATACACACAGATACAGTGATAAATATATAAATAGATGGACACAGTGATAGACATACAGACAGTCAAACAGACAGACAGACTTACTATATCGATCGGTGGATCGGTGTTATATGCACATTTGCAAATAGCCACACAAATACACAAGGACAGACATACAGATATACATATATATATATATACATATAAAACAGATCGGTGGCGGTGGCTTTGTGGGGAAAGGCCTTCTCTAACTGTGAACTGAAGGTTCCGGGCACGAGTTTGGTGAAGCAGTGGTTTAACCGGAAACCGGAAATGAGATGGATATGAAACACAGACTCATGCTCACAGATACACAGGGACATCGAGAGATACAGAGACCTACAAATATACATATATACATAGCGATTCTCACTCAGTGTAATACACATACACACATATATACACACACACACACACACACAAACAAACACACACACACACACAAAATTACACAGACACGTTTTCAACGTAGTAGTTATTAATGAAATTTAATTATTTAAATGCAAATTTACATAGCAAGAAACACACAAAAAATAGAAGAGAAAACAATGCGTAAAAGTAATAGAGGAAAACTTAAGAAAACATAAAATGAAAATTATCATAAAGAAAATACAAGAAAAGAGTGTGGAAATATATAATCGAAAGTTGAAGATAATGCCACGATTTCCTTATATAAAGTTTATCTAAAATCGATCAATTCATGCTGACAACAGTAATTTCTCTCATTATCTATATATATATATACAATACATATAATTTCCTTGGATTTGTGTTTATTTTTAAATCGCTTAGTGTTTAATTGTATTATAATTTAAGATCTAGTTTGTGAATTGTGTGGCTCAACACGAATGGGCGGGAATGGGGGCGTGAATGTGAAAGAAATTATATAAAATACATGCATAATATGCGTTATATATACAACAACAGAAGATATATATATATAAATATATATATTATTTAAATATACATATATGTGAATTGAATGCGTATTTGTGTCGCAAAAAAACAAAACAACAAAAACAACAAATTGAAAAGAAAAGAAAAATCTATATCGTATATTAATCAAAGCAAAATGAAAAATGGAAAAAAAGGAAATATTTTTAAATATGCAAAATAACTGCCAATAACTATTCAAAGTTAAAATAATGTTCTCTATATAGTTATGGTATACATATATATAAATATATACTATAATTTATATATATATATGTATGTATATATTATAACTTTAATAATTATGAGAATGTATGTATGTATATATACATGTATATATTTTGTGGTAGAAGCAAAAAATAAAAGAAACTATAAAAAAAAAAAATAAAGAATACAATAAACTTAAACTGAAAAAAGAAAGTGAAAGAAACCAAAAAAATTTTTTTGAGCATTAACAAAATTATGCATAAATTGTGGCTGAATTTTTATTTGTTTATATTTGAACATGAATTGGCTGTACTTAAGAGATCTCCTATTCCCAATACTCCCCCCACCACTCCATATATTTATATCTTTTTCTTCCTTAAACCAGATCAGATATCGATGAGCATGAGCACTGGATACTTTAGGCGTGTATGCATTAACCATACAAAACATGAAAAAAAAAACAAATAAATATTTAACAAAAATTAAAAAAAAAAAAATAATGAAACCACCTTACATACAATGGCAGTACAGTCGCAACAAAAAAAATCTCAACTAAACTGTGTTTAAATAAAAATAAAAAAATAAAATAAAGGCAATGAGAGAACAAAAAAGAGAAGAAACGAAAAGAGCATAACAACCAATTTATTTTGCAAACAAAGATAATGATATAGAGTAAAACTGAATAAAATATATTATATACATGCATACATATATATATTATATATATTTAATAAATGAAAAACTCCATTCAAAGATTGCAATAAAGCGCATTTTTAGCTCAATATTGGATTGAACATTGTTTACAATTTTGAATTTTATTTAAAGTTCCCTTTCAGTTCATCGATGTTGAATAATAATATTTTCCAACCGATTTGTTTTTCATACCGATTTAAATGAGAAATGAATAGATATTTTGACCTTAATTTAATTGTCGAAACTTAGATAAAATTGCATTAGATTAAATGGTTTTTATTGGTTTAACAACAAAAATGCTACAGTCGACTCTCGTTAATTCAAACCTGCGATAATTCGAACCTCTCTGTAATTCGAAGTTATCACGAGTCCTCTACAAAATCTCTTGATATTTCAAATTTTGTCCATACATTTTTATACACTCGGTAATTCGAACGAAGAAATTACGTCGCGGTAATTCGAACTCATATGGTCAAACCCTCGATAATTCGAATTAGCAAAGTCTCAACTGCTTTAAAAATCGGGGTTTGTAAAAGAAGATCAGGACAATTTTGAGTACAATGAGTATGTTGAAGTGGATGAAGATGTTGCTGTCTCAGGATCACTAACCGATGGCGAAATTTTATCTCTGACCGATACAAATGAAACGAGTAACGATGAAGGCGAAGACAACTTATCAGAACCTTTGGAAGAAGTATCAGTTAAGGTAGCAAGAGCCCCGTTTGAGAATTTACAAAGGTTTTGCCTACAAAACTAAACTGATGAAACAGCATATCAGGCACTTTTTCTACTTAAAAAAATATTGATAAGTCTGAGCACCAGCAATGTACTCCAAAACACACAGTTATTAATAAGCTCTTTTCAAAGATTAATTAATTGACATTATAAATATGTAAAACATTAGCAGTTAAATAAAAACTTGATAGTTCGAAGTTTTATTTATTTTCACTCAAAAATTCGAACCATTTAATATTTCGAACTCTCGATAATTCGAAATATTTTAAAAGTCCCTTGAATTTCGAATTAACGAGAGTCGACTGTATTTTAATTTTATATATGTTATTAAAGCGATAGATTTCGAGTTATTTTAATATGGATTGTTCCGCATGTTCTGCAATGTTCCACTGTTCCAGGACAACCGAAATAAATGCATCGAATGTTCATACATAGATGAAGGTATGTTTTGAATTCTTTTTGCCATATTTTTTTTTAAAACACAGTACATATTGACTTTTAATTTTGTTTGGAATTTAATACAAGTTTCATTGTTACAAATTGCAAGTGTAGTAGTGTATCAAATGTTCCTGTTCAACGGCATTTCAATTAATGTGAATGGGTTAATCGTTTATTTCCATTTATTGGTACGGTAGCACCATTTCGATGATATTCCAGTTATTGGTTGCATTTGCAATTGTATGATACGTCGCAATTGAGCCTGTCGATGAACTTCGTCAAACGTTTCTGGCAATGGATCATATAACTTCATATGATACCACATTGTTAATAGAACGCTCAATGCAAGAGTCCAAAAACCAATACCGAGTACAAATTTCCAGTCCGGTGTAAAATGTTGAAATTCCGCATAGGTTTGACAAAAGCTATGACGATATAATGATTTCTTCTCCTGCAACGATAAACTCTTCCAGTCACCCAATTCTTTTTCCCGTACAGCACACAGTTCTGGAGTTACTTCGCGATAACGGATTGCCGGAAATGGGAATTCAACGCAATCAATATAAATGGGTGAACCATTGACACCATAACCGACAACTTCACGATCTCCGCTCATTAGACGTGTCCCATCGTGATGGGTTTGACGTGTTTGGCCAATCTGAAAGATCGCCAAATGCGCTGGTTGTAAGCAACGTAGCTTGGATAAATGACGTAGCGCAAGCATTTTGGGATAATTTTTTTTTATTTATATAATTTTATATTCTTTGTGTTTGCTGAATCTGCAAATAGAAAAATACTTTAATTCTTTTTTCATTTTCTTTTAATTTTTCAATTTTTTCTAAATTTTTTTTTTTTTTTACAGCTCACCAGTTTTCTTTCTGTTCTCTTTCCGGTTTTTTTTTTGTTCTCTAAATTGCTGGCAATTTGTTTGTGCTTCTATGTATAAATCTCTGACTTTCTCTGCCTGGCCTGTGTGTGTATGTATATGTATGTGTGTGTGTGTTTGTATGGGTGTGTCTCTTATTTTTTTTATTATTACAATTCCGGCAAATTGACAGCTGTATAGGGTTGTCGACGGGCTGAGTTTAATCAAAAAAGGGGGGGAAAATGGAACCTGGAACTTGGAAAGTGTCGAAAGGCAAAGCGGTTTTCCGCAACTTTTACTTTTGGAAAAAATGAAAGAAAACAAAAGCAAAGAGAAAAGAAAGAAGAAAATAGCCAACTAATCCTTTTGCCAGCCAACGGAATGAAGGAGCGAAGAAAAGAAAAGAAATGACATGTGAGGGACAGGCCTAGACAGAAAAGTGGGATGAAGTGTTGGGCTCAATTCTGACGTAGGTCAATTTAATTTGAAGAGATTGTAAAGTTGAAATGGCCTGTATCTGTCACACGCCCAGTCAAACCGCCCACATCCTTTTTTCCCCCTTTCCACCCGCCTCCACACACATAGACACATACACTCAAGCGTAAAACCACCACCCAAAAACCATCTGCATTGTGTTGTCCTGTCCCTTTGTTGAATACACTTCAAGGACTGGGCCAAATGAATATGGCTGCATTTTTGGTGTCGATTGTGTAAGACGAAGGATACAAGGATTTCATTTGATGAGTTTACTACAAAACCCAAGTACAAAAGCTGTTTGCTTATTAAAAATCTGATTGAATATAAATTGAATTTCAGATAACAAATTTATTTTATTGGTAATCCATTCTATTTATTGGACTTGTAAATAGTCCTGATTCTATATTAAAAAATCAGTTATAACGTTTTATACAAATATATATATATATATATGTTTAAAAAGGGTATTTCAACTTCTTATCAATCGTATTTTTTTTCTTTTTTTTTTTTTTTGGATTCGTGCGTGTGGTTTTTGTGGGGCCGAGCGCCATTTGTGCGTCTGTCAGCAGTTTTATTATTTTATATTTTTGATGTCTCCCACTTTGACCCAACAAAGCAGCTGACGTCTTGATTTGAAACGTAATTGATATATAAAGGAAGGATATTAATACCCAACTAGAAAGTCTTCGACACTTAAAAACAGAACTTCAGTAACCGCACACACGCACACCCTTCAGCATAAATCGTATAGTTGCAAACCACCGTAAATTCCCACAACAAACAGCAAACTTAGTGGAACTTACGAACCGAAAGTGGAAATGGGTTAAATATTCATTAAGCAATTAAAGTGTTTTTCCTTGGCGTCTAAGTTTGTTTAAAACATTTCAACTAAAAGAAAAACCAAAAAAAAAAGGATTTTAAATTCATGTAGGCAAAGCGTTTACCGTTTGTTTAAAAATATACAAAATTTGTTTGTTATACGATTAAAAGAATTGCTAGAGGACCAAATACAGATGCCATCAAATATTTGCTGGACAAGTTCTTGCTACAAATTGGCTTAATTGCGAACTGAACCGGAACGGTTAACAAATTAACTCGCTTACAGAAAGTTACAAATGTAATGGGAAAGGTAGATGTATAAAGAATTTTACGTTTGGTGGTATTTTTGGCATCGATTCTTATATTACAAAAATCAGATGATCTAAACTTTAAAGGGACTATCATATTGACTATCCGCAATGGGTAAAGAGCGTGGGAAACAGCCGTCATCTATTATTCCGCATGATATATTAAATTTAAAGATTTCCAAAACTTTGAATAGTTTTTCGGTTTTTTTCGACTACAAAATTAGTAACCTTTTTATATAATATTGATATAATTTTAATAATATTGAGAAATCAATCGTGTCATTTGTAGGACCTTTAGTTCCGAGTTCATCCATTCCATTTCATCATTCCATAAGTGGGAAACATTTGTGAACAGCGGGAAATGGGAATTCTTTATTTCTTTTTAGAAAAGAGGATTTTGTTTTTTTGAGCGTTTTTCAATGCAAGTAACGGTTACATAAAAAGTATCAGGCTCCTCATTTTTTTCAGTTCATGAAAATTCCGATAGATGGCTCTCAACAGATTGAAATTCCTTTTTCTCAATGAGAAGTGAATTTGCATTTTGATTAAAGAAAAAAATCACATTTCTTAAGTTAAATGTTATTACTTATTAAGAGAGTTTCAAGTCAAAATTTAGGAATGATGAAAATGAGTATTTAACTAATTTTAAATTAAGTATATACAGACTTGGTAAATGCTGATTTGGCTATTTTGAATTTAGTCCCGCAGATAATTCACCATAGTATAAAAACCATATTAAATATATCAAAAATAAACTGGTAAATCATAAATACAGATTTCTATTATAATTCTTAAAAATTTCTTTTTATGTTCTTCTCTTATTGCCTTTTCTATTCTTTTTTGATCAAAAGTTTACAGCACTGGTCGTTTGGGACTCCATTGGAGGTTAAGCACACCTACTTGGTATATTCCCAAAATGGCGCTTAAAAAAATTTCTTTATTTACATAATGGTTAATGGCAATAATTCTAAATTGATGTCTATCTGTGCAGATTATGATGTTGTAAATGGGAATGAAATTTAGTTTTGTGACTTTAATTTAGTTTTATATTACTGCATTCAGTTTAGGTCTCATGGGAATCGGCGGTTATCCAGCAAGAACATTTTTACGGCTAACGCAAAAAGCAACCGCATAGTAATGTGCCAAGTGAGCCGTGTTGAGCCATTCAATTGGCCCGTTCTGGTCTCAGCCTTATACATATGTATATATGTACATATATACATATACATACATACATATATATGTATACTATATAGTACATATATCATTCCCGTTTCGTTTCATGCAAGACAAATTGCTCACGCTTCGCATCATTTCACTTCCGAGCCGTTGATGGATTTGTCACTTTATGACATGGGGTGTTGGCTTTCGAGGGGGGGAGGAGGAGGTGGTGGTGGTTTTTTGAGGAAAGGAAGGCCGCAATGCGTTTTTTTTCTTTTTCTGCCTTGTGTAGAGAGATCGTTGATCATTGGGCCGTTTCACTCACATTTTGCAGAAGAATTTGCATTTGATGGCATAGAAGACTTTGAGATAACCTGAAATAAACGACTAAAATTTTGTAAAATTTTAACATCATTTCGAAATTGTTTTCCAAGTCTTAACAAAGTTAATATTGAACTATAGTTGTAGGCTATTTTTATATATATTTTTATAAATACCAAATAATTAATCGATCTTAACACATACATAGATAGTCTAAATAATTATAGAAAATCGTTGGTAATACTATGGATTCCATCGAACTATGGATTCTTCAATGCTTTCAGCAGGTTTCTAGTTACGGAGTGAAGTAGAGAAGAGTAAACGATGTCCAAAAACTGAATGCACAAATATGTATATAGCTGTGGATATATGTGATTGGATGAAACCGTTTGTCGTTGAGGGTATACGTGTGCCTCTTCTATGTCTGTGTCTCTGTGTGTGTGTGTGGATTTTGGTATCGGTGTGTGTGGGTGGCTTTTTGGTTGGTATGTGCATATGACAGACAGCAGGAACTGGCTACGAATGTCAACTAACTGCACTAAACTCTGAACGCTCTCTGAACACTGACGCGCCCATTAGACTTTGAAGTGATGACAGACGACGTACCAGAACTACTCTGACTCTGACTTTCTCTTTTCCTCACTCTCCAAACTTTCTCTCTTTGTGTGTATGTGTGTGTATCGTTGACATAGTGCAAAAGCAAAAAAAAAAACAAAATGATTGGCCTGTCTGGTTGGCTGACTATTTCTGCATTCCATGCACTCCACGGGTGAGATTCTATGTGCCGGATGGATCCTGGCCATTTAAGCCTTTTATGTGTCGCTTTCAATATTAATTAAATGCTTACAAAACTAAAGAGGACAAGGACCAAAACCGGAACTCTATTGCCACTGTCTCTGCCCCCCCCCCCCCCTTTCGCCTATCCCCCCATCATCTTTTCCCCCATGGTTTCACAATGGGTGGAAGATGACAGAAGCAACAGAGGGGGAAGTTGTGCATCATTCATGAGCTGTTGGCTGGACAAAAGCTGCTCACTTGGAGTTCTTCTAACTCTTATTCCAATTCTATTCCTCAACATGAAGTAATTTGAAGTGACACTTAATAACTAGTCAAGGACAGATTAAACAAGAAAATCACTTCATGCAATTTTGAATAATTTACTATAATTGAAATGACAAACGAAATATTTCTTCAAGTGGTTAAGTCACTTGAAATTTTGTGGTTAAAATTATGAAACATTTATGTTAATTTGTAATCGATAACAATTACAACAATATAATTATACAATTATATTTCTAACAATGCGACAATGTTGGTCCATTTAATAGATATGATAATTTTTTATCTTCGTTTCTTATTAACATTTAAATTTGGTTTACTTAGTTTTATTTATTGGATTTCAAATGATTTTTAAACACCTGAAAGATCGATCTAATATATATTTTGCTAATCAACTGTGATCCATTTAAGTCACCAAATTTAATGTTCAATCGTGCATTATGGCTAACACTGATTTTCCAGTGAATATAAGTGTATATATACATATATAAATAAATATATATATTAAACAAGGGTTGCACAGAGCAAACAAATATATATATATAAATATGTATATATATACATATATATATATATTGTATATATATATAATTTTGTTTTTTTTTTTACTTTCCACACACACACACATACACACAAACACACACTCAACTTGCTAATGCTCGGGCAAATATTTCGCTCTCTTGTACAATTTTTAAATCATTTTAATATTTTATTTATTGTTTTATTTCCATTCTTTTTTTTTTTTTTTTTTGGGCAGTCCCATTGAACAATATAAATATTTATTCGCTGCTGTCGATGTCGATTTTGGGGCGGAACGAGGAGTATATATCTGTATATATATATATATTGCAAACTAAATTGAGCGTAAACTTCCGTGCCTAACGGCGAATTATATTTGCCAATACATAAATTTCAGCTCTCTCTCAGCGTAGTTGATGGCCATGTTATATATTTTTTTTTTTTTTTGCTTTCTGTATTTTGGCCATAAGCCGTTTATGCCCTTGATTTATTATGGTCCAACAAATCAGCAGAGCAAACCAGAACCAGAACCAGAACTGGCCTGCATTTTTAATGGTTTTTTATTTTTTTGTTTTGTTTTTTTTTTTTTTTAACATTGAATTTTGATATTGCACATGGAAGAAGTTTGATTCAACAAAAGAAAGAGAAACACTTGAAACTTTGCCTCAGGTTTTGCCACACACACACACACATACAAACACACACATATACATGCATACGCATCTATATCTCAGTCCTGTTCACATATGTAGAACACCAAGGATCCGCTGGGGAGTTGGTTTGTGTATAGAGAGGGGGTGGTGGGAGGGTTGGAGAAGAAGGTGGAACTGAAGTGATGATGACAGGGGCAAATGGAACTTTCGTGTATTATTATTACTTGCGCTGTTCGTTTTTATTTTGGTCTTATTTTGGTCTGCCTTTTTGGTGGCTTTAATGGTAGACCCTTCACACCACACTTCACATCACACCATATCCGCCCCCACTCCATTCCCCTTCCCCTTTCACACTTTCTGGTAAAATAATGTATCTACAATTTGTTGGTTTTCTTTTCCATCCTTCAGCTTTATTTGTTTGATAAAGAAAACTGACAAAATGCTCTTATACTCAAGTAAAAGAAAAGATAGAAAAAAAAAAAAAATAAAGTAAACAAATATTAACCGACAAAAAAAAAATAATAATAATAAAAAACGAAGAAGATGGAGGAAATGCAAAAGGAAAAATGAGGCGAGCAAAGCGAAAAATGCCATAGAGGAAAAATAATCAGAAAGTCAGTAATGGGAGAAAAAGTGCGGAAATAAAAATCAGAGAGGCGTGATAATATCGTTCATATCCGAAACTTTTATACCATTGTAACTGTACATTTTGATTTAAATTCTCACCTGGCAAAGTCTGAAATAATATATTTTTCAAAAAAATCATCAATAGAATAATTTTTACAAAAATACAAAAATTTGGTAGCTCATACCTTTTGTTTAGGTTTAGTATTGATACTATAAATAATAAAATTTACTTAACCTATTTGGATTTGCTGAATTTTTCAAATTTTTTCATAAACTTTTAATTATAATAAATTTTGAATTACAAATTTATTAATTAAGAAATAAGCATTGAGCAAATCGTATAACGTATTATAATGGATATTGTATTTTAAGTATGTTGCGTAATATCCCCTGAGCCATTTTTGAAAGGTCATGAAAGACATCAGTGAACTATACTCAGACGGAAGACAATGGAAGGTGCGTTGAGGATACCAAGTGGGAGAAGGAGAGGAAGAGAGCAAGTGAGAAGGACAAAAAGCAGTATCCAACGAGGCGAAAAGTGTTGAAAATGAAATCGTGTACGCATATAAAAAGCATAAAACGTGCATAAAAATCTGTCATTTACATTGGTAAAGGCGTGAAAAATTGGCAAAAGCCTCTTTCCCTACACACACACACACACACAGACATCAACACACACACACACACACACACACACACACAAGGCAACGCTTATGTGCCATTCGCTCCATTGAGAAAAAGTTTAAAAAGTGCTGACGAGGACTCAGCTAGCTTTGGGCCTGTCGTCGTCATCGTCATCTTCATTCTCATGGTCGTTGCTGGGAGTCTCAACATACATTTCTCTATTTCCTTAAGCCGACAGCTTGTTGCTCTGTCTTTCTGCCTTATAAACGAGAAGGCTAGCAAAAGTTTTTAAATCAATTGATCTCCTTTATATATACATATTTATGTTTAATTATTTACTATTTTTTTTTATAATTTTTCTTTTTTAAATTGTTGATTATCATCTTTTCATCCAATGAAGTGAAACTTAAAGTTTACAATGCCTAAACCAAATCGAATTAAGAAAAACTTGTTGTTATTGGCATCCATTTAGAAATTTTCACTATATTTTTCATTAAATTAATTGACTCTTTTAGCCTCTTAGATGGCTATCTACTTAGCGATTATTTGTAATTTAATTGCTAATTTTCTTATAGTTTTAATATCATTTTCTTTTATTTAATTTTATGGCAGTGCCAATTGAGTGCAAATTGAGCAACAAAAAAAAAAAAAATAAATGATTTTTTAGATGGTTTTTGCTAAAAGCAAATACAGCGATGACTTTTTAAAATTGATTAAAATTTCTCTGAGTTAGAGTCTTGCAAAGTTAGTCTTGCAATTGAATTTGTTTTCTTTGGATGGGTATTTGTAGGTGGCTGAATTCATTCTGTGAGCCAACAAAAGAGTGCAATAAAGTTGACTCGATTAATTAGCATTAAAATAGTACGCAACGGATTGAGAACTTGATGAATAAAGCTATAGTCATAGCGCTGGAGAAAAGTTTATTTGTTGAATGGAAAACGCGTTGCGTATACGCAATGTAGACCAAGTCCTTTAATCAGTCTCCCCTTTCTCTACACACACACACACCGCATACAGTCTCTCTATCAATTTTCCACCTCAATTGTATTTTGACTTTTGACTTGCATTTAATGAAGCAAACATACAGCCAATCCAACAGAAAGGAGAAGGAGGATAGTACGACTGGAAAATCGAAGTGAAATTAATGTAAATGAATTTTTTTAAATACATAGTTGAAATTTTATGTTCATATGTGTTGGTGAGAAAATGATTAAGAAAAATAATAATAATTTATATTTATAGTACATCAATTAATTGCTTTTATACTCCATTAACATATATACATATACATATATATCTTCTTTTTGCCAATTGCAATTTTAATGCAAATGTAAAACTGAAAATAAATAAAAATAAAGCAGTGAAAATTGCAATCAATCACTTAAATGCTTATCGCCCAGATAAAAAATGATGAAAATAAATTTTTAAAAAAATCAAAGAGACAGAGAAATAAGGAAGAGAGAGAGAGAGAGAGAGAAAAGATGTAGAGAGTGTTAGAAAGAAAGAGAGCGATTCACTTGATTTGCATAAAAATGCTGCATTCCCATTTGCTAAATAATTTCAATTCAATTTACACTACAGACAACTTGCAACGACAAAATAAGAAAAAAAAAACAAATTGAAAACGAAAAGAAAAATGTAAGAAAAATTCGAATAACCAAATTGAAAAAGTTTTCGAGTATGCTGGAACACGCAAAATGGTAAATGAAAAATTAATCTTGAATTTAAGTGGAAATAAATCAATTTAAATAACAATTGCATATTATTAGTTTCTATAAATCGTATTTATAAATCGATAAATACAAATTTTTTTTTTATTTGGTATCCATTAAGTCATATGTTTTATATTTTTTAATAGATCATAATGTTATTTTTTTTTTAAACAACAAATTGTTAAGATTAAATTTTACGATAATCTGTTACGATTAACTCTTACATGAATATTTAATTTTTTATTGTTTAGATATCGAATGCAGATTTCGGTTAACCGCTTCGTTGCATTCGTTATGCATTCGATTCAATTCCCACCCCCGCCCTGATCCAAACTTATTGCATATTTCCAGGGCATCAGCATCATCGGTAACAACATCATCCACGGCGTAAAATTTGAATAGACACGTAGCAATGGCAGACACCAAAATGGAGACGACAACGACAACGGCAACGACAAAGAAATGTCGCAGTGATACAAATGGGGAGACACAAAGAGAGTGAGAGAGACAGAAAGCGATACGGAAAAGGGGTAAAGTAGAGTGAAAGACTGGCGCACACAACCATATGAGGCATCATCACTGTCAGCAACACGAACCTGGAAACGCGGTTGCTTAAGAAAAAGTCGAAGCGCTTGTGGCAACAGGAAAAGCAGCAGCAACATCTGCCGCATCAGCATGCTGCATATCATTCAGTCTCTTTCTTGGTTTCTTGTTTCCCCTCCAGACAGACATTCAGGCAGATAGACAGACAGACAGACAAACGGACAGATATACCGTTGTGTCAGCTCCGAATTGTTGGCTTAACCGAATGTGCATTTAAAATCGTTTTGTATGTCACGTAAAATGCAACTGATTTTGTTTTATATATATATATATATATACATATATATATATCGGTAGTGTGTATATGTGTAGGTGTGCTAAAGGGTCGACAGAAATTGGCATTAAGTTGGCAAAATCCATTCTTAAGAAAACAAAATGATTTCATCACTTGGAGAGTTTTGTAGCACTTTGTATTTAGTCACCGAAGCGTAAAATAATTTAAACGTTAAAAACAAAAATGTGTGCACTCGAAAAATTTGAACAATAAAAAATCATACAACTAAGTTTCATATGATTCATCCAATAATACACATATATTTTCGTATTCCTTGAACAATTTGATTTACTTAATTAAATATTTTGTAATACCGAAAAGAGATTTCTAAAAAGATTAAATCTAAAATATTCCAAATAAATATTTTTATTATTACTAATAAAAATTCCCTCAAAATAACATTATTAATATAAATATTTAATAAATAATTATGTGTACGACTTGTTCTTTAATGAGTACAGTGAAATACATTTTATTTTGACACAAATTAAATGGTTTTTTAATCGAAAAAGTTTTTTATTAGGTCAGTTTGTTACGAATTATTAAGAATTTTATATTAAAGGGAACAAAATATCGGGATTTGGGAAACACACATTCTATGTATCACTTAACATATTGAAAATATATATATGTAAGAAGTAAATTTTTTTAATGTCTCAACAAAAGAAAAGATAGAATTATTGAAATTAAATATTTCAAATAATTTTTAATGGTTTCAATGCTTTTTATACAAAAAGATGATTCGTAATAGATTTAAAATATATTATAATAATTTATTGGACTAATGCAAATATCGTTTCCGCGTTGCTAACTTTTCATCTTTTATGAATTTTGTAAGTGTATTTTCCTGGTTTTTCTTGACAACTTCTTCTGCCATGAATTCCTTGAGCTCTCTTCCCCTTTTTCTCTCTCTTTCACTGTCTTTCATTTACTTTTTGCCTCTTTCGTTCTGTCGGCATTTCAATAATTAAACATTTGCGTGCGAAATGGGCGCGTAAAGTTTTCCACCTCCAACAACAATTTTTCCTCCATTAGCAAACAGCCCCAAGGGGTCTCACAATCATAATTATAATAATTATTTAAAAAAACACACACACACATATACATACATACAATAACAACAACAAAAGCAACAACAATAATTAAGGCAGATTTTGTTTTGGGCGGGTGTGTTAAACAAAAAAAAAAATAAAGAATTTAATTGAAATTTTAATAGAACCTTAAGCTGGGCACGTAGGCAAAAGCAAGAAACGAAAAGCAAAAAGAAAAAAAATTATATATATATATATATATATATACATATATATATGTATATAACAAGCGTCCATACACAAAATGAGGAGTCCTTTGTTTGTTTGTTCCTTTTTTTTGCCGGTACGCCAGTGAATTTTTTGACAAGTTAATTAGGTTGAGGACCGGAGTAGAAAGAGAGCCGCACTCAAAGAAAGAGAAACAGAGAGCGAGAGAGAGAGAGAGAGATAGATACTAAGAGGAAGAATCTTATATACAATTTAATGTGCTTTTGATAAAGTCCTTGTTCCATGTCCTTGTTGGCTAGTGGCGACAGCTGCCACCGGACTATTGGTCAGCCCAATTGGTAAATACAGGGGCCACTTGCCACATGTTGTACGGTCTCGCACGCTTCACTAAACATACAACAGGACACAGACAGGAACTGGAGACAGTGACAAAAAAAAATGGAACAAATATAAATAAATAAAACTAAGAAAAAAGTATGCCACAAAGCTTAGGAGAAGAACACTTTTTTATTTACTTTTTTTTTTAAGTGATTTGAATGGTAAATGGTTTTATATTAAAGATCATTTTTGGATCATTTTATATAGCAGAATTAAAGAAAATATACTTACCAATTGTTGTTGTTTTTTTTTTTTTCTAGAAATCTAGAAATCTAAATTGTATGACTAATTAGCTTGATGGTAAATTTTGGCTTAGCGATGTCATTAAAAGATGCCAAAACATAGGCTCATTGATTGATTGACCAAATGGGCCTAATTTATCCTATACAATGACTCGCTATTTACTATATTCTGTATTTTATTCAAACAATCAAATGCCCGGTGAGTATTTTCTAACAACTTGGTTGTTTTCTTTGAACTGGAATAAATGATGTATGTATTTCTTGTTGTTGTTTAGGTTCTATATAATTAATGATTGTTACTTTTGTTTTTTCTTTTTTTTTCGTTAAATTGGAAGAGATTTGACTACTGTCAGAGACAGATAAAACAGATAAACAGTCCAACAGACACAATAAAGTTGACAATGATGAGGAGAATGAGAATGAGGACGACTGTTTTTTTTTTTGTCAATCAAATTAATGCGGAAAATATCAAATTACCCAAAGCGAATTATGTGGTAAAGTAAAGAAATTTCGCGTAAATAATGTACAATTGCTGAAATTAATTGAAATATATAGAAATATATGTATATATGTATGTATAATAATACTTAGCTTTTGTTGCATCATTTCATTTCACTTAGATGATTGAGTATAGAAATATAAAAGGCACAGATGTCATTGTAATTATGCGTAAATAATAATTGTTGCTTTATTGAATTTCATTCCATTAAAATGTAAAATATTTTCTGTGTATTTGTGTCCGTGTGTATGTGTGTATGTATTTATGTTAGCAATAGCAGCCAACATACATTTCCCTAAAAAAGAAAACCAAATTGTACAGAAATTGATAGCACTTTTAGGACAGCCAAAGAAATTCAAAATGTTTTTTTTTTCGTTTAACCACAATTTTTGTATTATAATTTTTTTTTTTTTTGTTGGATTTTCTATGCCATTCAGATTGCTCATTATATTAAAATATGAATTAAAATTAATATTCTAAATCGTTTCCATTTCTTCTTTGCAATTTCTGGCTTTAATATTTGTTTCGAGGCAAAGGAAAAATCTGCTGTTGCGTTTAGTTTTAATTGCTTTCACTCGTCTCGCTTTTGATATGTTAATTAACTGCATTGCCTCTCATTTCCTTTCCTTTTCATTCCTTTCCATTCCTTTTCTTTTGCTTTGCCTTTGCCTTGCTCTCTTCTTTTCTCTGCAGATTGCCTCCTTTTTTTTTTATTTTTTTGGCGGTGTGTGTGTGTGTTTTTGTGTGTGTGACTGCGTGTGTATAATCGTAATTCGGCTTAAGCTTTGGAGTGTATTTTTTTCGGGTTGTTTTCTTTTATTTATTTTTTTTTCTATTTTGCTTTTTTGAAAACTCAATTTACGTTATTTTTCTTCTTGCCATACACAAAGTATTTTTCTTATTATTTTTTTTTCTGCTTTTCTTAAAATTTTTTTATATAGGTATACATATGTATTTGTATATGTATATATATATATGTATGTATGTATGTATATCGTTTTACTTATACATTTTGTTTTAGCTCGTTTGGTTTTTGGTTGGTTGTTTGTTTGTTTCTTTGTTGCAATTTATCTGTTCTGTTATTGTTTCTAATTCTTTTTTCGTGATCTGTTTTTGTGCTGCTTTAAGTGTGATTGGATTTTTTTTTCTTTATGGCCAAATAATTTAGTCTAGACAACAAAACTTTTTATTTGGCTAATTGAAATAACAAACAGTTAGCATGACATTTTGAGAATTTTCAAATTTGAAATGAATATGAAATAAATTGATTGGTTAGTCAAATAAGTCAAATTTTAGAAATAGAAAAGTTTTTAACAAATTCGTTTCTAGTTTTAAAATCAAACAATTTTGTTGTATATGTTGAGAAAAGTTTCCTTCAAATAGTTTGTACACAAATCTGTTTTGTTGCACCTCAAAAAACGAAGACAAACTAATATTAAATATTTTTGAAACAAATAATTTAGTAAACATTTTTTAGTTTAGAATTTTGCATTATTTGATATGTGTAATTAATTTATTGTTTTATTGCATTAAACGAATATTTTATTGCCTCGCTAATGAAATATAAGTATTTGTAATTTTATTATTTTTCCATTGATTATTTTTCTGTGTTTTTTATTATTCTTTTATTCAATATTGACACATTCTATCATATACAATAAATATAGATTTTTTTCAGATTTTATTGGTGATTGGATTTCCTCGAATTTTGAAACCTATTTCTTGATGATGCGTGCAGAATATTGGGACAAAAGACTATTTCTATTTCATCTAATATTTGCAAATTTTATTATTGTTTTTATTTTCGTTTTCTCATTCTTACAACAAAGCAAATGAAACAGCAAATGCAGCTCGCTGGTTGTATGCATGGGTGTGTGTAGGTGTGTGTAGGTGTGTATGGGTGTGTGTGGGTGTGTGTGGATGTTTGTGGATTTGTCTAATTACCACATTGGTGTCATTTTGCTATCATATACATACAAAAAAAAATTCATTTTTTCTTACTTTAAGTTTTTGTTTTTTTTTTTTTGGTTTTTTTTGGTTTTTTAATATTTTTCAATAGAATTACTTCCCTATAACGTTTATCGCTGTAGTTTTCAATTTTTCAATTTTTGTTTTGTTTTTTTTTTTTAGATATATGCACGTTTATCTTTATTACAACAAATAAGTTGAAACACAGATGACAATTATCTCTAGATATATAGAGAAGAAAGTAAAAGACATTTTCTTCCTTATATTTTTTTTTTTCCATTTCGAGAAAATCAACAAAAAAAGAAAAAACAAAAGAAATCAAATTAATTAATAAAATAAATATCCAAAAGCGGCCAAGAAAAAAAAAAACTTAGTTCTACAAGAGGCAAGGGAAATTGCAATGGTAAGAAACATTGATTTGGGGCACAGAAAAATTGATTGATGGAAATAAACTTTAATATACAAAATATATATTATTTGCATTTAGAGGACTATTTTTAAATTTCTAAACATTGCATTAAGGAAAGCAAATTGAAAAATAAAACCATGTTTCAATCTCATATAGGAAAAGATTTAAATGTATAGCTATTCTCTTAACTTTTTACAAAATTTTGATATGTTAAATTTGAAGTACGATTCACAAATAACACCAAGAATCTAGTTAAGAATTTTTTTTTATTTATTTTTTAATTGATAGATTTTGTAGTCGAAAGAGATGATATTAAGCATTAACTTGAAATAGTTTTCAAATATGTGAAGTAATTTGGATTTTCGATTGGTTTCTTTTTTTTTTTTTTTGTTAAAAATAATAACTTTTCCCTTTAACCCCACGATTCCATTGCATTTTTCCCTTTGCATAGATTTTCTTGCATTTCTCATTGATTTAAATTTGTTTTTTTTCTTTTTTTGGTTTCTCAATAATTTTTTTTTTTTCTAATTTTTGGAGCTTAAGGCAACGGAAAGTGATTCTGCTCAAAGTCTTTGTGTCGCTCAGCGAGAAGTTTCTTGCTACCCAAAGTTTCCAGTCGGCGATCTGTGATAGCCACAAAGGGCAAACGCTGTTTGCGACTGGATAGTAAAGAGGACGAGGAGGAATAGGCAGACGATGGCAACGAAGAGCTGTCAATGCCATCGTCCACACGATGATAGACAAAGGAGTTGAGCGGAGATGATGGCGGTGAGGCCGCAATGCGTCGCATTGTTCCATTGTGGGCATCAGCAGTTATCTCCGGGTGTGAGTTGGATGTCAATTGACGCCAACTACTCTGACCTCTGCCGGCAACATTGGCCACAAACTGTGCACTGCGGCTGCGACTACGCGGTGTACCCAGAAAACTGCTAGTAATCGCTGGATACGAGGGGAGTTTAAATAATGCTGGCTTTGCCGTAGATGTAACACCACCACCACCACCACCACCACCCACTGTTCCATCACTGTCTGTGTCTGCTACACGAGAACTCCAATAATCAAAGGGGAGTAGATCCTCTTCGGGCAACTGATTGGGCATTCCCGTACTGGTAACTATATCCAATGAAGGAATCGTGGGATTTATTATTGTTGTTGTGCTGCTGCTTTTTTGTTGCTGTTGCTGCTGCTGCTGGGCAAAGAGATTCTCCCGCTGCTGTTGCTGCTGCTGATGGTAGCGTCGTCGCTTCTGTTTCAGATAATCATCATCCAGGTGGATGCCCAAAGATGAGGGCACGGCCGGAGCTGATTGATGTAGACCAGGCTGTAGTACTGATTTACTCCACGTTAGCCTTGTGCCGATCTCAGCTGGTGCCGTTGGTGGTGGCGGCGGCGGCGGCGGTGGTAGAGTCCCCTCTAGAAGATTGAGCAATTGCTTATTCCTTCGATTATATTTCTTGATGTATGGCGGCAAATTGGCCTCATCGCCATGCTCCTGCTGGGCTTCCTCCATTTCGGCAGCTGTTTCATAATCCTCTTCATAGTCCGGATATAAATCGGGATGCGATTCACGATAATGTTCATCGTAGATCTATCAAGTAAATAAAATAAAAGCGGAAATACCAAAACCAAGTGAAAAACAAAATTTTTTCATTTGATTAAATTAACTAATAGTTAATGCTAAAATTAATATAGATTATTATATATTTATAAACGTATATATATATATTGATTTGTTTGTATATATAAGTGGTTGGGATTTGGTTTTTAAATGCTTACTATATCATATATACTCTATATCCTATATACTTTATCATTAGAGTTTTCGGTTGAAATGTTTTTCTCTTCAGCTGGATATGAAAATATCTCAAAGATTGAAGTTTTAATTATTTATCTTGGAATGTTTGAATATTAATAAATAATTGATCTGCTTTCAGCCTAATGAAAATGTTTTTGTTTAATCATTTTTCCGAATCAATATGTTTGGGATGATTATACTTTAGTAAATTTCTAAAAATTTCCCAATATATGTTTAATATATTTGGAAATTGTAAAGTATTTAAACTGCTATTTCTTTCATCACTTTTAATCCCTTATTAATGGTATTTATTTACCAGTTAAAATACTATTTTTTGCGAAGTAACTTAACCGAGTTCATTATGTTTTATAATTTGTATTTCATTAATTTTATTTTTATGTTAAATATTGAATGTGAAGGCTAATGAAAGAATGCCTACAAGAATCGTTCATTTATCTTTATTTTGTTTCAGTTTTTTTTTTTATGATTTTCAATAAACATAATTAATATTCAGATATATAAACATTTTCTTTTAAAAATTGTTTAAATAACAGTGTCAGATTAAGGTTTAGGATTTAAACACTTTAAGTTTTAGTGTTTCACTTTAATTTCTGACTAAAAGAACCTTCATAAATTTTAGTCAATGTGAATACTAATTTGAATTCATAGTTTTATGAATGTTGGACCATGTGGCACCTTTTAATTGGTCAAAGGTGCATCTTTGTGGTAACACATGAACTTTTTTTGGCCATATATATTTACGTTTAACAAAAAAAACTATGTACTGAAATGAAAAAAGTTATTTTGTTATTTTTCATATATGTATATAATTTTAGTTACAGTTTCTACAATACAGATACTTGAAATGATAATTAAAAATTCTATATGTATGTGTGTATTATTATATTTTGATGAAAATAAGTTGGTAAACAAAGTTTATTGTCATTTTTTGGTAGCTAATTGATTGTAACCACAAAAGGGGTTAGATGTTGTTAAAAAAAAGTTTTTTAATAATGCACAAAATATATAGAAATATAAAATTTGTAAAAAATGAATATACTTATGTATATATACATATACATATATAGAAATTATCAAAAAATTTAGTTAAAGTTTTTGTTTTCTAGCTTTTAGCTAATAAATAATAATAAAATTGGGAACTTAATGAAAATAAACATCGATTAAAATATGCTCGACTTGGAGCCTGAGAATGATTAGTGTGGGAATAAAAAATCCAGAACTCTGTTAGGAATTTGGACTCAATCAAGTATTCATTCAAGTCCTTTAGCACATAATGGTGATTTCCCATTCCAAGGATATGTCTTTTAGATGAACTAAGTCTTTAATCCCGGAAGTTTGATTGGTGAAGAAGAAACATTTGCAAGGATATACAAACTTTACCCATACTATATATGTACATATATGTCTACCATATCTTCTTCTTATTTTACTCATTTACCATTCTCACCTGAAATTGTACACGAGCCAGATGAGGCCATTTGGCATAGTAGCGTTCCAGTTGTTCCAGTTCGGTGATTTGATGGCCCAATTGCTGTTTGGGTGGTGGTAATGGGGCTGGTGGTGGGGTAACCGAAGATGGTGATGATGGTGGCTGCGGTGGGGGCGGTGGTGGAGGCGGTGGTGACAGCTTTCGTTGATATGGATTGGGCAAACGCTGCTTATGCTTAGAATGATGATGATACGGTTGCTGACCATGCTGATTATGCCCATTCTGATGGTGATGATGGTGATGATGATGATGATGATGCTCCTGCTGCTGCTGCTGTTTGACATGATGTCGCAACGTAGAGATCTGTTCCCCAACGCTTGGAGTGGTTTTGATGCCATTCCTTAAAACAGGACTAATGCGTCGATACCAATTGCCATTGTCGTGAGCTATCAATCTTTGCATTTCTGTATGATGTTCCAGATCTTCATCCGATTCAATATCCTGAGCCTGATCATAGTAATTCACTTGTCCTTCGTAGAATGGCTTTGGTGTCATTACGGTTGGACGTTGTGGTCTTAGGCCCAAAGCAAAAATCGGTGCTGCATGCGATATATCCTGTTGCTGTTTTTTCTCTTGATCCTTGCGTAACTTTTGCATATGCTTGTTGTTGGTTCCCGTTGCTGTTGAATGATGCCTCAAGTAATCCTTATAACGTTTCTTATGACTCTTGTGTCCATTGCGGTGATTGCTACGCCGCAAGGCCTTGAAACGCTCAAAAGCCGACGATGTTGTGGGATATAGAGAGGGATGCGGATGCGGATGCGTATAGGTATGGGAAGAGGGGTACGGATAGGGATAGGGTGTTGTTGAGGTATCATCAAGAAGGGATGGAGTAGCTGTTGTCGTTGTCATGGCATCTGCAATGAGAAATGGTAAAAATATTGTAAGTCTCGGCACGACGCGCTCGCTCGGAAGTAATAGATTTCTATTAGGCTTTTGGACTACAAATCGTATCCGTGTCCCGCATCCGACCATCAGCTTCACTCCTCTCTCCCCATCAAAATAAACCAACACACATACACTCATCCATACATATGTACATGCATACATACATATATACATATATATATTTGTAAGACCACAAAATCCCGTTGCCCATAAGGCCACAATTCATTTCATTTGATTGTGCATAAAAGTGCGGCAACATGGCCACGAACAATACAATAGCTAACCGAGGTTCACTTGAAAAATTATAACAATAACTAACCAAGTGACAATTTATTTATTACAACACTTTAACCAATTGATTAGAAAATGTTTTGTAGTTATAGAAAACGATATAAACTGTAAGCTAAGAATGTCCTTTTGTCCTTTCCATGGCTAAGCTAATTGAAAAATTTGTATAAACTTTCAAGACTACTAAAATTCGAACTTTGTATTCTTATAAGAATATTTTCCTGGGTTATTATTCAATTTAATTTATATCCAATTTAAAAATAATTTTATTTTCATTTTCTTTTTTCAATTTTCATTTCATTTCATTTCTTATAAAATAATGACGGATTAATTTGTTTTGTTGAAAACCACAAAAGTTAAATAATGATGTATAAATATTATCAATCAAATAATCGATATAGATATATATAAAATATTAAATATATATGCATATTATCAAATCGATTAGAGAACTATAATTATGTAGCTTCCCAAGAAATAATCGGTTTAGAATAATGTTTTAGAACAAAGATTTTCTTGGGTTTTACACGTAAGTTTCTAATTTTTTATATTTTAAAACAAAGTTGAAAATTAATTTAAAATCTAACAACTATTTATATATTACAATTCTGATTGAAATAAATTTGTTTTACAAGCTAAATTTGCTTTTTATACCCTGTACCCATAGGGTAAAAGGGTATATTAAAGTCGCTAAAATGTATGTAACAGGCAGAAGGAAAATTTTCCGACCCCATAAAGTATATATATTCTTGATCAGTATCAATAGCGAAGTCGATTGAGACATGTCCGTCTGTCCGTCTGTCCGTCTGTCCGTCTGTCCGTCCGTCCGTCCGTCCGTCCGTCCGTCCGTCCGTCCGTCCGTCCGTCCGTCCGTCCGTCCGTATGAACACCGAGATCTCAGAGACTATAAGAGCTAGAGCAACCAAATTTGGTGTCAACATCCGTCTATTGTATAAGCAACTCAAGTTTATTTTAAATTTTTGCCACGCCCACTTCCGCCCCCGTAAATTAGAAAAAACTATAACTTGAGCTATAATAAAGATATCGCATTCTTATTTGGCACACTTAATAATATAGCCAATATGCACCAGCTGACCAAATTTTGTCGAAATCGGACAATAATTATCGGAGATATACGTATTTCCGTTTTGTACTGAAACGCCCCATGCAAAATGGGCTGTTAAGTGTGAGCGAGATAGCATGCGTTCGCTGTTGCTGCATGGCAAGCAGTGCAGTGTTGCTGCATGGCAAGCAGTGCATGCTAAGAGAATTTTTATTGTAAATGATGGCGATTTTGATCGTATTTGACTTTATGGAGTACTTTTACTTGGTACAGGGTATACTCAATGTCGGCAGGGACGACTTGCTTGCTTCATTTTTATCTAATCTCTAACTTGGTAATTATTTTATATTTAAAATTTATATATAATTCTCTTGAATTTGATCAAAATCGTTTGAGTATATCATAAAGCTGTTACACAATCATCTTATAAAATTATTATTGTGTCTATTGAAAGACTCGTTTGGGAAAGAACACAAAAAAGTATTAAACCGGCTCTCGTTAGCAGAAAAACCAACACCCTCACATACACCACATACACATATAAATACACACATACACAGAAATATACTGAAACTGACCGAAACTGGCTTAAGATGAGGAGGCAAACCTAGCTAGAGCCATCCAGCAATTCTCTGGCAGTCCAGGCACGTATTTAGCTGGGCTCCAATACCGCCGCCCGGCAATGTAGACACAAAGTTCATTTTTTTTTTGGTGTTTTTTTTTTTTTTTGTTTTTGAGACAGCTCCAACAGTTTGTAATAAAATTCGCCCGAGTCCCATTCTCGGGGGAATTTCCTTTCCATTTCCATTTTTTTTTTCTATTTTTTTTGTTGCTTTTTTGTGCTCGACTTTTGGCGTTAAAGCTTATGCCGTTTGATTTTTGAGTAGCAGACACAATTTGCATAAGGTTCTCGTCTCACTTCCTTTCTCTTATCGTTTTTTTTTTCTTTCTTTCTATTTTTTACCATTGGCAAATGGAGCTCTAGCACATAAACTAATTACGACCCACAATACACACACGAACACACACACTACATACAGTGGGTAGTCATTTTGCTCTTTCTACAATTCCAATTGGAACATTTACACTTGCATTAAAAAGATTTTTGTTTTAGCATGTGGCAAAGAGAACTGGAGAACTACATAGAGCGTGGGCGACACCCTAGAGATTTCTGCTGTTGGCATTCGTAAATTTCAACTTTTGGCTTACACACATTCTACACTCACACACACTCACGCACTTTGTTACTAAATGCCGCACAAAGCCAGGGTTTTGACCAATACTGGAAAAAAAAGAAGAAAAACTGCAAAAGCGAAATCCCAATCCAAAGTCCTTAGTGAATGTTTGAATTGTATTTGTGTGTGTGTGTGTGTATAAGTGAACGTGTATGTGTGGGTGTCTATGTCACAAAGTAACAAAAAAAAAACTATTGAAAAAAAACATTGCAATATTCGATTTCCATGAAAGAACTAATGCCAAATTTTACCATTTTATTTTTATACATTTGGTATATATTCTGGCAACAAATTACAGATTAAATCAATTTAAAATTTTTAAATATAAAAAACTCATTCGTAAAGTTTTTAATAGAATTAGAAAATCTAGAATTAATTCCACAATTTCCTTAAAATATTCATTCTAATTAATATAATAAAATGAATATAATCTATAGAAGTAATTTCAGAATTTGATTCTGTATTCAGTAGTCCAAAAAATGGAAATAGAATTGATACAGAAAGAAACGAAATAGAATACAATTTTTATTTCAGTGTATGCATGAACTTACCCTGTTGATAATAAAGGCCAACTGAAGCCATATTTTGTGGCTTATCCATATCCTGTGGCGGTTCCTGTTCCGAATAATCATCATCGACAAAACGTTCAATATTTGTACGATTTTTATTTAAAGAATGTGGCAAATAGTTGGGCAATTTATGCTCTAAATTTTGTTTCGCATCATAGTAATGCAATTCACCTACAGTCAAATCTTGCTGCTCATTTTCATTTTCATCATCCGCTTTGATATCCTTATCCCTATCGTTATCCTCGGTGTCAGTTTCACTCGTCTCAGCTGTCTTTGAAGGGATAAGACTGAGATCATAATATCGACGCTTCAGTTTCTTGCTGATAAAAGGGATTAGGGTTGAAGCGGTGGTTGTGGTGCTTCTGGCGGTAGTGGTGGTGGTGCTGGGTATTATGGTTGTACTGGTTGTATCCAAAGGAGTATATTTTGTTGTTGATATTGTTGTTGTTTCTGCTGTTAAAGTTGATGTCGATGGCAATTCATCATTGTCAATATTGGCCATTTTATCATTACTATTAAAATTGTCTTCAATATCACCAATTGCCAAAATATCGCCATCATTCTCATGACCATTCACCGATTGTATTTCCGGCTCCTGTTCCATATACCGCTCTTGTTCTGGTTCGCCTATGGAAGGTTTATTAAATTTTCGTTCATTGAATATTTCAATAGAATCAAACATCTGCCGCCGACGCTGCTGTTGTTGTTGTTGCTGTTGCTGTTGCTGATGATGTTCCTCCTCTACATTCTCCTCCTCCTCCTCCTCCTGCTCCTCTTCTTGTTTCTCCTGCTCCTCTTCCTCCTCTTGCATTTCTTTATTCACCATATCATCTTCGTCCTTTTGCTTGTCCTTTTCGTCCTGCTTATCCTGCTTCTGTTTCTGCTTGTGCTGCTGTTCGTGCATGTTCTTCAATTTTTTATACGCAAAACTTTTTCGACCAAAGTTCGCGTCCGACTCCCCCATCCCCTTTAACATCTCCCTTTTGCCATCATCCACATTGGTAGTGGATTTTGTATTCGCCTCTTTATTGTTTCTCAATTTGTAGTTGTTCTTTGGATATTTCTTTGCTGTCTCTAGGTAAACACTGAAATTCCTTGAAGTGGGCCTTTGAGATTCAAGTATCTGCAATGAACAAAAACGCAAAGAAATAAAATAAAACAAGGAAACAACTGAGCCATGTAAAAAAGACAATGCAGCATTGAGTCCTGCATAGGGTTAAGTGCACTAAGGTACTGAATGACAAGGCGAAATGTTATGGGAGGGGGGGGGGGGGATTCGGGGTGGTGTGGTGTGGTTCACACACACACACACACAATGGGGACACATGTGGTGCAATAAAAGACAAGTTTTAAAGAATAAGTTTTTAGTTGTCAGCTAAACTGATTAGATTGTGAAAAAAAAACAAACAAATAAAATGAAATAAAATTATAAAATTTAAGAGAACATTCACATACTTAAAAAATTCCAATTTGCAATTAATTTATGAAAAAACATAAATAGAATTTTTATTTGAAATCCTATAAACCTCAAATTTATTTATTTCATTTTAAAGTTAACTTTAATTCAAGTTGTTTTAAATTTAAAATAATGCCTGTTAGCCATAAATAAGATTTAAAGTAAGTTTGTTAGGTTACTCGGGTTTTAGTTTTCTCTCTTAATTCTCAATTGTCTGGTACATTTTTTGGTTAACTTGATACTTTATTTCCCATTCAATTTCCGTTTGTAATTTGGCTAAAATATTGCATGTCGCATTCTATGAACTTTATACTAGAAGAGCCATCATGTATTTTGGTTGTTCATGTTAAGTTTGCCCATCATCTACAGCATTCACATCTTTTATTTTTTCTCTGTTTTTTTTTTTTTTTTGGGTTTTTCTCTTGGGTGGGAAATTCAGGGCCTTCTATTCATACAGAAGAAAGTAATTTGACTTGGACTATCCGCATTGTGGGATAGAATAGAAATTTCAATGGATACAAAATCTCGGACTACCGACCACTTTGGCTACTCCCATTCTCTATATATGTGGTTTAATGGGGACTGACCTCATTCCCAACACTTGGGGGCTTGTTAGAAGGATATATGTACATACATATGTATATGTATGTGTATATACAAATGCATATGTATGTATGTATATAAGGTTATATGGCCTGTGGACTTTACTTACAATATCAGCATCGGATTCATCATCAGCCGAAGGAACAGAAGCTGCATCATCCTCAATGTCGCCATCATGCTGGTCAAATATGTCCTCAGGTATGGAGGCCTCTTCTTGTAAATTGAAATCTAGAACAAGAAAAAGAAGGGGAGATGTTAAAGTTCTTTAGTATACAAAAAAATGTTAGTGCATTGTATAAATGTATTTGTATGTAGAATATCCAAAGAGACATATATTGAATGGGCATGGGCAAAAAGGGGAAGAGAGAGAGAGAGAGAGGGATAGAGCTCTTCAAGAACATTTTCTTATATGTACGTATGTACATATACATATACATATGTATGTATGTATGTATGCATATGCCTTCCCAATTCCCAACATAGCCACCACCATCTCTTATCCCCTGTTACCATTTTTGGTTTTGGTTTTTTTTTTTTTTGCTTTTACTTAAATAACAGTAAGGTGCTTGAATTGGCTTCCACTTTGTTTTTGTATATATGTATGTGTATACATATGTATCTGTGTATGTGTGTGTGTGTTTGTGTGTGTGAATGGTCTGGCCATTGAAATATTTCCCATGCATGACATGACCTGAAAAAAAAAAATTGGTTTTTACTTATACTTGAATAGACAAGAATTTTTCTGCCTTTCCATTCTCTTCGCACTCTCCCTCCCTCTCTCATCCTCTCTCTTTTAGGCCACCTTTGACTTTCTCTTCCCTTCTCTACATCTCTCGATTCTCTGTCTCTGTCTCTCTCTCTCTCTTTATTCGGCCTCTTTATGCTCTGTCATTGACTAGAGGAATTACCATTTGGGGAACTCAAATTCAAAATTAAAATAAAATGGCAGCAAAGAATTTTCCTCACATCCAAATATATTTGTCTGACTGTATGTATATATATGTATGTACATACATACATACATCTTTATGTATATTTGTATGTGGCGTGTGTTTGTGTGTGTGTGTATGGACTCTCTGACCGCAAATAAAAATTTATTAGTTTGTGCAAATTCTTTTCCTAATATATATAATATATGTATATGCATATTTCATTCTATTCTTGACTCCATTTAAAATTCAATTGAAAAAAAAAAATAGAATTGCAACTTTTCTTTGATAATTAAGGAAACATGAAATATTTGATCACAAAGTATAAGTAAAATTGACAATGAAAATTAATTTTTAATTTAATGGCAAAGTTTTGAAATTTGTGTAATAACAGTTATTAAATATTAAGTAAAGTTTAAAATGTTTTGTAAGTGAGAAAGAAAATGCCACTGAGGCAAATATTTAAAATTCAGGAACTAAAAGACTTTTATGAGATGCTGTAGTAAGTTATATAAATATTTTAAAAAATTGCAATTTAAAGCCTTTACTTTGCTTTATTCTTAACAGAAAAATATAAAGTAATCCAAGGGATTGCTATGCAATAATGATTTTCTGATCAGACAAAAGTTGTCATCTTTTGTATATATATTTTGCATTATAATTAAACTTAATCAATTGCCACTTATTCTCTAATTTTCCTAGTTGCAATAATCGGTTTATATTTTCATAGTTAGCTTCTAAAATGCTTATTATTTTTCAATGACAATCTATTCATAACTAAATCAATTATACGACCCGTTGTCCGACTGTATGTACAAAATGATGTGTTGCCTACTTTTATGCTGGCAGTTGAAAAAAAAAATAATAAAGATAATTATGCGAAAAACTGCCTATTCAATAGACAAACATGAGAGTAAAGAGATAGAATGTGAGAGAGAAAGGTTAATAGTTCAAGAAGTGGGCGTTAAAAGTCAACAAGCCATAATGGGTTAATTAACAGCCGCTGATAAAAATGGTAAAAGAGAGAGAGAGAGGGAGAGATAAGTAGTAGGTAGGCAGTGAAAGAGTTGCGGATGCAGTTACCTCTCCATCTCATTCGCTCTTACTAAATCATACGCCTGGATGGAATGGTTGGACAGACTCCTCTCGGGCTATCATCATCTCCCTATTAATTAGCCTTAAGCGTACGGCTAGAGGACAAGAGCAACGGGAGCATCAGCATGAACAGCATTGCATTGGGTTGAGTTGTGGGCCACTAAAATATGCAACATGCTCATTACAAGCGAAATAATTAAACTCCAGAGTGCCACAAAATTCAAATATGCGCACATACAGACGCACATTGTCACAGTGCCATCCGCATTCCAATTCATGTGCAAGGATTTGCAGACATGGCCGAAAACTCGCCTCGCTCCAGCCTTTAGATGGTTTGCATAAGGATGAGGATGATGATAAGTTGTGGTACAGTACAACAGTAGTACCACCAGGAACAGGGTTACATGGTACAAAATATACGGAAAGGATGTAGGGCGTAAAAGGGAGATCAGTTTGTTTACGCGCTTTTGTATAACATTCCTACACGAACGTGTAGACAAATTTTGTGCCAAGGCTATGCCATGGATTTATTTGTGTGTGTAGTTTGTCTCTCTCCCTCTCTCTTTCTCTCTTATTCTCTGTGGAGGCTAAAAGAAAAACATGCAAAGCTCTGAACGTGCCAAGCGACCCCGAAGCTAGCCATACCGCTTCATGTATCCCCTTCACCTCAGTCGAGAGTACCGCAGATCGTTGGGCTGCGTGCAAATTAATGCGACATTTATTCATTATGGCATGAAGCAGACGGTTCTAAGGAACTGTGGGGCTTCAGGGGGATGGTGTGGTAGGGTATGTTTTTCAGAGAGGGGTACAGCCCGTCTACTTGACAGCTGGGCAGCATAAAAGCAACGCCCAGACCCCAAATGATGATGACGCACAGTGGATCAAGCATAAATATTGAGTGGCAAAATAAATTAAAAAAGCAAATATAGACTTGAAGTATATAACCTTAATATTTATTAAATGTATATAAAATATGTTTTATATTATAGGTATATAATCAGCATCAATTGATAAGAATTTAGTTTATAAGTCGCTGATTGAACTTCTAAAATTTTAAATTACTATACCAAAGAATTTTTGGGACTCAATTTATTATTCTTATTAATCTTTGAATTATAATTGAAATTGGCCCACTGTGCAACGGTAACCTCAGCTGCAGGCCAACCAGTTCTGTACCCTCTCCGTCCCGTTCTCTTAGTTCTCTTTGAGTGGGTCTCCATAACACAATGTGTCGCCGCAGAGCGTCGCAGAGAAAGTGTATGTGTGTGTGTGAGACAGGATTACAGAGAGACAGAGAGGGGGAGCGTAAAAGGGAGACATAAAAAACATTTGCGTGATTTTATTTCACAATTTTTCCTTTTTTTTTTCTGCTTTACTTTCATTTTGTGTGTTTTTTTTTTTTGGGGTAGGCTCGTCGTTGTGTTTGTTGAGCTTGTGTTAATTTAATCACAGTAAAAAGAATTTAATTAGTTCGAAATTTTCATAATTATGAAATTAGAGACCAGAAGATGGTGGGGTGCGGATAAGGGTGCAGGTACTGGTTAGGGTTAGGGTTAGGGTGGAACAACAAGTAGGTCCACCGGCTGTGGTTAAACATACAAAATAGTGACAAGATTTTAATGATGGAAACGAGTGTGCTAAATGACTAACATTCTGATGGAGGCCGTTAAGCGCAGGACAATAAACAGAATTCGAAACGTTGCCAACCAATTCGGGTAAAGTTATTTTCATTAAAAAGATAATGATACTTAATGAAGCGCTTCAAAATATCCTCTACCCAAAATAATTACATTTTTATTTAGGATTTAACTTTGTTCAAAGCAATTTTTGATAATTATAATTTTGATTCAATTTCAATTAAAAAAACAAAAAACATATCGAAAATTTTTAATTTATTATATTATTTCAACAAATTACATATTAACAGCTTTATCGAAGAAATAAATATATAGTTTTAAGCATTATTTGTGAAAGATTTATCTGACTATCTGAATTCTTACAGGAATTTACTATTATACATAAACAAATTGTTTGAATTATAATTGATTACATATTATGTATTTATCCATCAACAATTTACATTACAAAAAAATGTGAATGATACATTTTTTAATATAATTTCTCGTCTAATTGAAATTTATATTTTCGTAATGTTAAATTAATAAATTGATAATTGAGTGTTTTTCATACCGCAACGTTTTTATTGGGAACGTTTATATAATTTAAAAATTCAGTATATTTTATTGTATATTTTTACAAGTTGTTGATTTTCTCCGATATGGGAAGACCATTGAAAAAATATTGCATGAAATATTTGTTCTTTGTTTGTTGTCGAACCACAAAAAAAAAAAAAATCAGGAAATCGAAAAAAGTTTTCCATACCAAAAATAAAATGGCGTAAAATTGATGGCCGAACATCATAGTACACTGTATGGTCAAAAAATTAAAAACTAACTGATTCAAATAAAAAGAAGAGTCTTCTTTAATGAATTTTCTCGTTAGTATTTTGTTATGGATTCATTTTATAGTTTATTAATTCATAGCTGATTAATCCGGTCTTGGATGACTGAGTAGTATTCAATTCATATTAAAAGTGATAAAACTTTTCAAGCTGATCAAGAATAAATATAAATACACTGCAAAACTTTTTTGAGCAAAATAAATGTGCCCTTTTTTGCAATCATAAAACAAATATTTATGAAAACTTTTTACAATTTTTCTTATTTTATTTTTTTTCAATTTGTTTGCATTTTTCTATATTTTTCTTTTTATTATGACCAGGATTGGTGGTGCATTCAAGAATTCACAGTGATGGTAAAAGCTTGTTTTCAAAATAAAATATTTCCCTACCGTTTTTTTTTCTTTCTACATTTTCAACCATTTCGCTCCAACTCCCCCCCCTTGCAGACTCACTGATGACATCGGCCTGTTTGTCATTTAAATTTATTTAGTACTCTGGTCCATGGAGCGGCCAACTGGGCCAACACTCACACACACACACACACACACACACACACACATACAATGGCGACCACAAAAGCCACTAAAGTCTAATTAAAATGTCCGCAGCCGTAACAATGTGATGCAACAGTCCCGTTACCCCTGTCCGCTCGTCTCACCTCATTCAACATCTTTTGCCTTCATCCGCTCTCTCTCTCTCTCTTTCACTCTCTCCCTTGTTGGAGTCGCATTCAACCAGACAACTGCCGCATGAACTTTGCCCCCCGCTGTTGCCACATTTTTAATGCTTTGATGGCCTGGCACCGAAAATAGTTGAAAATTGTTTTTATAAAATGCATTTTTATGTTTGTATGGTCGTTCGGTCGGTGGGTCGGTGGGTCGGTGGTTCGGTGGTTCGGTTGACATTTGAATCGAGTTTGCCCTTGAAAAGTTTTCCTTCACTTTATTTCATTATTTCGTTTTCTGTGTGGTTTTTCGCTTTAAAGACATTTCTCCTTTTTTTTCTATTTTCTTTTCTTTCTTTTGGTTTCTGCTTTATCTGTTTTATGTCACTTGGCATTATGTTGTTTTGGCCATAAGCAAATGGCATTCTGTGCGTGTGTGTTTTGTCAATAAAACGACAACAACAACAAAAAACCATAACAAAAAAAAAGAGACATATTATTACGAATATTTATGAAGGCCAACCATAAACGAAGTTCAAATATTAAAGTCGCAAAATCTGCAAAAGTTTGCCAAAAATAAATTTACAAATTGTTCTTAAAATTGATCAATAAACGTCACGAAACTCTATAAAATGAGTAATGAAAAGCATTTGACTGGCAAAAATTGCATAAATTTTAAATTGTCAATTTTTTTTTTTCATCCGAATCTATAATACTCTGCATCTAAAGTAATTTAAATATTACGAATTTGTCATCTAATGCCCTTTCAAATCAGTTCAAGTTAATAGAAATAAGAAAATTCTTGGTAACTGAAAAGGACTATATACATACATATAGCTAAAGCAAAAGATAAATACTTTATTTCGATTTACTTGAGTAAGAATTCTTAAAAATATAATTTTGTATTAAACGGAATAGGTGGAGAATATTTTTAATGTCTAAGAACTTTGCATTTAGTTTCCGTATTATATTTTATTGACTAATACTCCTCGATTGCAAATTCTATGGAAAATTGTCGAAATTCTGACGACATTTCATTTTAAATGTTTTTTTATAGCAAACAAAAAAAGAAGGAAAATGGAAAAACAATGTTGCGGCATATTCAATCCGAGGATAAGCTAATATTTCGACGCACACATGTTATATGTACTTTTAAACATATTGCATCTGATTGGTTGGCAGTTAAAAAATTGTAAAAACTTAAACCAACTTTCATTGAAATCGGCTTAACATTACTCTTACTACTCTCTTTCTATCTCTTTCTCACTCTTTCTATTTCCGTCGCTGTCTCTATCTGTCAGCTATAGATTTGCATTTTTATGATGTTGAGATTGCAACATATTCCCAAAAATCACAAATAAAAGTAGTAGCAGAAAAAAAAATAAATAAAAAAATAGAAAGCGAAATGACAAAAAGGAAAAAATAAATAAAATATGTGGCTCTAGGGCAAAGGCAAACATCACAACAAAAAAAAGTTTGATATACTCCATACATATACATAGATGTATGAGTATATATGGATATTGTCTCATTTTTTTTTAAAATTTTTTTGTGGCATTAAAAATTGGAAAGAAATACGCTTAATAAACCGACAAAACAATTTTCGTTCCACTTGGTTGATTGTCACCTGTAAGCGGCTAAACATAAAGGTAGCAAACATATACATATGTATGAATGTATATACATACATATACTTATACATATGGAAATGAGTTTGAACGACGGCAAAAAGCAAATCATTGGAAAATAATATTAAAAACTCTGTCTCTTATAGGATAAAAGATATGAAATGGTTTTAACATTAAATATATAAAAAATTAATTTAATTTAATTTCAATATTAAATGCTAAAAATAAAGAGACACGGTTTATCTATAGCAACAAAAAATTGTCTAAAATAGAGTCTAAGAAAGTTAATGTTCCTATGGACAAACGGTTATGATTATTTATATTAAATCTTTACATCAATGAGATATCAATTTAGATTGTTACAATTGTTTTTATTTTTTTTATTGAAGACTAAATTTAATCTTGTTATTCTATAGAATTTGTTATACACAATAAACTATATGTATATTTGATCAAAGATATTGTATTCCGGGATAAATAATCCAAGTATATTAAAAGTAATTTAAGGATATTTCTTAGACACATATTTCAAACTTCCTTCTATTTGATTATGGCAAATTCTTTTTTATAGGAATTCCTAAAGGAATAAACTTAAACAAATTACTTGGACAAATTTTTAAGAAGTTTTTAAATGAATTTCATATCTTCGAATCGTCTCTTAAGTTTAGGCATGTAAATTTTAATATAATAACTTAAATTTTCTATATTTAGGGATTAATTTATTTAGTTGGATTTCTCTTAAATTTACAACGAATTCTTCTTTCTCTTATCTTTCTCTAGACCGAAATAGCAAGCATATTTACCTACAAAATTTCATTTGGCGGCCCATCTGTTCCCTGACACAAAAAAAAAAAACAAAAATGAAAATAAAAACCACCCAAAAAAAAAAAAAAAAAAAAAAGGGACAAAAAGAGAAAAAGGCAAAAAGGAAAAATCCTCGCCATTGACATTGTCTGGGTTCTGGCCCAATACACTCTGCTTCCAAGCTCACTCTATCTCAGTCTTTCTTTCGTTTTACTTTTATTTTTTTTTGCACGTAGCAAAATTCCATTTAAGTGTCCTTGAATTTTGTATGTGCGTGTGTGTGTGTGTGTGTGTGTGTGTGTGTGTGTGTGTGTGTGTGTGCGTGTGTGGATAAGGTTGGCTTTTTTTTGTTGCTCCACTTGTCGACGAGTTATTATTACACGTAACTGAAATGGAAATTAATAATCAATATATTGTGGGCTGGGCAATGGGAATTATTGTATTATTATGATTGTGCAGTTCCATCAACGCAATGTTAAAGAGATGAACTTTGACACTAGGATGGTGTCTGATGCCTGGTCCCTATCGGGCTATGTAAAGGCTTAGTGTTTGATGGTTGCCTGAGAGATTAATATTTAATTAAATCGATTCGATGGCAGATGTTGTCAACAGCTTGTAAAATTGTGAAAAACCGTTGACAGCCAAGTGATTTATTTATGTTTGTGGTCGTTTTGCTCGTTTTACTCCTACTCCTTATAAATCTCCACCTTCTACCATTTACAGCCTCCGCCACCTTATATCCTCCTCCGGCTGATGTCACTAATGTTCACAGACAATGTCTGGCCAAATATTAATAATGTTTCTTCAATTGTTGAAAAATGTGTGCCTCAAATTTGGCTTAAAGCACAAAGTAATCGGTTTAAGAAGTGGCAGGAGAAGACAAACACATGTTCCATTTGGCTAATCGATGTGTAAAGCGTTGGCATTTTCAGTGTGTAAAGCAACAGAATGTATTCAGAACGACAAGTGGAGTAACTGTTTGTGCTCCCCTTGGTGCTCTTTCTACATACATACATTTTTGTTTTTCTTTTTGTCCTTGTTCCTCTTCACTAAAGTGTGTCTTTTTCGTGGTTAGTGTTGTTGTTCTTGGTATTCTGTCTCTTTTGCAATCTGGCAAATTGGATATAGGCAGAGATAGGCATAGGCACAGAGTACGATAAGGACATGTGATTGGTATATAAAGTCTGCACAAGCAGCACTAAATGGAGTTTTGTGACCAAATTGTAACATAACCTAAAATACCCTATAAACATATGTATACACTGTTTGACTATGGGGAGAGATTTGGTTTAACAGTTATAATAAATTATATTAATATTGCTGTGTCACTGCTTAGAATGAATCACTAGAATATTTGATTGCAATATGATGCATTAAGAACGTTTTTTGTGTCTAGATGAAAAGCAAATTTTTAGTTGTATTTCGTTATTAAGGTTTCTTAATCTTTAATGTTATCGAGATGAGATTAAAGATTAAGAAACTTTATTAACAGCGATTGCTTAAGACATTTACTAACACTAGCGTTAACATAACATTAAAGTTAACAGTAAAATATTAGAAATGAGCTACTGATTAGTGAGAAAGAAACTAAGCGATCATATTGTAAATATAAATGAATTAATATAATATTTGAAAAAATCCAATTTATTTATTTTGTGTTGGGAGATCAGTTCATACCAATATTAAGATGAGTTAAAGTTTTTAGTGTTAACTGTTATAAGCTAATAATATCCTTTTCATTTTCGAAAAGCAATATTTCTACAGCCATGCACACACACACAAATGATATATATATACATACATATATCTACTTGTCCGACAGCTTAATGCTAAAGTCATCTCTTCTGTTTCAACTGATAAATCTGCTTTGGCCTAAAACCGAAAACACTGAAGGAAAACATAATTTACAAGGCGGGAAAACTTTCTAGTCCGCACTTACAATAAAAACAGAAAAACCCGAAATTAGAGAAAGGAAAATGGGGAAACGTTGAGTTTCTGTTTTAACTTTTTGGTCCGCCAGTTGGCAGTTTACCCAGTTAAACAGTTTTGTGCTTCTGTACCTTAGTGTCCTGTATCCTTTGTCCTTGTCGGCGTAGTTGTGTTTCACTTGTAGACTCTGTCACAAGTTTGGCTGTCAGATAGAGCACAGCCGACTCGACTCCAGTCGAGAGCTTACAGCTTATTGTGGAATTATGCAAATTTATGCAGCTGTAGCTGTTGATGTTGCTATTCCTGTTGCTCTTGTTGTTGGTCATCAACTTCAGCTGTTTTTCAGAATAATGCAATCATAAATGTAGTACACACACACGCACACACACACACACACACACACACACACACACACACACACATGCTTATTTGTTCACTCAGTTAGTGCAAGTTTTTGTGTTCCCTTTGCCAAATCAGTTAAATGACAAACTTTCTCCCTTCAACTGTCAGTTACACAAAGCGAGGTAATGGAGTTGGTTTAAGAGAAGGAGTAACAGTAGTCGTTGGTGACATGAGCGCTTACAAAACGTTTTCAAGTTTCATTTTGTTTCCCGTTTCCCTCCATTTTCACAAATATCCACAAATTTCCATCCACATTCATTCACATAGTCCCACGTACCATTTACGTTTTTAGTTTTTGGCTATTGCACAAACACGGCCTTTACTTCATACGCCATGTTGTGCGTCCATGTGGCGAGAGAGTTAGGGTTCTTACACCATACGAATGGATGGGGATCCAGCTCAAGCTTGGAATCAGTGATACAACTAGACGACACTCAGGCACTCTCAGGCAGTCAGGCAGTGAGGCATTCAGGCATCATCCAGCGTGACCAAACCGCACCAGCAAAGAGATTTACGCAAACTTCGCTGGCATTCCACGTATTTGTGGCGCAATTAAGGTGCACAAAACGTTTTCCCAAACACAAACATGACGCACATACACACACACGCACTCAGAGCAGTGCTATGGTATACAGGGGTTTTTCCAGCAATCGTCTTCTTTATGTTTTTGTTTTTTTTTTTTTTGGCCAAATCACTGACAATTTGTTTGTAAATTACACTACAAAGCGATTTTAGGAATTTTGGATTTTAGTATTTCGATAAAAATGCTACTAAAAATCAATTTATTTATTTGTTATCGTCTTTTGCTCATATGATTGGAGAAACATAGATTCATTAGACTTAACGATTGTTTTTTTTTTTAATTCAAATGTAAATGTTTAATTTGCTGCTTACAGCTAATGTTAATGTTAAATAATAGCTGCACTTAACATATGTTAAGCTCTGATTCCTTTGACGAGCAGCCGCTTTGTTTCTATAAAATTGGAATTTTTAGATTGAAAGTAAACTAAACTATAGTCAACTAAAGTTAAATTAAAGGTTGTCTTTTTGATAATTTTAAAAAAGTAAATTGACTATATTTTTTAAGTATTTCCCATTCCTATATCATATACAATTAAAATCGAATCGAAGATTGAATAGAAAGTTTCTGTATTGCTGATTCTATATGTATAGCTCATGTTTCTTCTTTTTTTTTCAGTGACAATCAATGCCAATTAAATCGAATCTATGTGGGGAAAAATGCGAAGAGAGGAGAAACAATTTTTGTTTTATGGTTTAAGTGAATTTATTGGGCATGCCGCAAGTTCTTCTCCTCGTTTTATGTCCCAGTGTCACTTGTGCTATATATGGGTGTGTGTGTGTGCTTAGTCCCCTTATAGTCGATTCTATGAGCAAGTTCAATTAATTGCTCATACGCAGCAGGAGCAGCAATGGAAGCCATGTCAAAGCATTGTAAACAGGCAGGTTTCTCCATCGACCAGAGGCCCTTGGCCATTGGCCGTTTTGTTTGCCCTGCGCCTTGCTCGATGCATAATGTGGAAAATGCCCAAAAGCCGTTTTCTCCCTACACATTCTTCCCCATGCACGGCTGTTGCTCTACTAGTCATGTGTGCTAAAACGCTTAACACTCAACTGAACACTGAGCCCAAAAGTTGACAACAGGCAGTACGAAGCCGATGGTGATGGTAACGGGAGGGTCTACAAAATATATGGGTAGGTATAGAGGCAACCCATAAAATCCTAATCCGTTTAATGGACATATCACATCAAAAATTTAGATGCAGGCGTAACAATTTTCAAATTTGGTCAACCGAAAATATTGGGAAATCGAAAGAAAAACTAATTTTCATGTCGTTGTAGTTGAGAAAACAATTTCACAAGCTTTAAGTATCATAAATACAGTCTGCATTGGTCGTAAAAAAAAAAAGAAACAACAACAATGTTGCAGTTTACACTATATAAAGTATTCCGTCAGATATTAATTTGCTACCCTTTTCAAAAAGGTTTCATTTGTCGTTTGACTTCTAATAAATGATCACAACTGTTGAATTGCCATTTAACTGATTATCCTTTTTCGAAACATTTGAAACATTGTATTCTTAATAACCAAATGAATTGATTGACCACATATTCAATTATGAATGGACTAAGAAGACAAAGTCATTGCCTTTGGCATCTCTAATGTGCTGAAGGTTAGCGCATTTCCTTACTTTCAGGCAATCAAAAGAGAGAAAAAAAAATACAAACAAAGTCGGGCTCAAATCAAGTGAAATGAACAAAATCGGCTTAGCTTAAGTCACAGCACCTGACACACACAGACACACACACCCACACACACAGACAGACACACACAAACCCACATATGTATTATGTCCACATAAGCATTAAATGCTCTACCTTCCCCCCTCTGACTTTCTCGCCATCAACAATTCCAAAGAAACAAAAGGTATAAAAACAAGCGCAGAAACAACAGGTTGAGGTTATACAACATCCAACATCCAACATCGTCGCTTCATCCAGTTTACTGCCCACACAATTTGGGGTTTTACTTCTGCTTTTTTTTCCATTTCTTTCTCTCTTTTTCTTTCAATTTTTTTTATGAGTTCTCTGGTCGGAATATAAAAATACAGTACGCCAAGGCGACACAACGACTATTTAATACCCTAAGTTGAATTTCATGGAATTTTGCTAACGATCAAAAATGAAATAAAAATTAATAATCATAAATCTTAGTTAAGTTTTCATTTATTTTCAATGAAATTCCTTATAAATATGAAAACAAAACTATATCTTGTTAAAACAATTAGCCAGTTAGTTAAAGAATATAAAAGTCATATATACATATATATGTATATATATCAGTGCGAAAATGGGTGTGGCATGCCATTAGCTTCTCTTATAGTTTCCTGTTGTATACAATTTGTAGGATTTAATATACCTTTTCAACTCATGGCTATACATACATATATGGTATATATAACGAAAAGCATTGAAGATTTATATATATATGTGTACAAAAAATATATAAATATATATTTTATATATATCTGTTATAGTCTCAGATATGTGGCTACATAAAAAACAGTCAACAGTCTGGCGTGGTTTTCTGACTCTGAAAATAATTGATGGAATTTTTATGAAACTTTTCACTGAAAATTATGGAAAATTGAGATATTAAATTCGACAATAATAAAAAACCAAAGTATAAAAATTTAAATACCTTTATCTGAATTTCTGAAGACAGTGAAAATGTTAAGATATATCGATGTTATTTATTATTTTATATTTATTTATTATATATATTTTATTGATTCTAATCAGAGTTGGTTTTGGAAATTCAACCTCAATAACTAAAAAAACGAATTCAAGCTGGAATGTGAATTAAATATCAAAATATCAGAATTCTTTTTTTTCAGAATTTGTGAAAAAATATAATATTTTTTTACTTACATAAGATTGTCGATATGTTGAAACTTGAATATTAATATTGTACAATATGATCTAATATTGAAAGATAGAGTTTCTGTTTCAATAATATAGAAAAAATAACTAATCGATATTTAGACTAAGGCTAAAAATCTGGTAAGTGCATTTTATATTTAATTCAAATTTTAAAAGCAAACCTATAAGATTAAAATTTATATATGTATGTCATTATTTTCAGCAGTAGATAATTCATTATAAATACGAATGTTTAATTTCCATAATTTTTAAGAAAATTGTTTAATTAAATTTAAAATAAATGTCATTTCTCAAAACTTCATAAATTTTATTTAATCAACTTGTTCTAAACTATAACTTCGGCCGCTTTAACTCAAATCCAATTATAACTTAAAACATCTTGATTTAATTTTCAATACAATTTATCAAAAAGATAATGGTTAATAGATTGCATTATTTTGCAGCATCATTGTAATGAAATTTCAAGAAAAATGGTTAAATGGCAATTCTAAAAGCAAATAAAAATATGACAAGGTCATGAGACATTCCTTTTGGTAACCAGTTAAAGGTCAACTTATGTATGTATGTCGGAATATATACTGCCTATACCATATACCAGACAAACACATGTATATATACATACATATATATATATATATGTCTTGCTTGATTATATAACAATCTTTGGGACTTGGTAAAAAAAGGGGGTAAAATTGTAAGCCACACAACAAGAATTTCTGTGACAATTTTTGTGTTCTTGTTGTTTTTGTTGTGGTTCATGGTTTCTTGCGTGTTTTGGCCTGACAAAGTATTACAAGACACGCCAACAAATACAAACACATATACATACACACACACACACACACACACACACACTTTTCATACACGCAAAAGAAATTTATGCCACACCCCTCTATCTGAGACGGTATCCACCTGCTGCAGAGCCCACCTACTTGTCGTCGTTGCCTGTTTTCCCATGATTAATGAGCAAAAATTTTGGAAAATGAAGTTTGAAAAATTTTGTCGCGTTGTCTGTGGCTTCAGCATCAGCTTCAGCTTTAGCTTTAGCTTCAACATCAACATCAGCTTCAACATAAACATTAGCATCGGCGGCTTCTGTTTCAGTTTCTGCTTCATTTTTAGCTTCAATGTTTTTGGCCTTCTTTGTGCTTCTTGGCGTCTTCGTTAAGTGTGCAAACAGTAATTATAAATATGCCGTCTTCTCGTTCCTTTACCACCAGTACATTTTCCTTATCCATTTGCCATTCTCCTTTCAACGTACACACTCGACAAGAAAGCGTATGAGCGAGAGCAATACTCAGACAGAGACAGAGAAAGACAGGAGAGACAAAGAAAGAGAGAGAGAGAGAGGGAAAACAAAAATTGCTATAACGATAATTAGTTTTGTTTCCTGTCGTTCTCATGAATTGCGTTTTATGGCTGCACTACTTACATACAAAAGTCGACTTGGCGGGAGGCTAAGATTTTTAGAGAGGGGAAAATGTCGGTGTGGGGTATGTGGAGTAGAGTGTAGTGTAGTATGGTAGACATACAGACCGCCAGTAAGACAGTTCCGGAGTTCCGTTTTGGCATCAAGCAGTTGGAGGAACTTTCGCGCGGCCAGCATTTTGATTAATTGCATTGAGTCGTTGCGTTGCTTCTGTCCTGTCTTCCTGTTTTAGGTCTTTGTCTTCGTCATTTTCTTCGTACAAATATTAAATTGTAGTGCGACAAAAAGAATGAGAAGAAAAAGAAACTCTCAAACGGATGTAAAACACAAGAAGAAGTGCAGCAAAAAAAAAAAAAAGAATGAAAGAAAAAAAACTGTTGAGTGTCCTTTGAATTGGCATAAAGTTACGTCAAGTATAATGTTGGCAAAGTTTCGGGTGAGATTCATAAAAGAAACAGATAAGACTTTGATATATTCTAATGTTCTTTTGCAATGCCTAAAGCTAACACTTAAGGCACTGTAAGTGACTCCTTGTCATTGATTAAAAGTTACCTTTAAAACAGTTATTTTAGCATATTTTCTTTGACTTATTGAATTATGTATTGAATGGTTTTAGGTCAGCATAGGTAAAACTGCAAATGGCTTTTAGATTACTTTAATTTAGGTTTACAGGCTTTAATTCAAGTGATTTATAAATATTTGATCGAAATCATTTGTTGATTTATTCTGGTTGTAAATCAAAACAATTTTAACCAAAAATTTACAAACAATGTTTTCACATGCGACTAGTTTTAAGTTTTAATAAAATTGCTTCCTCATTACAGTTTTTATTTTATTGCAGTTGTTGTCGGCTTGTTTGGCTTTCACTCTGTAATTGTGGCCACATATATGCAATTTTACTGTTAGACGTCCATGTTGTGATTACTCCCCTGGTGACCCCTTCGTTGAAATTAATGTAAAAACTTTTGCCACACTCACAACACTCTCTGCTACTCTAGTTTACCCATAACATATACATATAATTGTTGAAATTGGCTAAGGTAATCACACACACACACACACACACACACACACACACACACACACATACATACACACATTGCCAAAAATTGTAAAAACACATTAAAACAATTGCTAGATATATACACAAATGGATACGATAGTCCTGGCTCTTATTAGAACTTTGCATTAAAGGTGCGGAACGAATTGTTGTAAAACTTTAAAAAGATCTAAAAAGTGTCACATTATCTATTAATATCTATAATATTTAATGGCTGGATCTGGATTAAAAGGAACATGAATTAAGTCACACGAAGTTATTAAAGACTTTTTGTATAATAAAAGAAATATCACATATATTGCTGAGGGAATACTTCTTCATGTCTTGCGAGCGAAAATAAATAAATATATAAATCTGATATAAAATAAAGAAATGCAAGGTCAAAAAAGAAATGCCTCATCAGTTGGCAGTTCTGTTACTTACTTTTATTGAAAGTTGGGTTATGGCATAATGAATGATTGCAGTGCCTTAAGAGCATGAGAGAGAGAGAGAGAGAGAGAAGGACGAGGGGTGGAATGAGAGGGGCAAAATTCCATTTCAATTGTTGACTCATAAGACATTTTTAATGAGCGCACAACAATTAATATATAATTGAACCGTACACTCACGCAAGGCCACTGGCAATTAAATTTTTACACAACCCTGAGTGTTGGTAAATGAGAATTGTATATGAGTGTTGGTAAATAAGGTTAAACTGCTAACCGGTAATCAGTACTTCGATCGATGGATGTGGCCCCGGCACTAAGGTGTAAGTTAAATGGCATGTTTTCCTTTTCTTTTTATTATTATTTTTTTTCTTTCGCCATTGACTTTTGTTTCTACTTGGCACCTCTGCCCGGCCTCAGACCCATCTCCTTGCGGCAATGTGCATATGAAATATTAATGTTTTTATTACGCACCAAAATTACTCCATTCCATTCCATTCCATTCCATCTTATCCCAACACCACTCATCCGTTAAAACGTGCCAGTCATGCTAAGTTGTTAGCCGTTAAATCTTGGCCCCAACCAAATCCATCTACCTGACAATGCCAAGCAAATCTTGAAAGCAAAGTGTTATTTGGGAGGGGAGAGAGAGAGAGAGAGAGAGAGGGGGTTTGAATCCGCTTAGCCACAATATCAATTAGATTTATTGTAAACGCGAGAATAATGTTGACTTTAATTGACTGTCAAGTTTCCCAAGTTAGAGAGAGTTTCTAGTCATTTGCTTTAGGCCATTTAATGTAATTGATTGGATAACGAAACCTTTTCTTAGTTGGCTATTTAACAGTTTCGTACATCATATGGCAAATTTGATGATCTGATAATGCTATTTAGTAATTAAAGAATTAATCAGCTTAAACCTAAACCCGATTTCAATTGATTAACATCAAGTGAGAATTGATTTGTTAATATTTTCTTTCAGTGGGGCATAAGTTTTCTATGGCTAATATATATTTTGTTTCACTTTGCCTACTATAGCCATATATTTTTCTTTTACTTCTCGTTTTCTCTTCTTTTTGCTTTTTTCTTTGGCATTTTGTTTGTTCTGTTTATTTCTTGCTTGGTTTTTGCTTTAGCAACTACTTTTTGGCCATAAATGACTCATTTGTATTCATTGTTACGCCCCGGCGCTTTGCCTTGTCGTTTTTCGTTGTCCTTGCCTCTTGAGTAGTAGCAAAGTGAAGTGTGGATATTACAGGGGGTGATGGTGGGGGTTACGAAATATATATATCTATGTATGTATGTATGTATGTGGTGCAAATGAGCAGCTAAATTTTGTGGGCAGTTATTTGTAAGTGCTAAGCTTAGCTTAGTACTGAATGAAATTAAGTATACGCAAGGTGTTGCCGTCCATCTGATTGAATTTTTGTTCGTGTCGAAAAGATTTCAAGAGATTTGTTCATATAATACGCAACTAATGGGGCATGGATTTAACATTTTTCATCTAGGTATCTTTACATTATATCCCAGATGGTAGCATATTATAATGTAATTTAGGTAAGTTCTATTTATATTCATTTTATATGCAAAAATAAATACATATTTCTATTTCTATACCAGCTACTAATAGGATAAAAGAATCCATCAACTGCACAAAGGAAGATGTTATAGACATTAAAGCTTTAGTTTTATACTTACTTAGACTTATCATATTCCCTTCAAATATAACAAATGGAGCTATAATTTCCGATATTTGACATATGTGATAAAAAATAAAACCTTTATAGTTCAGAGAACAAGACTTCAATAATATAGTTTAGATTTACATAAATTAATTTTGAAGAGATAAATATATTGCAAGAACTAATTATTTAATGTGTATTTGATTTGTTAACAATAAGCACTTAAGTGCTTGTTCAATTCGGTGACATTCTCTAAATTAGATTTCAAATGTTCTTCAAACGCTTTTCACCTAGTTAAGTTAAGATCGGTTAAGAGCGTATATAATCTAGTGTACTCTAGAGAGTAAACTAGTTTCCTGAATTGAGAACAGACAAACAGCCAGCAAAATATACAAAGCCAGTGTGAGCGAAATAGCAGACAATGAGTGAGAAAGAGATAGATAGAGAAAGAGAGAGAGAGAGAGAATTGCTGCTGAGGTATATAAATTTCGACACGTCCAAGTTAGTAATCATGAATTTTTATTTCTTTCTTACTTTTTCCTCTTGCTGTATTTTTTGTTTTGTTTTTGTTTTTCCTGTGTTTGTCGAAGGCGAAGCTGTTCCTAATGACATGCTGTTTAGAGTGTATGAGTGTGTCTGGGTGGCTGAGTGTGTGTGTGTGTGTGTGTATATATATGTGTACGCTGAGCCACAGTGTGCAGCTAATTGGGACAGCATGGCGTCGTCATCGTCGTCCTCGTCTCCATTTCCATTCGCTTTTCTCCTTCAAATACCCCTTCCCTTGACAGTCTTAGAGACATGCTATGCATTATTTTTATGGCATCATAAAAATTTAAATTATTTTTTTTTTCTCTTCTTTCTGGCCCTCACACACACACACACACATTTATACATATGTGAATTTCTATGCATTTGTATGCAGCTGCTGCTGTTTATTTAGAATATGTGAAGGCATATTGAATATTTTTTAGCCTTGTAATTTAGTTTGTATTTCTGTTATTTCTCTCATCGATTTTAATTCATTTATGGTTGGGGTAAAAATAACTTTTCCAACTACTAATAAACTTTTTCCTCTAGCAACTTTATATGCAAATGATGTTGTGTCTTATTATAAAAAATGAATCATTTTGCGCATCAAATTTAATGATATTTCGAATGTAATGAATAGATTCTCTTCAAGTTTGTTAACTTTCCACAAATATTTTACATAGTGTAATGAATGTTATGTATGTATAACATATTTGAAATATATGTGTCTTTGTCTTTGTGTGTGTGTTGAAAGTGCAATAAAAGTGTATTGTCTGTAAATTTTTCGTTGTATTTTATTGCTTTTTGTATGTCGGAAGGGTGAAGTTGGCAGATGTTCTCATTGCGGTTTCAATTCAAATCAAACAATTCTGTGGCAAATGCATTATAAATAATTAATGGCAACGATAATGGAAATGCAGATGTGGGTACGTCGCCTAAAAGTAGTCAATGGAACACATCAAAATCCTTGTTGAAAGTTCAAGTTTTGTAAGAGGAGCAAATTCACTCTCATTCACACTGACTAACGCTTAATGCTCATCATGATGATGACGATGATGATGATGATGAGAATGATGATGATTGCCTTTTTCGTCTAGTGAAAATTAAAGCAACCAAACTAGGCGCCTGGGACTTGCAGTTGGTTTGGTTTGCTAGGGTGCCCCAGAAGGGGAAGGGGGCATACACTTTGCGAGTGCCACATTAGGCAACCCAATAGAGCGTGATGTTCAACGCCTTTGCAGGAAGCCAACTCCATTTGGGAGTTGTCATTGTTGTAGTTGTAGGTTGCCATTCTTGTTGTTGTTGTTGTTGTTGTTGTTGTTGTTGTTGTTGTTGTTGTTGTTGTTGTTGGGAGGCATAAATATGCATGGCAGCGCGCCTGTCATTATGCAGCAAACTATTCGTACATGCAGCAACTTTTGCCAGAGTTGCCTCTTGGTTCCTGCCTCTGATTCGGTACTCTTCGGTTTGGTCCGCCGCCGCCAACGCCAAAGCTAACGCCGACTCCAACTCTGACTCCAACTCCTTAAGTATTCACAAAAGGCAACTTTCTCTTCAGTGAGTAACCTACTTTAAGTTGTTTTCGCTGCCAGACGGCCATTTGTTGTAAGTACAAAGTGTAAGGCAAATTGACGTCCATACAGAAAAAAAAACACAAAAAAAAACGAACAAAAAAAATGTATGAAAATTAACTACAAAAATGATTCCTCGCGTGGCTCCGTGTAGGACCGTTCTCATTTTGCTTTGTATACCAAATTTGCATGTCAAACAAAAAAGTGAAAACAAAATAATAGCCTAAAAAAAAAAAAAAAAAAAAACTAAACAAGTGGATTGAGAGAGAAGGGGTAATATTTTTAGTTTTTTTTGGATTATATAAACTCTTACAAAATTATACAAAATTATACCCATAAGGTATAACATCATACAAACTGGTTTCGAGCCAACATTTCATGGTTTAGATTTTTATAATATATGTATAAAAAAAGAGATTATTTAAAATGGGAGACACGATGTTATTTTCTAAAAACTGATTAAGCAAAAATTATGGTTTGAGTGCTGTATCGATCAAAAGTCAATTATGGATAGGCTCAGGTGAGCAATTAACGATAACACAAAAATTAGGCAGTATATATCATAATTATTTTTTGTTTAAAAGGGAAATGGTTGTTCATTTCTACTGTCTTCATAAACAAACAAAAAGAAATCAAAAATCAAAGAAACAAATTATTTTATTCTGAGTATTTCGGCTTTGACTAATTGATTTATATATATTCTTAGCTCATAATAATACACAAATTTCTCTGTCAAATTAGATATTTTTATTAAAAATTGGATTAGAATCGTTTAAAATTAATAAAGCTGTTTGATTATACATTTATTTGGCTAATTATCTATCTTCAGAGCCATGTTTAATTCTTAAGATTTATTTGTAAGGATATATAGTAAGTTATTGAAAAAAAATATATATTTCAAAAGATTTACAAACTAAAAATATTTCCTTTTTTGTCAATATTCAGTGTGCTTTTCCTTTATCGTCTTTCAATTTCAAAGTCATTTTTAACAGACTTAAAAATAATTATAGCTCAAAATGAAATATTTTAGAAAAGTATAAATATAAAAATAAATATAAAAATTTTCTTTTATCTGCAAAATTAAGTTAATAAGTTATCCATATCTCATAAGCACTAACTCGGTCATACGTTACGACTGAAATATCTATCCCCACAGCCGGTTAAATGTCCTTGTTATTTGCAATTAAAAAAAATACATTAAAATACATCGGATTTTAGATAAGCCAAAAATTGCAATTTTAGTTGAATATAAAGAAATATATATATGTACATATATATAAACACACAGAAATCTGTAAAAGCTAAGTTCATTTGCTTGGGGCGATGTTTGTGTTGGCCTGCTAAGTAGGCTATAAATATATATGTTTGTTGAGTGGGTTGCCCACTTTTCAACCTTTCTGCATCTCTATTCCACATTAGGCTATCTACCTTTCTCCTCCCTCATCTCACTCTCCCTCTCTCTCTCTCTGTGTGTGTGTGTGTGCGTGTGTGTGTGTGTAATGTATGTCAGTCGTGCGCATAATTACAGTTGCATTACATTGCATGTATGTACAAACACGTACGGCTAAGGCCTAATAACAAGCCCAGCCAACCAGAGAACGAACCAACCCATCATCAAAAAAGGCTAAAAACAAAAACTAAACGAAACGAAACGAAACGCAACTGTAACTAGTTTGCTTTTTTGCATATAAAATGTAAAACTAGAACTCGACTTTAATTGCAAGTCGAGCTGACTAGAACCTAAAACCCGGGAGCCGACTATGTGAGAGGTAAAGGAAAAGGTCATTTCTGTCTGGTATAGTGAATTGGGACATATGTAGACCAAGATGGAAGGCATGAATTGCGATTAGTTTTTAATGCCACTCAATTGGCAATTTGGCAAGTTGATTGAGTGCAAACTGCATATCAAATGCCATTTACCTAGACAAATGTACAGTTTTTCATGTGTCTGTTGGTGGCCATAATTAATACATAAACCAAGCCTGAAAATCAAAACAAAATACGAAAACCAAGAAAAAAAAAAATAAAAAGAAAAAAAACTAAACAAAAATACCAAGCAAAACCATTATATGTTTGATTGACACTAATTGGGGTGAACTGACAACAAAATGTCTGCCAAAGAGGTAAACAAATCTAAATAACTGGGTTAACCAACTACTAGAAACTTGCCAACTTTGTTTTCATACTTGACAGCAAATCATAATTTATATTAAAAAAAATATATGATTTTATTTGCAAATAATTTAATAAATATATATTCATACAACTAAAAATCAGTTAAACTAAAATACTTAAGTGCAAAAAAGAAAAAAGTTAAATCTGATTATTCAATTTAATATTAAAAACAGCTAGCAATGTAAATATATGTATGTGTGTATGTACGTATATACATATTTGTGTGTATGTATTTCAACTCATTAAATTGTTCATTCTCTGGCCCGGTCATTATTCTGTGCATTTAATTTTCTAGCATATTTATGGGCTTGTTTGTTGACTCAAGGGATTAACAATTGGTAGCAAGTGGCTCGCAGTGGCCAGAGTCGTTGTTTCTGTGTCTGTGTCTGTACTTGGGCAGGTTCAGGTCCCTGGCAAAAATGTTAACTGGCGCTGCAGGCCATCTGCAGGACGTTGGCCACAGTCATAAATTTTTGTCTGCGCCATTTGTCTCTCTTTTACTCGCTCATTCACTTACTTACTCCCCATTTGCCTGTCCTCTTATCTGCTTCACTCTTGTACTCTTGTTCTCCTGTTATGCTGGAAATTAATTCATTATCGATTTTCATTTCGATTCATTTTTATTTTTCCCCCTTTTATTTTCTTTTTTTTTTCTTTCTTTTTTTTGCTTGTTTTGTTGTGTGTTACTGGCACCGGCTTAACTACCCCGCCATTAAAAACAGTTGAAATGAAGGATGCCTTCGAGGAGCATTATGAATGGATCATTTACAAAGTCAACACAATTAAAATACATGCCTCCTATCTCCCGCCTTACGCAAGCCTTCATTGCAAAACCGCAAACGAAACTGAAACCGAAACTCGGCAATGTGAAACCCTTTTCAACTTGTGACAGAGCCAGCAAACAGATGCCAACCAAAAAAATGGACTGAGCTTGGACAGGCAACAGACAAACACACACACACACACAAAAAGGCAATGAAAATGGAGTAACTGGAGAAGGTGCACGCACAGGGACACCCACACACACACACACACTTAAGCGCACAGACGATGAGCAGGTGAACAGAAGAAATATGAAATGTGAAATATTAATAGAGGCAAATGGCAGCAAAACAAATGCGCCAACATCGATTGATGTCCTTCCCATGATGTTTGTTTGTGGTCATTACCATATTTCAAAAAACGACTCCAATCCGCCATATACCATCATTTTCCAGCACAGTGGATTTGATTGAGTTAACTCAATAGTAAAAATTGTGTAGATAAAGTAAACGTATTAACAGAGTAAATGTTGAAATAAATCATTGTTTTTAAATATTTTATCAATAAGTAACAGTTTATATTGAATTCTCATTAACATACTGTAAAAATCATGTTGAGTAAAGTAAAAAATATATATTATATATAATATTATTAGAATATATTATTAGCAGTTTACAATTTGATCACAAAGTTTCTGTCTTTCTGTTAAATTAAATTATGTAAATGCTAGTGTTGGTAAATATTTAAATTGTTTGCTACATATGTATAGCAGGTCAATTCAGTGTAGGTAAATTGTTATCGTGATCGTTACATTATAAACTAAGAAATGTTAACAGAGTAGATAACAAAGAAAAATCAGCAAAACAAGTAAATAAACTGTTAAAAGTAGATAAAATAACTAGTTTATTTGTTTTATTTTTTTGTAGATTTCTTAACAAATTGATATTTTTATAAAATTTTTTAAGTATTGATTTAATTAGAAAAAATTGTTTGTTAAGCCATTTCCCATGGTTCGCATGTTTGTTCAATGGAGATTAAACTGGGACTTGTTTGATGTTTGATGCAAATATCGATTTGTATGTTCCATTTGCATTAAAAGATAAACTGTCCACTGTGTGTTGGAGAAGCAACAAAGGGGCAACTAAGCTGCTCTCTCTCTCTATCTCTCTCACTCATTCTCTGTTTCTTTTTGTGTGTAGGTTTGTGTGTGTGTGTGTGTTTGTGGGTAAGTTGGTAACCTTTCATTTAATTTGATGTGGCAAAAGTTCAAAGGTGAATGTCGTTTTGTTTGTAAGCGTATATCAGTATATCAGTTTGTCTACTTTTTCCTAGGTATGTATATATCTCCTCCAACCCCTCCCCCATCCGTACAACAAAGTGGGAGGAGTTAGAATGGAATTGAAAGGGATTAACATTTATGTAAATGGACTCCTGTGCAAGAGGTAGAGAGAAAGAGAGAGGATGAGGGTGAAAGAGGGACAATATGCATTAGTTAGTTTTGTTGAAATTTATTTAAAATTTGTTACTTTATGCGTGTTGGTGGAGTGAGAATTAAGCGAAAGGTGCTTTGATTGTTTGTGGTTGGGGCATAACATTTAAATAATGCATTTACCGTTATACCATTATGAGTAATTATCTGTTTTGATACTTTTAACCTTTCTCGAAAGTGGAAATATAACTTTTATAGCTTTTGAACTAAACTGAACCAAACTGAACCAAACTGAACTGAACTGAACTGAACTGTGGCTTTGTCTCTCCTTCAGCAAACCTTTTCGCGCATCGTCCTTTCCCTGTGACTAATCGGCCAAAAAAGTTTTTGCCGCTCGCCATTTTGTTTATGGTTTTCCGTTTTTCATTCACCCCTCTTCTATTACCCCATCATCATCATTATCATTATCATTATATTTTTGTATTTTGAACTTCAAGGTTAATTTACTTTATTGCTTTTTGCTTTATTGTCATTCGATTTTTCAGTTTGGTTTTTGTTTGCGCTTGATTATTTTCACCAAAAACGCACAAAAGTTCTCGGTCATAAAACCAAGAGAATGATATGGATGGAGGGGGATAAGGGGAAAAAAAACTTTTGTTACAGTAGCAAAACAAGGCACTAAATGTTGCCAGTTTATCACTTCATTGAATCCCGATTTCGTGATAAAGTTCAAGTCGAATGGGTTGTTGTTGTTTTTTCCCTGCCCTTTCTGTTTTTCCCCCTTCGACTTTGATTAAGTTGAAGCTAAAGTATTAAATAAACTAAAGTATTAAAATGAACTTTAAAATAAATTTACCATATTTTTCTATAATAATAATATTTGTATAAAATTAATTGTCCTCTTGGAAAGGTATATAAAAAATGAGAGAATATAACTTTTTTTTTTATAGTCACTTATTTGCATTATTATTAGCAATTCATTATATAAATTTCCATAGCTAGCAGATATTTTAGAACTTGGGCATTTTATTTTTCATCTCAATTGGCAAATCCACTCGCTTGCCTAATTGGCCATAAAATGTTGGCAACCAGAAACTGAAATTCAAACCGAGAGACTGAAAATGATACTATACTTTCTAAGCCACTGTCCGTTCAATGTTCAAAGAGAGAGAGAGAGAGAGAGAGAGAGAGAGAGAGAAACTCTGTCATTCCCTCTGTTTCTATCCATTTTATAGTATTGTGTCTGAATATACAATTTGTATACGTGTGTGTGTGTGTGTATTTGTGTGTGTTTGCCATACTATGGCATAATTTGACACTCACCTTAACTCTGGTCATCCCCGCTTTACTTCTATCCATAATCTTTGTCTGTCTCTATCACTTTTTCGGTTCATCTCATACTCTCTCTCTCACTCTGTCTCTCTTTGTCTCTTAGTTGATGTCTATCTCTTTCATTATGCATACACCGCTCTTTGTTACCTGTCCCTTGCCGCTTACCATTCATAATGGTTGCATTGTATTTATGTTGGAGCTTATGCCGAATGAAATGAACTCCACTCAAGTGTGTCTATACATATATGGAGCTTATGGTTCTTCAAATCTGAATTCAAATCTGTTAGCATATGATAATAGAGTGTAAAGTGTGTAACATGTGTTTGTGTGTATGTGTGTGTGTTTATGCCTTGTAATAATTTATAATATTGAGTTGAATTTTCAATCTGACAATTGTCTTCTGGCATTTTACTAATTAGGCAAATGGATACGCCCATTTGATGCAGCTGTTATTGCAATAGGAACAACATTTTCTCATTATTTGCTTTTAAAATTTATTGGAAAATCTATTTTTTTCATAGAATCGAAAACTGAAGGATAATGATGGCCTCAAATGATTTTTACTTTGGCTAAAGTTGACTTAAGAAAGAAGATTCAACAATAAGTAGAAGAAAAAGAAGTGCAGATAATGTTCAAAAATATTTTGGGTAAATGCTTGAAACAATTTGGCACCACATTGCGTATGATTGATATAAATTGTTTGCCTTTTAACCCACCATCTAATAGCGCCCTCATAATCCACGCCATTGACACCCAATGTATGGGTGTGTTTCCCTCCCTCTCTCTCTCTCTCTTTCTCACTCTCTCTGTGTGTGTGTGTGTGTGTGTATAAGTGTCTGCATTTTTCCTATAGCACTAAAAGCAATTGCATCTACAGTAAAGATTGCCTGCAACTTTCTAAGGGTATATGAAAAGAAGAAATCTAAAGAGAAACTAAATATTATAAAATAAAAAATTATTAAATTATTTTCTAGTGTAAATTAGCCATTTCTATTCTATATTTAAGTTTAAGTTTATTTTTATTATTATATATATTTCATTTTATATTATATAGTTTTCTTATTACCAGTTAACACTGTTGCATTTAAAGCAATTTTATTTAGCTTTTTGGCTAAAAATGTGGCAGCTGCTTTTGTTTTTGCTTTTGGATTCTTGTGATGGTTATGCAGCTGCAGTTGCTGTTGTTTCCTCTACTTCAGTTGCCGCTGACGCTGCTATTGCAGTTGCTGTTGCTGCCACATGCCATGGCGCAAAGTGTCACATTACTGAAACGTTGGCATCCGTGCTACAGATTGGAGAGTTGCCTTTAGGGGCAACTTTTGCCTAGGTTCACGAAACGACAATAAGAAGAAGCCACGGCAACTGGGTAACTGTTAGTGCGGGAGGGGGCGGAACGAGGAGGTTCTATCATTTGTGGTTTGCATGTGCCGCTTGCAACACCAAGCCCCGCAACAAGAACAACAAACATTTTTTATTTTTAAAATAAAACAGTGAGTGCAAGTCCCGTGCAACTACAAAAAAAAAAAGAAGAAAATGAAAGGAAAAAAAATCGCAGTACACGCTTCGCAAATTTAAATGTCTGGAGAGGAAAGAGAAAGACAGATAAAGAGAGAGAGAGAGAGAGACAAAAATAGAGGAAGAGGGGGTCAGTAGCAGAAGCTTGCTTAAATTTGATGTTAACTGGCCAACTTAAGCCAGAGCATGGGCAATGACATTTCATAATTTACAAGCATCCTGACAAAGGTTTTTTATTTTTCCTTTTCATTTTTTCATCACCGGAAATTGAAAACTTTATACTATATATATATCTATATATAGATGGAGGAACAGGATAAACGTTAGCCATGCTGTATAGTCAGCAGAGTATTCTAACATTCATTGAAATTTAAAGTGCTTCTAATTGACAAGAGGCAGAGACAAGGGAAAGGTGGTGGATTAGGGGGAAAGGCGGCGACAAATGACGAATATTCATACGGCCAATTTAATCTCATTAAAATTTCGTTATCTTAAATGGGAAATTATATGCTTAATTGCTTCAAAATCAAATTGTCTTACAAGTTAATTAAATGTTCGCACATTTTGTACGTTTTAAACAAATCTTCAATAATCACACACACACAAACGCACACAAACACAAACACACACACACACACACACACATACATATATATGTATATCCATAGGAGAATTTGAAGCTCTGAAAACTCATTAAAATCTTAGCCCTTGTTTTGATTACTTTAAGCATTTAAACGCATTTTATGTCTGTGCCTGTGTGTGTGTGTTTTGTCGGTTTTATCAGTTGTGCCGTTAGGCAGCATTAAATTTTTTAGTGGCTCATTTTATTTATTAATACATTGACTAAGTGGGCAAAAGTTTTCATTTCTAAAGAGTCAATTTATTGTCACATTTTTGTATTATTTACTTTTGATTATCTGATTAAGTCTGAAAAGAAAACAGATAGAAGAAAGCCCCGGAAGAATAGATTAAAAGTGTGGAAAAGAGTAGAGAAAAATGAGAGAGAGAGAGAGAGAGAGAGAGAGCGAGAGATTTGTGTAGAAAAGTCTTTAAGAACGAAGGCAATAAGCCATGGTGCAACACCAACAGAAGCAAGAATAAACAATAACAAATAAAAAAAAAAAACAAAAAAGTGAGGATGAAAAACAAATAGAAAAGAGACAAACAGCCAGAAAAAAAATCAACAACAAACGACTTTTGACCAGGTTCGAATAACAAACATATGTTGTGGGTGTATGTATATATATATATATATATGCCATGCGAGGGTTTACTTGCATGTTACGTCACATGTATTCCAATAAATAATCGAGCTAACTTTATAGACGAATTTTACTTTAACCACTTTAGCTTTATAGTTTTGAATTATTTTCTTTTAGCCATAGAGAAAATTTTATTGGGAGTAAAAGCAAATATCTAAAAAAGAAATAATATTTTTATGGATTGCAAATTTTCTGCCCATTACAAAACAAAAAATAAAATAAAATCCAAAAATTTTAAAGACAATTCTTTTCAACACTCAGAAGTTGAAAGTTAAATATATTGAAAATAATCTTTCTAGTGAGCTTTGGAAAAAAAAGGGAAATATATCCTTGATGGATAACGATCTCATAAAAACAAAAGTTTTAATTATACGTTTATCGTATTTGTTTTTTATGATTGAAGTTAAATTTGCATAGTTTATGGTTTAATTGTTAGATAGGTTAAATTTTGATACAATAATTTTTTAAAAACAGAACAATAGAAATATCCAGTGTTAAAACTTTTGCTAGGACTCTTTCACAATTGGTTACCACCCTCGTTAGGTGACTCCGTGTCCGTCTCCGTCTCTTTTGGCCCATTTTAAGCCATATTTTTCTGTCGCTTGCTGCTAGTTGGCTGCGGGCTGTCTCTGTGTTGGTGTCAACGTGGCCTGTCACGGCTTATAAATAAGCAAACTGGTCAGACATATACCCAGACACACCTACAGAGATACACTAGCATAAACAAACAATGCAGATGTATGTATTCACATATATACATATATGTACATATAGTTGTATATGGCAATATCCATATCATGGCCATATAATTTATGGGATTTACGCTGTGAAAGGTGTTAACTTTGGCCGCGAGATATTAACAGTATTTGGTTATAAAGCAACAAGTCAATAAGCCAAATTTGCTTAGATAAGTTTTAGTATATTTCTTCCTTTTCATTTCCTCTCCCTCACTCTCTCTCTCTCTCTCTCTCTCTGTCTGCATCTCTATCTTTATTCCATTGGGTACTATTATCAATTTTAACTCTTCAAATTTAATTGCTTTACCAACGAACGGTGTGAGAAAAGAGCTAAAGCATATTGACAAGCAAAAATTTATAGCATACAAATGGGGGCACATGCAAATGCAATTGTATTGTGTGCGTTTGTGTGTGTGTGTGTTTGTTTGTTTGGCATTTTGTGATTTCGGCAAAATTACATTTTCGCCTATGTGTTACAAATGTTATAAATAAATTTTACGTTTCGAAATGTTTGCCAAAAACTGTCTGTGTGTGGTTTTTCGGTTTCTGTCTGTGTGCGTGTGTGTGACTCTTGTTAAGCTGTAAAGCACTTAGCAAATACACACACACAAACACACAGAAACACACACAGTCGCATAGATTACAGTAAAATGCATTTCAATTGCAATTTGGCATTTAAACAAGCCTCCAAACATTGGCAATGTCAATATAAGAATATATATTTTTGTTAGATCGACAAACGCTGATTATATAGCAGCAGCTATCTCAGTAAGTTATCTGCCAAACCAAATTGACATTAAATAAATGGTTTTATTTATCTTAAACGGGAATATCGTTTCCAATATACGGTTATATATCGTTTGCTTTTTAAAGCTTAAACTCTCAATATTTTTGATATATTTTTAAATTAACTTTTATTGAGATTTCAGATGTTAAAATTATACGATTACCGAAGTTTGACTTTAGTATTAATGGTAGCTTAATTAACGATAAATAAAGAAAATTGTTTAAACATTTGCCCAAAAGTTCTTTAAATTTTCATGTTAAACGATCGACCGATATTCGTTTTGATTTCACAACGACTTTCGGTTTGCGTAAAATAATAATTTTTACTTTAGGTAAATCAGAGAAACAATTTTTAACTAGATCTGTTAATCCATTCTCTTAGCCATAATGTTACCTTATTTCAAGCAGATACTCGCAGTTATTAATTTGAATTTTCTTTTTACATACACAACAACTTTTGCTTTTATCACTTGTCACTGATAATAAATCTCAATAGATTAAAAAATTTGTATTAATTAATATACATATTTTAAGACATTTTATAGATTCAATTTTTATGCTCAAATTGATTAAATTGCCTAAAGAGAAAATGGAAAATCAATGCTTAAACTTAATTCTAAGATCAAGATCATCAATTGAAAAACGGAAATCTTTTGTTTTAATATTTCATTCTCTTACCATTAATATAGGCAGCAAAATCAAAATTTTGATTGGATTTCAGTGTTGTTTGCTTCGACCGCTGCTGCAGTGCATCCGTATCTGTATCCGTTATAGTTGCCGCCACATCATCAACAAGATCATCATCATCAAGATTGTCATCATCGTTAATGGCATCGTTGTCATCATTATCATTCTTACTGTCCATATTCATATCCTGTTGCTGCTCCTGCTGCTGATGTTTGCTGACATTGATGTCGCGCTTTATGCGAAGGATCATTGCCCTTCTCAACGCCGCTGTCTCAGCGGTGGCACCACCGCTAGCAGCAACGGAAATAACGTCATTTCCGGTCGCCTCAATGCCCTGAGTAACTGTCGTCACCAAAATCAAAAAGAGGGCCAACAGTAGCATATATAGGTGATGCGGTTGATGGTTTCGAATTTGGTTTAGCCTCATGGCAAAGGAATTTGAGTTTCTTGGCATTGTCTTGGCCCGCCACTGGGCCGCCATGGCCGCCGCTCAAGTACTGGCAATGGCTCTGTCGAAACGGAAACGGAAATAACGCGCGACACTAAGCGACCAAGGATTTGTTTTGTTGTTTACCACACACACACACACACACACACGCACGCACGCACGCACTCACACACACCAGCACCGCACTTATGATAACTGTACTTCAGATTTCCTAGTTGTTCCCCAAGCGGCCATTAAGCGCACCAACAAACAAACAAACAAACAAAAAAAAAACAACAAATCAGCGCGGCGGTTGAGGGAGTCCAAAAAAAAAAAAAAGAAGAGACTAACTTATTTTACTTTCAGAATTGCCAACGGTTTTTCGATCACACGCGTAGAATTTGTTTTTGTTCTTGTTCTTGTTGTTATTGTTATAGTTGTTGTTGTTGTAGCTGCTTTTGGCGTTTTTGCGTAAGCCGGCTAACAGACTCTCTGTTAATAAACAGGCAAAATGATATGTTGCCGATGTATCTATGAATCAGCACCAGCTAAACGACGTGTGGCCTGGCCAATGTGCAAGGCGCTATTGAGTCCTCCAAGTCCTTAGGCAGGACTCATATAGCAGAATTTTACTTGTCGGCATCCTCGTCCGTCCTCGTCCGTCCTCGTCGTTATCGTTATCGTTGCGTTCCTTCGTTTCATTGTCGTTTTTAGTGAATGAAACAATTTGGAGTTTGCGCACTAATTTCAAAAAAAAAAAAAAAAAAACTTAACCGCCAGGCGGATATGCCAGGACACTACGTGTTCGTTGCTGAAAACAAAAGGCGGTGTGGGGGGTGGGTTATGACAGGAGTGGGATAAGGGATACGGTGTTCCGAGGCAGCAAGTCAGTTGCAGTTCATTTGACGCGGCTACGTGACGGAGTTTGGGCAGAGTTAATGGCTGAATGTTTGGTGGGGGGGTGGTGGAAGGTATGAGGAACGGTATATGGTGGAATCTCTGTCGACCTTTTGCACGTCGCGTTTGGAATTGCAACAGTTATATCCTTTATCCTTTTACTGCCTCCACTTGCTATTTACCGTTAACATTTGCATTCCAATGGCCATCGATCCTTGTACCTTTTTGTTTTAATTGAAACATTTTGATTAGCATCCTAATACCCTACCCTACACACTATACCAAATTCCTCCCTTAACCTCCCTTCGTATCCCCGTATCACTCATCCAATTGCCACAATTTGGCCGCAAATAAAGTAAACATTGCCAATGCATTCCAATTTATCAATCCAAATGTCGATTAAATTCCATCTAAAATAAATCGTTCAAGTATCTTAAACAATTTATTCGAAATTTATTTCGTATTAGTAATGAAGACAGAAGAAGAATGTTAAAAGCCATTTGAAAAAAAAAAAATCCTTCTATAGTTTAATTATAATAATGCTAATATAATAATGCAGAAAAAACAAATAGTATAAAAAGAAAAAAAACTAAAAAAAAAACGAATTTTTTTTGTTAGCTTTTAATTCTAGTTGGTGCTAAAATTAAACAATTTCATTAAAATATAACAAATTAGTGGACTCTTAATAAAAAAAAAACATTTTTTTCAGTGCATAAAGGGAAATAAAATTCAAATTTGGTCATGGAAAATAACATATGTAGCACTTGTCCGAGGTGTTCATAGGTAAAATAATATATTCAAAATTTTGTATAACCGCAAGAGACCGATAATTTTTAAAACTGTTTAAAATTTTTAAATAAGTGAGGGCACATTTTCTTTATTATTTTTAATACAGAAACTAGCTATACAATTAATGTAACAATTTTTCAAATCGGCTAAATTATGGCAAAGGAGTCAAAAGGACATCAGAAAAATTCTTCAAATTAGTCACAACTTCACAAAGCTCCATTTCAGTCAAATTTTGGCCGATTTTAAAAAACTTTATGTTTATTTGCTTCAAAGAATATCATCTTTTAATTGGCATTAAAATTTGAAATACTTATTTTTAACACGATTTATATGGGCCAACTTAGAGCCTTAAGAAAACCAAAGAAGTCCCTAAAATTCAAGGAATATATCACTGGATACTGGATGGATTGTAATATTTTGACATTCGATCTAAAATTAAATAATTGATATATGATAATGCTTCTTGAAGAAAAAATAATCAATGAATTTAATAGATAATCTCTCTATATTTTATCCTTCACAAATAACAAGTATAAGTTAAATTTAAGCATAATTAACAAGTTGAAGCAGACAGAAAAAAGTTCGTTGTCGAAGATTATTAAAAAAAAATTAATGAAATTTGAACAGTTGAAAGATTTAACCAGTTTATACAATAAGCTGAAATATATGGCAAAATGGGGGAAAAAAATAAGCAAAACTAATAAGAGACAACAACAATTATTTACATAAAACATACACAATAATGAGAATATATGTGTATTAGTATATTAGTATATAGGTAGTGTGTATATAGAATTTTTTAATATATAATATGTACAATTTAATACTTTAGTATAGGGTATACAAAGGTAGACTAACTATAATGAGAGCGATGCTAGAAAAAGAATTGAAAGCGTTTATGTTACTGTTGACCCTTTATAAATATATAGATTAAAGGGATCGCCAAAGTGATCGACTCCATCTCATAGAGAAAAATATATATTCTTGATCAGCAGCAATAGATAACTGGATTAATAGAGTACATGGATCTCAAAGACTATAAGAGCTAAAACTATTAAATTTAATATAAACGCTCTTCTAAGATCCATGCAGCTTAAATATATTTTCAATTTCTGTTCTTTTAATTTAGAAATATTAATTAGAATAATTATTTTACTCTACTTTGTTACTTTTAATTCTAAAGTAAAAACTTTTAAATGTTTGAATTTCTTCTTGGTTTAGAGTATAAACCAATTTGTTTCATTTATTTTATAAATATTAATATGATTTTATTGGTGTCATCACAAAAAAAATTAGCACACATTTAAGCTTAAATATTGCATATATAACTAGGCTAAAAATGACAATCGAGTAATTATATATATATGTACATATTTATATATATATATATACATACAGATAAATATATATTGGTCTATAAAATATGCGTTGGAATTGCATGAGAAATTGCATAATTATATTTTGGGAAATTAACTTTCGTTTATTGAATTGGTAATTAGGGTTTGTATTTGTTTAGTTTAAGGTGACTAAAGCATTATTATGCCAGAATCTACTGATGACCTCCACAGGTTCCTTCTATTAGAATTAATATTTTAATCAAGATGTTGACAAAATTAAGACAACGGAAAATGTAAATACTTAAAAATAATTCTAAATTGAATTTTTGATTATTAATTTATTGTGTGATATCCTGCATTATATGTAGATTATCATAATGATTCTTAATCTCTTCAAAAGCTTACTATAAATGTTAATTTATCTTTTTCCAATTATCTATATATGCATAGATCGAGATCAGGCAGATAATAAAATAAATATTTATGTAGGGAAACCACTTGATCCAAAATCAACGATTAAATTAATTTTGAGAGGAAGTTTTAAAGTTTTAAGTTAAATCACTTTAAAAGTAAGCACATAAAAGTAATTAGCAAATATTCTTATTCTTACGGCAGGCAGCTCGGAATCATACCGATCAGACGACTTTCTCATATAGCTTTTATAGGATTGATCGATCGCAAATAAAGTTTTGATACAATAACTTAATTGTTTTGTTTATGCAATGGTCGAAATTAAAAAATATATAAATAATTTCACAAAGTTTTATCATAATCGATAGACCATATCATCGACCCAAAAAAAAAGTTTTGATCAAAAAACTTTTTGTCTCTAAAACTAAATTTAAAAAAAATCTGTCTAGCATTTTTTTCAAGTTTTAATAATTTTTTCAATAAAGGTGATAGTAGGTATAAATAAATGATATGTTTGAGTACAAAAAAAGCATTTAAATAATAGTTCATATTAGTTTAATATATAAGTTCAAGGATTTATCATGAGTAAATACCCTTTCTATATCTCTATATATTCAAATATATCTATAATTGGATATTCAAAATTCGATTTGTCTATGGTATTATCCACTGTGCAACATTTACATTTCCATTTCCATGTAAATATTCTAAACAGTTTTCTTTTTTTTTTTTGTATTTGGTCTCGTTAGCAACAATACGATTTGTCCCTGTGGCTAACTCTGTAACACCATGCTCCATGTTTTCCTCTGTCAGGTGATGATAAAGATGAGATTTGTTATTGTTGTTGTTGTTGTTGCTAAACATTGTGGCACGTTGCCATTGATATTGATATTTGTGTTGGTGGCAGCAGGTAATCTAATTAAAGTTACCAAGTTGTAATCAGAACTTCATGGGAATCAGATTGCAAGTTTTTGGATAATTTTCATTGTTTGCACATTACACAGGTAATAAGCATAGTAATAATAATAATACTGAAAATAATAATAGACAAAATAATAATAATGGAAAATAATAATAGACAAAATAATAATAATGGAAAATAAATAATAGCATTATATATGCTTGTCGTTGAAAATGAAAGGCTAACCATAATGCGCTTATAACCATAATTGTTGTTGTGGCCATTTTGGCCAACTAATTGCCAGTATTAGTTTGCATTCTTTTTTTTTCTCTTGTTGTTGTCCCTTTTTCCTCTCTCTCTCTCTCTCTCTTACTCTCTATCTTTCTCTCCCTTTCTGTCTCCCACTTTTGACTGGTCAGTTGGTTGGACGTTTGGCCGGAAGCAAATTTTTGGTTGCATCTTCAAAATGGAAATGAGTGGAGGCGCTAATTGAATTGCAAACGGCAGTTTGGTTAAGAGGGGGGGGAGGGGGGGATGGTAGAATGGAAAAACAATGAATCCTCGGCCTCTACCCTTCCACTGACATCCCCCCCTTACTCCCACACACATCATTCGATCGTTCTGCCGTTCGCATAATTGAATTGGCGTCTCTGATTAGGCAATTTGTTTTCCATGGCCAGTTATGGACGTGGACATGGACATGGGAAAGGAGATTGCCCTGCCAATTCAATTTTGCCACCCTGCCGCAAATCCACAAAATGTGCCACAAACCTCATTAGGCCAACAAGTGGGCGGAAAATTTACATTGGCATTTGCTATTTCTGCTACTTTTCCCTTTTTTTTTTTCGTTAGTTATTTTTTTTCGACCGAAAAACGTTCATATTAAGGGCCATCAAACAGTTACCATAAAAATATATATTTATATGTATATTTCCCTTCAACTGGCTAACTATTAAAGCTAAAGCTCAGTAGCATTAAGTATATAAAAAAATTTACTTTTGTTTGATTTACTAGAGTTAGCCTAATCTAGTTATTGATTTTATCTTATTACATTATTGGATGTGTCATTAGAGATTCTAGAAATGGATGAAAACCAGCAGGTATTTCTCTCTATCAATTTTCTGTGTTTATAAATAACAAATGTATTTTTTTTTTTTTTCGTGACTCAATAAACGTAATGAAAAAATTTGCAATTGGTCAAAGAGAATTACTAGTTGGCAATGAGTGGGTAGTGTAGGGAGGTTAAAAATGAAATCAATCAAATAAGAGGTAAAATAAAACCTTTTTGATGGTATATTGATTAGTATTATATTTGGCTAATTTAATTTTTGCTTTCATTCAATGCAAATCAACACTCTCTCTCTCTCTCTGTGTGTGTGTGTGTGTGTGTGTATGTGAATATAGATCCAATTTATTGACTTCCCTTTGGTAAATAAACGACTGTCCATCATCTAGTTTTGACCCATATCTATTGATGGGGGTATTTTCGTTTACATTTTGTTATACAATTTTCAATATTTCGTTCGTTGACACAAACTCATTGATGGAAACAGCTGTTTGGATAATATGCACCCAAATAGATTTGACATTTGGAGCAATAATGGCTAGTGGTGCGACAGCAGTCCATAAAATAGGGACACAAACAGGCACAGCAACACCACCTAATAATATAAATTCGATATTTGGAAAATGGGAATGAAGAAATTCATATTAACGTGCCAAACAAATCAACTAAATTAACTCACTCACCCAAAGGAGCAGAGCCACAGGGCCCAAGTGTGGGTCCGAGTGTTGGGCGAATGTTGGAGAAGTGTTAAACCATTTTGGCCACAGGCTGGACAAACTATCGGTATGGCTTTATTGCCCAGTTTTGGTTGCGGACACAAGGTAAAAAAATCTACAATAGTTGACCATAAATAAATATGTATATGTATGTAGATAGAAAATATATATTAATTTCACTTACTTCGAACTTGTGGCAATGCAAGACGACTTAGTAACAAATAAGGCAAGGAAATTCTATGCTGATCCAATTGCTGTTCCTGTTGCAACTGTTCAGGGATTTCAGGATCAGTAGATTGAGCCACTGAATCTACTTGCATGGATGCCTCCTCTTGTTGCTGTTCCACTTCCCCTTCTAGTTCGGACAAACACATACCAAGAAGACTTTGGTCTAGAAATCTACTTGAACTTCTTTCCGCATTCAGTTCGGTAAAATTGTAATTGGTATAGCTTGGCATCATCATGATGGCATCATCGTATGGTGGTGGTTCGGTAACTGTTTCCTCTACTATTGGATCAATGGCTTTGGGCTCCTGGCCATGATTTGTCATTGCCATTTGACAGGGATCCTGGCCCTGATAGAGCATACGATGCTTCTCGTCAGCCATTAGCTGGCCAATTGGTTTGCGGTTCCCTTGTCGCTTTAGCTTTTATGGCCGTCTCAATCTTATCCATTTTTCAGCTCTATATATACATACATACATATATACACATACACATACAAAGTTGAAAAACAGTTGTGGCCAACTGATAAGTATGTCGCAGCAATTGGTCTTGCAATTAACCAGATGCACCACAAATCATTTAGTCAGTCAATCAGTCAGCCTACCAACTGTCCCCGTCCATTTGCATACCCATCATGTATGTATGTATGATGTATGTATGTATGTATGTAACAGTTTGTGCTTCGTCCACAACCTTTCATTTTCGATTCATAACTTTTTCAATATGTGCCACAGTGAACTGCATATTTACCTTGGTTTAACTAGGGCTGCACGAGTCAAGTTTTAGCCACAAACAACAGGAAAAATGTAAATGCAAACCAAAAAAATAAAAATATTTTGGGCTCACAACAGTTTCAATCCCAAATATAAACATATTATTTCTTTCTTTTGAAGTTAAAAAACATCTGTGAACAAAATTTTTTTTTATTTATTCATTTATTTAATGGAAAGAAATTTCTTTTTGAATGTTTTTAATATATGTAAAAATTGAATTAATGTAGAATTAATAAATTAAAAAAATAGAATGGAATAAAAAACACATTTTTCGTATCTGATTAAATAAAATATATAATATATTTTTTGTTTAATATAAAAGCAGCTATGCATAGATTTAATATTGGTTAAATATGGGTTTATATATAGATACGATGTTATAATCTACAAGTTGTTTATTTGTAAAGTTCTTTTGATAAAAAATTTGTTAAAACTTTTAGCTTTTTTCACTTTTTTACTCTCTTTTTTGCCATTTATGTAGATATAATATTTTTCTATTATTTTTCTAACAGCGTTGCCAATTTGTCTTTTAATCAGCCCTGGTAACTCTTGATATTGCCACTTCAGTTTGTTTTGCATTCCTTTCGCTTGCATTCATTTCTTGTTTTTTTTTTTTGTCTGTTTTGTGTCCAGGTCTCCGGTTTGTTTTTAGTGGATTTTTGTGTTTGTGTGGGGTGTAAGAGGGAGGATGCATTGAAGTTTTCCAATCTTTTTGCCCAATACACACACATACATACACACACACACAAACACTCTACTCCATATAGAATCCCCACCATAGAGTGGCACTCTTTTGGCAAAATGATTGAAGTTTTGTTGGCACTTTTTCATTTAGTCAACTTCATCAACTTGTCTTTTGTTTTTTACACAATTAAATGCAAATTTATGAGAATTATAATTTGAATTATACACACTTACACATTCAGGTGATTTCCAAGATTTTTTTAACCTTTGAATTTTAGGGAATTTTCTTTTTTCCAAACCATAAAAAGGTTATACATGTATAAAGAAAAATTTAAGAAAATCTCGTAAATGTGATGACACCGGACCACTTGGCAAATGATATACGGCTTTTTTTAATTTAAAAAAATCTTACTTAAATTTTTAAGACATCGAAAAATAAATTAAAATTTTTCTGTGTTTTGATCTTTGCACATTTACCATGATTTACAAATTTATTTCCAACATAAAAAATTAAGGATTAATTATTGAAATTTGATTTTCAGTTTTTCCGCTTGATAATAATAATGATGTTTTTTTTTTTCAAAAATAATAATGTCAAATAATAATGTTTATATTAAAGTTTTCAAAATGTTTTGAAGAAAAATTTAGAAGATTCGACAAGGATTAAGTTCCATTAAAAATATTTATTGTGATTTTAGATCAATTATCAATCCTACTATATGTATACACATACATGTATATTTTATATTTTATATATGTATGTATATATAGTTATGTACTTTATAGAATCAAATATATCTCTTTCTGAGAATCGCAGAATTTACAAAAACCAGTTTGTATATAAACTTAAAATGCAATTATATAAAACTATATGCATAATATTTACCCTTTATTATTAATTTTAGTTTTGTTATTTTTTATTCATTTTGTTTACCATTTACGGTTATTTTGTCATTTGTTACTGCATAAATATGAAATCCGTTTCAAAATGTTGGCAAAAGGCAGTAAAATAAGGTTTTGTATTGGATATGTATGTATATACATACATATATGAATACGAATACAAAATCCTTGAGAAAATAAAAAATCTAATCTCAAAGTTCTTCATTCTTTGGCAGATTTTATAAAAGTTTATATTAATGACATTGCTATATTTTCTATATTTTAAAAGAAGCGATTCTAAAATTCGATTTGGATGGATATATGTGTGTATATATATTGATTCTTTCTTTATATATTTCTAAGTTGATTATATAGTAACCAAAATCTATATGGCTTAAGGAAAATTCATGTAGGAAAATGTCTGTAAGAAAAGCATGATTAATTGTCTATCTCCCTCTTTCTCTGTCTTCATCGCTCTATTTTTTTCTGCCTGTCTGTATTTTTCATTTTGCAGTCTCTTAAGCCATATTTCATGTAATTGCAATTAGCGCTAAATTGTTGCTACACCCCCCCGCCCCCCCACATCACCACATACTCCTACAGCACTCTACCATTGTTGACCTTGCCGCTTGTATTCTAAGTATTTGCGTTTCATTCGAATTTTTGGGATTTTGAATGCTTAAATTAAACGAAATCATTACACACAGATATACACATACACAAATACATACATATGTACATATATACACTTACAGAACCCATACGAAGGCATAAAAATCAATGTTAAAAAAAAGGCAAAGCGAGGCAAGTTTTGGCTGCTGAAAGGCGCCTGTTGGCTTGTTAATTTGCTAAAAAAAAAAAACACAAAAGAAAATAACACAACAAAAAGTCTAGGTACTCTTCCCCTACTATGCGTGAGAGGAAGTAAGCACTAAAAGAAGTAAATAAAAGAAACCAAAAAAAAAAAAGGAAGAAAGAAAGTAAAGTAAATGTTCGTTCGTTCGTGTAAAATAGTTAAAGTTATGCGGAAAAGGAGCACCACCGCCAAAGAGCGAAACCAATGGCCGTACACTGAGAGAAAAATAAATTAAAAAAAAAAGTAGTTCAAATATTTGAAGATACTAGAGAATAAGAATATAGATACTAAAATACTTATACTAAATGTCTTAACATGTAACAAGACAAGTGACTAACACGAATTGCTAGACTTTTAAATATTATATATGTATGTATATATTTATGTATACATATATAATTAATCTTTAATCTTAAGCAAATTTTAAAAAATATTGTCTTTGTTCCATAATTTCAAAATGAAATGATTTAAAAACAACTTTCATTTTATTTTCATACTTTGGTATAGAATAAATATATTATGTATAAATTTGTCTGAAAGATATATATTCGGATAAATATGGTAGAATACAAAATAAAATGTTTATTAATTAATTTGGATATTCCTTAAAAATGAAATTTTATATTTTACTGTGTATTCCATAAATATATATACATATTTTCTATCTTTTTTAATTTTAGAAAAATGTTTCAAATATTTGAGTAATAACTGCCTACTCTATTTTATACATTTTTGTTTTTTTTTTTTAGTTAGAATGTTGTATGATTGCATATTCGTTGAGTAAAAGAATATTCATATTTCTTCTATTAATTATTGTATATATATAATAAATCATGATACGATATATCATAACTGCCGCATCTCAAATTTGCTTAATATTTTATTCTATTTTTTATAGTATGAACATGTAGATAATGTTAAGAAGAAACCAACGGATTCTTTGAGAATATAAAAAAGTTAACCACATACGAAATTCTTTTTATTCTTTTGGTGAATATTTAAGTCAAACTTTTCAAAAAAGAGATCACTTTTTTGGGTTCATCTTTATTATATGCTTGCAAAAAGGGTATATTAATTTTGATCAGAAGTTTGCATGGAAAGAAGCATCTTCGATTATATAAAGTGTACATATATATTCTTGATACCTATGATGAGCTGAGTTGATATAGCCTTGTCCGTCTGTCTGGATCAACACAATCTCCTCCGTGACCCTTTTAGCTATAGAGTTGAAATTTCGGACATTCTTTTTAATTTTTATTCGAATATGACGAAATTTGGTATTCTTAAGATTTATATACTCCTCAACACATCCATCACGTTTTATCATACATATATGTAGATCCTATAGGAACAATCGGTCAAAAATATAGTTTTAGATCAATAACTTGGGTATTTTAAAAGCGATTGTCACGAAATTTGGTATTTGCCAATTTGATATAAATATCGTTTGACTATATGCTATAGCTATCATGGGAACCATCGACCCAAAAAAAAATTTGTTAGAAAAAATTATTTTTTCCAATGTCACGGACATTAAATTTAGATTTGATGAGTTTTATATACTTCCTATTGATACTGAAAAATTATATATAAATCAGAAACACAGTTTGAAAGGATTTCGAACTTCGGCACGGTCGAAGTTAGTCCATCCTACTTGTTTTTATATACAAATATTTATTGTATCTTATACAGTTGTGTTAATATTTTGCATTTTTTTCTTTCAGTGTTTGGTCGCTTTTTTCGAACCTCAGTCACACAGTTCGCATTTCAGGCACGTTTCGCTTTTATGCTCTTAAATGGCGAGTGTATCTGGTACCTAGAGCTTCCCATCTTAAACCCCTTACCAGTCTCCTCTTAATATCATGTGGGTGTATGTGTATGTGCGACTATTTGTGTGTGTGTGTGTGTGTGTGTGTATGTGCGATAATTTTGTTGATGATGCGCCATGATTATAAGTTTTAGACGGCGAGGGGAAACAATGTGAAAGGAACGATTGGACGACCGTCAACCAAAGGGCGCAGTAGCAACCAGAACCAGGACCAGCAATCAAGGGTTCAAGTAGCGTGTATCTATTTCTAAGTAAATTACATACACTTATACACACACACACACACATACCAATAGACATATGCGGCCAACGGATGAGGATGACCCACATAAATAGCCGCCGCCTTGGACTTATTGGCACGTACCCAAACGAAAAAAAAAAAAAAGTGAATGAAAATAAAGAACTTTCATTTAGTAGTCTTTTTCTCAACTTGGCGCCATACCCATATACATATATACATAGATATATACATATATATTATTCTTTTCTTTTATTTCCCATTATAAACTTGAATTGATTTCCCTTACATTTGCTGCCTTCTCCTTATTGTGTGAAATTTTATTTCTGAATGAAGCTCAACTGATTGAAAGAGAACCGTTTAGACGTTATCCTATTAGGCAATGTTATATCAATGCATATAGATATATGTATATATACATATATATATATATATATATGTACATATGTATATACCAGGGGTATAGTTTTGTTGTTACATCATTTATACCCTTATTGAGAGGTCTCCTTGTTTTTGTTACTGCATATATATACTTATATATTGTTAAAGTCTTTGTTTAGCTAAGTACCAAGCTTTCTATATAGACATATCCGCCTTTATCTTTTAGTTACAAGGCTTCCCTTTACGAATCACCCTACTACAATGAATTGAGCTTTAGCTTAAATCTATTTATTATAATTAAATTCGATATTCCTAATATGAATTTGTGGTGTAACAGAATCTTAAGAGTCAACTTTTGATTCTTAATTCTGGCCAGACCAACAAAGCTAAAATATAATAAAAAATGTTTTATTTGTGATCAGTTGAGAACATTTTTTTTTCAATATATTTTCAAGCTAGTAAAGTTTGAAAAAATATTTCTTTTTTCAAAATAACGAGTATAAAGGCTTTTAGTTTGAATATCAAAATCCGTATATGTATTTTTCAACTGAGAATTAAGCTGACTATAAATATAAATAATAAAATAAGTTAACTAACCTGATCATGGAGAGTGTATATCATATTTATATTTTAAAGCTGAAACCTTAAAATGCAATGGAAGATGCATTTGAATAATAACAAGTTAATAAAATTTAAATTATTATTACATCTGCCGCAAATTGTGGACGCATTATAAGCTTATTATAATTTCATTTTGCCACTGCAAGAACTTTAAACAATGTAACCAAACCTATTTGGTTTTTTGCTCTGCGACAAAAGCTTCTCAGATGCTTCAGACAAACGAGAATATTTAAATATTAATAATACAGAAAAAGAAAAAAAAAGTGCAAAATGAAAACAAAACCGAGAATTTTATTCAATTAAAGACATCGACTAATAGATACTTTATATGATATTGTATATTAAACATCGAATTTAAGTGGATGTGAAATTTATATTACCTTAACGTCTGCGAGATACCCTAACTAACAAAGTAAACAATAAATATTCCAACTGGTTTTTTTTTTCTTTAACAATATCTGATATATTTTAATCAATATGATTAATTCTTGCATTCTACTTAAACTCTTTTAATTCATTTCACTAGAATCTTTAAATAATTTACAAGTCCTTGATGTTAGATTATATTCCAATGCAGTTCTCGATTTATATATGTATATATATACATATATACTTATATACTCCTTAGACTAAATTGTTTTTATAGTAAAGTCATTTATTTGTTGTTTATTTTTGCCCTACAAATACATATATGTGATTAACTTACCAATGGATTAATTAAATGACTATACCCCGTTTGGAACATAAATATAGGGTATAAGTATAAGAAGGCATTTAACAAGTTTGAAGACATAAACACAACATGGCCAACATATAAGGGGCAAGTGCAGTGTAAATATTTTCACAAGGTTCACTGCGGCAACATAATTTACCTCACTTCACTTGTCTTCACTTGGCAAAAATAAATCAATATGCCAAAGTAGATGCCCCAACATGGTCATGTCATGTCATGTTTGGCAAATTTATGTCTACTATAATGGCTGTCCCTTACCAATTCCCTACTTCATACCACTATGCAATAAATAAACAATTTGTTAGACAAAATCTGCATAAGGTCAAAGAAGGTTCTTGGCCATAGTCCAGCATCCAATTTATATTTACCATAGACATGGCATACTATATACATACATACATATATAAAAAAGATGAAATCTATGATTACTTGTCTATAAGCAAATAGGCTGTAAAAATGTTTCCCCCACTTAACCTGGTATATGTATATGTATGTATGTATATCTCTACCTATATACATGCATACATACATACATATTTATGTATATGTTTATTGAACTTTTGTATGTATTGGCTAGCTTAATGGATTCAATAGTGTCCATTGGCATCAATGATTGACAGAAAAGCAATAAGCCAATTTCATAGAAATGAATCAACAATTATTGCGTATACATATCGTATGCGAATGCCTGCAGCAGCATATATTTTAGCCTCAAGTTGCAAATTTTCATTTATAAAATGTTAAGAGTTTCTTTTTTAATTGAACTTAATAGTTTATGAAATTCATTTATTTTCAATGCAAATTAAATATAGAAATCATGCTGCTCATCAAAAAAAACGATATATGAAGTAGAAGTCCATTTGAACGGCTATGAAACTTATCAAACAGTGGCACCTATAAAACCTGCCACACCTGTATGCTAGCAAACAAGGAAGCACTTAAATATAGTTGGATAAATATTGAAATATTATTTAAAATATCTTATTTAAAAACTAAAAGCCGACTTAATAATTTATTATTTATTTATAAATGAATACAGTCAAACTTCCCTAAGATAAATTCGCACAGAAATAAAAGTTTTTTTGTTGAGTAGGAAATATAATATTTTTTTTTCAACTTTTATTTGAAAAAGAAAAATAAGTATTTTACTTTGGATTACACTCTGTAATAAAACATTGTTCCATACCTTCTTCTTTATCTCCACAAATGTTTAATATATGTATGTATATCAAGAGATGAAGAAATTTGCTGCTAATTAATTGCCAATTAAATGCTTGTTCTTCTTATTCTGTTTTTTATTTAACGTGTTCGTCTAAATATATTTCCCTTTATAGCTAATATGCCTTCAACTGTAGTACAGAGACTTCATATACAAGGATATTTATTTATACAGAACATCAAATAAACAAAAACGATTTAAATAACAAACACCACACAACAGCAGTGATATCACAAAACTAAATCCAAATTTAACAGATCTGGCAACTCAACAAAACAAGTGATAAAAGAGAAGTGAACAGCAGTAACAAAGCATTAAAAAAGTTTTACTTAAATCTCTATACTTTAAATAATAACTTAAATAAAGTCAAGTTAAATGCATCCACTTCAATTATGTGCTTATATCCCGCTGCCCCCACCCACAAAGCATTTAAATGCAAGAAAAAAAACACTCAGCTGGTCATTATAATAATATGGAAACGTTATTATTTTGTATTTAAAAAAAAGAGAAGAAAACTTAATGCTTAAAATTGGATGGAATGATGATTAACATAAGCATTGTATGTGTGTGTGTGTGTGTGTGTGTGTGTGTGTGCAAAAAAGAAAAGATACATTGAATTTATATAATTTCGTTTATATATTAAAATTATGGATTTAAGCGAATGAAAAAAAAATGATTTAAATAATAATAAATTGTTTAATATTTTATGGTATGCAAATTAAATTGAGTTCGTTTAAAATTAATGCTTTAGTTGCTTTAGATATATATGTTTGTAGGTATATATATATATATATATATATATATATATATATACATATGTGTGTATATAGATCGATCAGTCGGTGTGCAAGCACTGCTAAACAAATAATAAAATATGATATAAATATATTTATATAGAAAAATATGATATGAGTGCTGATTTGTTTATTTTTTTCTTTAATTTCCTTTCATTTGTTTTGTTCTTGCTGCTTCCTCAGGCCAAACAAAAGAGTTTCCTCCAAAATGATGGTGTGGGCGGCAATGTGGTGGGGACAAGCCCCTCCCAAATGGCTGCGTCGAAAACATCCTTGACTTTGTCCTGAATAAAAAAAAAGAAAGAAAGAAAGAAAAACAATGTAAAACAAGTAAACCATTGAATAACATTAAAACAAATTATGAAAGTACCAAAGTGCCCACAAATTTCTATTAAAGTTATTATCTCACTTGCTTTACTTATAAATATATACTTATATAATCTCTTTTTTTTTTTTTTAAAAGAGACCTCTTAAGTATACCATTTACTCTAGCAATAGATAAGATCATGAATATATATGTATATAGAAACACTTGTTTATTCAGATGCATTAAAACTTTAGTTACTGAGCCAAGTTTTATATTAAATAAAATCTTTCTATAACTATGATTAAATTTAATAAGCTTACATTATCATTGTCCCAAATGCAATTAATTAAGGTAAGAACTGGCAGACAGACAGACAGACTGACAGAGAGACATTCAGATACCGAGAACGACAATCAGACAGGAAGTCATTGCTCTCTGTCTGTCTGTCTGTCAGTCTGTCTCTGGACTGACTTAACTTGCAATGTGTAAACACTTAAAAAAAAAATAAAAAAAAAGAAAAAATGATAAAAAGGGAGGAAGGATATAAGAAGCAGAGGACATCCTTTGGGAAGAGCCCTCTAAGTGCGCGCACACACACACACAGAGGGAGAATAATCATAATTGTGCGGTTTTGCTTCAACACTTCCGAATGAATGCCGACCCAGTCGACAACGATTCCACCACTACTCCCCGCTATATATGTATATATGTATGTATGCATGTATATATATATATATGTATTTATATATATGTATATCTATCTTTTTTTTCTCGAGCATTGCACTTTGCGTGTATTTCCCTAAAGGTAGCAACAACATCCTACTCTCCCCTTTCAATGTTAATCTACGTTTCTCCATCTCCCTTAGGTTTTGGGTGACTGACTTGGCAAAATAAAAAAAGAAAGAAAAACCCAGAGAGCGAAAAAAGAAGAGAATGATTTAAGCCAACGGCTAAGATGAAGCTCCAGCCACAAATTATCAAACAATTTTCTATACGCTGCTTTTGGCAGATGATGCATATACTTTTCACCGAAATGTATCGCGAAAGGATCCATATTTAAAGGAACTCGTGGACCAAATTACAAACATCAAAAATGTTTCACTCAAATTTAACCAATTATCTAAATTGACTTTATTATCCCATTATTTATATACCATGAAGTAATATAAGTAACATTAAATCATCTTTGTTGCTGCTTCTATGTATGATATCGCCAAGCTATATAAGATTACTATTTAAAATGTATTCTATATACCATTATTAATCGACCTCTTCTCGTCCAATTAATTCGTCTATTAAATCAACTGTTACTTGATGTATATTAGATAAATATATTTGTTGTTGACTTTATATATTTATTAATAAAATTTAAACATAAATATAAAATTTATTTAGAACAAACTGTAAAGATTTTTAATCACTTTAATTTGTAAAAGTAAGGAATGGGATAACCATCCTTAATCATCCTTAATTTATTCTTATTAAAGAATAATGAAAAAATATTTAGTATGCGAAATGTAAATATATTTTTTGGATAAAAAAAAAATTGCTAACCAGTTTTTATTCCAAGAAAAAGTAAAACATTGTTAATCCATTTTTAGGAAACGTAAATAGGTTCAAATTCTTGGACCTATTTAAACATTGCTAGTAAAAAAGACTTTCTACTTAAAAAACACTCAAGAGAGATCATTGCCTAATTTAAGATATTTAAATTGACTAAATTTTTGTAATTTGATATTTGTGGCAAATGAGAAAATTAACTGTATTATAGTTATTTACTATCTGTCTCTTACCTGTGTAGCTGACGAAGTCTCAATGTATTTTGCGCCAATTGTTATTGCCAAATCCCAGGCGTCTGCATATGAAATTGCCTTTTCGCCATTTGTCTGTTGTTGATGATCCGATGGAACGCCAGGAGCAGGAGCAGAAGCAGCATCAGCATCAGCAGTAGAATTAGATGTAGGAGTAGTGGCAGAAACGTAGGTAGTAGCAGTACCCCAAAGGCATATGAAATCAAATAAGAATTTCATAAATATTTAAAACCCCAAAAAAAAAAAGCAGAATAAAAAACAAAAACAAAAATGGTAAACAAAAACAAAAAATATAAAAAGGGAAAATAAAAACGGAAAGGAAAGGGCAAGCCAGAGGAGTGAGCCGCCAGCCACCAAGAAAAATTGCATAAATAAATAAATAATCCATCATGTTTGCCATCTATGTGAGACTCACCTGGAACTTGTTAAGGACATTGGGATTGGCTCTCAAATCGGCCTGGGTGCCAACGAGTATCAGTGCTGCCTTGGATTTTGCAAATTTTGGTGCCCATTTTGATTTAATGGCACGAAATGTTTCCGGTTTAACAACAGAGAAACAAAGTAAAAATACATCGCTGTCTGGATAACATAATTCACGCAAAGGATCAAGTGTATCCTGGCCGGCAGTATCACAGAGTGTCAAATGTACAGGACTGTCATTTACATTCACATCGGCTAAAAAAAACAAGTAACAAAAAAAAAATAAATAAATAAATCAGAATGAGTCTATGTCGTCAATTGGATGAATAAATAAACTAGAATAGTACATTTTTAATTAAAATTGTGATTTTCTATTATCACTAAGAGAGAGAGAGAGAGAGAGAGAGTATTAACTAAACGGTATATTAAATAGTTCTACAGCCTCAAACAGGTTAATGTAGATAAACTTATATCCATTAATTTGCTAACTAAAAACTGTTAAAAACTATTTTTATTAGTTTAAGAAATAAATTCTATTTTAGTTAAAAGAAAGACTAAATTTCTCGGCCTAACTTTTAGTCCAAAGTAAACCAAAGCAATCCAATTTTAGGCAATGAGTTCAAGTAATAAAAGTTTAAGGAACTTTAATATTATTTTCTATTATATTTTGTTAATTTCCTTTTTTTTTCATATTGTCACTTTCATGGGAAAAGGGCATAAACTTGTTGGCCAATTCGTATTTGCTTTTTTTTTTTATACTGTTGTATTTGCCGAGTGAGAAACAAATTTAATTATGAGCTTAACCATAGCATTGTTGATTGGAAAATATTTGCTATAACTATTCACACATACACACACTCATGCATAGCTTTTTTTCTGATTGAATTGCTGTTGGAATTTAATTTAAAACACTTTTCCTACATCCCTTAACCATCGCGGGCATCACTCACGCAAGTGCACATTTTTAGCATAGCTATCGTTCCCCCCAAAACCCCCTCACACATATCTACTTAAACAGGTAGTCTCCTTTGACACACACCCGCTGCACACTAACATCCACACTCACACACCCAGTACCAAGGTCTAGGAAGGAATTCACCAATTCGTTTGCTTTTTATTTTTACCTAAACTTTAAATTTGATTAAAACAGAAAAATTGCAATTACCCCTCTCTATATAACTTTCGCTTTATCTCATGTTCCTATTTTCAAGGTCTAACTAACTAAACTATATTATAAATATATTCAAATACTTTTTGGAAAGTTTAAAAAAGTGAACGAAATAAAAATTCACGCAGCGTTTACTTTAATAAAAAGCTGTCCGTTTTTTAAGGTTCAAAAATTGTAATGGTTTAGCAAATAAAAAAAAAACAAAAAATTTCATTATTTTTATTTGTTGTATTGAATATTGTTTTCTTTTAGCTATACCTTTTATATGTGGTAAACAGGCCAAGATTAACTTTGGTATAATATCTTCAAAAAATGAGATTTACAAATCATTTTACTTCACACTTAATCTGTTATCCATTTGCTTCTAACTCTTTTTTTTCCACTTCAATTTTTCTTTGTTTCCAATTGTGTTGCATACTTTCGAGTGGGGGGAAAACAAAAATAAGATTTTGAATTTTTTTTGTACATTTTTTCACTTCTTTATGTTCTTGTAGTACTTTCAGGTTTCTTTTGTCTGTTTTGATTCACTGTTTCCTGTTGGCTCTGTGATTTACCGTCTTTTGTCTTGGCTATTTACCCAATTCCTTGTTTCATTAACCAATTGTTTAGCAACATTTTACAATTCTTACCTTGGCCTGCATTGTCCTTTGTTTCATGAGTTGGTAACAGGCCGGAAATATGTGATAATTGAAATTGAGTGGTTTAATTTTCTACTTCAACAATAGTAAAAGGGGTTTCTCTCTCTCTGTGTCTCATATGCTATTCAGAATATGTGAGAATTTTCTCAACTGTGAAAATTCGCATTTTGCTTGTAATTAAAAAAGCGTTGAAAAAAAAAACTAAGTCAAGCTTAGAGATATTTGTATGAATATATCTTTATCTCTTCATCTTCCTCTTTCTCTCTCTCTCTCTCTGTGTGTGTGTGTGTGCATATTACATGTATGCATTTCCCTATGCTTTATTATATGCCATTGCATGTGTGGCAACACAATGATGAGCTTGCGCCTGCTCCCACATACCTCACCCACCCATTACATTTTACGTAGACCCGTTACTCTTCTATGCAGAAAATATTATGGTATGTGGATTGTGGAGATGGTTGCCACGGCTTGTTTTTCATGCCACGATGACCTCGCTACGCTACGCCTTTACCTCGCTATGCCCTGCCACGCCTTGCCACTAAAAAGTTAATCATGGCTGGGCGGCTCTTTCAATGCAACTGCAGCAAAAAGTGGAAGCAGAAGCAGGAGCAGGAGCAAATGCTCCTCCGGTCGCTGTTCCTACTGTTTGCTCTGCGTAAATAAAGTTGGCACTCGCTGCTTGCCCTGGGTTTTTAATCAGCGCGAAGAGCGACAAGCGAAGGTCGCTTACACTCATGTAAAATAAATTTAATTTGTGCAAAGAGCCAGGGAATGGGGCAAGCTCATAAAATTCATGAATACAGCAGCTCTCTCGTTCCCTCTGTTATATGTACGTCCCCCCACATCCCCGGTCTCTTTCTTACCCCATCTCACCCCACCCTCTCTGCCACTCTCCCTCTTGTATTATATTCCTTTTCTTTTTGGCCAAGTTAATGTGTTGCTCCCTATGCCAAGAAGAAAAAATGAACAAAGTACAAAAAGAGGAAACAAAATAAGTGGGGAAAAAAAAAGAAACCAGGAAAATAAAATAATAAAAAAGGTAAATGGAGTGCAACAAGAAGCAAGGTCCAGGGGTTTGAAGAATTCATATGGAAAATCTGCTCACAATTTTCCTTAATTTTCAACATTCAATCAAAAGTTGAACAAGTGTATCAATAAAGAAAGCAAGAAGCGCAAAAAAAAAAAACAGAAAAGGAAAATCCCCCAACGGATAAAGCAAAGAAAAGGAAGAAAAAGATGGAGGAAAATGATTTGCCAGCTCAACTGAAAACCGCTGAAATTCGCGAGACAAAGCCAAAATCGTAGCCGGAAAATGAACAAAGGAAACAAAAGCGACGTCGGTTGCTAAGCTGTCAATGTCTTTGTGTCCTTCTGTGTGTGTGTGTGTGTTTGTGTGCGTGGGAGTGTGTGGCAAGTGAGCAATTGTGTAATTGTGATTGTGTGAAAAGTCAACCAAAGAAACATACACACAAGAAAAAAAAATGAAAGAAAAAAGAAGAAGAAAAGCTGCTGATGCCATCTTATTGAAACCTAATTGAGTCATGGCCTGCCCCTTAGCCCGCCCCTTCAGTACCCCTCTCTCTCTATTTCTTGATTGAGTAGATAAATAACCAGAACATGGCAATTAGCCATTGTGTGTGGTGTGTGTGTGTGTGTGTGGGGGGTAACTTTAACTTATTGACAAATATGTCTTACAACTTTACCAAAACTTTTATCAACTTAAATTCTTTTAATCATTTATTTCAATTATTTTAATAGTTTCAAGTTTCTTCTCAATTTTTTCGGTTTCATTTTTTTAGTTAGATTTACAATTAGTTTTCAATTGCATATTTTTTTTTAATTTAAACTAATATATATATTTTTTTTTTTGTGGTTTCAAGCTCAATTTCAACTGAGCTTCAATTACCTTTCAATTACATATTCAACTTTCCTAAAATCCTTTCAATATTTAATAATTTAAATTAAATAGTTTTATGTTCAGTTAATTACTTTTGCACAATGCTTCTCTGTTTCACTTTTTACTTCAATTTCAAGATCTTTTTAATTACTTTTGACTACACTTTCAATTTGTTGACTTCAAAAATTTCTTTCAACTTGAACTCCTTCAATGTGGTAAAGTTAAATTTTCCTTTCAATTATGTTAATTTCCGATTCTTCTTTTGCCTGTCAATTTTGTCTTAAATGTTCTTTTTTTTTTCTTTTAACAAGATAAACATTTACCTACCTAGCAGTAGTCAATTAATAACTGCATTTAGAGTTGCTTTGCTCTTTCATCTTATACATTGTTGGTTGTCCTTTGCCCTCAAGTCTCTCTGCCCTTCTCTGTCTCTCTCACTCTCTCTATCTCTCTTCTTCTTCTGGCGTTCTCATTTCGCTCCCTTTCACCACTTGATAATTAGTTGAACTATGCACAAAAGTTATGTCTGACGAAAACTATGCAAAGCCTCTCCAGAAATATGCAAAACATACCGACGCAGAAACGCGCACACAAATGCACATTGAAGAGGTCACGGAACGGGCTTCGGTTGTCCGGGAATAAAGTGGTGGGAGGTATGTGGGTGTTTGGGTAAAGGGTGCGGTTTAGCGAAGTGGTTGCTATATGTTGAGATACGCAAAATTATGCCTTTTACTGCAGTCAGTGAAGCTTAACGGTGGAAAGAGCCCAAGCCAAAGCTTTGCCTTGATATTCCCAGAATGTAGGCAAAATGGAGAAGGAGGAAAAGTCAGGCGGTGGACGGTGGGGCAAGCAGAAGAATAACATGTCGAATGCGTAATATACATTTGGACCAAGAAGCCAAAGAAAATGCTTTCTGAGTGTCTGACAATCTCCGGTAAGAAATATTCCTGGCATTTTAGGCCAATGAAATGTTTCAGTAGCCAAAATGAAAGACTCAAAATATTGAGAATTGAAGAAATTTGTAACTTTTCATATGTTTCAACTCGAACAATAAAATCAAATAGCCTTGCAGAGGGTATAATAAAATAGGTCAGATGTTTGTAACGCATAGAAATTAACATTGTCCGTCTGTCTGTTTCTTTGCACGATTTAGACCTTAAATTTTCAGCTAAATGGTTGAAACTTGGTAGATAACATTTTTAGATGTGTAGATTTGGCAAGTTTAAAAATCAGTCGGATCGGACAACGATAAGATACAGTAAGATATAAAATATAGTTTTTTTTGGATTAAATTTAGTTTAATTTTGCATTTATATAATTAACTATTTTTTTTAAATTTCACATTGGATTTTATGTGACGGAAAAAGTTATAAAATATAAATAATAAAATTAACCGACTTTTAGATACCCTTACAATTTGTCAATTTAAAATCGACATCTGTTTTGTTCGATGACAGACAGAAGTGTAAAATCTCATTATTATAATTTACGAAAGAGATTGAAATATATCGGGAAAAGAAATAAGGAAAGTTTGGTTTTTTACTATTAAACGGACTTTGAACCGGCTAATAAGATAATCTTTAATTTAACATCTAGTCCCAAAAATTCCAATTCTAAAGCAAGCTTAAATATACATATATACAAACAATTATAAAAACATTTATGTATATATAAATAGGGCTGACTTTGTAAGTTGAATAATTTACTTTCCATGGCAATAAATGAAAACAAATTCCATCAGTTGATATCAATCAGAAATTTGTATTTAACCTTTTGTCTGCCATAGACATTTCAAATGTTTTGGGCTGCAGGAGGTTTATATCAATTGCATTAATTAATTCTTTTTTTTTTTACAAATTAAATAATTTAGTGAATTTCATTTGTAATAGTTGAGCAATTAGCTTCCTTACTTGTTGCCAGTCACTCAACACAAGATTCGATTGAATTCTCGGAACAGTAAGTGCAGATTCATGTTAAATCTATTAAATGGAATTTGCTGGTAAGGGGATGCGGCAGGGTTGAAAGAACATCAAGTGGGTAACATAATTCAATCAGTTGCTCTCTCACACACACACACACACACACAAAATCACTCACACATGCAGGCAGACAGGAAAAGGGCTTAACGAAAATAAATAAAAAGAAAAAAAAAAGACATAGGAAAAGAAGAGAGAACAACCGAAACGAAAATATTTTGAACGTTCTCCGTCCTCACTGAATAACCGCAAATTTCAATTTTCCGTTGATTAAAATTCGTGAATAGCACAGAGAGACACACACATATACAATCGAATATATACATATGTATGAATGCATGAGAGGAAGCAGAAGCAAGTGAAAGTCAAATGAGTCCTCCCGCCTTGTCATTCTCTCACACTTTATCTCACACGGTTGCTGCTCCTCTCTCTCTCTCCCGTTTTCCAAGGCTGATTGCCTGGCAGGCAACTGCCAGTTGAACATCATTTTCGCCTACTTCCGGCTATAGAACCCCTTTCTTCCGCCCAAACCCCAATCCCCTCACCCGCTATCCCCTCCTCTTCTCTTCCTCTCTCTCTCTCTCTGTTTCTCTTGTGAGCTCCCGCTTGCTTGGTGGCGCGCCCTCAGTAAAGATTTCCACAAATTGGTTTTCAACAAAATGAAAAATTCATATCCTACGTCCTTCGTTGCTTCGCTGCTTAAAAAAAAAAAAAAAAAAAAAAAACCTGTTGAGATTCCGACCGAACCCTCACCCGCCTTCATACCTCCCCCCCCTCCTCATTTCATCACCCTAACAGTGTAGAGGAATTGAGGTGCTCCAGAGGACACACAAAAATTGGATGCCACACTCACACTTACCGTTATAAATATCTGACGCTGTAGGCACATGCTCGGCTTGAAAACGATTCTCCAGATAGGACAAGATCAAATTTGTTTTACCCACAGCTCCATCGCCAACGAGAACACATTTTATAGACGGTGGACCTGTGGCAATAGAAAAACAAAACAAAAGAAACGAAACAAAATAAATATACAAAGAAAATAAGTAGAAAAAAAGAAAACAAAGAGTAGCAAAAGCAAGTTAAATCAGTTGGCCAGGCAATTACAATTAATTAAAGCAACAAATGCAGGCAATTTGCCATGCTTTGTTTTCTCTCTCTCTCTCTCTCTCTCTCTGTCTCTCTCTCTCTCTCTCTTTCTCTCACTGTATTCTCCTTTTATCGCACCTTTGTGTCCTTGTTTAGTTGATGTTGCTGCAGGTCCTGTTTGTGTCTTCTTCGATTTACGTTTTCGCAATAAAAACTTTGCACCTTTGAAACTGCTACTGTCCGCACTTGTATCGCTCAGCGACTGTTGCTGTTGCAAAGAGAGAAGAGTGAAAAAAGAAGATGATTGTAAATGTTGTTAAAATGAAAGAGAGAAATAAATAAGTGAAAGTTGGCTAATGGAAATCATTCATCCGAATCTCTAGCGAGACGAAAGAGTGATCTATTCATCAATATAAATGACAAATTGTAAATGAAATTGATTTAAAAGTGTCAAACACACATAATTGGCGGCCAACGTGGGGCACTGATTTTTACCTTAAATGCAATTGCGCTTTAAAGCCTAAACCAATATTTAATTTGTAATTGCAGTAGATGTTTCATACATTTGGCGCCCAACATGTTGGCCTTTAACTTCCTTCCTTTGGCATACAATCATATATATATGTAAATAAACATACATATGTATATATGTATAATGCGTATACGCCACATAGAGTGTCAATTAAATAATGAAATCCAACAGATTGCAGAAGCAGCAAAGCGAAAACAGAATAAGGCAGAAATTTGAGGGTTGAAACAGAAAGTGTGAACTAATGCCAAGTGCGCGACACTTTGCCTGTTGTTTCTATAGCCTCGACTAATTTAATATGCACATATAAATTAGTTAGGGCATCATCAAGAGACAGAGACAGAGACAAAAAGCAGAGACAAGCAATTGGCAATGAAAAAGAATAATCTAAGCGGCAGCTGCAATTCACCAACCACAAAATGGTACCAAAATGACATACAGATTGAAGTTGGAAAAGGAAACCAAAACCCAAAATCAACTGGCAGAGTAAGAAAAGAATTACATTACATTTGTTGATTTGACGCCTTTAAGTCACAAAGTGAAACTCCACTTTTTGTCTTTGTCTTTTAATTAATTATGCAATTTTCAGGATTTCCCATAAAACAAGGTTAAATGGAGTTACGCAGTCTTATATATATACATACATATATATAGACTCTATCTAAATATACTAAAAATTTCTAATATTTAACTTTTAAAGCTTTTATAAGATTTAGTTTCAGATTTTCAATGTATGCCAATATTTTTATTTTGACTAATTCATTTGTTAAGTCGATGAAGATTTATGTTTTTGTTTTATTTTTAGATTACATATCTGTAACAATAAATTGAATAGGTTTACAATTAGGTTTTATTTTGATATTTTTTTTTTGAAAACTTTAACTTTACCATTATTGGTGTGCTTAAAATTTTTGTGTTTTTTCTGTCATTTTTTGTTTGTTGTTTTCCTTTTTCTGATTTCTTGTTTTTTTGTTTCCTTTTTACATTTTCGCTTGCACCAGAGGCATGCCTCTGGTAGCAGCAGTGATTTTTATCGTTGACTTCCAACCGAAACAAGCAGCAGCAGCAGCAGCAAGAGTAAATGCCAAGAGGAGAAGGCATAAGGAGGGGGGTAGGGTAGGGAGAGGAGTGAAGCGACTTTATCGATGAATCGACGAGAAACCTTTCAAGTCACAACAGCAACGACAAAATGCTTGGCAATTTAGATATTGATTTAGATAGCATGAAGCGGCAGCAAATATGTTTCCGCACCACTAGTTGTTCCCACCCAAAATTCGAAAAAAGAAAAAAAAAAACCCCTTCCAGTCATCGCTCTTCTTTCCACCCACACTCTATATAATTGGCAATTGTACAAAGGATTGATTCGATTTTGATACATAAATCATTTTGCCATTGGTGCAGGGAAAATGCATTAAGCAACAACACACATATATACACGAATACATACAAACATATACATATATATATATATGTATACCATGATTTGGGAAATGTAAAGTTGCTTCATTTGCTAAATCAATTGTATAATTGACTTTGATTAGTAGAGGAGAGTGAGAAATGTGTAGCAATAAAATCGTTTGTAAATGATATTGTTGTTAAAATGGCAAAACCAAATACTGTTGCCTACTTTTTGGAGCGAACAATAATTCAAATTTAAAGATTTATCATTTAGTTAATTGATAGAATCTGTATAGCCACTCATTTTGAAAGTAACTTCTTTAAGTTACCAAAATTGAAACTTTTTGATTACATTAGTATTAATGAGAACAGGAACACAAGACAATCAATTCTAAAATTAAATAGAATGTCTATTTAAGACAGAGATTATTATTGAAAAAATATATAGAAATTGGATGAAGAATTTGCTTGAATTGAATTTTTGGATGCTTTAAATTAAATTTTTGGTTATTTAAATTTTAACTTTTCATGTTTAAAATAAACTTTATTTTTCAGTTATCGTATAATTTAATATCCTTTTTAGTTAGATTTTTACTTTTCAAACATTGATCAAATAATTGCAGTTTAATTGTAATGTACGTTTTATTCTTTATTTTATTAATTAATTATAATTCGTTAATATTCTAAAATCAATTTTAAATAATCAACTTGATTAGTCTATAAATAATTTTATTAACATTCTTCCGCGCTCTTCCTCTCTCTGTCTTATTATACACTCAGTTTTTGTTTCTTTAGGAACTCGAAAAGTTATGGAAAAGAATGAGGGAAAAATATATTACTTAAACATAACATTCCATTAAAGTGAAGAAAGCGACAGAGAGAAAGAGAGAGAGAGAGAGAGAGAGGGAGAGAGAGAGAGAGAGAGATAGTAGGTGTGAGTAAGTTCATCGTCTTCCTGCTGTGCCTCATCTCCTCATCTCCTCCCCCATCACAAATTAAATTAAAACGTCGCCGCCTTTCTTCTAACTGGCTATGGGATATATATTTTGCCGCGCATAAAACGAAAGTCAAAGTCAAGTTTTGTTGGCATCACATCTCGTTGGTTGTCCCCCCAAACTTTGTTTGGCCAAAAGGGAAACTTTCTTTACGTATCGTGTGTGTGTGTGTGTGTGTGTGTGTGTGTGTGTGTGTGTGTGTGTGTGTGTGTGAGTGGGTGAGTATACAAGACACAGAGTGAAGTAGAAAGAGAGAGAGGGGAGTCTTAAACTAAATAAGCCCTTGGACGATGAAAGATCCCAAAAAGTCGATGTCAAACGTAGCCAGAGAAACTTTTTCCTTCTCTCTCTCGCTCTCTATGGTCTCCTGTTCCCTCTCTCTCTCTCTCTCAGTCTTGTACTTTTTTTCATCTTCTGGTCAACATCGTAAATATGCAACTTTTTAATAATTTCATTCGCTTTGGGCCATAAAAAATTCGACTTATGGTACTTATAAAATTTTGGAAAGATGAAAACCCTTAACCCTTGACTGCCTTGAAATGCTCAGGAGAAAATAGGAAGAAAAGCAAAAGAATAAAAACGAAAAAGAATGGCAAAGAAAAGAAATGAAAGTTTTTCAAATAATTGTAGTAAAAATATTGCAAGTTTCCCCCTTAACTAAACTTCTTCTATTTTTCTTTCAGTTTTCCTATTTGCTGCAAAGGGCTTAAAAAGCACGAGAGTGAGAAACAAAAAAAAAAAAAACAAAAAAATACTTCAAAAGAATGACTCAGAGCTGCATTCAAATAAATTTTTTTTTTCAATTCTGCTTAGAAACCAATATAAATCAAAGTATGCTTTAGTCCAGGTGCAAATAAGTCTGAATAAGCAAGGTAATCTCATGTGTTAGGTCTTGCTATTTGTATTAGGCTTCCTTTTCATTTTTTTCTTTTTTTTTTCATAAAAAAAGTTATTTAAGATAAAGTTAACAGACACTTTTGCTCTGTTTCACTCACTCCATCTATATCTCTCACTCTACCACTGTATATTTTTCTCATACAAGAAAGGAAAAAAAATTATATACATATAAAAGATGAAAGATGAAGACAACAAAAATTATTCAAATTCAAATAAAATATTTTTGCTGTCGCTTTTGCCACATTCCTCGTTTCTCGTTGCAGCAAAAATGCTTTAAAACAAAAATCAAATGTGAAAATTCACGTAAAGGACATCAAGGAAAAACGATGGATAAAAAGTGTAGCATATAAGTATTTATATGTCTTTATATATATCTCCGCTTCAAATTAAACAATACGCAATATAAACCAGAAATAGACTAAAAAGTTCAAAATGAAATGCCACAAATTGCTTTATTCAAATTCAATATAAAACAGAAATCCACAAGGAAAAAAAGAAGAGAAATTCAATGCCTTTGACATACCCTACAATTGTTGTCATGATCAGGACGAATCTTTGTCTGAGTTTATCATTTTATATTCTTTTGAACATTTAACCGAAGTTCTTCTTCTATTTGTTAACGTCTTTATTTTTATAAATAATTTCGATCAGGCAGTTCTATGCAAAATTGCATTGCAGTTGCCAAAACAAATTGTAGTGAAAATTGAATATTTCTTTTTATGCGAACTTTTTTTTTCTTGTATTAATTTTCATAACTGTTACTTCATATGTGTGGCATAGAAATTTTTGTATCCCCCCCCACCACATACACACACAGTTTCATTTCCCATTTTCATTTTTCAACTTTGGCATTTTTTCATGTTTTTTTTTTGTTGCTACTCTTCCAACATTTTGTTGGTTTTACTTATTCTTTTTGTTGTTGTGGCTGTTGTTATTGTTGTTGTTGTTGTATTGTATGCCATTAAAAGTTTGGCATATATGTAAATCAAAAGAAAATAAAAAAAAAAATTAAACCAAACTTTGTCACAAAGGAAAAAGAAATCGAACAGGAATCAAAAATTGAGAAAACAGCAGCAGCAACCAGCTGGCAACATTTTTGTTGTGCAACATGTTGACAGACGCATGAATTGTAAGTTGAAAGTATACAAGCACGCACAAACACACACACACACACACACACACACACACATATACACATACATATGTATATAATCGTAAACTCTTGTTCTCTGTGTTAAACCACTAAAATGGGTATACTTAATTTGTCATAACATTTGCAATACTTAAAAGGAATCAAAGCAATCGAAACTCCTTTTCGTAAATTATTTCAATAGGAATAATCAGATGGGAAAAATATTTAATGGCTAATGTGATTTTAATGTATTTGTTAGCCTTTTCTTTTTTAGACTCAAATGCAACGAGCATCAAAGTTGACTACAAAGTAACTTTAATTTTTTATATATAACATGATCTGTTATAGCATTTAGACTATTACAGAGATTTCATCTTTCAAAATTTTAATATATCAGTTATCGATTTCGACAAAATCTTTTAAGAGTTGCTCAACTAAAACTTTAAATTATTATTATTATTAATTTATAATAGGTAACATACCATTTGATTACGTTTTAGGGTATAGAAACTTTGGTATGGTTGAGTTAAGCCCACCCCAATGTTGTGTCTGTGTGTGTTTCTGGTTATATTTTTTTTTTAGGGCAATTGAATAAATCGCCAGGGAGGTGGACCGCAAAGTAACACCATCGTTCTCCCACCATTTTTGCTTGAGGACCCCAAAGTTTCGCCTCTGTTCGGTGGTTCATTTTTATATTTTTGGTTTTGAGACACACACACACATGGAAGACATGATTTTAGACAAGAGGGAGGGCGTGACAAGTAGAGTTAAGGCTGTAGGCGTGGCATGGCAATAATTTTGTTAAATATATATATATGTATATACATTTATATTTATATGTATATGAATATTTGTTACCACCAGCTGCTGCCTCCTGCCTGTCAAATGAAATTGAAATTGATGAAATTATCATTTATGGATTTTTTTTTCTGGTGTTGTTGTTGGCTGGCCATAAATTGGAGTTTCGGGTCGAGTCACTCTACTCTCGCCAAAAATGTTGCGTATACGCCATGTTAAACAGCTTGAATATTTCATTTTGTTTATATCGTATGTGTGTGTGTGAAATTTAAAAGCCTTGCAAATTATTGCGACACTCAATTGAGTTTTAAATGAACACACAGACATAGAATTCGAGTTATTTGTTAATACTTCAATGCATTCAAATTATATACCAACAAATGTTTAAAGTCAACATAATTTTAAATTTGAACTTTAAAACAAAAAATTTTATTTTATTTTATTGATTATTTAAAAATTGAATATTGAATGCTTTAAATTAATATGGACTTGAGAGGTACGAAAATTGAGTTTATAAAGATCACCTTATTCAAAGATATCGATTGTCTCATCAAGTAAAGGAAAAAAGTTTAATATTAGGATGAAAACACTTTTTGATGTTTAAAAGTTTATTTAAATTATATATTAGTCACAATTTACTAAAATTCTCATTCTATTAACCACAGAAATAAGTGAGTGTTTCTATTTTTCACCTAAAGGATAGTTACGAGAAACAAAAAAAACAAAACAAACAAAAATAAACATGTAATGTATTTCAATCAAAGTTTTTATATATTTTTGTGTCATTAGATTTATTTCAATTGAAACTGGTTACTATAGCAATTTACAATTTGCACAATGGCATTTTGTGGTTAGGAAAATTCAACTAGCACATAAGCAATGAGTGAGACAGATATATATATATATAAATATAGATAGAGAGAGAGATAAACACAGATACACAGTCAAATGGAAAATAACTAATTATGTTTGTAATTCATATTGACATCTCTCACACAAAAGGATATGGGGCGGAGGTGGTAGATGAATGATAGGGCAGCAAAATTATAATTATAATGATAAGAATGTTGCAGTTTTGCGGTTTAATTGTCAAACATTAACTGCATTCATTCGATTAACTAATTCTGTCTATTTAAACAACAATAAAAAGAATTTATTAATAGTAATTTTTGTGAGCTATTTGCTAAACAATCCCAATAAGTAAGCTTTATAATATACATATATAAAATATATGCGTATGAGATATTTGCATTTCACAACAATTTGTTATTGCCTACTTTCCGGCGGTAAAAAGGAAAAGCAAACTAACAATAAACAGAAAGGAAAGATTTTTAATCACTGCACTTCTACTGAATGATACAAAAATATTGTTCATTGTGCAATTACCTTTGTAAGTACTTAAGTAATTGGATTTTCTATTTAATTCAATTGTTTATTCTCTAGTTATCAAACAAGAATCGGTTACAATATGTCTGCATATAGAGTATTCCAATGCACTATGAGAATGGACTGCAGTTTAAACAATATATTTATTTTTGTTGGTTGGCCCAAAAGTAGGCCTTGAAATTTTCCGCGAAACGAAAACAACAATTTAAATGAGCACACTTCTGTTTTCTCTCCCATTTCAGATGCCATTGTCAGATTTTTGTGGCTATTGTTTTTGTTGATCCTGCATTAGCGCGGCCACCATAGCGAATTGGTCAATTTCAATCAATAGCCGCAAAATCCATTGAATTTGCTTTCACATGCTAGACCCCATTGCTCTGCCATACACACACACACACGCACACACACAGACAAAGAACCATCCAACTAACCAAATGTCGGCAGACAGACAATGAGACTCTCAATAATAACAACAAACAGGAACAAAAACAACATCAATAACAATAAAAGATTATATTGAAAAATACTGATTTGTTTATTGCGGCAATTTAATTGTAGCCGCATCCAAATGTCATTGTCGGAAAGATATAACCCCAACCCAAATAGAAGGCAAGCTATCTCTATGGGAAATCCAATTTATATATACACATATATTTTATTTCTATTCTTACCATTTATGCATACAATATAATCTTTATATGTTTATAGCCCATTATTAATAATTACGTTTCGCAAATCATTTCATTTTGACATCAGCTTTTGTTAAAAAATCAAAAGGAAAAGTTAATTTATGATTGATTATTTTTAAAAAGTAAACTGCAGCAAATATTGCTGAGCAGTTGCTAGAATTGGATATATTATATGATATCCGGCTTGAGTTTTATAATAAAACTATCTAATTCAGTTTTTCAGTAATTGCATTTGTATTTTTTTTTTGCAAAATAAAACTACTCATATATATGTCTCAGAATTATTTTAGAATAACATTAACTTAAAAATAAATTTGTGAAATTCTTTTTTATTTTATTTTGTCAATTTCGAAATGTTTTTTTTTGTCAAAAAGAATACTCAGTTGAGGGCTTAGTTAGATAGGTTAAATTTGAGCTCTGATTCAAATAAAAGCAATAGGTTATGTTAATTCTCTAAATTTTATGTGCATTAAATATTTATTCCAAATAAAAACTTGAAGGATGGGCTAACTTCGGCCGTCCCGAAGTTTGTATACCCTTGCAAACTATCTTTTTGGTTTATATATAATTTGCCAGAATCATGAGGAAGTATATAAAACCCATCAAATATAAATTTGATGTCGGTGACATTGGAAAAAATATAATACAATTTCTTTTTTTCCCGATTGTTCCTATGACAGCTATAGCACATAGTCGACTGATTCTGATGAAACTTAAAAGATATATTTTTTTTTATACCAAATTGTCAAATAACAAATTTCGTGACAATTGCTTCAAAAACACCCAAGTTATTGATCAAAAACTATATTTTTGACTGATCGTTCCTATGGGAGCTATATGATATAGTCATCCGATCGGAATGATTCCGAGATATACAATGCCTGCAGCAAAAAGAAGCCTAGGTGCAAAATTTCAGCTCTGTAGCTCCAAGGGTCTCGGAGGAGATTGCGTTGATCCAGACAGACGGACAGACGGACATGGCTATATCAACTCAGCTCATCATGCTGATCAAGAATATATATACTTTATTTAGTCGGAGATGCTTCCTTCTATGAGTTACCAACTTCTGACCAAAATTAATATACCCTTTTTGCAAGGGCATAAAAAAATCCTTAGTCAAAAAGGTTCCACAAGTTGTGAGACGTTTTTTTATTCGTTAAAGGGTATCGCGAATTCGTTACTATTATTTGAAATTTTAAAATTGTAGTAGTAAGTGGCTGGCTTTCCTATTTCATGTTTTAATTTTGTTTTGTTTTTGTTGTAGTTAGCAGGTGGTTTTTCCACTAATCAGTTGACTTTTCCATTTGATCATCATCAATGATTTGTTTCCGCAACATTCTTCGGCTTTAACTTGTTTTTGTTGCAAGTGTAATTTCTGTTGGCATCCCCTTTTGCAACACTGTCTCTGTGTCTCCCTGTCCCAGTCACCGCAAGTGGCTCATAGTGTTGGGGCTTTTACTGTGTGCTATTAAGTGCCAAATTGGGGTCGTCATCGTCAGTTGAAATCACTAAAGCAGTAACCGTAGATTATATACGTATAGAGAATAGTCTAACGAGGCAACAAAAGTAGCAGCAAATTTGATGAGATGGGAAATCATGGTTTTTGGTTGGTACCTTATATATGTATAAGTATGTATGTATATATGTATATATATATATATGTATATGCACATGGGTATTCCTGTCATCATAGAGTCCCTCTTTCTGTATGTGTAAGTTTACTGAATTTTTAATTATGACACAAGCAAACTAAGGCTTGGGTCATTGCGGTTTTTACATATCATGTAATTCGTATGTCAGACCCATACACTGTTACACATAATCCTGTATCTTCTACACTTGTCAACCGACAACCTAAATGGAGAGAGACAGACAACTAACATTTTCAGATACTTTATACTGTAGATAGGAATAAAATGGAGAAAAAAAAACACAAATTCATCATTCATAGACACACTTTTCACTTGATTAAAGACAGAAAAATGAAATATAAATGTAAGTTCATGGCACGCACAGAAAGTATTGGAAAATATTTTTAAATATTGGTTTTCAATCATAAATTGATTACTGACAATCATTTGAAACTATTTTTCCATTACCATAATCAATAATAAATTTTATTTTCATTTAACTTCCATTTCGTTCGTTAAGAATTTTTGAAATCAAATAGAAAAACCACTCAAGTTTACAAAGAAATATAATTATGATTGATATTAATGCGAATTGAGTGTAATTTCAATCTGCTTTTTATTTTGCTTTGCTTTCTGTATCTTTGGCCTTATTGCCAGTTAATCAACTACAAGTTGATCTGAGTACCAATAACTGACAACGGCAGCAAGAACAACTTTCTTTCAGTAAGCCAGCTACTCTCAGAGCCTGCTTATCGACGACTTTAGAGTATATAAAATAATAATAATAATAAAAAAAAAAGAAGGGGAAAACAAAATAGGAAAAAAAAAGCGGAACGAAAAAAAACTTTAGTCAGTTTCGGAAATAAAAACTTTTTAATCAAATCATGTTGAAGGAGAAGGCAGAGGCCAGTACCAGCCAATGGCAGCTTCGACAACATCATTGTACAGTGGCTGGGGAGGGTGAGGGACGTTCGGTTGGTGTAAATTTTATTAACAACAACTGCAACAAAAATAAAAAGCGAGAAAAAAAGGCAACAACAACTGCAACGAGCATTAAGTGGAGTAACTCTAAAGGAAAACCAGCTTGGTGGGTTTTTGGCTTTGGTTTCGGTTTAGTTAGATTGGTCAGCCAAATGGTCGCCGTTGCTTATAGTCAGTCGTCAGCTTGGGGTCTGGTTTTTCCAACATTTTGCTATTGCTGTTGCTGTTGTTTTCTGTTTTGGATTTTGTCGCAGACACTTTGACGCGAGCCACGGCAATAATAATAATAATAATAGCAACAGCAAACAACAAACAGTAAATACATTTCAATTACCCAACCGAAATACAGCTGCACAATAAGAAAAAAAAATTTCAATATTTTGAAGTCATGGATCTCTAACACATACTCACACATACACACACACACACAGCCATGCACACATATGTATACAAAATATTTGGCATTTGACCTCGCTTAATTTAGTAACCTTTTTAGACGGTGTTTTTTTTTGTCTAAGCTGCTGCACTTGAGTCTCGATTGCGGATTCTCTAAATTTGATTCCAATTCAGGTCATAATCATTTCATGCGCTTCGATTTGCTGTCAATAAATAAATACAAATACAGAAAAACGCACAGTGGTTGCAAAAAATAACTCAACAAATCAAAGAATATTTAATCACAGACTACAAAGTTAACTAAAAGCACAAATGATGGCACAAAATGTGAAGAATGTGGATACTGAATTATTTTAGTTGTAATAATTTATATAAAATTCAGTACATAAAATAGATCACAATTATAAGATTAATAAAGTAATAAATTAAAAAAATGTTTATGTATAAATATATATTTCTATACTCTCAAACTGAATTTAATTAAAGTTATAATTACTACAATATCATAGATTTTGACAGAGCAATGGAAATCGTTCCTTTTCAAATAAAAGATTTATATAATTTATAGATTATTTATCAATTGCAAGTAATGGTTATTCAAATACTTAGAACCTAATCTTAAGAAAAAAACAACGCGTAAAAATGCAAAAAAATATAAAATAGATGAAGGACCTCTAAAAGAAAAAGTCGCTTGGCAGCGGATTGGATTATTGGAAATAAAAAAATATATGTACAATATGATATATTCTTTTGAAGAAAAAAAAAAAGATAGATGCAGGTGAAATATATTTGAAAAAGTTTTTCAATTTGCGTGAAGTTTTCTTTCCACATGTATCAGGAGAAATCGTTTTTTTTTTTTGTAAAATTTTAACTGTGTACTGCCTTTTAAATAATTGATGACAATATGTAGTAAACCTTTTACGCAACACTGTATATGCATACAAGTGAGAAGAGTAATGTCCATAGATGGATTGAGTAAATAAGTTCTCTATCTGTCTCTGCTCTGTAATTCCCCACCTCGTCTCTAATTCTCTCTTTATATCTGTCTGTCTGTATGCGATTCATCACAAGGTTGCGGCTAGCCAATTCATACAACAATGGGAGCAACTGAAATTTGAGTTTGGAATGAACTAAAACAAAAATCGAAATCAAAACCAAAACCAAATCAATTGTAAATGTCTTCGATTACAATGCTTCTGTTGACTTTTTTTTTTTTTTTGTTTGATTTTGGCATTGTAAACTCATTGAGCATTTAAGTAAGAATAAAAAAAATTATTAAATTATATTGTATATGCAATTTTCGTTTATTAAATCATTTTCAGTCTCTCTCTCTTTCTTATGCTTTTAAGTTGATAAATGGAAACTGGCATCTTGAAAGTAATTAGCCAATTGATGGTAAGAGAAGAAACTTAAAAATGCAAATTACACTAATGAAGTGTTTTAACGCCTCTCTCACATACACATACACACACACACACTAACCCACACACACTCACACTGATATGGCACAAAAACACAAAAAAGAAAATAAAAATGTTGGAACCGCAATTGCAGAAAATGTGCAACAGAAAGCCGCAAAAGGAAGAAACAGAACATAGCCAAAATTAAAAAAAAAAATAATAAAAAGAAAGAAAACGTAAAAAGAGAATAAAATGAAAAATAAAAGAAATTCGTAATTATACTTAAGTTGGTTAATTGCCGGTCGCAACTTTTTGTGTTCGTCGCCGTCGTCGTAGACACTTTGGATTAAATTTTCACTGGCAAAAACGAATTTTCCGGGTGAGCAGGGAGGAAATACGGCAGGTGGGGAGAGTGGGTAGGTGGCGTGCTACTACTGCAATCTCTTGGATAATTACGTGGCAGAAGGCCAAAAGTGGAAGGATTAACAAATGAATTGGTTGGCTTGCTTGCAGATAGCAGAAGGAAAAAGTGTCGTTGCAATAAAAATAAAATAAGAATGGCGCAAACAAGTCGTCCCACCGGACTTGTCTATGCCCTTCCCTGTACTAAGAGGTAGACAATCTAAAATTTAAAAATGTCAAACTTTCTTGAAACTGTCATCGGTTTAAAATAAAATTTTCTTATTAAAGGCGCAGTAACAACAAACGCAAGAAGATGGATAAAGTATTTCTCTCTTTTAATTTTTTATTCGATTTAATTACCTCATTTGAAACTAAGTCTTTCAGTACAAAAGAGCAATCTAATGAGAATACTCTTATAAATAAATCTCCGCTATTTCTTTTTCGATTTGAATGAAGTTTACTTACTTGAGAGAATTGATTTATATTATTTTGTGGCTAAAATTTGAAATACATTTAATCTGCGTAAGAGGGGCTTCATTTCAAAGCAATCTATGTGTTTCTACTATTACCGTTTAAAAAACAAAAAGAATACTTGGACCGAAGTTGTAATACACTTATAACTTGTACTAAGAAAGACTAGAAAGAAATTTAGTGGACTATATTTGGTGCTCCATAAAGTAGGCAATAGTATTTATTATAAATTCAATAAATAAATAAAAAAGAAATTGGTATAATTCTTTTATAACATTTTTCACTTTTCTACAGCATTTAAACAAAAGATTATTATTTAAAAAATTAATTTATCCATTAAATATTTAAATTCGATTACTTAACAGTAATCTCTGCCAACAAAAAATTCTATAATGCATTTTAGATTTATGAATTTCAAATTATACCCTTAATGGGTACAGAGTATACACCTTAATTAAACATAATATAAGAAATCTTTTTATCATGAATTAAACGAAATTGCAATTAGTGGAATTCTGTATTTAAGTGCAACGCTCGGATCGAAATCGACTTAACTTAACCAGAAATAACAGGGATGATTATTATCCTAGGAAAATTGGAGTGTCATAGTACACAGGGATCAGCAATTGGATACAGTTTTGCTTCCGAAATAAACTTGAACCGATTTGGGTCTGAGGCAGAGATAGACTTGAGTAAATTCATTATAAGTCTTTGGCTGAAACTTCATTATTAATTTAAGAGTTGTGTATTTTCTTTTTTTTTGCGCTCTCTTTTCGGTTAATCTCATTTGGCATTTTGTATGGCACATTTCAATTTGTTGCAACATTTTAATTTGCTTTCGCATTGAGCAAAATAAAACTGAAGCACCCTGTGTCCCAATGTTTCCTTCTTTTAGCATTGGTGTTGTTGTTATTATTGCAGTCAAGTAGTCTTCGTCGTTGTTGTCGTCGTCGCCTTTACCATCTCCGGTTGAAATGAAAAGCTCCAACCAACTTCTGGCCAGGCTCTGACAGGCTTTTGTTGTCTGTGTGTGAGTGTCTTGGTGTGTTGATATAGTGGGGAATGGGGATGGGGATGGGGAATGGGTGGGTTAGGGGAAAGGTATTGCTTTTTCTTTTCCTATCTACTTTGACTCCCTATTCCATTCATTGCAATTCCGGGTACTCTCCTTCTGCTGTCTCGTGTCCATCAGTAGTTGTTTGTTTGCCTTTGCTTTCAACAACGACGACGACGATGACGACGACCTGAGGGAACCGGCACCATCAGGTGGCATTAGGTCTTTGGAGCAGGAAAAGTAGAAAAGAAGCCGCTTCTATTTACCTCACCTTCTTTCCTTTACCGTTGCACTGCCTCCCCTTACCTTACCTTGCCTTAGCTTGCTTTACGTTGGCATGACCATTATCAAAATAGACATACAGACAGTAGATGGGAGAATAAAAAGAGGGACGGACAGAGGGACGGACAGACAGGCAGTGTTGCACACAAGCAACAGTAAATTTCTTTTTTTTTATTTTGGGAATAGCATCCCATTCTATCTCATCTCGTTTTATCCCATTCGATCTTATTGCAACCAATCCCATTCATACCATTCCGCTTATGAAAAAAACAGGAATCAAATGTAATAGACCTTTCCCCATAGAGTTTATGTTTCGGGAAACGGCAAAAAACAGAGATTTGCACTAAACAGGTGATATTAATAAAGATGAGTAGTAAAATTGAATATTTTGTTACATTTAAATCCTATTTAAATTGCTGGTCAAATATGAAATCTTTTCAAGAAAGAAATAATAACTACAACAACACTTGCAAAAACTGACAAAAAAGAAAAAGGGGAAAACTTTGGACAAAATTGAAATTGCCCTCCTACAGCAATGACCTGTCATAATGGTTACATTTTCAACATTATACATATAAAATAGAAAGAAATAGAAAGTTTATGGCGAAATCTTTGAATACTTTTTTGTGTAACAAATCTTTTGTTTCTTCTTCTGTGTATTTAAGTTTTCAAGAGTAACCAATAAACTGAGATGATACAAAATATTATATAATATATGTATGCATATATATAATTAATTTCAATTGCATTATACAGTTTCAGCTTTAGGATATATACGTTTGCAGACTTACCGTATCGTTGTGATGGTGAAGCACGGGGGGACAAGCGGCAGATGAAGCCGTAGAATTTTGGGAAGAATCTATCACAGTGCAGCCATAATCCCCCCTAGCCGGTTCCACTACATGGGAGATGCCAAAGATGAAGGGGCCATTATTACCAGCATTTCCATTGCCATTTGATGTCTCTGAATTGTTTCTCTTGCAGAAATCATCTTCGAAGCGTGAGGGAAATGATGAGACGGATGAGCTGGAGGCGGCTACCATGGCATGACCATAACTACAGTTGGATGACGTTGACGATGATGATGGTGGGGGTAGTGGTTGCTGGCGATCGAAACAAAAGTCCGATTGATGTTGAGCTTGTGTTGTGTTAGTCGGTGATGGTGGACTACCATATGGATAGCCAATGTGTGGACTTTGCAAATGTTGATTATATTGCTGGGATAGGGCATCAAAGTCATTGAAGCCATGCAGACCCTTGGCACTATCACGCTTCTGTTGCTGGACATATGGTGAAATGTAGGCATGGGTGTGGCTTGGTCGGGGTGGGGTTGGTGGCAAGGGCTTTTGCATTTTCATTAGGGTGGGATGATGAGCGGGACGTCTATCGCCCAGCAATGGACGCTGCGAATTATTATACGGATGATTTCGTTGCAAAGCCGTATCATAATCATCTTCGTCCTGGTCATGTTCCATATCCTGGTCCTGGCACATATATGAATGGCCATAAATGGCATGATCATAACATTTATAATGAAATTTTTGCATATTCTCATTTGGTGGAGGCAACGGCGGTGGCATTCCCTCTTGATTTTGATCCATTGAGTTTGTATGATTTTCCATTTGATTACTAGCAGATTTTCCAGATCCAACAACACCAACTCCATTTACACCAGTACCAGCAATGCCACCAGCCCCGGCTCCAGCAGTGTTACCACTACCAAAAAGCTTGGCCAATTTCACAGTCATATTTGCCCTGCGTTTGCCACAAAACTTTTTCAATTAAAATGTTGCCCACCCGAAAAATGGCAAAAAGAGACAATGAGACAGTTTTCCGGTGCGGTGCGGCTGGCAATTGCAATTGCCACTCAAAAGCTATGCCCCCTTTCTCCCCCGAGGAGATGATGTATATCTGTAAAGAGAAGAAACACCAAAAAATTTCAATGAAAATTATTAAATGCTATTTTATTGGATATACAATAAAATATTTATATATATATATAAATTAAAGGAAAATAAATTAAGTATATATATAGTTGACATACAGTTGAAAGAATCACAAAAGATTAAGTTGTTATCCCCACTTGTAGCACAAGTAAGAAATTTGTTTTTGAAACTATCAAAATATGATGCTAAAAAAACCTTTGAGTCATATATTTTGTTTTTGAAAGTCTATAAACAGAATAAATTTTTGATTTGACATTTTTGAAAAATCTGAAACTATAGATCTTCGATATTCTTAAACCATCCACTAGCGTTCGAGAGATTTTAAAGTTATAATTTTTTCACAAAATGGACGAGTCAAAGGTTATAGTTCGTTTATGGGACGCTTTTTGTCTCTAACAAAAAAGTCCAACAAGTTGAAACTTCATTTTAATATTTTAAATAAGAGTGCCAAGTTTCATATTTTTTTGTTTCCAATTTTTCTTTAGTATGTATGTAAATGGATTTTGAAAAAAGTTTCCTTACGGAACGCAATTTTCTTTTTTAGCAATTATAGCTCAGTCAATTTTATTTAATTATATGCGTATACTTAATATTTTTGTAGAAAAAAATGAAGACAAAAAATAAATATTTTGGTGAGTTTTTTATAAAGGTAAAATTTAGTCTACCGATTAATTTCATAACGGATTATTTTCATGTATAATATTTGCATTTCTAATCTATTAAGTTAAATTCGATACTTTTGGGGTTATTTCTTTCAGTGTAGGACCCCCCCCCCTGTTCTAACGGTATTTTGTAATCCAAAACCATAACAAGTGCAATTGTATGTTGCAACAGCTGGCAAACTGGCTGATTTTGCTGACTTGTTCTCATTTTCTCCTGCCCTTGCTATTGGTAGATGGAAATTGGTAGAGCACCAAGAGGTGGACCAGGAACATGAGAAGGAATGTAAAGAGGGGAGGTGGAGATGGAGGAGTTGGAACCGCAGCAACAGTAGAAACGGAAACTGTAATGGGATATGCCAGATAAATGCAAAACAAAATAAAAACAAAGAAATGGCAATAGCAACCGAAACAAACTCAAACAACTTGCAACAATAACGAGTGAAAAACATTTTTGCACACATCGAACAAACTTTACATACTATACACACATATTATACTATATAACAGCAGCAACAATAGCCAGGCGATAGTTTATAGTTTTTCTTTTTACAACTTCTTTTTTTTTTTTTTTTTTTTAGTTTTGTTGCTGTCATTTTAATTAAAGGATTTTTTTCTCTGTATAAAGTTAGAAAGAGAACAAACAGAAACAGATAGGAGGAAGGGAAAGAGACAGAGAGACAGCAGCAAAAGCCGCAACCACAGTTTGTTGCATTGATGTCATATGACAAAAAGTAGATCATAAAAATGCAACAAAAAGCTAGGTGAATTCCCTCCACAAATGGCAATACCCAGAAAGGTTCAAGTGGAGCAACGGGGCAAGAGAATGACTGTCACACGCGCGGTTAGTGCCTCTGACGCACAAACGAAAAAAAAGGAAAAAAAAAATTTTTTAAAAAAAAGGTACAACCAACATTTTTGCAAACACTACCAAAACGGGGTATATTACACCTGTAAACAAGGTAGAGGAACAGTCAGAAAATACCTATAGATCAGACTCAAAGATATTTGTTGATGCAAAAAAATTCTACTATAGTTCCTATAAAACCGCTTCTTTCTATTGTATCACAAAAAAAAAAAAGGATCGCCTTTGCAAGGGTATTATTACTTCGGCTTGACTCCGTTTTTTGTTATAGTATTTTTTGGTTGCACTTTCCGCGGGAGTGTGACACCAAAGTCGACAACTAACTTTATTGAGGTTTATCAGAGGAGACAACGTCACAAAGTCGAGAGAGGTGAGGCAAACAACACGGGGAGATGGTCAGGAAAGGTGGCAAAAACAAAACAAAAAAAACCAAACACAGAAAGAAAATGCACAAACAAATTTCATGGCAAATGGTGCCTACAGACAGACTGGCAGGCAGTCAGGCACTGTGGCATGTAGATTGGAGTGAACAAAAACAAAAAAACAAAAAAAGGAAAAGAAAAAAAACACGGTGTCGCTGAACACCATGTTGAGCCGCAGCAATCTATCTGCGCCGTTTACCCCCGCATCCATGTAAATGAAGTTGGATTGAGTTTTTTAACCGTACACATATTTTCTTTTTTTATTTGTGCATCGACAATTGACAAGCAATCAGTAGGATATTTTTGTGTGTGTGTTTCAATTGAATATGCAGAAATGCAAATTTTCCATTTGCCAACCAACAAACGGTATAAAATTTGATAAAAAAAAAAAAAAATACACATATTAAAATTTTGAAATTTAATATGAATTTGATCTTTCAATCTGCTCACTAAATTGTTGGGGGTTTTTCAAATTTAAAATTCCAACTGTATTTTAAGAGGTAATATTAAAGTTGTAAAAATATATCTACGTATATACTATTATATATTTCGATATATGTATTATATATAATTGAATTAAAAGTAATTATGTATATAATTATATATGTATAATAAATGAAATTAGGCGTACACTTTAATTTTTACATATCCACAATTAAATTCTTATCTTTTAGACAAAATATTTTTTAGAGCAAAGAAATAATGAAATTTATCTAAAAATTTGATTACAAAATTAAGGGAATTGTTTTACAGTTTTTTTCTTTTTATTCAATTTTCAATTCGATAAATTTTCAATAAAAGAATAAACAATTTTTTATAAGCCAAAATTACTTGATAATCAATACTCCTCCACAACCTGTTCTTGAAAATAATATAGAAACTTCATATATTTATTTTCAATATTTCTAATTTATATAAAAAAATAATTTCAAAGAATTAGGTTGACATTTTATTAAATTTAGCACGGTGAGAATCAAATTCACTATTTAGTTATATTTTCAATTTCTTTTGCCTTCTGACTAAATTACATAGATATTTACATATTTGTACATAAACAATAATATATGGAATAGTATATATTTGCATAAAAAAAAAGTGTGCAACCCGAGCTCTGCTGTTTTTGTTTTTTTTATTTTTTTATTTGTTGTGTGTACCCTCTGGGAGGTTAATCCATGGTCGAGTGAATCTTCCGTTCTGTCTCTCTTTTTGCCTTTGTTTTGTTTTTCTTCTTTTTTTTTTGCCGGCTGACTACTGTTCTTGTTGATTTCATATCATTTGAAATTTTGCAGTCAGTGATGGTCATTCTAGCGTCCCACCTCCCACATAACCCAACATCGTCAGTCATGTTGTACGTGGTACTTGTCAAACAAATGCAGCCAACCCATTACAAACAGCAAAAAGGCAACAAAATAAAGAAAAAAATAATAATAACGAGGCCAACTTCGTATCCATGCTGCAGTTTATATACCCTTATAGACATACGACGATATAGAGCTACATATGTAAGTTAGTTATTTTTGAAAAGAATTTAGTGTTTTTGACTTCTCTTTTTAAAAGAATTGATTATACATATCCAAAAAGAGGAAAGAAAATTAACTTTACTCATTATTTGGCATGTGTTGCAAGTATCTAACCATATTCAATATACTTCTCTTTCTACATATTTTATGTAGTGCATACAAATGAAATGAATAGTGTATGCGGGGGAGTTGAGTTCTGCAGGGGCATGGTCAGAAGCAAGGGTATGAAGTAATGGGGAAAAAATAGAAGAGAAAATGCAACAGTTTGTAATTTGCGCCCAAGAATCGCCGCAACGTCGACAGCAGCAGCAAAAAAAAAAAAAAAAAAATTAAGTTGAAAACAAAGGACCAAAAAAAAAAGAAAGAAACAAAATAGCCATTGGCTATGACAATGGCTAAAAAGAGGCAAGCATAAAAAATGGCACAAAGCGAAAAGGGAAGCTTAGTAAAAAGTATGAAAGTGGGAAAGGGAAAGACCCACTGTTGTTTGTTGCCCTGGAACAAAAGTTGTATAAAAATACGGACAAAAACTTATGAAATAGAAAAATGTTTAAATTATATAAATGTAATGCATACAATACTTTGAATGACGTTAATTAATTCATTTAATTATGATAATTGTTAGTTTACTAACTTTTAATAAGAATCATTTGTGTTTTATTTGAATTATAAAAGTCTAAATATAAGAAACCATTTTGAAATTTTAAATATACTTAATGTCCTTCATTTCTTATCTCACATGTTATGTTTATGGTCATCATCAATTTAATTCTATAACATAGTGTTGGTAAACGTATTAATATTGCACCTAAATCTCATATTTGTTCCACTGTCATAATAAATACAATAAATGGACCTGAGACCCATTCCCTAGCCATGTCCAAGAGCCCGAGTTGGCGGCTGGATATGCGTCATAATGGAGTCACAAAGTGTTGCGCCTCTCCCTCTTCAATCTCTTTCTCACTCTCTCGCTCTTTCTCTCTCGCTCACCATCTCTCTCGCTTTTGCTGTTTGATTGTGTGGCGAAAATGTTAATGAGACAAAAGATGTCAAAGATAAAAGTGTTATAATAGTGGGAGAAGATGGTCACTCTGTGGCTAGGAGACTATGGAGGTGTTCAAGGGGTGAAAGAGAGAAGTGTGTGTGTGTGTGTGTGTGTGTGTGTGTGTGTATAGTGACAATTACTTTGTCTGGTATAAAATATAGTTGAATTATTAAACGGTTGGCAGCAGCAGCACTTCTAGTTTAACAATTGTCAATTAGGCAAATTGCCAAAAACTTTGCAAACATTTTATGGAATAGAAATTGGCACTTTCATTCTACTATGTACATATATATATATGTATATTTCTGATTCCTGTTGATTTTTAATACTCTTGGAAACATTCTGTTGTCATTTATTGTTGCTGTCTGCGAAACGTGACAGGAAATGGCTACCAACTACTACAACAACATCAACAAAAGACACGTTTCGCCGTTTCAGAGCTCAAGTGGAAGGCAAAAAGCAAAAATGAAACATAAAAGAGAGAAAATTAGTCCCACAAAATACAAATCGAAGGAAGTTTTCATCTGTTAACTTTTTAAACTTTATAACAACAGAATTGAAACAATGGGCCCATTCACCACGTAGGTAACACGCCTCAAGGCTTCCGTTCGGTATATTTCATTTTCTTTTTCTTGAGAGTTAAATGGAATTAGTTGTGAAACACTGTAACCAGATGTAAAAGAAACTATTTATTCTACTTATTTACTACAATTTCGATTAAAAATCCAATAGAGAAGATTTCGTTTGGAGTACTTTAGAGGAAATTTTATGACTATTTTATGTATTGTTAGTGGTATTCATTACATAGATATATAATATGCATATATAATATGCTTACTAATCCAAAAAAGTATAAGAAATCGGTGGTTAATTTTACAGGGTCAAATAAAGTTCTCAAAAAGAGGAGTATACTGAGTAATAAAAATTATTTTCATCTTACATAACCCACATACAAAAATTGTTAATAAATTGATTTTCGATTATATTCTAAATATTGTAAACTATTAAAGATTTTTAGCTTAAATCAATTTTACCGTAAAGCTGGAACTTCTCAATATTTTTTATAAAATTAGTTAACATATTTTATTACCTGATAGGTAATGCAGTATCTTGATAGTAAAATTTAAAATCTGTGTATTCATTCACTAAAAACTAAAAATATTTAGTCTGATTGTCATATTGTTTTTTGCATCTGCTGAGTGCATACAATTTTATTCAGCTTGTTGAGATATTTAAAATAGAAAATTTGACAAATGAAGAATATCATTTCAATATACGCAGCACTCACACAGATAAGAAGCAATTATGTGGAAATTTGTAAACGTATTTGTAGTCACTTCTTTAATCTACTGACTTGCAGCAGGTGCACTTGCAATTGAACAAAGTCACTCAAAATCACAGGCGAAACAACTACAAAGAGTAAACAAAAGAAACAGAGACAAAACGAGACAGATGGATAGAAAAGGAGAGAAAGAGAGCAAGAAAGCCTTTTGTGGCTGATGATGATGATGATGTTCTGGAACCAGTTTTGCAGCAGCAGCAACAGCAGCAGGTAAGAACGAAGAAACCCAAAAAAAGAAAACAAATCAAAGTACCACCAGCTGCTGCAGCACAGATACAAAAAGTATCATTTTTTTGTTTAGTTTGTTTTTTTTTTATTTTCTTTTTCGACTCAGTTCCCTTTATTGTTGGTTTCTCTTAATTATTGAAACGAAACTAAAGAGCGAGCGAGAGAAAGGCATAGAAAACAAAAGATGGCAATAGACTGAAAACAGCTGGAGCATTAGACCGTGTGAAACTCTCTTGAATTTATCCTGCCAGGATGTAAAACAAATCACATTTGAAACGCCTTAAACCAAATGGTCGACAAAGGAAACTGTAATTATTGCAATAATTTTTAACAAAACAAAAAAAAAAAAAAAACCCTACCAAAATCGACTTTTTATATGATTTTCCAGTGTGTCCATATGCACAACCGATTTAGTTATAACCTTATCTTATCTAATAGTAAAGTCATCTAGTATCCTTTAAATAATCTAATTAGAATCTACGTTCATGACTCCCATTGTCCTGTTTCTGATAGTAACTAAAATGGGAGTTTTAGTTGGTGTAGTTTATGTTAAAATTTGCGACTTGACTGCGTTGTTCATTTTTTGGCTAGCAAAAAAGGTTATATTGATATTATCTAAAAGTTTGCAACGCATAGAAGGACTTTGACTATATAAAGTACATATGTATATTCATACATATAAATTTACAATTGAGTTTATACATACATACATCGCTCGGCGCTATATCATATACATACATACATACATATGTAGGTACCATAAAAAAATGAAAGCAATTCTCAGGATATTAGAAAAATTTGTGAAATTTAAAAAAAAAATTGGAAAGTCTGTTTATTTTGTATCTAGTATACAAATTTTTATATCAATTCCGATTTTAGTAGAAAAATGTAGGCCTTCATAATCAAAGATCCTTTTATCACATTTGGTAATTGTCAGTTTTCTATTAGTTGACTATATCTTAATATTCATTTCAAAAAAGGATAAACAAGGGTATAGAAACATTTGCATGGGAAAAGTTATAACGGGATACCAAGTTCTTTGGTACTTCTTTTGTTAGTTGCTTAGATGACATGAGAATTTCTCTTATTTCTTCTTTCCCCGTTTTATATATTTGATGTTTACCTATTTTCTTTTGTGTTGCCTCTACAATTATATGTCAACTTTAGCTAGCTGTTTGTGCGAGTATATATGTATATATATATAAATGTAGTGTATGTATATATATACATATATACACATACTCGTAACTTTATTTCTTGAGCTATTCCTATTGCTGCTGTTGCCGCTAGGCAAAAGGGGTGTAAGAAAAATATTATCGCATCACGCGCATCTACAAAATGATTTCACAGCAACAGCAACAACAACGGCAACAACAACGGCAACAACAACGGCAACAACAACGGCAACAACTTGCTCTTTCATTATCGGCACATCATTATAGGCAAAAGTTGTCGTTGTCGTTGCCGCTGTTGTTGCTGTTGCTATTGTCGACGAGAGACGGTTATTTATTTTGCCCTTTAACTATTTGGGCAGCCACGACGAACGGAACGGCACATCAGCGCCGCCAACAATTGTTGCTGCTACTGCCGATGCCGATGCCAATGCCAGCGGCGTTTTTCTTTCTTTTTCTTATATTTTTTTTTTGGTTTTGGTTTTTTTTTGTTGTTGTTGTTCAAGATGCACCTTGATTAAATTCCAGGAATTGAATAAGAGAGATAAAGAGGAAGAGAGGGAAACAAAAAAAAATACGTATGTATGTTGTATCTTTACCAAACCAACAACAACAGAAGACTGAGTTGATATTTACTTGCTTTTGCCTTCACTACCCTGAAATTGTCTGTCTGCCGCCTAAACTCTTTGCCTACCAACTTGTACTAGGAGGCTCTGTCTGTGAGCCTCCATTAATGATGCAGCCAAATGCTTTTACAGCTGAGAGTTGTCGTTGCCAAGCCCTGGTTGAATGCCACTAGAGGGTGGAGAGTAGCGGAGCAACTAGTACAACCTGCAACAGCGGCAGCTACTTCAACTTGAAAATGTTGCAAAATGTGAAGGTAAAATACAAAAAATATCACGCATACGTAAAGACCTTACAATGCCCTAAGACACAAAAAAAAAAGAAAAAATAATAGTTACCTTTTATTTTAACAAATTACGATAAAATACTTTTATTTGTTAATTTCGATCGATTTGATCCAAAAATACAGTTCGAAAAAAAAGTGTTTTTGAGTCAAAATAAACAAATCATAATAAGTTTTTCAGATTTATTTTTGAATTTCTTTTTAAATCTTTTAAAATTCAAAATTTCATTTCAGTCAAAATTTCTACTCATTTTGTAGTCATTTTAAAACTAGAGTTTTATTTATTTTCATATCATTCATTTTCCTTAATTATCCTTTTTACTTTTATAGTTTTTGCCAATTGCTATATGATATTCCTAATGACTTTTATTATTGTAGAGTATAATGATAACCAACTAACTAAATTGTATGACTGCCTTAGACTTCCTACTTCTTTTTCTTTTCTTTTTTTTTCAACTCATCTTTTGTTACTTCTGCGGTATCTTGTGGCCGTAGACTTTTACGTTTCGTTCTTTCCCAGCCCCCCCCTTCCCCTCTCTATTTTGTCGATTTTCTAAGATTTTGGCATTCATTGTGTATGGCAAATGGAGGCCTGAAGTGCTGCTGCTGCTGTTACTTTTGGCTCGTTATTAAGTTTTAAGGTTCTCCTTTTTTTTCCCCCACCAATGCTTGTCAAGCTGTGCACGAGCTGAGATAGATAGACAGAGAGAGAGAGAGAAAGAGATAAAGAAAAGCGCATGCGCAACTTCTTTTGTTGCTGCTTGGCTTAATGATTTTTACATTTCTTGTTTTTGTCATTTTTTTGTTGGTTTTTTTATTTCAATTTTTTTTTTCTTTTTTTTTTTAACATAAACAAGTCGATGCAGTGGCTTGGGATTGTCTGCTGGCGGCAGCGCGGCAAATGCAACTCACGGAAAGGCATTCAAAAGCAATTAAGCGCTTTCTTTTGGCCAGGCAAGCGAACCAAACCGACGAACAGATAGACGAAACGAAACAGCCAGGGAGCCCAGAGCCAACAGCCAAGTTAATGGCAGGCAGACAGAGAAAAAGCCAGACACAAAGACAGTCAGACAAGCAGCCCAGCCATTGGGGATTCATTCAGGGAGGGCAAGGTGGCAACGGGTTTATATATATATATATTTTTTTTTTCTTTCTTTTTTGTTGAAAGGGGTGTGGAAAAGGGGGGGTTCACAGCAGACCATCTTCTGCACACACACACACAGACACATATAATATCATCAATCAAAAAGAAAGAAGAAAAAAATAGAGGCCGAAACAAGTGGTGGTGGTGGGGAAAGGAAAAACTGATATAATAGAACAACAAAATTAATGAATGCCTTAGCCAATTCAATGTCGAAACTGCAAATGCCCTGACAAATCAATATAAAACAAAATGCTGCAAGTTCTTGAAAAACAAAGGGCATTATCCCAGTTACCACCAAAATAATAAACAAAAGAAGGCTTAAATCATTATGCAATCGAAATGCTTAGCCATTCTCCAAAAAGAAACAATAACATTAATTTTTTTTTTTTTTTTCGTACTATATTGAATTATTGAAAATTATCGCATGTCTTCTTAGCATTTCATCATTAAATCAACTGTTGCAAACTTATAGACAAAATATAAATAATTAAATAATGATATTACTATACAACTAACTATACATATACCAAAACCCAGAGACCTAAGATACAATTTGATTCAATTTTCCAAGTCTTAATTGGGTTTACCTTGGATTTGTTAAGTCGTGAATAGGGTATAAATATGGGAAAGAAATACAAAAAAAAAAAAAAATGTGTTTACTTCTTTGTATACAGTTGAGCATGCGTGTCGTCGTCTCACGAAAACAACAAAAACAACAGAATTTGTTATTTTTTTTTTTAATTTTTTTTTTTTTTTTTTTTGCTTGATTATGCCACATGCAACATGCGGTCATGCTACCTAGCAGCACCGACAAACATATTTCTTTTATCGCAAAAAAAAAATGCTTCAAACTAAAAGCCAAGCGCTGTAATCATATTTAACTTTGCCCCACCACTTTGCCTTCGTCTTGCCACATCTTTTTCGTTCGATTCATTTTGGTTTCTACCTTTTGCTGCTGCTGCTGCTGCCAAACCTCAGACTTTAACCGCAACAGGTAATTGATGCCGCTTGCGCGTTTCAAGAACTTTAATCAATTTTTCAGATATTTTTTTATACGTGATTCTGTATGTGTGTGTGTGTGTGTGTGTGTGTGTGTGTGTGTGTGTATGTTGCAAGTGGCCATAAGCGAACCGAGAACAGAAAACCGAAAAGCAACAGCAGCAGCAGCAACTTACCTCAACCAATGCTCTTTCGTCCATAGTAATAAGTTGCAACTTTGCGATTTGCGTTGAAAAAAAGAAAAACAAAATAATAATAACAATGAGCAACTTGTTTCCAATGCTGCCTAAAGATTTTACTTAGAGGGGAATGTTGCAATATGAAAAAAATATTCTATGGATATTGCTTAAATTTCGAAATCAGAAAATCTAACTAAAAAATGGCATGAAAATTATTATCACAAGTCATTCATATCTCTAACATTTACATACATACATATATTTATATATTTTTATCACAGATTTTGTTGAAACAGTTTTTACAAGTTTCACTTTTCATTGAATCAGTATGGATCAAATATATATTTTGTCCAAATTCGTGTGACAAGTTGCTTGCCACTTTTGTCGTCATTGCGATTTTCCATTTGCCAACGTCATGTCATTTTTGCCACACAAATAAAACTTGCTTGCACTTACTTCCATATACATATGTATAAATATATATATATACATACATATGTATATGGATATGTACATATATAGAGTGGAATGGAGTGGAGGGTAGTATACCGCCCTCCCCTCTAGGCCACTGTCTACTCAATCACAGCGCCAAAGCACTTTTGAGTCATAAAAAAAGAAAAAAATGAAACTTCCATCTCAAGACTTGGAGAGAGGAGAGGAGAGGAGAGGAGTGGAAGGAGACTAAAACGATTGTTGGCAATTTTATGCTGCACTTGAATGCGATAGATAGAAAGGGCCGAGAGTGGAAGAGATAGAAGGGAGCTGCTACTTCTACCATGATGACGATAAAAATGACACATGGAGTATGCCCCCAACGAGAAGTAAATAAAGTAGACGAGATGAATTGAAGCGGAAAAGGGAATTGCTCGTTCGCTGGCGAAGTAGTTGATCGTCGCAGTGCACCGCAATGTGGTGCGGTGCGATGCGATGCGGTGCGATGAGACGGGAAACCACTTTCGCCTAAAATCGCATAAATCAGATGCAAGTAACTAGATTGACTTCAAGATAGATTTAAAACGATTATTCGATTGCTCCACACACACACACACACACTAATACACATACAGTATTCTTGTCTAGGCCAAAAGGGCAACGAGCGGTATAGATATGCGTATGTAGGTCTATATGTAACAATGGTTCATTCTTCTTTCTTTCGCCCTCACATTTCACTCTTTCTTCAACTTTATTTATCTGTCTGCCTTGGAATGATTCAATATTTTTTTGCAATAGTAGCTTATATTTCAGGTTACTGCAAATATATCTGATATATACAATACATTGTATATACATTTCTTTTTCTTATCAGTCTCGATATACATATACACATTTATATGCATGTATCCCCTACATGAGTAAATATTTACAGTAATACAAAAAAATTAAAAAGAAAAGAATTCGTTGTGGAAAAGTTTGTAGCTTAAATTAAACATTAGCCAGATAAATGGGAAACAAACAACTTCATACAATAAAATTTGGAGTGGTTAGAAGGTTGAATATATAAAAACAAAGAATTGTTGCTTTTGTTAACCTTGCACTCGTTTGATTATCTACAAAGAAGAAAACGACTGACTATATCTATATGTAGGATCGTTTAAAGCTTCTTTTATTTAAAAAAAAATATAATGAAAAGGTCTAATCGCATAAATGATCCCTTAGAAAGATTCCGAAATTTTTAGCTAAATTCTTCGTAAAAGACGAAACAAAAACAAATGAATAATTCCAATAAATTCTTATTATTTGTATTAACTTTTTTTTAATTACTTTTATATACAATTTATTAAATTTTGTATACCACATAAATTGTTACTAACGTAATTAAATTAAAATGTATTATATAAAATTAATTTTTAAATGACAAAATAAAAAACGTTTATATAATTATAAACAATGCATAATTTCAATATAAAAGGTGAAAAATCATAATTATTAAGAATTTGAATCTGTAAAAATAGTAATTTAACAATTTTCATTTGTTTGTTGTTGTTGCTGATTCGTTTTCAACGAACTTCTGTGCTAAATTTTAAACGTTAAACTTTAATCATTGACATAATAAATGTGAAAAACACAAATTACGTTTCTACATTCAAGGCTTTAAAAGAATTTTTTCCTTCATTTTCTTTCACTTACACTTAAAACTGAGAGAATTTTCAAACATACAGAAAATTCTATATACATACATATATACATACATATGTACATACACTTGCACTTTATCAAACGCCATTTTCCTACTTCCTTTACAAAAAAAAAAATGTATATATATATTCCCACATTTTTTTCTCGTGCCTTTTGCAACAACTTCTCTGTGCACATTTTCACTATTTTTTTCCGTCATGACTTTTTAGCTTTCAAAATTGTCACCAAGTTCACGCAATGAAATTGTGTGAAGAAAAAAAATTCCTTGCTTCCATCTTTACCTTTCGCATCTTGCTTCTCCTATATCTCGCTTTGCGTTTGAAATACTTTGTATTAAAAGGGGTACATTTATTTTGGTTGAAAGTTTGTTAGCATTAGGGAAAGATAAGTATATGTATATGCATTTTTAATCATCTTATAGACTACATATGCCCAAATAAGCGAATCGGTTTTAAAAAATTTTATCATATCAAAGTAGATTAATGCTCGACAATGTTAACCAAATTTAATTATAATATTTAAACATTATTTAATGAAAATCACATCTAATATTCATCGAGGGATACGCAAAGGATATTGAAACTTCGACTATACCTTAAAGTGTCTGCGTTATGTACGTTTTTATTATTCATTTTTTTTCCTTTACGCCTTTATCTCTTTGAAAAATTTATCTCTGAAAATACCTAGACGCTAGAGCATGGTTTTCTTTGTTGCTGTTTGGGTTTTCCTTTCTTTGTGATAATTATAAAATGCTTGTAAGAGCAAAAAAATATATTTTTCTTAAATCTTGTGAAATTTGTATGAGCCTTATTAAAATGACAGATTTAATTGCTAACGTTGTGACAAGTTTAAATAAAATTTTAAGCGTTTATTGCATAAATCTATACTAGTTTCAAAAAAAATTTGTAAAAACTTGTATATAAATTGTTATCAAATTATTCCAAACTAATCAATAAAATGTTTACGAACCAATTTAAATAAATGAATTTTTATAAATTCTATATATCAGTTTGTGGAAATTTCCAAAAATGTCTTTAGAAATGTGTAAATCTTGTAAAAATCCTTTAAATTTAATTTTACACAATTTTAATTTGTTACTTTCGCAGATGATAAATATTTGATTTAAAATTTATATGTTAGTTTTGATTAATGAACCTGGTCGTTGCCCTTGACAACCGAAGAATGGTCAAAAGTGGGGTTGAAGTAGATATGTTCGACCGCCCTTTTCAATTGAGTTTTCGCTTAATTTTGTTTATTTATTTACTTACATTTTGACAGACGGCAACAACCTTGCAGGAACCTTAACTTAACCATCAAGGTATCGGCCCGGCCAATTACTTTGAAGGTTCGTTTCATGGCATAAATCAAGTTTTTTCTCTTTCCATTTTTTTTTTTTTGCCAATCATGTAACTTAAAGTTGAAAGATATCTCAAGGCAAGGCATAACCATAAAAGGGGCCAAGATTGAAATTAAAGTTGTTGTAAAAATACAACAAAAAAAAAGGTCTTACTACATGAAATTGTCAACGGAGGAAAAATGCGTGCACTTTTTGTCACATTTTTGCTGGTATCCTTTTAAATTGTGCAATAAATTTTTGCTCTGGCAGCGAAATGGAATTTTGTTTAATTGAATTTTCCCGGTTCCAGTTCAGACAGTTAAACCTATATATAAGTACATATTTATTTATGTATGTATATACACACATACATATAGATATACCAATATACATGTATATTTATTTTCTTTTAATGCATGTTTATTTCTTTTTTGTTTTATTTTTATTTTTTGTATGTATTTCGTATTTGTAATGAACAAATAAGTCAAAATCATTGGGTTTAATTAAGCTTTCAAGCAATCAAATTGAGCAGCCCAACAAACGACAATTCGGAAATGAAAGGCAACATAAATTTTATACATTATCAACTTTTAGATACCCTGTTATAAATAATAAATAAAGGTATGAAATTTTTAATATTCTAGTATTAGCAATTAAAAGCTAAAGTCCTACTTTTCCAAAGAGTCACAGGTGATTGCTGGATAATGTTTTCGCATCGTTTTGCATAGCATAAACTAAATGAAAGCCCTCAGTGAACAATAATTAAAAAAGAGGCGTGGCAAAGATTTAATAGGAAATTTTGTTGCCTGCATACTAAAGTAGCTTTTAGTTCAACTTTAATCGATCCTTCTACCTGTCATTTATTATACCTTTTTAACCTATGGGCACACGGTACAAAATCAACTTCAAATTAAAATGGCGAAACAAGAGAATATGTTTATATGTTTTTACAATTATAGAGAAAAATGCTCATACATATATGTATGTACATATGTATGTAGCAGAAATATTTATACATTTTTTAAATTTCTTTTTTTATTTTTCAGTGGTAATTTAATATTTTTTAACAATATTTAATGTGTGTGATTTTTTTTTTTTTTTAATTTTATAATGTATTTCAGTTTTTACAGATTCGCACCGTTTGTTAAATAATAAAAATGATAAGATAAATTTTGTTTATCTCAGAATTATTGACGCACACAGCAACAGTTGAATTAATACCCGTATAGTCTAGGTTTTTCAATTTTTTTCCTGGATTTCTTTATCATTTGATATCTTTTTTAAATAACGACAAAATATCCAACTTTCCATTAATTATGGGAAGAAACTTGACCTTTTGTTTGGGTCATTAAATGTCTTTTAGATGACTTCAGCAAAACACTTTGCTTATTTCTTCTCACATTTGAAAATCTTTGTTTTGTGTAATTGGTATAACCACTTTCGAGAGTCGCTACAAACGTTCTTTAAAAAATTTCAAAGCATCGCTCGAATTTTACAACTGTTTTTTTTTTTTAACCAAATGTTGAGAATATTGTATCAAATCGATAGAAGCCGCTTAAGCTGACTCGTATAAAATAATAAAAAAAAAAAACTGCCGAAGAAAATGTTAAAAAATGTCTTCTATTTATTACAATTTTGAATATTTGCGAAAAGCTTATGCAATTATTATTATTATTGTGCACTTTTACTTAAATTGTTTCACTTATTTTTTTTTAATATTCCGCCAATGGACTTAAAAATTGTGAAGAAATAATTAAGTTAAGTGCCAAATATTTAGTCTTCTGTTTTAGTACAAAACTTTATGCTTTCCTAGATTCTAAAAAAAATAATTTGTTACACAATGAAGAAATAAAATTAAATTACAAAATATTTGTTATAAAAAAGAGCACATATGTTTCTCTCTGCTATTGCCGGAAACTTTTAAAGGAGCTCTCGTACATACATACATAAATACTGATTTACATATTTTATGAAATATATATATTTCTATGTATGTATGTATATATCTACATATGTATATGTATGTGTGTATATGAATGTAAGTGTTATAGAGGGCCTGAGAAGTCTCTTGGCTTGTTTTAAATCAAATTTAATTTGCAGTCATTGCAGTTGCATTTGCTGTTGCTGCTGCCGTTGCAAGTTGCAGTTGCCATTTGCCGTTGCAGAGCAATTAAATGCATGCAAAGTTTATTCATTGAGAGCAGCAGCAGCTGCCGGTGTCGGTGTTGTTGCCTTTACTGTTGCTGGTGCTGAGTCTTTTTTGCTTTTTGCCTAGGTACACATGTATGTATATGAACTACAATATATACTATATATGTATGTATGTACATATACATATATATTTATATATATAGTACAGATATACCATAGTTTATGCTGGCCGGGATCTGGCAAGGGGCCGAGGTCACATGTGCATTTAATTGCCGCCAGAACAGACATTTGACTTCATAAATTGTTTCCACTGTAAACGGTGATGCATATTTTTAAAGCTGGATCGAAGAAAATGAAGAAGAAGAAGGAGGAGGGGTATGGGGACGAGGGTGTAGGTGTAGGTGTAGTAGGAGACAGGAGGAATTAAAGCTATTAAAATACATTTTTTTTTTTTTGTTGCATAGGTCGTTGGCATTCTGCTTCTGCTGCTGCTTCTTGTTCTTCAACATCGTCTTTGTATTGTTGGGTCTTAAGGTAAAAGTACCGTTAAATGTATTTTAATTATATGTACATACTACAATGCGAAACAACAACAGCAACCGAATCTAAGGAAATGCCATTAAAAAGAAAAGCCAACAACAACAACACACACCCAACAGAGGGAAAAACCTACTGAAGACCTAAGCTCTAAATAAAACATGTCATGTATATATGTACATATGTATATAGCAAATAATATATAGCCATATACACACATACAATATAAATACATAAATAAGCAAAAAGGCCAAGAAGCTGCCATTGGCACTGCCACTGCCACTGCAACTAAAAGCAATTAAGCAACAAAGTAATAAAATTTCTGGTATACCTTTTAACAGGTTCGGATTATTCAGATAAACATGTACATACATATATACATATATATATATATATATATATATATATATATATATATATATATAGTAGGCGCCACTTTAATTTGATCAAAGAGCCAGACAAAGATCAGTGAGATATCGTTAAAGATCAACAATTTAAACAGTGATTAAGTTTAAAGTGCTTGTATATATATATTTGGAAGTGGTTTTATTTTATGAGTGACGAAGCTCTAAAGGAAGTCCAAGTTTAAGCTTTAAAATCCATTACAGAGACTGAGACATTCTTTTTTCAATAAAATGTTGAGTTTGTTATATTAAAATGTCAAGCAAAGTTCTTTGTTTTCTCTAAGTCCGACCCTGGCTATAATACACATATAAATACGTATGTATGTATATACATATATATAGTAATATACTATATTAAGTTGAAATTGAATTCTCATTCAGTCTCTTTTCTTTTGGTCCCCTACCCCGCCTACCATTTTAACGTTTATTTAATTAATTGTGAAGCATTGGCTTTAATTGAAACCCAGCCACGAAAACTATAATTAATAATTAAGCCAGCCTGAGCAGTGGAAAGGTTAACTCGGCAAATCATTTAATTACCGCAACTGAATGTCAATGATGGAACAACAACAGCAATAACACGCACAGAAAAAGGCGCAAAAGAAACTCATTTCTCACACGCTTAAAGCAGCATTCATTTGTTATTCATTCGTATACTCAAACTGGGTCACAACAACACAAGAGAGCAGGAGCAGAACCTAGGCGGCGGATGAGGGGCAGGCGTGAAAATCATTGCAAAACATTATAATTTCAAATCAGCCTTCGAAAAAAATAAAGCAAAGGAATAAAATAAAATAAAACAAAAAAAAAAATAACAAAAAAAAAAGAGAAAAACACGAAGGAGAAACGGAAAAACAAACAAATCAAAATTAAGTTGCGGCAAAAAAAAACAAAGTGAAATCTGTTGCCTTGCCCCATCGTACCCACACATAGCCCTATCACCCACCACCTAACATCCACTGGCCCATTCATCCCAAGAGGCTTAACAACTTGGCGTGCAAATTCCAATAAAGAAGAAAACACCAATAAAGTGTACTTAATGTGGAGAAGAAAGAGAGAGAGTTGTAAGATTTAGTCATATTGCGCTTTAATAGTGCGCAAAATTCCCCATAAAATAGGATAAACAGAATTTTAAATTGAATTTCATAAACAGCAAAAGAATTAATTCAAAACAAATACTAAATTCTCAAGTACTTATTATCTTAGACAATGCTTAAAATCAAATTGAATCAAAGTAACGAACGTTCGGTTACAGCTACGGTTTTAAATGGGGATCAAAAGAGAGAGCGTGCGAGCATTAAAGAAGAATGCATGTTAGAAATTCGTGCACTTGTGCCGTCATTCTACATTCCCTGCCACAAATTCAACTCCCACCATTATTCCAACCGATTAACTATAACTTGATTGGAGTATTCTTCATATTTACAATGCCCTTACGAAACGGGGATGCTGAATCTTTTAAAATGTATTTTAAATACATAGAACATTTTTGTGTAAACTATAATGGTGACCCCGACGATTTTATGAAATAATTTTTATATGCATCTCTTTCGCTACAAAATTAGTATGGTGACTTTACGAAATGATTCTTAGAAACGTATGTGTGTAGCAAATAAGTATTAAAATCTAAAATAAATCAAGAATATATATCTCCTTAATATATTTGGCGATGAAATTATTTTGGTGACGCCGACGACTTGAAAAAAGTTCAGTTAGTTCGTCAGAGTATAGAAATATGAGCACCTTAGTATACATATTGTTAAAGAGCTTTAAAAGAAAAAAATGTACCATTTTTTTGCCTGTTAATTGTAAAGTTTTCATTTTAGTTTTGGTTTTTCATTTTGCGAAATCTCTTCTTTTTTTTATATTATTTTTCAAGTACACAACACTACACGTAGTAGCGGAAAACCAGTTCAAAAATGGCATTTCGTTTATTTACCCCGCTCTCCGCTTTTCCAATTTCAACATATTTATATGTATAAGTGTGTGTGTATGTGTGTTTGAGTGTGTGCCAGTGTATGTTATGTAGGTATACGTATATCCATGGCAATTTACCAAATATGTACCTTTCACTTTGAAAATCGTAAAATGTCACAAACCGTTCAATAAAAATAAAGAAAAAAGAAGAAAAAAAACGCACACACACTGAAAATGCGATAAAAACAACAACAACAAGAACGACAACAATGGCAAAGCCATTGCATAAATTAATGTAAATTTATGCGAAAAATTACAACAACAGCAATAACAACGGCACAAGCAAAAAAAAAAAGTGCAGTTATGTGGCATGAACAAGACAGAAAGGTGATGAGTGTAAAAGAAAGAGAGATAGAGTTAGAGAGAGAGAGAGAGAGAGAGAGAGAGAGATGTAGGAGATGAAATTCAAAGAGATTGATTTCTTTGCTCAGTTATTTATTTTTACATAAAAACAAGGTCACACACCATCCCGACTATCTATCATACCCTACACCAAATAAGTCCATTTTAACTGGAACATATCATCCAAAAATGGATGAAATGGAACTTAAGAAACCCACACACACTTGCATATCGGAATACGATTTGTGTGGTACTCGTATCCAACTTGGATTGTGAACATCTATTTATGGTAATGGCAGGTTCTTTTATTTGTTTAAACCATTAACGTACAATATGGCGCTCCATTTTTAAGTCTCTAAGCAAATAATTTTTTTTTTTATCAATATCAAAGTTTTATGCATATTTATTTATCAATATTACCTAATTAGTCTCAATTTTTTTTTTTTAATTTCAATTTCAAACCTCTTGTTAGAAATTGCATTTGGGCTATTCACGTTTTATTAAGTCAATTGCAATTGAACTCAAATGCCAAACATGTGAATAAATGGTAGAGCAGGTGGCTACAAAATTTGATACAATCGAACTTCTTTATGGTGAATTTTTATAGAATAAAGTTCATTGTATAATAAATTAATTTCAAGGATTTATCTTTATCGTTATTCTTTTAGTGCATATATATTATAATTTCTATATAATTAAGTTTTTTCTCCTCGTCCCGTGCAAATTCATTAAAGGAAAGTTTCACTGTAGTTGTCAGATAGTTATCACATTGCACACAAATTAATTTGTTACAAAATAATGTGGATTATAAGGAGATGCATAAATTATATGGGGAGATTTCTATTTCTCTTCTCTCCTCTCTCTGTGCACTAATGTCACCAAATTTGAGAGAAATAATGCAATAAAAGCAACTGTGTTATCACATAATGGCAGTTATGTCGGTTACACAACAGTTCTGGTAACTATAAGTAGTATTTTTAACCGAATATATAATAGCAAATGCCTTAAGCTCATTATTTGTATACGCTTACATAAACGTTACACAATAATATATTGGTAAGAAATTTGCATTACATATATAGGAGGAAACACCTATGACTTTTTAGAGTACTTATATGTTTATATATTGTATATCAGCTGAAAAAAAAAAACAGACTATATTATTATATTTATAGATCGAGCGACTATTTCATTAGTTGCCATAGAAAAAAATAATATAAAATATGTTTTTAGATTAATAACATTCCTGTTTTTCATGCAATTTTGATTTTTAAGGCTTAAGTCTTATTTCCAATAGATTCCAAGATCGGACATCTATATCATACAGCTCTCCCTAGAAATAATCGGTCAAAAAAATATTTTAAGTGGGCAAATTTAATTGTTTCTTTGTTATTTTTTATAGAGTTATAATTTGGAAATTTCATTAATTTCATTAAAGAAATATAGGTAATTTTTTGTGCAATATAAAAAACATTAAAAACAATTGCAAATATAGTTTAAAATATTTTATTTATTTCTGTTGAGTCACAGGAATTTTTATAAAAATTGACAATTCTGATAAATTAGTATCAATCTTTATGATTACAGGTGTTTTACAGTAAGTGTATTATTGGCTAAATTGTATTACTGATTCTGGAACCTGTCTTTCAATATTCTATCGAATTTTTAATTGTTTCAACTGTTTTTTAACAATAGAAAGAAATCTTTCATTGTGTTCATTAACTTTTCCTATGTTTCTATATTTCGTTTTTATCATCGCTTTCCGGGTGTTCTTTCACTTTTCTTTGTTTTGTTTTTTTTTTTTGTATCATACTATGAAAATTTATGACACAAACGTGGTTCAAATTGCAACAAAGAAAGAAGGAAATAAAAGGGTCAACAAGTTGTCAACGGTTTGGTTTGGTTTTTTTTTTTTATTTTTTATGAGGTTTTTTTTATGATTATGATTATTTAAGCTTTTTCTGTTTGTTGCTGTTCGTTGTTTGTCGCAGTCCAAAGCGAACGTGTGTGTTCATTGGAAAATACAATTTGAGTTGTTTTTTTTTCCATTTGGTTTTTTTTCGGCACCTGGGAAAAATGCTGCTCTAAACGTTTTTTAACCTGATCCCCTTCCCCTCACCCATTTATACATCTGTTTGGCCGTTGCGGTTGCCATCATTATTTCTATTTGCATTTCTGGTTTTCTTCTCTTTCTGTTTTGTTTTTAATTTTGTTTTGTTTCTTTCGTTTTTTATAAGCTCTTGTCAGGCGAAGCGTGTGAAAATAGCTAAAAGCTTCAAAAGAAAAGATGTTACGGAAAGAAACCTAACAACAATAGCAACAACAACGACAACAAAACGGCTTACTTAAAAAAAACTTTTTTTTTCCTTCTCCTTCTTGTATTTGGCTAATGGTGAGACAATTAAATGAATTGGTTAGTTAAACTTTTTGTGGGAGTGAAAAAACGGTTAACAAGTTAAAATCAGACGGAACAATAGATGATAACCACTAACTAGAGTTATAGAGTCATTATTGCATTATTTTACTTTTAGCTGACTTTAACATAAAAATAAAAAGTTCATTAAAGAGAAATTTCAACCTAAAAGTGTTATTCGTCCTAGCATCGAATCATATAGTTTTAATCGATTGCTGATTTATTATTAAAATTTTGCTACTTAAACTTTGCTCGATTGGAAAATTTTTCATTTAACTATTTCGCGTATTTTTCTGGCCATCAACCGTTTCGCTAGCTTTTTCTTTATGTTTGTTGATTTTACCGCTAATTTTAGCTACAAAAGATTCCAATTTCGTCCCTAGAGTCAACATAATTAAAACGGAAATTTAGCGCAAAGCTGTAAAAAATGATAAACCAACAAAAAAAAAAGTAATGATAATAAATAATAATAAATATTGGCTGGCTACATGGCAGCAAAAGAAACGCGAAAATGGGGGAAAAAAAATGAAAAAGAAAAACTTTCAAAAGGTAAAAATTCTGCATTGAATTAAATCCATATTTAATAAGAAAGAAGGAAAATCACTTGAATTCTTTTTACTTTGGTAGAAAACTTACCTAGTTCAGCAAATCCAAATACTGGAATCTGGAATAATAAAAATAATAAGAAAATTAAAGTATATTAGAATATTTTAGAATCATTATTATTTATCTATCTATCTCTATCTATCTATATGTATCTGTCTGTTTATAAAATCTGACCTGGCTTACAGTTGCTTAACCTTTACCCTCCTTTTCCTTTCCCCTCTTTTCACATCGTTCCAGTCTTTCTATTTATCAAATTGACTGTGAAATATTTGCAAATCCATCTGCATTAATGTGTGTGTATTTGTGTGTGTGTGCGCGTGTATTTAGTGGCTGAAAAGAAGCGTAACGACACCAGCAACAAAGCAACAAAAAATGGCCAATTAAAAAAAAAAAACAATACGTAATATTGCAAAACATAAAAAACAGAAGAAAAAAAACTCACAAAAAAAAAGCTGAAAAGGAGAAGAGAAATAAACAAGCCTAACAACAGCCACAGCAAAAGGGGGTCAGGGGATGGCGAGGGGTAGGGAGCCCCATGCATCACTCAAGCGGCACTTGAAATGGTTTTCTTGCCACAAGTTAAGTGAGTTTTTGGGAGCAATGGACAAACGAAACGACGGCGGCAACGACGACGACGACGATGACTGCCTTTTGCAGTTACTCAGCAAAAGAAAATATTACAAACATGACTAAGAGTAAATTAAAACCAACTCTCTGATACTCTTTAGTGTTATTAACTACTTTGACTACTTGCCCGCCCAGCAAATATATTTCAAAAATTTCAATATACAGCAGAGTTCAAATTATCCGCTTCAGACTCGATTCGGATAATAGCAAAAACGAATAATCAGAATTGAAATAAAATATTAAACATTTTGGGATTACATAAAACAAGAATAAAGAATTCTAAATCTCTTCACTTTACAATAAATTAACTAATTAAATTTAAATAACAAAATAATTGTATTATATAAATTGAAAAAAAATATTTGAATAATCGGTTAATTGCAAATCGGATAATAAAAATTCGAGTGTACTCTATTTCACAAGGGTATAAAGACACAATGATGAATTTGGAAATGGAGTGGAAATCGAAGTCAGCAGAGAAGGAAGACCTATCTCCATTCATTCAGTATCTTTTTTCTTGTTTAGTTTCGAATGTGATTCATCATGTCTTCAATATGAAATGATAAAAGGGCGGGGGAAGTTTGCTTGACCTTGGTAACGAATGTTTCCGTAATACTATAAAATTATTCATTGCAAAAATATTAATGAAAAAAAAAGCACAGCAGTTTAGTTTCACTTCTTCTATTTTCTGATCATATTTTAAACAGTTTTCAAATTAAGTAATCAAATTATTAATAATGCAAAAAATGAATTCAGAAATCAAGCAAAGAAAAACTTAATCAGAAGATTTTATCAACAATTAAAATTATTAACTATTAAAGAAACAATTGCTTTAATTAAAATAAAACGAAAGAGTTAAGAAAATATAATGTAAGGGAATGATGAGTGAATGAGATCAGAAATAATGAAACGTCATTTGGCACTTTTAACCACTTTTCCAGCCTTCTTCCCCCTGTCAAAGAAAAGACAGACAATATGTAGCTGAAGTTTTTATACTCTATGATTCCGATTATTTTATTATATATAGTCATATAATAATCATCTTGCTATACTTTTAAAACTGACTACTGTTTGATATGAAAGTAGATAATTTAATATACATTACATTAAATACATTAAATTTGTAAATGTTTATATGTATAAAATATTACAAAAACAAGTACTAATAATGCAAATTCCAGATTCCAAATGTTACGACTTACTTCTCTGAATAAATAATTTGCGGAATATGTGAAATGGAATTTTCCATAGTTTAAAAATGAATCAGGAGAATTCTTTTCACTATAGTAAAGTTATTGTTTTTCTTGGATTTAAGGAATATTGCTCATCGCATTTACTCGACACAAAGAAAAAGTGTAAGCGAGAGAGAAAGAGAGAGAGAGAGCAAAAATAAGTCATGTAATTATTTCTCCATTGATTGGTGTCCTTCAGAAAAAGGGATTGCGCTGCTGTTGGCCCCATCATCTCTTTTAGCCACTCTCCATTTGGCCACTTTAACTGCTGCTGCTGCCGTTGCAGCTTCTACTGCAAATGATGCTGTAATTTATTTGCCTTTGTCATTGCACTTGGCCCGGCTAGCTGCCTTCCAGTCGGCCTGCGTGCCATCCTCTATGGATGGCCTGTGGATTATTCTCTTGCCGCTGCTCCTTGGGCCACTTGTGGCAACCAGTGACTGGGAATGGCTGCTCATAAATTTCGCTACTTTCTGCATTTGCGTATGTTGCCTGCCATCGTTTGGCTCTTCCTGCTTTAGTTTCTCCATCTCTTTATGCTCCTCCTTCATGTTCTGGGGCTCCTCCTTCTCTTACTACACTTTTCCGCCACTCTTCTGCTCCTGTATCCAGGTTCTTCTTTGCTAGTATAATTTATATGCGGATTTTTATGGTTTGTTAGTTTTTTTTTTTTCATTGTTTGCTTCCATCTCCATTCTTCCCCCCCTCTATTGCTGCGGTTTATTGAACATTATGTTTTTTGCTTTTGCTTGTTGATTTTTGGTTTTTTTTTTTATTGTATTGTTTTTTCTATTGATGAAGTAACAACAACAACAAAAATAACGCAAAAACTCATAATAATAAAAAGTTTCATGAACCTAATAGAAGAATTTTAGATGGGAAAACAAAATGCGATAACTTTACGCTTTAGTTATTTAATTTCTTATAATTTATTAAACTTTCGTTCAACCCAAATGTAATTTTAATTGTTAAACATAAGGTAGAAAAAATATAAACTTCTGACTGTTTGTAATTATAGAAAGTTGTCAATGATAATGATGATTATAATTTGATTTTGTTTTTTTTGTTGCGAGGGTTAATCCAAACATTAATGTGAACTCGATTTCTTGACAAGATTTTATTTTTTGATTTTTTTATTAATTTATTGACACTTTTGAGTGAATTCTTTGAATCTCGGTGCCAGAATACGTAAATACCTTAAAAACTTTAAAGCATTTGAGCAATTATAAACTCATTTAACTGATTAAGATTATTTATAAGTTAGTTGCAGCGGCTATCTTAAACAACACATGAGTAATTAAGAAGAACAAAAAAAGATAAATTCTCAAATTTATCTCTTAGTGGGAACTTTCTTTGTCTCTTTGTAAGAATCAAAATTTTTCCACAGTATTTCTACTTAATAGATGAAATTTTTAAATTATAATTGAATAGTTTTGCTTAATTTGATAACTTTTATAGAAGCTCTATTACAAAATTTAATGTCTCTTTGTCTCAATGAAATCTAATGCCACGATAACCGCAACAAACAAATGAGGGCACACACACACTCACATATATATACACATATGTATATGTATTAAACTACACACATGTTGTGTTTGTGTATAAGGTCGAAGCTATTTGTTTTGCTATGTTACAAAAAACTCACCTGGCCGTATCAAATCATAAAGGGGTTTCGTTTCTTCTTTTTTTTGTATGTTAAAATGCAATAAAGCGTGATATTTTTTTTTTTTTTTGTTTGAAAACCAAAACATGGCAATTTAACAATGCAGCAATAATGAATGAAAATGTTTAACTGCATATTGCAAAATACAAGAAGATATAAAACAAAAACAAAAAAATAGCCAATGGAAAAAAAAGGAAATCAAATTGGTTATGGAAACGTTATAACGATAAAAGTATATATAAACTTTATAACCCCCCCCCCCCTTTGTCTTCGATTGACAACAAACTATTTATTGAATAATGAATGCTTGACTAATGTAACTCAGAATGTGTATTAATTATTGCATATGTATGTATATATGTTCTAGACAATAATTAAAAAGAAATTTAATACAATACATTTGCAACTACATCAAAACAGATAATTATATTATAATAAAATTAGTGGATTAGACAGGAAAATACAAAAAAAAAAAAGAGAAAGGACACTAAATTTAAATTATCCATTCGAAATTGTTCCTTCTTATTTAAAATTTCCTTGTAAACGTTTTATTGGATAACATTTAGAAAGTTTTTTGTAAAATTTACTTTTGTTTAATTTCAAGCTAAAATAATTGCTTTTATCTTTTTATACAATGTACCCATAGGGTAAAAGGGTATATTAAAGTCGCTTAATATATATAAGTATATATAATCTATATAATATATATAAAGTATATATAATCTTGATCAGTATCAATAGCCGAGTCGATTGAGCCATGTCCGTCTGGCCGTCCGTCTGGCCGTCCGTCTGTCCGTCCGTCTGTCCGTCCGTCTGTCCGTCCGTCCGTATGAACACCTAGATCTCAGAGACTATAAGAGCTAGAGCAACCAAATTTAGTGTCAACATCCGTCTGTTGTGTAGACAGGTTAAGTTTGTTTCAAATTTTTGCCACGCCCACTTCCGCCCCCGCAATTCGGGAAAAACCTGTAACTAAAGCAATATTAAAGATGTCGTATTCTTATTTGGCATGCACATTTATATGGCCAAAATGCACCACTTGACCGAATTTTACCAAAATCGGACAATAATTATCGGAGATATACGTATTTCCATTTTGTATTGAAACACCCCATGCAAAATAGGCTGTTAAGTGTGAGAGAGATAGCATGCATTCGCTGTTGCTGCATGGTAAGCAGTGCAGTGTTGCTGCATGGCAAGCAGTGCATGCTAAAAGAATTTTTTTTGTAAATTGATAGCGATTTTAATTATTTTTGACTTTATGGGGTACTTTTACTTGGTACAGGGTATACTCAATGTCGGCAGGGACGACTTGCTTGCTTCATTATATCTTAATGTCATAATAAACAATCTAGTATATAAAAGGTGGAAATATTTTGAGCTAAAAAAATATATATTTGGGATTTTTAAATACATTTTTACATTTCTTCTTCATAAATAGAGAGTTCCGTGCGATAGTCAAATTTTTTGTTAAATTAAGTTATCTTTTTTTCATTCAATATTCAATTTTTTTTTTGTATTTGTATTTATGTATTTTTATTAATTTTTTTTTATTTAATATACTAAAGTTCAAAGATTTTATTAACAAAACAGTCTTCTTTAAATTTCTGATAAACTTTTGATCACAAAATAAATTTCTTTGTTGTTTAATTAAAAAATAAAATACCTTTCTGTGTTCAGAATTGGGTATTATTTTTAGCTTTACCTATTTCTATCAATATTTAAATTCAGTATTTACTTATAAACTGAGAAATGCCAAAGTACAAATACATATATATATTTATATATATGTACATAGTAGTTATCAATTTATTTTAATGTACATTTTCACTTTAATTCAGTTCAATGAAAACTCTTTGCAATCCTTTTTGATAAATGTTCTAGTTGAAAGGTTTCAAACCCATCCCATTTCGCCCTACTGTTACCCCTATCCGCTATAACCGACCTTCATTTCTTACCAACGTATTTGCTGCATTTGATAGACATTTTGCTCATTTCGTTTGCCAAATGCATGCAAGAGAGTGTACGGTACAGATACATGACTCACAGAGCTACTGTTCCTGATGTGCAACAATCTGGTACGTTCTCTCTCACTCGCAGGCATTCTATCTCATTCTCGCTGACGTTCCTTTCTTGTTCATCTTGTTATCAACCGCCTTTGCCTTATCGTTCCTTATGGAGGAAAGGAGGAGGAGAAACATGCACAAAGTGCGCGTACGCTTCTTATCGGGCTTATCATGCGTAAATGATAAATGGAATTGAACATTTTGCTCCTCACCCGCGGACCCCACACCCGTTGCCCTTCGCCTTTCCGAAATCTGCTGGAACCAAGCTATATTCTCTTTTTCTCTGTTTGTCCGCATGTCTGTCTAACTGTATGTTTGTCTGTCTGTCGTCTGTTTTGTGTTTATCTTGCTTGTTGTTTATGCTCATTTTGTTGTTGCTCTTGTGCATTGAGCGTGGCGCGCGCGTTTGTCTCGGTTTTGGTTTTTCGGTTTGGTTTGCTTTTTTTTTTTTTTGTCCGTTTGCATTGTAAAATATTGTATAAACAACAACAATAACAATTGCAACAACCAAAAAATTGTTAAATTAAATAAATAGAAATAGGTGGAGGGGCCATTTGGACTGTTGGCTTAGCCATAGAAAGAGACCTCAACCATGTCCCGCTTATTGGGCAACCTTTTTTTTTTTTTTTTTGGGGTCACTAAATCTTCTGCCACACTGTAATGGAGTTTTTTTTTTTTTTGTTGTGTTTTCTCGTTTTGTTGCGGCTTAGGTAATCCCTCAGCAAATTGAAAATAAAAATATATATACATATATAAACCAACGAGAGGAAAAAAACTAATTGCATACTTAAATCTTTTGGTGGTTTTTTTTCGGCCTCGACCTAAACAGGAATTTGATTTAAAAAGGAAAAAAAAAGAAAACATTGGAACAACGGAAATGTTACCCATACCGATCTGGGCAATTTATTATTTAAGTTTTGTTTCCATTTACAGTCGTCAATTATTTTCAATTTGTCAGCTAAAACCAATTATATAGGATATTTAATGCCAAATAGAATTAGTATTCAATTGCAACTAGTACTTACAACAAATTTAAATAAATTGGAATATTTTAGGAATTTTATACATACATACTTATGTATATACATATGTATATAAATTATTTGTTCATAGCTAGTTAGTTAAATATATGTTTTATTACTTTATATAACGTTGTGAGTAAATAAATAAAATATTCTTTAGATTTTTCGATAATCGATAATATAGAAAACTTTAAATAATTTTGTATATATCTTGAATAAAGTTTAAGCCCAGATATTACTGTTCACTTTTGTAGTTCTTCCTTTTTCAAAATTCAATATAAATTGTATATTTATAGAATTATATAATAGTTATGAGGGAAAAAGTTTTATTATTATTAACCCAGTTTTATTCGTATTTACCGAACGTTCGATTTAACTGTTTTTCAATTATTATAAATAAGTCAATTTTGTATTGTACGTAATTAATACATAATATTCAAATTACTAATTAAATGAGAAGCCGCAATGTAAAAATTGCATTAATTTCATGGTAGGTTCCTCTTTCTCTGTCCCTCTCCCCTTCTCCATATCCATCTCCTTCTCACTCATTATCATACTTTGGGGTCAAACATAATTCAATCAAAATGGTAAACAATTTGTTGCGGAAAACCATCAACCAACAACAGATAATTTGATATATTTATTGATACTCTACTTATTTATATACGAGTATTTATGTACATACATTACGTATATATAAATATATATATATATATATACATATATGATATCAGTAAATGTTGCATAATGTGCGGAAATAATTAATCAGATAATCAAAGAGAGAGAAAGAGAGATAAGGCAAAAGAAAGGAAGCCAATAAAATGTCACTTTATGTTCAAAATGTGATTTATGTGGGCAATAGCCCTCATTCTCCCCTCCTCTATTCCCTTCTACCCTCTTCAATCAACAATTCAATTATACGTATGTGTGTGTGTGTGTGTGTGTTAACCTTATCAATTAACGATTAACGTGTTTACATTTATGCGTTGGTTTGTCACAGTTTTACCAGTGATTCTGAATTAAGGAGCCAAACAACTATAAAAGCAGGAACCCACACACACACACACACACACACACAAACAGGTGGATCTTAAATGTGGGCGGGCAGGCAGTGCCATAGTGCTGAAAACGTGACACGAAAACTATCGTTTATCTTTTTTCACTCTTTAATATATCGGAAGAGAAAAAAAAACATCTTAGCACAGTGATTCTTTTTGATTATAATAGTTTAGTTTAAATTGAAAATTTTCAACATTTTATTAATAGTAATTAAAAAATTAGCGAAGAACATTTAAAGTTAACCTTTTTTTTTTAAATAACAAACAATTACTGAGTGAATTAATAACCACTGTGCATAGATCCGAAATCGTAATGTGTTACAAATAGTCTAATGGATTTTCTATAGCTTTCCTATCCTTCTTTCCTTTCTATAATAATATACGAAAAAAAGAGCCGAGTAAATTGTTTCTGCCAAGCGACTTGACATATTTTTTTTCCCCAAATCTGAAAAAAATGAAAAGCTTTTTCTTAAAAGTCGTTGAATTTGTAATACCCTGCAATAATATGCAGTTTAAAAAATTTTTATAAAGTTTTATAAATAGATTATTGTTAATTATTTGGCCAGTTTTACACTGTACTCAAATTTCCATTGGAGAGAATCAATTTATTTGGCATTGACAGGAAACATTTTAAAACATTTAACTTTCATTTCAGCAATTTTGAAAAATTGGATTTATGAATTAAAAATTGCTGTAAATATTGCATACAAAATTAACGTCTTTTAAGTAGGCTAAATAATTACCAGTGATTACTCAATCTAAATGCACTTAGTATACTTTTAATGATGTAATCCAATCTTATATCGCCTCTATGGGACCGATGTGGACGAGCTATAAACATTAATTTACAACTTTCAACATTTGTTACATAATCATTGAAAATTTCTATTAAGCCATTTAGGTAGGGTATATTTTGGTGTATAGCGAACAAGGTATACCAACAGACAACATACTTACTTACACTATATCAGACTAGTCCTAGTCCATTCTCCCAAATCCATACCTCCTCCCCTTTCTTCTCCTGTAATCCTTTATGAACAATTTTTATGTAACAAACAAACAAACAAAATGTTTGTCAAAATGAAATGAAACATAACCGCAACAGCGACGAGAGACGATGGAACAGAGTGGAAAGGAGTGCACAATCCAATGGATCTGAATGGTGAATGCATGGTTAAGGGAGGAGGAGTTAGCGGAAAAGGGGTTACGGGTTGGACCAAGTGTGGTAGGTAACAGTTGGTAGACAGGCGATTGCCACAGAGACACAGACACAACACATTGTCTGTTTGTCTGTCTGACTGCATTCCCCTCCCCCTCTGACACTTCTTTTACTTCCACTACCGACGACATCAACTGTAATTGAAGTTGAAACAGTTGAGCCAGTAAATTGTGTGCTATAACATGACAACAACAACAGCAACAACAACAAATGAAAAATATCCCGGAAGCCAACTTCAAACATAACGAATATTGTATACTCTTCCCAACTACATTATTTCTGCAAACGAATAATATTGCAGGAATCGAAATACTACTATATACATATATAAAGATCCTTTTTTTTGTCTTTAATGTCTATAATTTATCGATACCCTTTGCAAGGGTATACAAAATAAATTTGCGACTGTTGTGGAGAGAATAGCAGAGATAAAACAGAAAGAGAGAGAGAGAGAGATGGGGAGAAAGGTAAGGAGGGGGATAAAGTACAGTACTGCAAATGTGACATGTGGATTGTATTATAGTCTTTTGCTCTAGCGAAATCCCCCCCACCGATCTAACCCCCTTTCAACCATCTGCTCTCCATCTGCCCATGGCCACAAAAAGCCCAAAAAGAACAATAATAATTTTGCCAATGAGTCGTCTTCCCCTTAAGGGAACCCCAAATTAAGAGCCACGGGGCACAAGGACAAAAGAAAAAAAGGACACGAAACATAAACTGAACTGAACTGTACAGGACAGGACGAGGCCAGGGCCAGGTCAGAGATGTCAAACAGCTGACGAGCAAATGTCAATTTTTCGTATTTGCCATAATTGTAGGTCAATGCAAAATATTAAAATTGAGTGCACAAAGAAAAGAAACGATGGAAAAGATGAGGTAAAGGGGGTAAAGGATGGTCAATTTGGTAATTTGGTTAAATTGACAGATTGAACAAATAATTGATTTTTAAATGCATTTATAAACGATGTTCATTTTATGCACGACAAAAAGGAATATGCATTGAATTTTTAATTGCTATTTTTACTCTACCAAAAGGTTATTTTGAAATTGATAAAAACTTCAAATTCATTTCTATTTTAAACAATGACAAAACGATCATTCTATAGAATATATAGCACGGTTCTGGGAAATGATAAAACTCTTTATTAAAATATATTTTTCTATTCTTTTATTAATAAATAATTATAGGGATTTTGTGTAGCATTTTCCCTTTTTATCGAAGAAGATATCAGGCCAAATCAGTTCTAATTAGACACATCTAATATAGAATCTATAGAATGATTGTTTTGTCATTGTTTAAAATAGAAATGAATTTGAAGTTTTTACCAATTTCAAAATAATTTCAATTCACAAATTGAGATATTGAATTGATTTGGCAAAGTTATCCAGTATATATCTACAAATTATTAAGTTTAGTATTAATTGCTTAAGAAAAATTAAAATACATATATTTTCTAGTCAAACTTGCAAACAGAATTTGTTTTTATGAATTTTTTTTTTTATTTATTTTATATATTTTCTTTTGTATGTTTATTAATTTATGTTTTAGTTAAAGCAAAAACAGAAAATGAATTCATTGAAACATAAAATTTTAAAGTATATTTTGTGTCTTCCTCACACCACTTTATGCTATCTCTCTCGCACTCTTTCACTTTGTCTATTTTGCATGCTCTTTCCGTTTTCTAGACATTTCTAAAAAAAAAAAAAAACATAACAAACCTAAAAACACAAAAAAAAAATGTGGAAAACATAACTCATATTTTGCCAGTGCTTATGTTTTTGCCCTCTTTCCATCCTTACGAGCTGTCCCTCCCCCGTCTTCTCTTTTCTACACTCCAATGACTATCTTGCTGCCCCTTTCTGTATGCAACAAAATGTGCGGAAAGTAGAGTCAATTTGCTGACTAACATAAAAAGTGCATATGCAGCATACCCAAAACCAGAACCAGGACCAGAACCGGGACCCAAAGCCCAATTTCCCCCAGTCCCTTAGTACCACATTCTCTCTCTGCCCCATCCTCCCCCTTTTTTCACCTATGTATCCACGAATGCAATTTCCATATTGTGGGCCTAGGCGACGTCTCCCGCCGACAAAACAAAAAAAAATGAAAGAAACAAAAACTTGCAAATGCTTCAAATCTCAGAGAAAAGCTTTCATTTCTGTCTGTGTATATATGTATGTGCATATGTATGTATGTAGGTGTGTGTATGTGTGTGTACAGGCATATCCTGGCAATGCCTCCTGGGAATTACCTTGGTTATTGTTTCAACATTTTTATCTGCCCAAAAAAAAGAAAAAAAAAAAGAATTCTAAGGAGAACAAAAAAAAAAACCGCAGATAAACCGAAACACGAAAGAGGTATGAGAACTCCGCCACCCCCTCTCTCTCCTCTCAGGTGATTGCGATGTGTAGAGAATGGATGGGAAGGGAGGCGGTTTGGTCGGTCGGTCGGTTGGGTAGCATTAAAGGAATATGCCACGAGTGCGTTTGTGCATAAATCCCAATTTAATCCATCCGGCTTTTAGTTTGCAACATTTTTTGGACTCAACTCGTGTTGTGGGAGGGGGGCCGAGGGGAGTTGGAGGTTATTTTCCATCCTCCCATTTTTCTTTCCTCTCATTGTCGCTTCAACTGCCTGTTATATTCTGTCCAGGTTTTTAGTTTTAAAAAATAAATAAAGTTATCTATAATTCGAGCGCGCATTTAACATCAACAAAAAAATGGAATTAAAAAAAAAAACAAAGAAAAAAAATTAAAAAAAACTTTGTCCTGTGTCAAACATCCAAAAAATCTAAAGAACTTAATTAACTTTGTTTTTGCCAAAATTTCTGTACACTGTACAATTATCATTTCAAGCGAATTTACTTGATATAGAAATTGGCATAATTGTTCCTATAGAAATTAAATCTAATTCAACTAATTCTTATAGAACTTTTTAGGATTCTTAAGATTGAAAATTAACCAAGTTATTGTTATAAAAATCTTTATTTGAGCAATCATTTCTATCTAAACTTTTAATACATATATTTAATTTATTGATAATCACATGGAAAACAACAAATTTATTAATCTATAACTTTGATTAATCGGCATTAAAAAATATATGTTATAGTATAACAAAATGAAAGAGATGGCGTTAATCCAGACAGACTATATAAACTTAGCCGATCAAAAGAGTATATATCTTTTAATATGTATTTCTTGTATTGCAAAAATTTAACCAAAATTAATATACGGAAGAATTTTAGTCCAATTTAAAATGAACTATAATTCATACTATCGGTAAAGAATATAAACATATATATGTATATATATTTGTATTACAATCGAAATGGAAGAAACCTTTTCCAGACATCGTATCGATAGGCTTTATAATATGCTATATCTCTGATCTTAGAGTGAATCAGTTGTAGCTTTTCTATTCCCCAATTGGTATTAAGATGAGCGCATCTGAAAATTGGAATAAGCCTTAAAATTGCAAGGGCATAGACAACATTTTCCGGTAATCTGGTAAAGTTTTTCCACTTCTCTCACTCTCTTTTTCTCTATCTCTATCACTCCCTAGTGCATTTCCACATTGTGTTAAAATTGTTTCTCTGGCATATATATACATACATATATTCCTCTTTTTTTGTAGCTTTAACACTTCTTTATGAAGGCCAACTCACTTGCCTCACCTGGGCAGTTGTCCTGTCGTTCTCCCTCTTATTTCTCTTCCTGTCTTCGCCTCACTTTTTTTTTAAGCTGCATTTTTAAAATAATAAAGGATAAGGCCAACTTTAGATCTCAAATGGGAATTCTCAATACATTGCCAGCGCAGGCGGCTCAACTAAACTCCACACCCACTCACCCAATCCCTCCCCCCATCTCTTCTCTCCTCACACAACCAATATAAAAGAGACACAAAGAGAGAATGAGACCGGGGCAGAGAGTGGGGGTAGGGGGGCCGGAGGGTAGGAAAAGCAATGTGTCGTTACTTGTGAATTTTTATAAATAGAAAAGAGATAGCAAATGCACTTGTATGACTAAGTTTAATTCTCAACTGACGCCTAGCATACCTACCCCCCTCCCTACTCATCCACTAACCCCTTTTCCATCACTCTGCTCTCTTTTGCTTAACCCATTCAACTTGTCACCCAGTTTTTTTCCCCCCTTTTTTCTTTTCATTTTTTTTTTATTGCTGCTTATCAATTTGACTTTCAGTTTTCATTTTTCCATTTTATTGTGTCTACTTGTGAGGGGGGAGGAACGGAAAGGAGGTGAAATTACAATGAATAAAAAGAAGACGAAAAAACAAAATTGCAATTAATTAGGGTGAATATTGTTGTTGCTGTAGTCCATTTTTATTTGCAATTGAAATGGATATATATATAAACTTTGATGACAGGCAGAATGAAAGAAAGTAATTGAAACAGAGAGAGAGAAACGGAAAAGAATTGCAGAAGAAATTGATAGAGCGAATGAGAGAACAAAGTATTGATACATAATAAAACAAACAAGTGTAAATTCCCAATAAAATATAAGCTTTTTAATTATATATAAAAATATAATATACATATATAAATATAATATAATTCTTAAAGATTTGCCTTATCTAGATATGGAAAAAAAACACAATCTCATAATATAATAAAATCTCTGCAAGAATTAAGTCATCAACATAAGAACTATGTATCTATCTATATATTAACAGTGGGCCCGGCCCTTCCCTAAAAAACGTTAAATAAAATAAATATATCTACTGAAGGTTTTTGTCATTTAGGTCTACGAAACTAATTTTTAATAATAAGCAATTTTTATATCGATTTTTTTTTTGTTTCCAATTCTCGTTTAAGTTTGTCAAACAATTTTTACTATTTGTTATTTATTAAATTGATTTCATTATAGAAATTTAAATTTTCTAAAATATATGTAGGCTCAGGTGACGTATAAAAGATAAGATATAAAATTTTTGTCCATTACTTTTTTTTAATTTTTGTTTACAAAAAGAAATTATTCTTATCTTTTATAAAATAATCAACAATGTCAAATAAAAAAAAAAAAGGAGAGAGAAAATCACCATAAAATAATGTTAAACTTGATTCATTGAAAGTTGTGATGAATCAAATAACCTGTGACCCACTGTAAGTACGAAGTATTATAATCTTTTTTTTCACAAATTGAAAGGTAATCGATATGGTGGAAGGGGGGAGTGGGAAATATATGTACTACCACTGTGGCCATATTTTGGTTTTTTGTTTTCTGTTTTGCTGGTATTACTTCTTCGTCTCTTCTTTCTCTAGCGACACATACGTTCATTTACTACTGCTATGGAAGCGCAGACAGGCAGGAAACAGGGCGAAACAAAGGCCAAAAGCAGCTGCTGCTCTTGTTACCCTTCTCTTTCTCTCTCGGTTGCTCGCTCGCTCTCTTATCCTCTTGTGATCGTATTTTTTTTTTACCTGAATTCCGCTACAGGGCTGCTATACATATGTTTATATGTACATACATATATATGTATATACATACATACATATATACATACATATATAGTTTTCGCCCTTTACGTTTTTGGTGTTACCTAGCGCGACCTGACCCAAAAACCTGTTGAAAACTGATGAAAATTTGCATGGCACTAAAATGCATCATCGTATCTCTAAAATGGATAACAAAGACCACAAATCAGGTAGAAGATGTACATACATACATACATATACATATACAAAATGTATGAGGGATTTCCTAAATGTTTTGCCAGTTGCACAAAATCGAATTTCCCTTTGCAGATTTATTGAAACTTTTGCATTTCTATTTACCAATACGTCTTTGCCCCAAGGACCATTTAAGCCATCAACGCAAAGTCGACAGAAATACATATGTACATACATATGTACATATATTTGTATGTATGTATGTATATTCGTGAAGTGGCATGTTTGGACATGTTGCAACATGTCTGTCAAAGTTAAATAAATAATTTCTCAGTGAAATTTTATATACATAAGCCCTTTCGTTATGCGTTACTAGAGGGAGGTTCTCGAGTGATTGATTAATGACGTGGCTAACGATTTAAGGTAATGGAATAACTCAATGTATAATGATCCAAAGAAGGAAGGAGGGGGGGAGGGGATCACTAAATATCACGTATGTAGTTAAGAACACGTGATAAGCTATGCCTAAGAGAAAGGTAATGTAGCCCTATAAACGGTGGAAGAGCCCTATAAGCCAAGAAATCAATCAATTAATCACTTTCCCTCCGTTTTAAGAGAATTTTGTATTGTTTTTATTTTAGCAAAATGAAAGTTCTTTAATTATGTGTACATACATACATACATACATACATATGTGTGTATGTAATTGTTAATTAATTTTTTTATAAATTCCGCGACCAGGCCCCCCTTGTGGCACTTACCTTAATTTTTGTTGATTTCCATAAATTAATTGTAATTGTTGCTGTTGTTGCAAATAATTATTTGAAATTAAGCTTATGTAAATTTTAATTGAATTAAATTAAATTGCAATTATTTAAATTTTACACACACACAAATGCACAATTCCCTGCGCGCGCGCGAATGAGAGGGAGATATGTATATTAAACACCTGCATGCACCCGCTCGTTCCGTTTGGGTCTCATGGAACTTGCACTAACTTGTTGTTGTTGCTGCTCTGTCGTGCTGCTTCTATTGGTGCCGTTGCGCCGGCGTCGCTGACGACGTGTGACGGCACGCAACTCGAAAAAATTTGTAACACAACAAACACACACACTCGCACACGCACACACTTACGGCAAAAACCAAACACAACAAATAAAACACTATTTTTTTTGGTTTTTTTGTTATGCTTTGTCGTTTTTTTCCTTTTTTTAGTCACAAAATAAAATATGCAGCGTTTGTGGAAAAGAATTATTCGGTTTTACCAAATTGAAATATACAAAAAAAAAATACAACCAATGCGAACAACAACAAAAACAAAAAAATAAACAAAACAAAAAAACCGCGGCAGAGCAACGGCAATCGATCTGCTCAACACGACGATTTTTTTCAACTCGCAAAAACAAAAAAAAAATAAATAAGCCGATCGAGCCAAGACAGCTAGGCGAATTCATCAAACAAAAAAGCGGAGCCAATTCAAGTTTCGAACACGTCGTTGAATAGAGAGCGATGAAGTGAATTCAAGTTTCAAACTTTAGTTCAAATGCTTATCGCCAGAGAAAATTTTTGTGGCGCCATCTAGATAGAGTTTATAGAATTGGAAAGGAAAGATGGCGCCACGTTATACTTGAAAATACCAAACTGTAGTATTTTTCAGTTAACGAATACTTTTGTTCCCTAATGATAGCAATAACTGTGAATCAAATTTACAACATTTTAATAACTTATCACCCAAATTAATCATTATACAAAGTTCCTTCTAAAGTATAAAACTTATCTATGTCTCAATTTAAATGGTTTAAAACTTCGACAGGCCAATTTAAACGTATCCAAACATTTTCTTTTATTAAAGAATATTGTGGTTAAGCAAACCACTCATAAAAATACATTTTCAAATGTAAGTTAGATAGAAAAGTAGACATTTTATATTGTTTTTTTTTCATTACAGTCCTTGATTTACAAATATTATTCCACGATATATTTACATAAGTGTTGCATATTTAACAATGATTTAATTTTGTTTACACATGCGACGATTTTTAAAATTTTGGAAATGTTTTTACCGACTGTGGTGACTTTGTAACTGTGACTGGTTTTCACATTGTCACTGCTCTGACTCGTTATGTTAGTATCACTCATCACTAGTTTTGGCCAGACGGTCTCACTTCACATTTTAAGCTCATCATATTCTTTCGAAAATTTTGATTAATTTTAAATAGTATTATTTATAAATTGCCTGGCCAATGATGACGACGCCGTTGACAACTATACCAGGAAGGGCATTGCATTATGTCTTCAAAATTGGTGATCGGGCAAAAAATGCCTTTTTCTTTCGCGAAATCTTGGGAATGAAGGTAAACAAAAAAAAAATTAAGAATCTTGTCACAACTCTTTGGAAGACTATTTAAATGAGAGGACTACAAAAAGTTGGACTTGATAAAAAAATATATATGTACATATACGTATGTAAAGGGGATTGTAAACGTACATATATCTAGCAGAAGCGGCATCCGCTTGTGGCAATGACCTCGCTTGAGTGCCTGGAGCCCTTGGAAAGAATCTCTATATATGAGAGATAGTCGAACCGGTTTACTATATAAAAGAAATTAATCTCTCTTAAAAGAGGCTTAAAATATTTAGTAATTATCTCTTATATATTTAATTTAAGAAAAGTTATCGAAAATCAGCCTTTAAAGCAAAGATGATTAGATTTTTGTTAAATTATATAAAGTCCGTTAAGAAATTCAAAGTTTTAAACTGCATCTATTAAATTTTTAAAGCGTAAATTAGAATAAATGTATTCTACTCCATGGAATCATTCCTATATTATTATACATATGTATATAGTGTCTATTCCATGATTTCTAATCAAATGACTTGCTAAATAATGTCCCCAAAATAACCCAAGTGTTAACCTGAAGTGTTCTCAACTTTTTACACACGTAGCACGAGACATAATCAACTAAATATATGTATGTGTTTTTTTTTTATCTCAAGCGACGGGAAAAAAATTGGGCAATTCGGCACAATTGTCGAGAAGCACTAATTAAAAATCAAATGACGTAGATAACGATAATGACTTGTTAGTTTTCTATCTTAACTTGTTTTCTAACACAATATTCTCTCTCTTTAGGTTTTGCGTCATGAAGAATTTAAAGAGGGCTGCGAGGCCCAATGCAATGGGTAAGACAATATATTACCTTGACTACAATATATCATTATTATGTAAAGTTTTTTGATTCATAATTTTACAAAATTTTGAATTTTCTCTAAACTTGAGTTTAGAAAAATTTTTTAGAACTTATCCGTAAAGCTAAAACGTGTAATATTCAATATTTCAACAAGTATGGAAATGCATCTGTTTCTATATATATAAATTATTTTTGTTATTGTTTAAAAAAAAAGTAAAAATTTTCAAACCTCGATCAGCTTTTAAATATCAAATTATAAGGTTTCGTTTGATTAATATTGTTTGGAATTTTCATTTAAACTTCAACTTTATTATATAGAAATTTTATTGCATAGAAATTATGATATATAGACGGAAAATCAAAGGAAAAGCTATATCTTTAAAGTCAATTCATTATAAAGAATTTTTACTGTATATGATAGTTTAAAAAAACGACAGCAAGTCAAGCATTATTATTTATTAGTAATAAATCAGTCCAACCAAAAAAATCACAAAAAAATATTGTTTTAGTAAGATTTGTGTAGATTTTTCTATTTTATTTTTTAAACAATAAATAAATTTGTATCAAATGAAACAGTTTCCACCAATGGGTTGAATTTTGAAATTTTTTTTATTTGATTTTAGATATAATTTCAATAATAAATATAATTATGATTGATGAATAAATTGCTTACAACATTATTCTATTTATTCTCGATTTCGTAAATGAGTTTTCTTTTAGCTTATAAATATGTTTAAATCGTTAGAATCAGACTACTATATTTGGCTAACAATTTCTATGATAAATTCTATATAAATATAATCTTCTATAATTTAAATCAATTTAAAAAGTAATCACATTTTAGTTAGGATAATCTGTCTAAAAAAATGCTTTATTTAGTCCTTCTATTAAATTTACTCTCATTTTTTCTCCCTTTTGCAGTCCCTATGATAATCGTTGGAGCAAAACAATGGTCGGCTATGGCCCAGAGAGTTCACACTTTGTAATCGAATTGACATACAATTATGGCGTCAAAAGCTACGATATGGGTAACACGTATAACTTGGCTATTTGTGTCACATTAGTTAATCTAATCTTATTTGTAGGCAACGATTTTGGTGGCATCACCATTCATTCGAATGATATACTTAAACGTGCTGCTAAACATTCATATCCCATTAGTAATTTGAATGATAAAAATGTACTCACTTCACCGGATGGATATCGTTTCTATGTGCTAGAGAAGCCGATGCCAGTTATAAATCGTGATCCTGTTCAGCAAGTGGAGTTAAATGTCACAGATCTCGATGCATCTCGCAAGTATTGGCATGAATTGCTAAAATTGCAATTGCTGGAGGAGCACGATCAATCGTTGCTTTTAACTTATGGCGACATGCAGACATCATTGCGATTAACACTCCTGGAGGAGCCATTGGATCGTGCCAATGCCTATGGGCGTATAGCATTTGCAATCCCTTCGCAAGTTCAAGAACCCTTGCATACGGCTGTCAATGCAGCTGGCGGCACTATACTTAAACCATTGATTACTTTGGATACGCCAGGCAAGGCTACCGTATCCGTTTTAATATTAGCCGATCCCGATGGCCATGAGATATGCTTTGTCGATGAGGAAGGTTTCACCGAACTATCACTGGTGGAGCCCGATGGCAACGATCGTTTGGATAAAAACATTGCAAAAGATCCCTTCCAGTAAATCTTAGAGATGAAGCGTTTAATATGATATAAAATATCAATTTTCTTCTCTCTTTTAATGTCTTTTTTTTGTTGTTGTTTTTTTTTTTAATAATTAAATGATATTCTATACACGATATTTTTGTGATGGTAGCAACAAAAGACCATAAAATGTTGTATTAGACTAAATGAATATTATATACATATAAAATATATCTTAAGGGCACACTGGTGATTGTTCCAAACAGTTGAAAAGTACTTTTAATCCAACAAAAAAAAAAACATTACGCGTTCCTTGTCAATGCAAAACTAATTCCAGACTAACTCCAGACAACTCTATATAGAATTATATAGTATTAATAGTACAGATACTATTTTAATTAAACTGATTACTTTAGTTAAAAAAGTATAAGTTGAGTTTGAAAGAGATTACTTTAATTTAACGATCTATAAAAGAAAGGCTCAAATTCATTTTGTTGTTTCTATAAATTTCTTTTATTCAAATCCGTTTTGATAAATTTTTATCGATTGAAGCTAATTGCAGTGACTGTGTTTTACTTACCCAAACAAAACATTTCATTTCATATTGATTAAGGTCAATCTTCTTGTTTTAACAAGGAAGGACTCCACTGAGTCGATCGCAAATTGTCTTTAGTGTAAGAGAGAAGTTTTAGAACTTGTCATTGCCTTTTATAACAAAAACAAACAACAAATTTAGTTTAGTTTTCTCTTTTCCTTTTTTTTTTTTTAGATATTTTTAGGTTTCCAATTTCTCGACTTTTTTCTTTCTTTTTCTTTTACCAATTTCTTGTGGTACTTTAAACGGTTTTAATAACCTGTATTTAGGTTTTAAAAAATTCATTTTTACGAAAAAAAAAAAACAAACAAAATTTTAAAGAAAAAAATCAAAATGCGTAATTCTGATGCATCAATCGGCGGGCTACTTTGGGATAAGAAACCATGGGAGGCATTCGATTGGCCACTTGAATTGCGTTCCGGCATTTATCGGAGTTGGGGACAATTCTTTAGCAAGGTTCGAAGGAATACGCCGGCACAGAAATACTTTGACAAGTGCATCGATGAGCAGCATAAAGATGACTATTTGACCCTGTATATGAGAAGTAAGTTTAATCGATCGGTGGCACGCACAGATCAGGCATTTGAGGATAGCACAAAGGCGGCACGTATGGCCGGTCCCAATGATGCTACCATACATGTGGAATTAGCCGATACGGTTTATAATCTAAATCGTTTCGAGAATAATAAAACTATGCTGGAAAATTATGTGCGAAAATTTGTGGGTACATCGGTGAAACCATTTCAGGATCGTTTAATGATTGTTAATGAAAATTTTCAAGATTGTTTGGGTGATGACAGTTTGGGTACATTCTTTATGGAGAATTCATTGAAATTGCGTCCATTTTATGAGCAGACGCGTAAGGATAGAATGCCTTCAGATTCCCGACCACGTTGGAAAATTCTCAAGGAACTAAATGAGTGCGATGTCCAGAGTGTTATAAATAAGCCGGAGAAAATGTTATCACCGTTGGAAATGGCACGACGTAGACGTAAAATGAAAATCTTTTATCAGAATTATTTAAATCGTTCATGTACGGATATATTCTTTTTAAAAACATTGCGACAAAATCCCAATCTTCTATTGGAAAAATATTTTCTCTCGTCGGCGATACGAGGCGCCTATTTCAAAAGATCCTTTGAACGTCTTAAAAAATTTACAAAAATGTTGCATGCCCGTAGCCCCATGTACAATGAGTTGCATTTGCGACGAGGCAATCCAAAAATGCAAACGCAGCATCGTGAGGCAAATCTCTTTCGTATACAGTATCAGACTAGACGGAATATGCATAGCATATTGCGTACGATCCGTACACTGCGGCAACGTGATGATTCCAAACGTTTGCGAGAATTTGTTCAGGAGGTTATGGTCGATTATGTAAGCATTAAAACGAATCGGATAATGTCATGGAAAATCGAATTTATGAATGAGGTATACAATCATTTGGCATTGAGTTTATGTGAAGATTTTCGACTTCCACCGACTAAAGTGACGCCATACAATAAGAATGCCATGTGCCTATTGCTTAATATGCCAGTTATAAAGCCACTCGATCAACAGGATTTCGTTTTTGGAGAACGTTTATCCTATTCCTATGCCGGTAATCTTCATTACTCCGAGCAGAAAGTCAGCACAAAGTAAGTAAAAGTATATCAATTTTGTTAACTATTAAATATTCATTTTATTCGTTAGACGTTCAATAAATCATTTGGAGAAACGTTTGATTTTTGCCACCCTACCAATTGAACGTACATATATTCTGCACGAGCTAGCTGATCGTCATGTCCAACAGAATCATTTTGTTCAATGTCTATCGTATGCGCACAAGGCCATCGATGAGGCAAAAAATTGCAAAAGTAAAATCTGGGAATTTCTAAGTACCATGTTAATTGCAAAATCTCATGCTGTACTCCATAAATATGAACGACAGACGGAGGTTCTTGATTCTGCCTACGAACTGGCCAAAGAGCTCAAATCGGCAAAATTATGCACATTCATTGAATTGTGTCGCATGCTCAATAAGGATTACATTACATTGAGAAAAATGTCACAATTGGTGGCCAGTAAACGTTTGCGATACAAGATGTCCAATCGTTCTAGCGGTCCCAGCTCTTCCGCACGTTCGTCGCTCAGTACTTCATCCACGGGAGGCAATACTAAGCTAATTTAGAATCTACAAACGAATCTTTGACTAATTTTTGTTCAAATGGTTTAATGATGATGGTAAAAATTTGAAAATCGGATATCGCTAGTCCGATATTTGCAATTTTCTCATTTTTACCCCCTTCGATTAATCCACTCGAACAAAATGTCAAAATGACAAAACTAAATTTTTATTCAAGTTAAAAACAAAAAAAACATCTATAAATTTTTACAAAAAACTTAGTGTAAAAAAAAAAAATTCAGAAATTAATAAGAAAAATAAATTGTTGCAAACGCGTAGTTTTTGCTCTTTCATAACTTGTGACTTGTAAGTTTCCTTTAGTTTTCCACACGTCCTTCCAATAGATCCTACTGTCTAATTGGACAAGGTACTTCTGTTCGAGAAATCATTTACCAATTTTTGAGGTCTTACGAAACACTTTTTACGGATGTTGCCTGACTTAAGGAATTGCTTGGTCACTCCATTTTCATCGCATTTAAAGGAACGTTGCGTCACTCCATTTTCAACGCATTTAGTTTTACGCCACACAATTTAATATAATTTTTGTCGTGGAAAATATTATGATATTGAACGGATATAAAAGTAAAGGAATGTAAAGTGAAGCAGATAAAGGTAAAGATAATATTGTTTTAACAGAATGTTTCCTTTGCGTTTTTATTAATATTGTTTATGAAATATTCTACTAGTATTTAAATAACTGCCATTACTAATTTTAGTGTTGTTTTTTTTTTGTTTTATCATATCGCTCATTTGGTATTATTTAAAGTTCATTTTTGAATTAAGCAATCTATGGAATTTTAGTGTTTCCTTTTAACAATTACAATAAATTTTAGTTTTTGTAAATTAGTATCAGATCTTAATCATACGCACGTACGTTTTAAACTCATTGATTATCATCATACCCTTGCAGAGGGTATTCAAAATTTTAAATTCCTAAATTTAATATTACCCTCTATCTATAATGTCCGTATGCCTGATACAATTGCTTTTCAGTTTTCGAAAGACCAAATCTAAAGTTTAAATCCCAGGCAATTCGATTACAAAAAACGTGTTATTGTTATTATTGATGATATATATTGAGTTTATCTGGTGAAGGCTTTCCAATTGCATGGGTATTTTGTATAAATATTTGTAATACATATTATATACATACATATGTACATACATATAAATATCTAATCATCTGTTCTTTATTAATCTTTCTCCCATTTTGATAAAGAAACCAAAAGGGAGAGAAGCAACAACGTCAGACTAACTGAGACATAAGGAAAATAAATTTAAAAATCAAGTCTACCCATTACATGACTGTCATTGACGTCGATGCAGCATTCATCGAATCAACAACCGAACGATCGTAGAAAACCTTCCCAATCGCCACCAAACGAAACGCCCATAATAATGGAGGTGGAATTACTAAATGTACAGGGATATGTTGTACCCCACTACGTTGTGCCAATTCAGGGCGATGGCTCCTGTTTATTTCGTGCCATTTCCTTTTTGGTTTTTCACACTCAGCAATTGGCACTAAAAGTGCGTACGGATATCGCTACATATGTGGTTGAAAATTGGGATGCGTTTAGTATCCTTTCCCATGACTCAATTGGTGATAATTATACTAATGAGACAAAATATTGGTCCGATATGTCACAACCGTATACCTATGGCGGTCTCTGTGAACTTAGGGCCGCCGGCCAAATATATCCGTTCAACTTTGAGGTCTATCGCAATGGACAATTGTACACAAATGCCGGTAAATCGACATCTCCAGTGCGCCGCTTAAGATTTACTAATGACTTATCCGCTGGACATTTTGATGTCTACAAAATGAAGGTGAGACAAAATCAATTAACAATTGCATTTAAACAAATTAAATTTCACTATAATATATATATATATATTTTTATTTTATTCTTTTCATCAAAGATATAGGATCGGTCCAAAAATATATAGTGTCAATAAATCCAACACACAGAGAGTTGGAGGGTAGGTGGTGGCCGCGAGGGGAACAATATTTACATGTAGTATATCCATCAATTTCGTACAAGACTTCAAAATATAAAAATAAAGGAAAACGCAAGACATTTACTATTCGTACCAAATAAGAATTTTGCCTTGATGTTCACTTTTATTTCTTTGGTTATTTCCTTTTTTTTTTTTTACGTTTTCCCCTTTCCCTATCTCAGTCTCCATTCACTTGCAGGAGCTGGTGTTCCACTTTGTGCCATTTTGAATTAGGCCTGCTCTAACCAGATCTCGCCCCATTCAAGTCCCCATCTCCCAAAAGCAGCAGTCTCAAACCATCTCCCCAATCCTCTCCTCTCGTTTTACAAATTTAAATCATTTACACAGGGAAAAAAATATTACATAGAATTCTGATTAGAAAAATGGAACATAAAGGACAAAGGTTTAAAACCAAATTAGATTTATATTCTCTAACTATCCATTGATGGCAGAAAGTTAAGCAAATTATGCAAAAAGTTTTCAGTATTCTCATTGGAAAACACTGGATGTCGCCTATAGGATTGAACCGATTGAGAATTACAATAAAACTAAACCAAAATAAGGAGCAAAATGTTCACAGTGTAAGAATTATTCAGTGCAAAAGAGCAAAATAAGAAAACGGAAGTCAAAGAGCGAAATAACACGAATGCAACAAAAGCAACAATAACATTTGCGCCGTCTCCCAAAAGCGAATAAGAAAACTTGTTAAAGAGTTGAGTAAATCATGAAAAATGTTTTTAGACGAATAAGTGAATGACTTTTTGGACAAACTGTACTATCTAATTCAAAAATTCAATTACTTGAGGGAGACCCATGTACGGAGACAGTGTGGTTTCTTACTGATAATGAATAAGGAAAATACTAAAATAGCTTAAAATAATTACTTGAGACACTTCAATAAATGTAATTATATTAGAAAAATACTTAAATTTTTCTCATGTAATTTAAATATTATTTAATTGATATTAATTATGTATGCAGATAATTAATTAATTACTTTTATTTTTAAAAATATTGCATTTGTCATCGAGCATTGGAGAAATTTATTTAAATTTATAATTCAAGTTGTGATTTTAAATTAATTAGGTAATCGCATTATGTTAGTAATTAGAAAATCTAATTAAACTTTATTTTTGCCATAATTACCACAATAATTTGATTTGGTCTGGACCAAAAGACTTCCCCCATTTCAGGGTATAAAAGCCACGACAACGACACCCAAAGAGAGTGGGACTGAGAGGATGGAGGAGACTGAAACTGAGGTATAGGCATAGGCATAAGGCAGACCGAGCATCGTTAGTTGGGATAGTTGGATGGGTTGTCGTTCTCCCCGTCTCTGCATGCATGTCTGTGCCTCTGTGCGTGTGTATATGTGTGTGTGTGTTCCTTTTGCCTCCCGTGCCTGAATGTGACTGTCATGTGCCACAAACCCACTAAACTAATGAAAAATGTGAAGCGACTTGGGCACAAAAGGAAGCGCAATTTTTGCACACACACACACATGGACACACACGGAATGGGTTTTCCTTCTACCCAACATCTGTCGTTGGCTCCCTGCTATATCCCCAAACCCAACCCCTCATCATAGTATGATAAAAAAAAAAAAGAAAAAAAATGGAAAAAAAAAAAGAAAATGAAAAGCCAACACAAAGAAATGTTAATTCCGTAATACTTTAAATGCGGCAGGCGGCATGCGGCTGGTGGCAGCAACAGCAACAGCGACGGCATCGAATGACATTTGCACTTTTGCACTGTGCACAGTGGGGCCAGAGCAGGCCAGGGAAGGGCAGGCCAGGCCAGGCGATGTGATATGAGGCTAGGCTAGGCTAGAACAGAATAGAATATCACAGTTAGAGAGAGAGTCAGAGTCCTGTTTGCCGTACGTGATGGCCAATCTGTGTCCTAATATTATGTATTTGTTGTTTCTGTCGTTCTTGGTACTCACATACATACATACGTGCATACATATAACAAAAGGTGCAAAAACGGTCATGAGAATTGCCGAAGGGGTAAACAGTAAGTAGTCATAGAGCGGGAGTGAGAGACGGTGGGTCCAACTAGCTGACCGCAACAGAAGAACACAGAGCAAGAAACAAAACAAAAAAAAAAACAAAAAAAAAAATAAATAAGAAAACAAAAAATTGAAAAAAAGAAAATGAGAAAACAAGAACAAACACAAGGCATCAGGTGCAGGTACATAAAGAGCGTAGCCAAGGCTTAGAGATGGTCGCGTGATGCCAAGAATTATAATACACGCTGAAGGATTAGAAGATTGTGACTCTGCAAGGGCTACAGGTGGTCGAATTTCGCAATATGAAAAACAAAAAATAAAATAACAAAAAACTATCTTTCACAGAAAAAAAGAACAAAAGTAATAAAACAAGAAGAAAAATATAAAAAAAAGGAAAAAAAAAAGGGGGGAAAAAAAATAAAAAAAAAACACAAAGTGACAGATATGAAATTAAAAAAAAAGGTAAACAATAAGAAAAAGGGAAACAATAAAAAAAGTAAAGAACACAGAAATAGAAAGACATTTATCTAATAATTCGCGAAGTTTTCTCCGATAATTATCATCCTATTTCCAACAGGCAGACCCTCAAATATCGGCTTTAAATCAATATATGTCAAAACATAAATAATTATATATATTAAATTGACACTCTCTGTAGAAAAAATAATATTTCCATAAATTCATAATTGATGCAAAATCAAATTAGAATATTTTTGACTCTGCAAGTGTTACGTTCCACAACATTTTTTTCATTAATTTGCAATGTTTTTACCCAAAGCAAATATTGTGTTGAAAACGAAGTAAACAATTTTTGGGCATTTATTTTTAAAAGTGTTAATTGCCTGTGGAAATCAAATTGAAATAGGTAAGTGCATTGCATTCAAATGTATTTTCTTTCAATTTTTGTGATTATTTATTAAATTATGGCACAAAAATAAATGATAAGCTAGGAATTAAAAAAAAAAAATTGAAATAAATTATTAAAAATGGCAAAAGGAGTTGAGAATTTGTTAATATTTCACATTGGACCTCAGAACTTATCACTCGATTATTTGAAACAATAAAAAAACAAAACAAAAAATCAAATCATAAGTTTTTCTGGGTATTATCAAAAACTAATTTTTTTTTGTACAGAGCTCATTTTGTGGCTCATCCAAGTCGAAATTTAGATTTTTACCTATAAAAATCAACACAAAAAAAATACTTTAAACTAAAAAAAAAAAAATAGAAAAAATTTGCCATAAATTAAATGTAAAAAGAGTTTGTAAAATTTAAAAGACTTCAGCGAATTCATAAAGCAAAAATAAAATGGGAAAATCGCTTAAAATTTTAGTACTCTTTTGAAAAACACTTTGGAAGATCTCAACTTAAAACGTTTGTCAGCTTTTATGGAATGGTTTCAAATTTTCATACAATATTCTAAAAAATTATGTTTTCTCATATTATATATTTTGAAAAATAAAAAATTAAATACTAAAAAATTTGTCGCTATTATAAATCGTTTTTTTTTTTAACTTATTGTTTAAGTTCATAGTAGACTTAGTTTATTAGTATTTTTAGTTTATTGATTTTTCTATATTTTCCATAGCTAATATTTAGTTAATCCCCGTCAACATATTGCACATTGATGCACGCGTTCATCTCCATGATAAAACCAAAAAATCTCTGTCAGCACAAAGACCCAGCTGGCTAAGAGGATGTGAGGCATGTGAATGAGACGACAACGATGAGGAGTATGTAGAATAGGGGAATAAAATTGTTGGTAGTTGGTATAGGAAAAAGGTAACCTAACCAACCTGTCCTCGGTCAGTTCGCACGTTCATTTGCCGCTCTCGTTCATTCGTTGATTCCATTCGTTCGTTCGTACATTCGTTTGGCTCTTTAACAAATGTGTTGGGCGCCGTTGCCTTTCATTACGTATGACGACGACAGCAAATAGTACAATGGAAATATGGAATATGACATGCAGGCGATAAAGTTATGCCACCGAGCAACAGAAAGGTGAGCAAAATGGGTGTTAGTGTGCCAGTTTGCCAACACACACACACACACACACACACACACCGACAGGGGGGAGGCCAACACCTTTAAGGTGTATAAAGCCAACAGGACGACGGGCCACAAATGCTTCGCTGTTGGCATTGCTGCTGCGGTAGTTGTGCTAATTTGTTTGTTTGTCGTTATCATTTCTTGGTGCCCAGGTCCTGTCCAGGACACCCATTGTCAGGACACACAAAAAGGCACCCTCACACAAAACTAGAAAAAAAAGGCAAATGAAAACAAAAAAGAAATAAGGCAAATCTAAAGTTAAGGGAAGAGGTCAGTTGGTCACATACATATAGACAAAGAGATGTGTATTTACATATATTTGCTTTCATTCCTCTTATCATCGGCATCATCGCACTTTAAAATGCGCAATCTTAATTGATTATCGCAATTTGACATAGAGCAAACACCTGCTCAGGTATTCCAACACGTTTAAATTAATTTCCCCCAGCATTCGGAGTCAAAGGATGCGTTTCCGAGGTTAAAAAAAACGGCATATTATTTATAGATACTGAAAAAATTACTTTAAATTTAAATAGAGCCTTCATCTATGAAAACAATAATAATAAATAATTAATTATGCGTCGCTCCTCTAAATTATTTTGCGCAGGACCTCAAAATGATATTCATTTCAGCATCTTGAATTATAAGAAATCAAAAAATATTGGTGTATCCTTGTAAGAAATAGAGTAATCCAAATATTCCACAAAGAAATAATTAAAATTTTGATTTTTGCCAAACTTCAAATAGAATTTGTAAAATTTTTTCGTTGATTTGAAATTTTCTCTCCAAATTGTGCAAAAAGAATATATATATACATATATTCATTTTTTTAAATGTAATTCCTTTGTTCCATACCTGAGGAATATACATATTTTTACATATATTTAAATATAAAGTTGTGTAAATAATTAATTTTGGAGGGTATATCTTGGAAAACATTTAACGGATTGGCTTGAAATTTTCTAAAGATATACTTTAATATATTTATTTGCCGTTCAAAAATGCAAGCAACTTTAAAATCTATATAAAAATAGATATCCAAAATACTTATTAATTAATTAGTTAAAATCTAGTTATTAACATAACTTTCTTAAGTAACCTTTTACTGTTTTCTGTATTGTTAAAATGTGTCTTTCCCTTGGACATTTTAATCTTTTATTTTTATATAATAAATCTGATAAGAAAAATAAATAAATATAATAATTAATATTCCTTATATGCATTTGTTTCATAGTTTTTTATGTGACACAAATTATGCTTATATTTTAGTTCTCAAGAGAAGACTCAGTTAAGTTTTTACTATATTTATTTGGATAATCTGTAGAATATTTAAAACAACTTTTCATTCAAATTTATTTCGGATCAATGTGTACACAGTTAAGGAAAAACTAATACTGACACAAGGATTCCGCCAATTCACTTTCACTGCATTTTACGCACTGCCATTCCATTTCTCTTTTCTTATTTTTTTTTTGTTTTCTTTTTTGCCATTCCTAGTGTTCCAGTTCCCTAGGGCAACATCGAGCATCAGAAATGCAATGCCAAATATGCACGAAAAGCATCGAGGAGGAGTATCAGCATCGTTGCGGTGGTCTTGGTCATTGCTGTTTGCCATGATGTTGCCCGTTGTCTGGTGTCCATGTCTGGTGTCTGTGTCTGGGCATTGTATTTCCGGTTTTGTCTCCGTCTCTGTCTCTGTCTTCTATCTGGTGTCTGCGTGTCAATGTCCAAAAGCGGTAAACTTTGGCATCCTTTTCCTTTGCCATCATCTCCATAACCCCCCCACCTCCTGTATCCTTCATTCTTCTCTTTTCTCAGCTTCTTATATTTATCGTGTATTTTGTGTTGTCGCGCATATTAATCATAAAGCGGACACGCGTCGCTTTACGCACGTTTGGCGGATGCGACAAGAGACTCCGAGACAATCTGTAACTGTAACCCAACTCTCTTTTGCTTTCGGACTCGCATGAGGAGGACTGCGAGTATTAGATTTAAGCGCGTTATAAATGAGCATAGCGTATATTTTCTTCTTTTTATTTTGTTTTTTGTTTTTTCTTTTTTTTTTTTGGTTTTCCCCGTTTTCTTTCTGCTGCCTCATAAATCAAAATTTTCGTTTTTGGCATTTTTAAAGGGAATAGCAGCAACATCACTAGGAAAAACTACCCAGGATGTTGGGGCTAATATTCAGGAATGGGCAAATGTAGCATGGGATGTTGTGAGGGTGGGGATAGATGTCGCATGGGGTATATGGAATGGCTGTTGTAGGACAGCCCTTTGCTGTCCATGACGGATGATTGGATTTTATGTTGATTACGAAAATGTGTGTGCAAGTTGAAATTTGGCTTCGACTACACAGATTTTTGGTTTTGTTTTTATACCCCTCAAATACATATACAGTATATACAGAATGAAAGGGTATATCATTCCAAATAATCATTCAATTCATATGCATACATTTTTTTGATTAAATATATGAAATATTTGTTAATGGGACAACGTGTCGTATGACCAACATGGCGTATGAATTAGTTTCTTCTCTTTTGATTATATGCAGTTATTCTTAATTGTTTGAAAGATAACAACAGATCATATGTATATATTATATGTATATATATATATATATATATATATATATCTTCATATAATTCAATCTCACGCTACAAAAATATCCCAGAAATCAGTTATTATTATATGCAAAACGATTAGCTGAAAATCATCCTCAGATATTGTTACAATAAATCATTATATTTAGAATTTTAAGCAATCATTTAATTAACTAAATATTTCTGAAACTGTTATTTTGATTTTAGATTAAATCTGGATTTAATTTATTTCAAAAGGTGTGAAAATTTGTTTTATTTCTGATTCAAAAAATACAGATTTCAAATATAAAAGATAAACTTTAAAATAAATATGTATACTATATAGCAAGGGTTACATTCTCTTATCTATGATATAATGAAGGGTATTCATTTAGTTGATCTGCCAATTGATAAACATTTCAGAATTCACTTCATCTCCATCGTCTCCTATTACCAAAAAAAAGGAAAAAAAAAGAATTTCTGCCAACAGAGGACATAGACATTGGCATCAACATCAGCATCAGCATCAGCATCACCATTACATGGATATGGATATGGATATTTTTGGTTATTATTGGCCATATTTTAATGCCCGCTGTCGCTGTGAGCTTCTCATTCTGCTACTGTTGGCCAACCGAGATTTGTCCTAGTCCATTTTTGATTTATTTATGTGTTTATTTGCCTTGTTTTTAGCTTTGCGTCTGTGATTACTCATCGAGACGACATCGGATTGGGTTGGCCAATTGCTATGGGTACGAGGGTAGAATGAACCAGAAATGTTTATGTTATATTCAATTACACTTTGATTTCGAAATACAAATAAACTAAACGATTTTAATACAGAGTCTATATAGTGTAGAAGGTAATCTAATTTCTCAAATAATATTTAATAAGCTACATGAACACGAAAGAAAAATTAAATCACAGAATTCTTGATTTAAATTCCATTTGTTTAACAATATTAAAATTAGTTTCTCTTTATAAATAAAATTCTGATATATGTCGACATAATGAAAATGGATTTTTAAAGCCGAGAAGGTGCGGGGGTATCCTTAATGCAAATCATATTTAATCCTTTCAATTAAGGGAGCTGTAAGTAGGATCGAAATAAATATCGGCTAATGATTTATTATTATAAATAAAATTAATTTTTCCTAACCATTACAATAGAATCTGATTCAGATACATTTTACCTTATAATGATTCAATTTCAGGTATTATCAACTGGATATATATTTGATTAGATTTAAGTGTAAGCAATCTAGATATAATAGTTATTTTAAGACAAATAATATAATTCAAATGATGAAAAAATTAACAATTCATTTTAATTATATAACCATCAAAATATAATTTTAAAAAAATAAATGTAATAATTTATTTTAAATATAGTAAAAAGAAAGCACAAATTGAATAAATTTTAAATATTTTAATTCAATTCTCATTATCTCTTAGCCAGCCCTCGAATTTGAATGCTGTGTGTGTGAGATTCGATTTTCATATTATTTTACTTGCATTTTACATAATAATTTAATTTTATTAGTTTTACTGCATCAACCGGAAAATGTTCATTTTCCATTGGCTTCTAATGTCACCTTTTTGTTTTTTCTTTCTTTCGTCTACAATTTAATTTTGTTTGTTTTGTTTTGTTTTTTTTTTTTTTCTATTTGTTTTATTGTTTTTTGAGGTCATCGACTTGGGGGACAAGCTAATGCCATTGCATGCCCTATTGGGGACACTTAATGTGTGCCACGCCCTCACACACACACACACAGGGAGAACATTTGCACAGATTGTTGTTGCTGTTGGGGCTTTTTTTGGGCATTTATTTGCATGGTTTACTTGTAGCATATTTTTTTTTTTGTTCTTTTCCTTTTATTTTTTTTTTGTTTTTTCGGTTGGCCACCAAAAAACATTTATTTTACTTTGAATGCGGGTGAAGGGGGTGGGGGAAAAGGGTGGAGACGTTGGTTGGTAGAGCGACAATTGCTGCAGTCTTTGGAGAGTCTTTCCCGGGTCGTAAATTAGTTGCCACCTAGTTCACTGTGCCCCTTTTCTTCCCCCTCCCTCGTCCTAGACAAAAAAAAAAAATACAGAAAACCTTTCCGCTAGTAGAACAATAATAACAGAAAACACATGCAAAAAGTTGAAAAAAAAAAGAAAATTAAGTGGGAGAAAAAAAAAGGAAAAGTTCCGGGAAAGTTCAAAAAGTGAATCGATGCAAAAAAAAAAAAAACAAACAAAAACTTTGAAAGAAAAAACACAACGAGAGTGCAAGAAAATTAGGTCTATGTGTAGCGGCATTAAAGTATTTTCTATTCGGTATTATATTCAACTTTATTGAGTCCAAATGAGGTTTATGGGACATACTATTAAACATGTATATACATATATATACATATATTAATGTATATCAAGTCGATTAAATATTTACTTGAAAACGGATGAAAATATATTTCTAAAGGAAACATATAAGAGATGGATTTAAATTGGTTTAATGTCATTAATAAAATTATATATATATATTAACAACATATTTAGTTAATATATTTAACTAAAAGTTGTACGATTTTTATTGAATTTTCATTAAATTAATTTAAGACGAAATATGAAAAATAAATTTTACAATAAATTTTCAGAGTGATGAGAAATTTTTGACCTTATACGAAAAATAAAATATCTGTCCTGGGGTTATATATAGAAATATTGTGCAAATCTAAATATTATATATAAAATTGATTAAACAAAAAGATTGCTTTGATTTGATCTGGAATATAAATATATAACTAGGATTTGCTTTAATTTCTACTTTATTATTTTCTTTTATTTTAATATATTTTGGAATAATGGTTCATTATGACCTTTCGCCTTTTTCTGTACCCCTCTTTTGGTTCACCGTTACCGTTTGTTGGCATTGAAAAGCCCAAACAATATTTCAACTTGTTTACACTTTAAATTATTCATTTGGCCTGCACTTGACTGCAATTTAGCCAATCGTAGTAGCACTCCTAAAACCAACACAACACCAGCACAACCCCTTTACCCTCTCCCTCTCTCTTTTCCCTTTGTCTGGCATGACCCAGTACGATTTGCATTTCTTTTTTTTATTTTAAGGCCCCATAGCACATTCCCCTTGTTCAATCCCCTCTCTCACAACGATAGAGTCAGGAACAACAATTTTATTTTGTCGCATGTCGCGCGGAAGAGCAAATGCGTCAATAAATGCAACAACAAATGTTGAAAATGTTTTATTGTGTCAATGCTGGCCAAGCACGGATGTGGCAGAAGAGAGAAGAGGGTGAAAGATAGAAAGAGAGAGAGAGAGAGAGAGAGAGAGAGAGGGAGGGACGAAGGGAGGGTTGGGTATATAACTCCCAAGCGTGCAAAACAAAATGGCAAAGCGAAACCGAATTCGAGTTTTGTCGTCCTGACACACATATTTCCAGCTCATTATGCCAGCTGCCATTAAAAAAGTGAAAGAAAGGCAAGGAAAGGAAAGGAGAAGGAGAAGGAAATCAAATGGCAAACTGTACACTAAAAGAAAAAGAGAAATGTCGCCATTCATATCCTTGCACTTCAATCATTTGAGGGCAATCAACAAGCTCCACCAAAAAATTGAGGTCAATACAAAAAAAAAAAAAAGAAAAAAAAAAAAAGGTCGCGATAACAGCGCAAATAATTGGTAACAGTAAAGGCAGCGGCAACGGCAACGTCAAATGGCCAAATCGGCAAAAGGCAAAACCGAAAATTGCATTGAACAGTTAAGGCTCTCAATTCCCCTTGGCACTTGGGACACTTGGAACGAACGAATGGAGGACGGACAACAGATGGAGAGATGGAAAGATGGTGATGGTAGGGCAGGTCAAGTCAAGTTAATTCAAACTCAAGTCAAGTCAAGCCAGTCGAAATGTGGTTTGAATGGATGGCCTGATGTTTAAACATCTTAGTCCCAATCCCTATTCACCTCCCCCCCTGCCCTTCCTACCCCATTCCCTTTCATTCGTTTATATACAATATGTAATTTATTTAGTATAACATCGATTGATACATCTTCTAATCAAACTAACTAGCTAGTCAGGCACATTAATTATTTAGTATTTCGAAAATTAACTACTTAAACTGCACTTGTAATGTAAGTCTACATTTATATAAGTATGTGTATAATTACCAAATGTACTTGCATTATTTATAATTGACGCAATTAATTCTTAATAATTTAAAATTTAAATGAATTAATATTTGGGCAAAGTTAACTTTAGTTTACTTTGTGAATTTGTGTTAATTTTAAGTAAAACCAATGAAAATTACTTAAATAAAATATTGTCAAGTTAGAATTAATCTCGAAATTAAAGATGTTGTTGATATTCCTGGTAATTAGGCAATTTATTTGAATAATTGGAAAAACTTTAAAATCAAATCATCGAAAATATTCTCTTATACATCTGTTGAAAAGAAGTGATCAAAAAATAGAATTAGAATAAATTATAAAATACATATTCTAAAAAATAAAAGTTTAAAAAACTCTTGGTAATTAGTTAGTTTATCTGGGAAACTGCAAAAAATACATGAGTACTGATATATATATGTATATATATATATATATATATGTAATTAGTAATTAAAAAATAAATTAGCATCGAAACTAAATTCCTAAAAATAATTTTGTATCAAAATTCTTAGATACTAAAAAATTCTCCAAAGTAATGACAACGCTTAAGTAATTAAGTATTAAGTTGAAAAGCATTCAATTAATTTATTAATATATGTATGTAAATAATTTTGAACTTACTCAAGTAATTAAATTTAAAATACGAAAATAAAATTTGCAAATTTATTATACCCTTAAAAGGTAATTTCGAGGGGCATTCCTTTACTTTGTATAGAGCATACCAAAGTCGGCGTGACGACTTGCTTTATTTCTATACAACTATTTTGTTTGGCCATCAATTTAAAATTATAATTTAATGTGTTGAAATCCTCTGATCTAAATTAAATAAATTATTCATTCTGACTCCATGAATTGTTTTATAATTATTGTTTAATTTGTAAATTTGTCAATGTGTATACATATCCAGACAATTCAATAAATATATAAAACAAATATTTGAATATATGTCCTAATTATTAAATGTTATTCAAAGGAGAACCAAGAACCTGAAGATTCAACCAATTTAAAGAACACGTGGACATTTTTTAGTCCCACTCCCACACCGAAATGCCATCAATATTTTAACCCCAACATATTTCTGTTTGTTTGTGTATTTGTGTTTTCTTTTCTTTTTCTTTTTTTTTTCATTTTATATATGTATGTATGTATGTTTGTTTTTTTTTTCTCCCATACTGATCCATAAATATTTCAATAGATTTTCTTGAACACAACAAACACGGGGCGGTAGAGCAATTTCAATGAATATATCAAAACTACTATAAAAATGCCGCAAAGTGTTTTTTCTTACCTTAAGCTCAGCCACCTACACATGGCTACCGCATCCCAACCGCAGCAGCACCTCCGGCCCCGGCCTAATGCTTATCGACCATCAACAGTTGAAAAGGAAGAAGAGCTCACAGTAAAAAAAAAAAAAAACATATATATATATATACATATATATATATATATATATATGAAGAAGAATAAGAAATGCGGGAAGGAAAGGAGAAGAAAATGTTTTCTACTTCTTTTGAATTTTCATTTTTATTTATTTGCGCATATTTGATTTGGTTTCTGTATGGGAATGGAAAGGATGATGGGTAAAGGGAGTAAGAAAAAGAGTTAAGGATGCTTATGGCTTTTTATATGCCTTGTTTTGGTTTTAGATGCACAAGTGGTACAAAGGATAATGAAGGAAAGGAGGGAAGGGAGGGGTGAGTTCAGCAGCATATTGAAGTAGGCGTCCGAGTGTCCATAATGTCCTGGCCTGTGTCTCTGCCAATAAAAAACATACAAACACACTGAGCGAGAGAGAGAGAGAGAGAGAGAGGGAGGGAGATAGATATATGTATACGCACATGCACACATATGTATAAAGGATAACTCCTTGTTCCCATGTGTTCCTGTGTGCGCTGATTTAAATATCCTTGGCGAAACTCCGAGAGGGTTATGCTAAATATTTATGCATGACTGCTTTTCTGTGACATCAAATAAATCACTTTTATAGTTTCGTTATGTAGCCAAAGGGGGGATGGGCGGGACTTAGAGGGGTTTTAGTAGGTTTCTGTTTTTTTTTTCTTTTTTTTTTTGGAAGTTTTCAAGTTTTTCCTCAATTTCTATACTTCGATATCCGAAGAAGTCCTTTTAATACAAATATATGCCTCTCTCTCTCTCTCGCTCTCGCTCTATCTCTCTCTCTGTCTTTCTTTCTCTCTGTGTGTGTTTTCTCATATTTATTGAGTTGAACAAATTGCTAGGAGACAATTTGCATGCCGCCCAGGAAACACAATGTCGAATTGCTATAACTTAATTCCTTCCATGTGTGCGTCTGTGTGTGTGTGTGTGTGTATGTGTGTGTGTACAAATTCAAATAGTTTTGAATAAGTTTTTAAAATAAAACACACCTGATAGAAAAAACCAACATTATTTACTTAACAATTTGAAAAACTCAACATATGCCAATGATTTCCCCCATGACCCACAAAACTAAGACAACCACAAAGAGGGAGAGAAAGAGAGAGAGAGAGAGAGAGAGAGAGAGAGTAAAAAGAAAAGTACAAGTGATAACTTTAACCAAAATATTAATAGGCCAACTACAATGCAATATAATATACTATGTATATACATATAGTTTGAGGCACTTTATGACCAAACAGGAGTCCTTCTAAAATCCTTCGATGGGAAAGCAGCAGATTTTATACTCATTCAAACTTTTCGAGTAGCCCTTCAAATTTCAGGTCATTATCTAGGTCAACTTGTATGGCAGGAGCAACCGATTTGACCAAAATATGTCATGCTAATGGTGATTTATCTAACTGTTAAATATTCCTATAATAAAACATTAAAAAAGAAAAACATAAGAAAAAGAAAAGTTAATGAACAAAAGTTTTAATTAATGTAGTCAATTGAGACAACTATTAATGAAGTTTAAAGTCTTAAAATATATATATAATAAGTACATATATAATATAATTATAATATATTTATTATACGTTATATAAATATTATTCAAAGTATCAATATAATATATTTATTATTCGATATAAGAATTTAATATATTTATTAATATTTTGAAACTATTTTTATATATATTTCCTTTTAAATCTAAACGACAGCTTTTATATTTATCGAATACAAAATATATTAATCTTAATAAAACAAAATGCTTATAGTTGAGATCAAGCAAGATATATTTTTATAATAGTTTTATCAACCGATTTGGGTAAGGTAACAACCATAAAAATATCTTTAATTAGCTGAGATCATATTTAGTGTGAATTATTTATGGAAGATTCGATCTAAACTATAATAAATTATATGAATAATAAAAAAGTAGAAATAATACTTAAATGTTAAACCATTATTTAGTAAGGATTACTTATGTAATATTATGTAAAATAATACTATAATATTTCACTGTTGAACCATTATAAAATTATTTTATTATACACAAGTTTATTTCTTTTTTTTTTTTAGGTTTTTTTTAGGAATTACCAACTGACCCGCTTAACCATTAATAAATTGAAACAGTTTCATATCGTCCCTGGCCCTGACCACTCACAAGGAATGAAACGGCAATGGTGGCAACCCATACGCTCCCCCCTTTATCCCCTTAATGAACTATCACCCTTTTTAACACCAACAAACATTACCTAAATCAACCGGCAACTGCAATTTAACAGCAGCAGTGCAGTTGGCGACGTCAACAGGCCGACAGACAACAGAAGCAGCGCAGCCCAAAAAAAAGCTCGCTCTCTGGCTTGTGCAATTTCTCTCTCTCTCTGAAATGCTCTCTGTCTATATATCTCTATCGCTGCTCTCCCTTACTCTGACTGGGAAAGAAATGCAGCAGCAGCAGTAGCAGCAGCGACAGCAGCAGGGAAATAAGCTTACTCCTGGATGCTGCTGCAGCAACAGCAACAGCAGCAGCAGCAGCAAAAGCAGCAGCTGCAGCCTGAAAAATGTTGTAACTGTGCAGCTTATCCTGGAAATTACGTAAGCAACACAGGGAGCAGCAACGAAGGATGACGACGACAAAGGGCCAGGACGATGACGATAACGACGACGAGGACGAGGACTACTGCAATGCTGTCGCAATGAATAAGGCGGCAAATCAAAACAAAACTAAATGAAAAATAAATCGACGACAGGCCAAAAGTACAGACAGCTAAAGTAAACCTAGGGAGAGAGAGAGAGAGATACATAGAGAAAGAGAGAGGGAGTGAGAGAGAGAAATGGATGGGAAGAAGTAACAGTGCGAGCTGCAATAAGGACCAACGGAAAGGAGATAGAGAAATGCAATGAAGCAGCACAAATACAGAAATTAGGAGACGACATCGTCGCACCTTTTGGGTCCAAAAATTTGGCTTCATGTCATGCATATATGCGTGTGCGTCCCTCTGTGTGTTGTCTGGCTTGATTTTGGCAATGCCCACGTGTTCTTTACATTCACCCCTCATCCCCTCTGCACCATTCTCATTCTTTGACTTTTTCTCTCTCACATTGGCTTGGTGTGTGTTTGGCATATTAACGCTGCATTGGCTAGAAAAGGTTTGAGGACAAACGGAAATGGTAGAGGAGTAGAGCCAAAAACCGAAAGGATAATGACACTGGCGCGCATTTACCGTTAGTTGCCAACTTAGCTAGTTGGTAAATGCACATTTTATGTATAAATGTTAGTAGTATGTTGTTGTAGTTGTTGTTGTTGATGCTATTGTTGTTGTTATTGCGGCAACATCTTTGATTGCATCGAAATGACGACATTTCACACACACACACACACAAATACACACACACAAATACACACACTAAGAGAATTGTAAAACCTTGCTTTATGCCTGAAATATTGAAGCAAGCAATACCTGAAAGTTTTCACATATTTCCCATTGTTTCGTTTGCTTGGAACGTGTTTGATAAACTTTAACCCCCAAAAACCAAAATTGCTAACGCATTGGCTTTTGGTTAGACCAAACCCTACACTCTACCACACCCCCCAACCATCATCGAAAGCAATCAAAATGTTCAATTTCATTGAATTTCTAATATAATATTTATATGAGCGGACACAAGATTGGAAAATGGTATATACTCTAAGATATATTGAGACACCTGACTTTAACTTGAATATCTTTGTACAAGAATGAAAAAAAAAAAATTTATGTGTATGTATAATTAGTAGATTATTTTTATTAAAACATATAAAAAATAAATGACAGAAAAAAGTATCCTTTAAATTATATTAAAACAACTCTGTTAGAACACTAAGATCGTAGAGATTAGAGATAGCCAAAAGCTACCAAATTTGGTATATTCATCTGTTAAGTAATAATATGCAGATCACATTTTTTTATCACGCCCCTTCGATCACATTTAATATACAAAAACTTTTAAATTCTGTACACTGAATAGTTTAAATAAAATAAATCAATTGATGAAATTTCTTTAAAATCGGTTAATAAATACCAAATATATATACCTATAAACATTTTACTCTAAAAGTCTAAAATATATTGATTGACATGTGTGAACGAGACAGCATGCTGTCTCAATTTTGACCAGATACTGACCTGGTCTGGAAATTATTTTGTAAGAATTTGGTATTATGAAATTTGAAATTTTCCATTATGTGGTAGAGGGTATACCTAAGACGGATTAACTTGTTTCCTTTTTTAATTTAGATTTTAAATTCTACAAGCGATTTAATGTGTCATTTGGTTAAATAAGAGAACCAAGTTAAAACTCAACTTACTCGTTATTTTTCATGGAAGGTTCTATCAATTATTGTTTACCATAAACTTGTTTTAAATTTTTAATTTAAAAAGTTTTTCATCATTTTCCTCATATTGAAAAATATTCTCTTAGTTATTGGAAAAACTAAAACGAAACTAAATTAAGGAGAACAAGATCGGATCTAAAGAGATGGTTTGGGTACCTGGACCCTTCCAAAAAATATTAATAATAACACTTTAACGTACGGAGAAATTAGTTAATGAGTATGTAAATTGTCTACTTCTTTATTTACCGTGAACTGAAACTTGTGCGCCGTAATATGAAAAGTTTTTTCCTAAGGAGATAAGCTCTTCATTTATCTTTGCATTATATAGTACAGGGTTTAGTTATCTGCTTAAAAATTGTATAAATATATATATTTATATGTATATTTTATTACATAAAATTGCTTAAAATCATTAACTAAAACGAATCATTACTAAAGGAGGATGTTTCTTACACCTTTAAGCACTTAAATATCAACCTTCTGGCCTTAATTTTTAATTCCCTCCTAATTCGCAGGATAGCTATTTGGTGTCTGGATCCCTTCCTTTTGTGGGGAGTATCATCTGTTTTTTTTTTTTTTTTGTTTCGTTTAGAGTAATGGTATTTAATCGATGGAGAAAAGTTTTTGTTGCGTTGCTTGCACTTTGTGCTTTTTTGTTTATTTAATTAATTTCTGTCGCGTGAGATTTTGTTTTGGCATTATCATGAGGGAGAAATCATGGCCAAAGTTAGATTGTCTTTTGCCAGTTTCATCCACAAATACACACTGCCTGTTCCTTTTCCTGCATACCGCGGCATAACCTCTGTTTGTTATCTTGTTAATTGTGCGCTTTGGTCTCACTGCCATTGCAATTTTTGAAGTGCTGCTGCTGCCCTTGCACCTATCACTTAGAAACGAGAAACGAGAACCGAGAACCTTTTTGCCATTTAGCCAGGGACTTAATTAGTTTGTTATCCCAAAGTCACCCCCAACCACCTAACCTAACTACCCTACCCCACCCCACCCCACCCCCCAATCCCCTCTACATTCATACTATAAGCACTCTTATACCAACAGCAGTTGTCTGTTCCGCTATGTCTAGTCTGGCGATTGTCCTTGTCGTTCTCTTACTCTTAGCGGAAGTGGTTTGACAATAGAACTTAATGAGTATAAGCGGAAATTTAATCAGCAGTATAAATAATGAAATGACAGCTGAAAAGCCAAACCACTCCCCCACTCCCCCACCCACCCATTCATTCACTGTTATTCCTAAATCTAGATTTTACTTGCCATTGGTTTAGGTATCAAGTTACATGCTCTATTCTCCTCCTCCCTTTCCTCATCCGGTCCTTATTGCCCACTTGGTCCACTCTATGATCCACTATGGTCCGGTTCGTTAAATGAATCAAAACTCATTTGGCTGCGCTTGTTGAGTGCGAAATACTCGTTCTTGGTTTTGGTATTTGTGTTAGTTGACTGGTGGTCAATCAGCCAACTTTTGTGGCTTGTAATTAATACAAATTTCTCACTTGCATGCAAATATTTTTGCGGCTCTTCACAGTTGCTAGTCATGCAATTGGAAATCTATTCACAGGTAAACCAATCTGTGAATGACATTAGAGACTATAGCAAAATAGTTTACCAATTCGGGTCACAGGGCGGAGGGGAGAACATATCATAGTCTCGATTAGCTTAAGGGAGTGTTGTTCCTCTATTCGATTTTAAATTATGCAAACTGATTTCTTTTAAATTAACCCCATTTGACGTAACTGTTATTCGAGTAATTGGCTATAAAACTTTTTTTTTTCCTTTTATATTAGCAAAGTGATTTTTACTTAACAGAATTGCCATTTAATTGGCTACTTAAAATGGAATCCATGGAAAGCATCTAAATCCTTGTTCTACATATGAGTCTTAGACTAAACTAAATTTAAAACGAATACTAAATTATTGAAGATTATATATAATTTAACGATTTTCATTATAACGACTATCTACTTCCTTCTTATTATTATATAAGACCAGTAACTAAGTATATATTTAAAATGTTTTTAATTCAAAAAGTTTTATCTATTTGTTGATTGAAATTAAATGAAATTAAATTTAACACTTCAAACCAGACTCAAGCAAATGAAATTTTTAAGTTTAAATAAAAAACAAAATCAGTGAAATTGAAAATTCCTTTAAGTTTGTAACCTGCCACATATGAATGTGTGTGTGTGTGTATGTATGTACATATGCGTGTGCACACGAGGTGAGGCACAAGAGTTTCTTCAATTGATGCTCTTTCTCGAATTAGAATCATGAATCATGATATTTAGTTGATTTTTAATGAAGAATGAATTATTTATTTATTACTAGTTAGTTAGTTTTTTTATATTATGTACTTTTATTTTTTAATTTCTTTTTTAAACTCAATCTCTTAATATTTAGTTGTAATCTAATTATTTTATTACTTTCGCCCTTTATATTATTGTAAACATTGTTTTTTTATATATGTATATAAAATTTATTTATAATTTTTATTTATAAAAATATATGCAAAATTTATTCTGTTATTGCTTTAAATAAGAGTGGAATTAAACAATAATTTAAATTACGATTTTGGAAATTTAAGAAATCTGTGCTTCTAGTGTTGGAAAAGGGATAAGTTCAAGTTTCAGTTCGCACCTCGTACAAACATATATAAAAGACTTGCTAGGGTTTAACCCTAAACATAACATCACCCACCCACCCCTCCTTCTAAAACATCCATTCAAAACCCTTGGCATATTATTGCCAAACTTGCCATTTGGCTGTTTGCATAAGGAAAAACTCCTTTTTTCCCCGAAAAATGAAACAATAGTCAAACTCCAAATAAAGACGGGGAGACGGAAAATGGCGAATGTCGGAAATTGTGGGGTGGTGGGGGGTGAGAGGGGAGGTTTGGGGTACACGTTTGGATATGTTCAGTGCTGTGCTCTCCGGAGCATGCAATTTGAATTGAACTTTCTGCATGCAAATAAACTTCATCACACATCCCACACAGACCCCACAGCTCGACCAGGCCGGAGGGATAAGTGGTGTTGCCAGGAGTGGTGAGGGGGATGGATGTGAGTAGAGAGAGAGAAGAATTTAATTTTCCAATTCATAAACAATTTCTGCAATAAAAAGCGGAAGCCAGCCAAAAGTAGCAGTAATAATAGTAAAAATAATAAAACTAAGCAAGCCAAAAGTCGAAGAAGAAAACACATAGACACACACACACACACACATACACACACACACACATGAAAGAAAAGCATACAATGGCCAGCCATTTTACAGCAAGGGGCGTGGCTTTGATTCGCCTCTTTGTATTCTTATTTATTTTTTGTTGGTTTTTATTTTTTCTTTTTTTTCTTATTTTTAGTGTTATTTTATTTTATGTTTCCCGCGTAGACAAATTTCCACTTCATATGCCAAAACATTGTATCAAATAAAATGAAAAACTGCAAAAAAAGAAAAATCACTTGCAATTTCAGTGGAAAAGTCGACTCAACATTACCCAGTACCAACTAGGGCTGCAAATTTAAATAATAAAACTTTTAAACAAGCGAAATAATATGTAAACAATAGAAAAATTAATTGCATTTTATTTTTTTGATATTAAACAATTTATTCATTTATTTATATTTAATAAATTGAATTATCGAAGTTTCTTAAAACCTTTTTTTTTATTAATTAAAAGTTAAGAATTTTTAAAGATGTTTCAGCAACATTACCCAGTACCAAGTAGGGGTACAAATTAAATAAAAAATAATAATACAAATAAATAATAAATAAAAAATCTTTAGCATTCTTAAATAATAATCTAAGACGAATAATTTTATTTTAAGAATAGACAGGCAAATTTGAATTAATAATTATTTATATGTTAATTATTATCAATCTAAGATAAATAACTTTTTAAAATCTTTAAGAATGATAGCTTTTTTTTTGTTTCTTCAGCTACTATATACCCTTTCTTCTTTTTTTTTTTTTGTTTACAGGGTATACATGAGAAGAGACGTAAAAGAAAGGGTTCTTAATCTAGACAAACTTAGAGGAAAAATTTAGCCACAAACTGAGTGGTAACAGTGTTGCAATCGAATCATAAAAGATTTCCAACCAGAAACTATGTATCTGGCAGTTCAGTTTTCAATAATATAAAATTTTCTTTTTTTTTTTTTTTTGCAAATTGTGAACATAAACGTCAAATTGGATAATGTGTTTGTTTTTGCTTTTCTTTGGCAAATAAGTTTGAAAATTGGATTTTGTTCAGTTTAATTGGCATAATTAATCCATTATTGGTTTTCTTTTATGCAAAAATTCAATGCAATCGCCAGACTAGAGACCCTTCAGCAAAGTAGTAGACACTTTGAAGCTGGCTGCTTCCTGCCGACAATTGATACTGACTACCATTCTCAGTTTCTAGTCCTAGGCCAACTGGATAATGGCTAAATGCTTTATGGACGTTTCAATGGGCAAAACTGACACAGTGTTCACTCAGATCACTGAAATTGCATCAATTTAATTGAAAATATTTGTCTAATTACAAAAATGATTTATACGGAATTTGATAAACAAGTTTTTAATGAATAAATAAGAAAATATTATTTTTAAAATAAATATTAAATTTATTATATACAAATATTAAAGAATTTAAAGCAAAACATAAAATAATATAATAAAATATGAAATATATAAAATATAATTTTCCTGTTTCTTTTATGTTATATTTTTTCTTACTTTCTCATTATTCTTGTTATCTATCTCGTTCTTTAGATATCTCTGTGTGCGTTCTATCCCTTCACAATGATCAAAATTTCATGCAATTATGATGGCAGTATTTCCCTCTCCTCGACCCGGTTTCCTGTTTCTGGCCAAATCCCAAGTAGGAAAAAAACAAGTAAAACCTAAATTCGGCCAGCCATGCGTGTATGGTTGGTAATCAAACGCTTAATTAATATGACACACCAATACAGAAGAACGATGAGTGTTAGGCAACAGAGACAAAACACTTTATTCTTCTCTCTCACTTACTCACTATCTATCTCTTTCTCTCTCATTGCTTTCTCGCCTTCTCTCTGCTGTAGAATTTTTGGGAATATTTTTGTTGCGGACATTGGAGAGGAGAAAGCAAGGTTTTGTCATCAGGCTTTTCGGGTTTTGGCCATATTACTGATAACACACACACACTAACATACACGCACACACACACATACTCATATAGTTGAATCGCGGTATACTACAGGACCGCACTGAGGGAGGACCAACGCTTGCGGTAATTGCTTCATAATTGAACAATTATGCAAACGTGATTTGATTGAAGTGATTATATGGCCGCTTATGCTCCGCCTCCGGTTTTTCCCCAATTCAACTCTCAATTCTATATCATCCCCACACCCCACCCACCCCTTAGAAAATACCACTTAGCTTGCCGTTTGTGTTCGCTAATTGAATGGATATTGTATATCATTTTTATCGAATGGTGTATTATTATTTGAATCGAAACCAAAGTTAACTGAAATTCTAAATTAATGGTATAAACACTTATACTAAAATAGTGACTAAACTATTGTTTTAATCGATTACTATATATAATTACAATATGTACATATATATTTCAAAATAATAATTATTTTTCATTTTGATTAACTTTAACTACAAAATAATTATTAATCTTGAGCTATATTTTACGACATATAACAACTATTTTTTGAGGGAAAAAATGAAAATAAAAAAAATTCAAAGTATTTCTTAAGTTTCAAAAAAATAAAATAAAAATTTGAATTACACTTTTCAATTTTCCATGGCGAGTTCGGGCAAAGTTGTCTTATATTCTAAGACTGATTAATAATTATGAATAGACTTATGGATCTAAATAAATTAAAATTATTTGCTGTCCCTGATTTTGAAATGAACACAAATAATATATATGTATAGTTGAATATTCCCCTTTTCCCATTCCAGTAAAATGTTAATTAATTTCAAACACACAGCTTTTTCATTCTCATTATATATATAAATGTTATAATTCCTATTTGATAAAAATTTTTCTTTTTTCTGTTCTCATTCATTAAAACGATGTTTAAATGTATGTTAATTTTAAAATGATTATTTTTAACTTATATAATTTTTTCTTTTTAAATAGTTAAAGATAAAAAAGACACTATGCAAGAATATTAGATAATAGATCAGCAAAATTTAGATTAAACACATTCCTCGATTTACGCTTAAAAACTTTAAATAAAATCATTTACTTAACAGAATTTCATTGTAAATAGATTAAAGATTATTGGCAAAATTAATAAAGAGTGCTGGAAATGTATTTAACACTCTTAAGGTATTTCGGCTATCATCTTACAGGCAATTGCATCAAAGAAGGGCAAAAAAGACATCGATTTGTTATTCGGAAAATCTATATAGAGATAGGATAAAAGAAAAAGTTTTCTTTTTTTTTAATTTGCCAGCTGACTTCAATGATTTGTTTGTCATTCATTTTAGTTTTCTTTTTTATTTTTTTTTTTTTTTTGGTATTTAATTTATGCATCGCGTTGAGTTTTTGCCAACTTTTATGATTCCTAAATCTGATGCTAATAGCATTTGCAAAACCAAATTGGAAAATGGTTTTTCTTTCTATGGTTTTTGGTTTAACCATTTCAACAATTCCTTTCTCTCTCCGCCAACTCCCTAGTCACCTGGCGAGCAACGTTTTGGCATAAATTAATTGAAAGTTTCTCCACAGATTGAGTGGGTGAATGGGTGAGTGAATGAACGAATTAGCAAATGAATGAATGACTCACTGACTGAGTGACGAAGTGGCCAAACTAAATGAGTGGCTCATCATCAATTAACGTTGACAAATGGAAAAAACCAAGAAGCCAAAAAAAAAAAAGAAAAAAAAATAGAAAATGTGAACGGGCAGCGACAGTGGCAGCTAATTGGCGCCTGGCCTGAAAGTCAAACAAAAGCCAAAGGAATGACAATAAAACTGGGCGATTAGCAGGCACACAAACACAAACACACACACACACACACACACACACACATATATACACACACGGAGGACAACGATATCCTAACGATGCTAAAAGCGGCATTAAGTATCAATCATACGTAGACCCACAGAATGTGAGTGAATGAGTCGAGGGAAAACAAAAAAAAAAAAAAAAGAAAAAAATTGAAGAGGGCCAACTAGGACCAAAGGGGAAGAGCTGGCCCCTTCTCTTGAATTTGGCGTGCGTGTATGCCAGTGTATACATGTATGTACATATGTGTGTGTGTGAGTGTGTGGTTTTTTTTTTTTGGGTGTGCGTGTGTGATTATCGGTCGCTTGTTACACGTCTAATCTGTTAAATCCTGTTTACCAAGATTACAAATCAATTGTGGCCAGAAATAAAAACACACGCACACACCCAACATACACAAGCACACACGCACACACACACACATGTGGCACAGGCAATCTTGCCCTTCCTTTCTCCTGTTTTCTCCCTGTCTTTATTTTGTTTTTATTGTTTTTTCTGTTTTTTTTTTTATTTATTTATTTTTTCAGGTTTTGGGGGAGGAGGGGGGTGGAAGGCGGTTGTGACCACACTATTGTTGCTGAAGGGTCTTATCAATATTGCCGAAAAAGTGTTTGGTTAGGCTTTTAATAGGTGCAAAATTTTTGTTTTAAGTGGCAACCAGCAAGGGTGTTCCGAGTTTCAGACCAAAATATTAAAGCCAACTTACTTATTAAGAAATCCATCAATCAAGGATAGAAATTTGGTTACTCTTAAAAAAAAAGAAAGAAAAGGATTTCGTAATCCTTTCCTTCTTTATTTTCAGAATTCATTTTTATTGCCATCTAACGGCTGATTTAATATCTGTAGAAAGAAGTAAATGAAGTACATTATAAAGCCTCCTGATTTTTCGAAATATTTTTAATTCTCTCAAAAATTTACTATATTATTGGAAATATAAAAATAATTTATTCTTTTCAGTTACAAATATAATTAAAATATTTCTCAAGAAATATATCCAAATCTAGCTTGGTCTCAATTGAATGGAATAATTAGAGTTCTACTATAAACTTTAATCAATATCTATTTTAATGGTTAAGAACTACGATCTTATAATGATGATCAAAAATTTATCAAAAATAAACTGATTATTGCATGAAATCCTAGTTATAATATCCTATATAAACCTAGATTTATAATATAATATAAATATCATTTACTATTTACATGATATAAAAAAAACAATGAACAAGTTACAAAATAAAGAGATTAAAACTATGATTACTTTAACCAGGAATAAAATATTATAATATAAACGTGCTCTATAATTTAAAACATCAATTTGAATTGAATTTTACAATATCGAATTGTCATTATTCAATAAATGAGAAGTTTTGAATTAGATTTCCATTTTTTGAAAGAATAATTAAATAAGACATCCTCTTGGTAGTTGCCAATAGTTAACTTATAACGATTCAGCTGATATCAATGTATATATATATTATTTTTTACTTTAATGGGTAAACATTATTCTACTCGATAATTTACAAGTTTGTAACCAATTATATGGGGTCCTTTATTATCACCAAGGCAAAAGTTTACGCAGGGCTTCAGTTACCATCGTTTTGTTTTGTCCCAAGGGTGAGCCAGATTGTTTGGCCAATGTTAGAGATTTCCCATAGAACAACTGGTGTCTTTCTCTCTTTTTGGCCATCGTTTCTATCTATCTATGAGGAATTGTTGTCGTTGTTGTTGTCGTTGTCGTCGTCATCATCGTCGGGTTGCCATTGGTGACTATAATTGATGTTATCAAAATATTGTTTGTGGCGTAATTTATCAATAAACACCAATCGAGTGGAAATAATTTGATTATGCTTGATTTGCTTTTCCAGGCATATTTGTGGTGTAAATACTGAAATATACACACACTCACACACACACAGAGAGAGCCAACACACATACACATTTTCACACATATGGGCGTAGGGTGAACACAAAAAATAAAAAAATCTATATATTTACGTACATATTTATATTGACTTTATGGATTTTAAAGCTTTCACTCATTAATTAGCTTTTAATCAACATAGATCCACAAAAATAAAAAAAAAAAATAAAAAACAGAAAAAAAAGGAACCCCCAAGCCCAATTCCATCTATAAAAGTTAACTAAGTTGATATTTAATTGTCAATTTGTGCCGTCCGCTTCAATGCTTCAATATTTCTATATTTTAATGCGATTAAATACGTATACACAAATATTCCAATAAAGTTGCAAAATTAATGACCAAACAAGAAAAAAAGAAAAACATAAAAAAAAAAGCTGAGCTAAATTATGATAAGAACGAAATTTTTATATCCTTTGCAAAAAGGATCATTGCGAATCTGAAATATAATGTCATCCGTTTTTTAATAAACAATAACTGATTATATTTATCATGACTAAAAGACACAATCTAATTATTTCTATTTAGTCTATGGCTTTAGATAATGTTCCAAAAATTCGTTTGAGACATTTTTATTAAATGGTTTATTTATTAATTAATCCCTTACAAAATTCATAGAAAAGTGTATATAATCATTTAGCTAGGGTATCAAAATACTATAAATGGTCAAAGCGTTTACTATACTTATTCATACGCTCAATTAATTTGAGGCCTTATAAATGGTATTAGGGCAGATTAAAAACTAAGTAAAATCTACAAAATATCTTCTTTTATTTATAAGGAAACAGTTTCAGTTTACAAATATCTTTAATTGTCTAATTTAAAAACATTAAATCAAAAATATTGAAAACCTGTTTTAGTATAATTTTTCTTTTGTTGTGGATTAAAAGGATTCTAGATCATTGGCCAGAAGGGGAAACTGTAGAAAAAAAGTATCCCAGATTAAGTTAACTTTCGTTAAACGTTGTTTAATCTGCATTATGTCAATAATCAGACGTTTATCCTTATTTCGATTCATTTGTAAATCAGATTTCTATATAATCAGCCAAAGAACTTAATTTTGCATTTGCGATAGTTTGTATTATATTATCGAACTGTATAAACATTAGTGAAATTTAATTCATTGGGGAGGGGCTCAGCGTATTTTTAATTAAAGTCAACGTTCAATGTTCTCTGTTTCTTTTCTGCCAATTCCCTGTTTCATCATGACATCATCTTAACTAAGCAAACCATTCTCCATAGTTTTCATAGTTTTCCTAACATAATTTTCCTACTTCCTACTCGTACCGAACTATGCTCTTGAGATTCCTCTAACCTTTTCATCTCGCCACCTTTTCACTATACTGTGTGCATGTGTGTGTGTGTGTGTGTATGGGAGTGTGTGTGTGGTAGGCAGGCCAGGACTATGATGCCTGACTGTGGCAGCTTCTGGTTGAAGCTACCGTTGCGGTTGTTGCGGTTAAACCGCAGCAAGCCTGACCTGACCCGACCACAAAGCGAGTTACAAAAACCCCAAAAACAAGTTCGCTTCAATGTCGACGACCGCCCGCATATTTTTCGTTTTGGTTGCTTCTTTTTTTCCTCTCCTCCTTCATCGCTTTCTTCTTTTTTTTCCCCCTTTTTCTCTTTGGTTGTTTTTTTCTTCTTTTTTTTATATATATTTTTTTTTTTTTTGGTTTGTATCTTTATCTTTGGGCCATGTTATTGATACGTTGTGCGATGCGCACCACAAATCACAGTCCAATTAAATGCCCAGTCGAGTCTCCAATTAAAGCTGCCACTGCAGTGTAGAAAGTGTTGGTATGCCAAGGGGTGGTGGGGGGGAGTATGGCAGTGTGGGTGGCAATGGGAAGCATTGCCTCAAGTATGGATAGAACGATTGTGAAGGCAACTATCCAGTTGCCAGCTGCCGGGCCAAGCAAAACGGTGAAAACTTTTCAACTGGCGAAAGTTTCGATGTCGCTTTGTCGAGCGGCAAATAAACCCAAAAGACCACCACCCAGGACCAGCACGAACCAGGGCAGGATACGAAAATTTTCAAATAGACAAATTTACAACTCGTACGTGTTTGTACATATATGTTTATATACCATATATACATACATATATAAACTAAATATAAATCATAGCACTCAAAAATATTTCAGATTTAGTTGTTCATTTTTATATCTTTTGATCTAAAATCACAATACTATGATTAATAATATTTATTTAAATATATAATAATGATATTAATAAAAGCCTAAAATATAGATGAGATATATTGGAAATTTCTATTTTTTTTTTAAATGTTTTAAAACATTTTGACTAAAACAAAATCGGCATAAAATGATCTATTTAATTCCCTTTTTATTTATTTGTTCAAATAATCAGATTTAGTGTTTCCTATTTATAAAATTCACTTACGAACAGTTTGAAATTTGAAGTTCGAAATGAAGTTTTTCTTAAGAATTGTTTTATAATTAGTTCAGATATTATTTTGTATATATGTATTTAATAACACATATTATATTATTTTACCTCTATTTTTAGGGTGAAGTAGACACAGGTTAACTTAGGTTTAAAAAGTTTAAGTTAATGCCGATGGATATATTACTTAGTCGATTTATTAACTTAATGACTTTGTGTTTAGCTAAGAAAATATTAATTTAAAATTTATCCAATTGAAAGGAAAATGAGCTACAGTACTTTCTGGAAAGTAGTTTGAGGCGATCACCACTTGATTGCTGTAAAAATGATTTTCGATTGTGACAGACAAATTGAAATAAGTTTGATTCAGCTACTTTCCATTTAAAACATTTGAAAAGTAAAAATATTTTTCAGTTTAATTGTAAAACTAAACTATTTGAATTTTCTCTTTGCTTTTGTTATTATTATTATTATTGTTGTTGTTGTTGTTGTTGTTGTTGTTGTTGTTGTTGTTGCTGTTGCTGCTGGTGTTATTGCTGTTGCTCTCGTGATTTTTAGACAGTCAAAGTCGATGCCGGCAGCAACTGCAACGCTTCGTCTCCGCTTAAAAGCGTAAAATGCATAGAGTTTATATAAAGTTTGTTGTAACACAAAAACCTAGAACTTTTTGATGTTTTATTAATTAACTTTTTGCATTTTACAGTAGAGTGTGGGGGGTGGGGGGGGAGCTATGTAAGTGTAAGAGTGAGTGAGTGAGAGACAGTGATATAGAGATGATGTGGCAAAAAGGGTGGTGCAAAGGGGCAGAATGTGAGCGGGTCGAATATGTGGTTAAAACTTTGATGCCTGTTTTAGTTAGTGACGTACACACCGCACACATATGCTTTGAGCATATTAAAATATTTATGAGAAAAGAGAAAGAGAGAGAGAAAAATAAAAGAAATATGAAGAGCAAAGTCCTTCCCCTACCCTTCTTTCACCTTACTAGATGCCTCTACCTCTGTAATTTGCTTTCTCTTTCTTTCTCCACTGCAACTTTCTGCAATTTTCCTCTTTGCCATATTTTTTTTTTCTTCTTTTTTTGTTTTTCTTTTCCTTTGCAAATTTTTCACTTAATTGCTCGTAAAATGTGCAAAAACTTTTTTGATCAAATAAAAATGTTGCGCATACGCACAGTTCAACAACTCCCCTACCGACCTCATTAATATATTATTCTACGCATAGAAGAAAAAAAAAAAAAAGAAAGAAGAAAACCCCCCTAAGAAAAAGAAAAATACAAAGAAAGTAAATGATGAAAACCAGAAAAGAAAATCGAAGCGAAAGCGACTCAAACTCACCAAAAACTCCCATTATAAATCTTTGAAAATATGCCATAAATAATGCAAACAATTTGCCAGCATAGAAAACCAAACCAAAAAATGGCCAAGGCAAAGGAAAAGCAAATGGCAAGTTAAAGGCAATGGCCACGGTAAAAGGGAAAGGCAAAGGGAAAGGCACAAAGTGCCAAACGAAACGATACGAACACAGTACAAAGAAAAAAGAAAAACTTGTAGTAGATGATGTGTTTTTGAGGGGCACAACACTACAAAAATATTACGTGGAGGGATGGAGGGAGAGGGCCTGAAACGAACAGGACAGACGTAGGCACAGACGCAGATATAGGCAACAAACAGCAAACGCATAAAACACTGGAAAAATGAACACGACCATACAACTATATAACTGATATAAATCGAAAAGGAAAGCCTACAAAATAATACCCTAAAAATTGTTGAGAACAAAATTTAAATGATTTTTCGAAAGGAAAACCAAAGGTTTTGATAAAAACTGATCTTTAACCATTAGTTTTCTGATTAATAACATTAATATAAAAGTATATTCATTTCCATATAATTTAAAACGAAAATTAATTTAGAAGAAAAACAGATCTGATCCAACATTAAATTAGATTTCGACTTTAAAAATTGTATTAATTAGATCATATCAATGTAGAATAAAAAAGGAAATACAACTAGAAACATGAAATCGGTATTCAATATACGTTAGTAAATTCTCTTTATATATATCTTCATATTTTTGCATCCGGCAGTTATTTGTTAACAGAATAGTTTTTCCCTCTTTCAGCTTATATTCGGTTGGAATTCGTTTACTTAGTCCCACATTTTGTTATCAAAATGGCAAAACCATCATTTTATCAGCATACAATACAAAAGACTTTCGATCCTTTTTATATATATGTATATATATATTTTTTTTTTTTGAGATTTGCAAGGGTATTAAATAACAACAAAAACAATTGCCAAGGCAGGGAAACTTGTATTTTGCGCGGCAATAAAAAAATGTTTTTTCTTCTTTTCTCCTTTATTTTTGTTGTTTTGTTTTTTCCCCTTTATATCCTGTAAGCCATACTTGGACAACGGGTATAATAAGTTTGATGAAACTCTAGGAAACAGTAGGAAATTTTAACTCTAAATAGTTTATAAATCAGAAGCCTGAAAATTAGATATCTCTAATATACGCAATTTCTATATGAAAACCATTTTGTATATTATAGAATATTTATATTTATAGAAATACATAATTTTCTTTGGTAATATTTTAAGAAATTTATGCTTTTCAAAAATTTATATAACTCTTTAAAGTGGCTCTTACTTTCGAGCCTTTATTTATTATATTTGTATATATTCTTCAAGTCTTCAGATTGGATAAAATTATAAAACTACAGCTTAGTTTGATAAGCACGATTTTGATTTTCAAAACTCTATATAGAATTCTCCATATTCAATAATAAATATTTAAAAAATATTCATAACTGAAAATCACAGTAAGATATAAAAAAAACTTATAAACTATTGCAAAAGTATAGAAAAAGAAGTTATCAATAAAGGAGAGAGTACAAAAACTGAACTTGATAAATAACTTGATAAATAAAAGGTTATAAGTAAAAATATATCTCTACAAAAGTTAAAATTATTACAGGGTAACTATTAGTCGGTACTCTACTCTCATTTGTCGATTATTTTTTCCACTGTGTTCTGGATTAACAGCCCAACGCAAGAACAGAGGGCACAGAGAGCTGGAGTTAAAGTTGGATGGAAATTGGGGGATTGGGGGATAAAGGAGCTGGCGGTTGGTTATGGGCATGGTAGAAGGAATAAATGGTGGGTAACGGGGGGAATTGGTGGAGGGGTAGCTTACACCGGGGTAGCTTGGCATAACGACACAACAAAGCGCACCAGGCACGAGTACAAAAGTACAATAAAATTGCATACGAAAGCAGTTTACTGCAGACGAAAAAATTAAATTAATGAAGAAAAATGGTAATAAAGCGTTAGTCACGTGTGTCTGTCTCTGTCTATCTTATGTCAGCTCGATTTCTGTCTCATTCGCTCTACATAAATACATATACACACTTACATACATACATACATATGTATGTATGTATGTAAGTATATAGAGTATAATAGAATAGGCTAGGGCCACGATTCTGACAAACAGAGACAGAGATAGCGGCAACTAAGAAAATAGAAAGACGAAAATTCACACAAATAAATAGAAACATGTTAAAAGAACAATTCATAATTTGCCTCCCCTTACCGCACCGCCCCTCCTCTGTTTAAGTCTTTAACTCTTATTTTAAGCAGAAAGTTATAGTTATTATTTTATACTCTTGTTAAATATAATAACTCAAATATCTCATTTAAAGTAGAATTTCAATTGTCCGGATTTCAATTAATTTCAATTCACATTATTGGAATTTTTTTAAATTCATTCAACAAAAATTTATTAATATGAAATGAAAAATCTGTTTCTTCTTTAAAGCAAATGTTAAAATAAAATAATTTTTTTTTGCAATAAAATTTATTTCATAGTTTTGCCAATTTATTAAGTTTATAAAATTTTTAAATTTATTACGGAGTAAATAAAATTATTATAGATGATTTATGTTTTGAAATTTTTAATATTTATATTTCTCGAAGTAAATATGTAATTTGTTATCTCAGTTTTGATTTTCCAAATCGAGTCTGTTCCCAATTGATAATAATTCGAATTCTACTTTAATTTTTTTTTTTCGATTTTAAGAAACTCCAAGGAAATATTTTAGATCTTCTTTTTTCCTTACAAAAATTAATTTTTTTTTCATTCCTTGATCGACTTTAATCACAACACGAGAATGTTATTTCAATTATCTTAGCCCTTTCGACTGAATAAGACTGAATACTCATCTGCAGAGGATATTTTAGAAAACGGCAGAAGAACAATTCAAAAATTTCACAAAATTTTGCTTAAATTTCTGCAGTAAATGTAAAAATTGCTGCTTTTCTGTCAACTTTGTTTTGACTTTATTTTTCCATTTTAATTTTTGTTCTATTAGCATCAATGGTAATGATGACTAGCTGAAGAGCGCTGCCGAATCCAATTTTTCACTAATTATGTATGTTTGTATGTGTGTGTGTGTGTGTGTGGTTGTGTGTGTTTGTATATTTGTTTGTATGTGTGTGCAGCATCCTTTTGTTGGAAAAATCCAACTCATTTTGATTTGAATCAATTGATTGAGTGGCCTGTGAAAATGAGTTATGAGTACAATAGTAATGAATACTTAATTGAATACCTGCTGAACATTGACAAAATTCCAGAGGTTAATCAAGAGAGAATTATGCAGTCATGGGGCCGTGCAATATGTCTGCCATCAATAATTAATATGACACACACACGCACACACACACACACACACACACACACAGAGAGATAGAGAGAGACACAATGCAGTTACAATAGTTAACTTTTCTTTCTTTTGCATATATGGTTTTTTCATTGTTATAAATATCTAGTTTTGGTATTTCATCGTGGACCTTTGAGAGTTGTAATCAGTACAAATGGCCAGAAGGGACGTGATGATGGAGTAGAGGCGGTTGGTTGGTTAAATATTATCGCATCGTTTGTTTTGCGCTAATTTAAAACTAACATTATAAATATTGATGCCGACTGACTGACTGACTGACAGACAGACTGACAGTCAGACAGACAGACAGACAGACAAATATAATTTATTAGGGGAAAGGAAAGGATAGACGGACAGAAACTGAAAGCGAAAGCAAAATGTATGGCATGCCCCCTGTGGCCTTTAGGATCAAAATGCTGCTTTCGGGTTCAGTGAGTGAATCGCGAGGGAGAAGGTGAACTGTTTTAATAAGCCTGGTTAAAATGTCTTTCCATGGTGGCAAACATTCGCCATGTGCTTAGTTAACACACAGCTTGCCCACAGGTAACCAAAGATCGCCTCCCATAACCGCTGTTAGCCCACTCCAAAAACATGGTTGAGTGCCCAGGACTTTGCCAATGCCTGCGAATTAAGCGCAAACAAACAGTACGATGACTGACGGTAGAGAGAGAGAGAGATAGAGAGAGTAACGGGGCAAGAGGGAGTGGGTGTCGTGAGGCTCATCAACAACACGCGTCGTCCCACGGCAATTGTCTGTGTGTGTGTGTGTGTGTGTTTGTATATATGTATGTGTGTGTCCTATCATTTTCAACAACTGTTACAAAGAGAACAAAAAAAAAGAAGAAATTTGAAAACGAAATTTAAGTTTATCACACCGAACTAGTCTATACACTTGCAATACTTAAATTTATAAACATAGAATGAAAATTAAATAGTTTTCTATATACCACATAAATATGGTTTATTTATTAATTATTATTAATTTATATTAAAAAAGAATCTTAATTCAAAAGCACTTTCTATATTTATATTCCTTTATATTTATTCACTTCTACAATTGTTTAATTTTAAGGGTATTAGCAAGTATACGAAGGCAAGTTAAAAAAAAATAAATTTAACATCTCAGATAGAAAGCAGAGTGAAGTGCCAAACCATGAAGCTGGCTGAAAAGAGTAGCCAAAATAGTAGTCCTTGGGTCCAGTGCATTATCCTGTGTGCGTGTGCTGTGCGGTGCGGTGCGGTGCTGTGCTGTGCGGCCTATAAGCGCGCGACTTGCGATGATTGATGACAATAACGTTTCCTCTTCCGACCCCACTTTTGCCATACCATCACCAAAAACATTCCGCCGTGCTATGGCGCACACCTGCAAACGTATTTCTTGTATTTCCTTCCCCCTTTTATTACGAGTATTACAACATTTTTTTCTTTTTTTTTTTCATCTCCTCTTTTGATTTGTATGGATTTCCGACTTTCTTCCGATTGGTTGCGTCTTTTCTCGCCATGGTGTTCTAATGTCTCTAGTTTTTTTTTGTTCGTTCTTTTTTTTTTTTTTTGGTTTCTTGGTGGTAGTCTGAAACATATGTAAAATTCATAAAGCAACGACTCTTCTTCCCCTCGTCTTTCTTTGCGTCCCTGGGAAGTAAAGGTCCAAGCATCCAAATTTTGGCACGCACGCAGCCATAGCAAGTGAGAATGTCAGAGATAAAGAAGGCTGAAAGATGGTAGAGGAGAGTGGGCGATGCAATTGATGGACTTGGCAAATGCCCTAAAGACGCATAGGAGAACAAGTGGCAATGACTAAGGGTAGGTAAAATAAAAAATGCCTAAAGCAATATTTCTTTATAAATGTATTACAGAATTTTACTTTTTAATAAAACTAAATCACAGTGGTGGTTGATGTAAAAAACATTTTATCGTTTCTGAAAAATTGTAAAAAAAAATAATTAATTAAGTATACAAAAGTAAATTAAAAATATTTAAACAATTATCCAGGCAAAATAAGACCTTTTACTGCGTAATGTACTAATTAAATACAATAAAATAGCAATCGAACAGAATATAAATATGTAAATACATATAAAAAATATACATACATATGTACAAATGTATGTAATTTTGTGTTCATATAATGTGTGACCCATTATTAAGGATTACAGGGGTCAACACGATCTGTTTAGCTTTGTATAAAGGGTATAAAATTTTCGAAGTTACACGGTATTTGAAAAGTATGGGGGGAACCGATAGTTTAGATCAGATATACATATGTACATACATACATACATACATACATATGTATGAATGTATGTACAAAAAATACTTTGTTTTTGTTTTGTTTGTTTGCCGCTTATTTGGCAGAAATGTTTGTCTTTAAATTAAACTTGATTTTTGGACAAACTTTATGGTGGCCATGGTGCGACTACCCTCCTGTTCAGCAGAGGCTTTACGTGCCTCTTGCCACATTATTTCTTCCTTTTTGCTCGGACAAAAAACGAGAAATTCATTTTTCAACTTCTCTAGGGCGGCTGCTGGTGGTGGTGCTGCTGCTGCTGTTGCGGCACGTTGAGACTTTTACTTGTTAACGGGGTCATAAATCATGCGTGAAAATATCGAACGGAGGCAAACAGATTTTACCCGGGCAACAACACAAACCCCCCCAAACAAAAGAAAAGAAACGAAACAAAATAAAAATCGTACAAAAGGAAAAACCTCTCAAAAATGCAGCGGCGCACTACTACTTAACTTCTTTCCCGTAGCGTAGGTCCAAAAGGGAAAACCCTTTTCTTTTTCTGCTTCACTTTTGTTCTTCTAATAATAATCGATTTGTTTGTTTGCTTTTAATTCCCTATCAAACTTTGACTGCTCACGTAGGATCCGACCATAGAACTTAAAAGATTTTTCCATTGCCAGCAGCTGGCTAATCTTTAAACGAACTTGTAATTAGTACCTTATTTACAGTATGTTTAATAATTATTGGTTTAGCATTGCATTTGTTGTTTATTGTAAGATACATACATGCATACATACATATGTATGTAGTTATCAAATTCCTTTTAAAAAATGTCCCGTTAAATGTATGTACATTTATTAAACAAATTTATGCACTAGTTTTGCTTTATTTTTTTCTCTTTTACTTACTCTTTCGATTACATCGAATCATTTCATTAGAAAAACAACAACAACGAATTATTAATCTAACGGCATATGCTCTCTCTGGGCTAGCAGCTCTTGCTCCCTTTGACCACTGGATACACTGGAAAAATATTATGCAACTTTTAGCCATAAATTAGCATAAACAAATAAAGAAATTTTTGTATTAAATAAAAATTTAATTTCTAAATTGCCGAAATATTTCAAATAGCATAAATAACTGAATCGGTTATCCCCATGTTCATAGAGCTAGGATAATGTTATCAACCTTGGTAAATATTTCTCAGCGTATGACCATTGTTCCTTCTGTTAAGCCATAAAATAATTTTTCGGATTTTTTTACAGTGTAATTCACGCTAATCCCTAGTCTCCACTAATATAACGGTGTGCGCCTTAGATTTGTATGTACATACATATGTACATATGTATGTGTGGGTGTCCCAGATAATACACGCAAACATTCACCAAAAATGACCGTTTAAAGGTGATTTGTCTTTCTCGTTCAATTGGTTTTCAGCTTTCATCGGGTTGTGGTCTAAGCTGATCTTGTTCGTGTGTTAATTGTTTCATGTTTTTGATTAGTTAAAAAAAAAATAAGTGACGTTTAAGTGTTGAATGTGGGTGGTTAATAACACCACAAAAGCCCATTGTTCGTCAATAAGGAAGCAAATGTAAGTAAAAATAAGATGTGTAGATAATTTAAAAATGAACATAACCTCACTTTGCCACATGCCATCGAAATCTCACATGTTTAAATAATTCATATGCGGCACATGTAGGGGCACAGTTTTGTGGAAAGATGTGCCAGACAAATGCCGCCATGGATATGGAGGGCAATTGTGGCATTTGTGCCTGCTGGCAGGAATGCTGTTGCTCATTTGCCGTACGCCTGCTGCCTCCGCGTCGGGATCAGCGCACACGCGGTGCAATGCAGACCAATTCCAGTGTGGAGACGGAAGCTGCATCTTACAGGCGAAGATGTGCGACGGACGTCGCGATTGCACAGACAACACAGATGAATTGGACTGCGGCAAGTTCAATTGAAATTAATTAACGTCCCTATAACCTAACCTCATATTTATTTACTGTTTTCTTTTTATTTTTTTTTATTTTTTTGATAACTTTAGACTACAAGCTGTGCCGTCAGCCGCATTGGTTCCCATGTGCCCAGCCACATGGAGCCTGCTTGGCAGCTGAACTAAAATGCAATGGTATTGAAAATTGCCCAAGCGGTGAGGATGAGATCAATTGTCCTGATCGGTTAGGAAGTTCGCGCCGACGCAATTGCAGTTCATTTGAGTATATGTGCCAACAGGATCATAGCTGCATACCTTTGGATTTTATGTGCGATGGCAAACCAGATTGTTCCGATAATTCCGATGAGCTAGCCGGTTGCAAACAGGCAACAGCCAGTTGCTCAAGTTCGGGACATCTGTGCTCAAATGGACGATGCCTGCAGCGGAAGGAATGGGTATGCGATGGTGTGGACGATTGTGGCGATGGAAGTGATGAGCAAGGTTGCGGTAAGATAATGTCACCATTAATAATTGAAGGTTTATATGCATATAATTTAAAATGTTGTTAAAATACATTTTATATCTCTTCTTAAACAGTTGATCTTTGCCAGCCAGAAAAGGGAAAATTTCTTTGTCGGAATCGTATCAATTGCTTGCCACTTAGCCAAGTTTGTGATGGTCACGCTGATTGTACGGATAATAGTGATGAATCCGAAAGTTGTCATTCTAAACCGGATTGCACAGCAAAAACTTGTCCACCCGGAGCCATATGTCATATGATGCCAGCCAGTGGGCCAGAGTGTTTTTGTCCCCTTGGTTTTCAATTGACTAAATATCTACAAAAATGCGAGGACATTGATGAATGTGCATCACAAAATGATGGTCTCTGTAGTCAGATTTGTGAGAATACTTCCGGTGGATATAAATGTCTATGCGATGAAGGATATGAACTGGCCAAGGATAATCACACTTGCCGTGTCACAACTGGAGACATTATCGAAGAGCCGCTCCTCCTCTACACCACACAAATGACTGTGATGGGTGTACGTCTAAAAGAGATGGGAAAAAATGGTCGTAATCATGTGATGCAATTGGCTGGAAATTTAAGCAAAGTTATTGGTGTGGCATATGATGGTCGTCATACATATTGGACGAATATACAAAATGAAGCGGAGAGCATAGTGAAAGCCCATGCAGATGGATCGAATCCACAGATTTTACTCACCTCTGGATTGGATGCCCCAGAAGATTTGGCTGTCGATTGGTTAACACAAAATATATATTTCTCAGATAATATAATGCGACATATTGCCGTTTGTTCCAATGATGGTTTAAATTGTGTAGTCTTGGTCACCCAGGATGTACATCAGCCTCGAGGATTGGCCCTTTGGCCAGAGCGGGGTCAAATGTTCTGGACAGATTGGGGAAATAAACCAATGATTGCACGTGCCTCCATGGATGGTACACATTCGATGCCCATTGTAAGCGATAATATACACTGGCCAAATGGGATAGCTCTCGATATGCATCAACAAAGAATCTATTGGGTTGATGCTAAATTGGGCAGTGTTCAGACAGTCCGACCCGATGGTACAGGTCGTCGAACCATACTTGATGGAATGCTTAAACATCCCTATGGTATGGCTGTCTTTGAAGATGAGCTTTATTGGTCGGATTGGGGTACAAGGAGTGTGCATGTCTGTCATAAGCAAACGGGGAAACATCATCGTATTGTAACCAAGGATCGTACCATCTATGCCATTCATATTTATCATGCGGCAAAGCAACCTAGAGTGAAGCATGCTTGTGAAACGGTCAGATGTTCCCATCTATGTCTTCTAGCCGAAGTAGATGCCGGTGGCTATAGTTGCGCCTGTCCAGATGGCATGCAATTATCCGAGGATCAACATAGATGCGTTAAAACCGAGAAACGTCAGCGTCTTTTTGTTGGTGTCCACAACATTGTTCTGGAAATCGAACATACATCATTTGGCCGGCATTTGGTTTCAGCATCCCATACGCTACCCTGTACGGTCAATGAAATGATCTTCAATAATGTTAATGGTTCAGTGATCATAGCTGATAATTTGAAGCGACAAATTGTGGAATATCATCCGGAGGATAGCGGGATCCGGACACTTGTTGAAAACAATTTAGGTAATATAAGTGCCTTGGCTTTTGACTATTTGAGTCGAAATTTGTATTGGACTGATGCGGATCGTCGTGTGATCGAGATACTATCATTGCAAACAATGCATCGGGCGGTTATCCGTTTCTTTCCGGGACAGGAGACACCAATTGGATTAAGTGTGATGCCAGCTGAGGGTTATCTCTATGTGGCCCTTAAGGCTAGACGTCATTCTCACATTGATAAATTCTCAATGAGTGGACAAGGAGAACAGATTCATGTATTTGAAGAGGATTTAGGAGATGACGATATTAAAATGGCGACAGATCCCTCAACGCATACTCTATTCTGGTCAGATAGCGATGTTGGACGCATTAGTTTTACCGACTATCGTCAAGCGCAGGTACAAACGTTCCGCGGCAAGCTAAGACGTCCGTACAGTTTGGCCCTTGTCCAACAGGATCTATTCTGGAGTGAACTGGACACACCGGCCATTTATTGGACACACAAAACAAATATGGGTCCAAGGAAACGGATTGATATTGAGCCAAGTAAAGAAGCGGCATTAATTGCATTACCCCGTCGGATACCATTGGCTGGAAGTGTACCGGCAAGCGTTGCCCAACAGCACCATCCTTGCCAGCAGCAAAACGGTGGTTGCTCACACATCTGTGTGGGTATGGGACAACATACAGACACTGTCATCTGTCTGTGTCCACCTGGTTTTGTATTCCGTGATGCCACCAATCGTACTTGTATCGAGAATTTGGATTGCGAATTCCGTTGTCGCAGCGGTGAATGTCTAACTCAAGCCCATCGTTGTAATGGCCATCAGGATTGTGTGGATCATTCGGATGAGGAGAATTGTGATGCTGCACAAAAGCCAAGAAAAAATGTTATGTGCGGAATTAATCAATTCATTTGTCACAATGGTGAACAATGTTTGCCCAAAGGAAAAAGATGCGATGGACACAAGGATTGCCTAGATGGTTCCGATGAGCAGCACTGTGCTCAGTTTGGTAAATATATACAAATATATATATATTATATGATCAATTTGTCTAATATTTATTTTATTTTTATATATATATTTAGACAAGACCAAGGAATGCCATCAACATCAATTTGTCTGTGATAATGGCAAATGCTTGGACTATAATCTCGTTTGTGATAAATTGAATGATTGTGGCGATAATTCAGATGAGACTAAATGCAAGACACCGATTAAGTGTACATCGGGAATGTTCCAATGTAGCAGTGGATCCTGTATTGTCGGTACCTGGGAATGCGATGGTCGTATCGATTGTAGCGATGCCTCCGATGAGCATGATAAATGCGGACAGCGACAATGTCCAGAAAATATGCATCGTTGCCAATTGGGTCAGTGTTTGGATAGATCTTTGGTATGCGATGGCCATAACGATTGTGGTGATCATTCGGATGAACTGAATTGTGCTGGTGCGAGTGGTACTATTCCGGGCAGTAATGGATCTCTGAATATATCCTGTACTGGTTCTTTATATCAATGTGCAAGCAATTTAAAACTCTGCCTAGATCCAGCTGTACGTTGCAATGGAACTGCCGAGTGTCCACGTGGCGAAGATGAGGCCGACTGTGGAGAAATGTGCAGCATCTATGAGTTTCAATGTAAAAGCGGCAGTCAATGCATACGCAAAGAGTTCCACTGCGATGGGGATCGTGATTGTACCGATGGCAGTGATGAGGATTCATGCAATACCCAAAAGAATAATAAAAATCAAACAAATGGTCAGAGTGAACCCTGGTCCAATGCCAGACGTGCATGTCGGCCTCATCTCTTCGATTGTCAGGATGGTGATTGCCTGGACATGTCGCGAGTATGTAACAATTTTCCCGATTGCATCAATGGCAACGATGAGGGTCCACAGTGTGCCACCGCTTGTCGGGCTAATGCCGGCGGACGTCCAGTTTGTCAGCACAAGTGCCGGGCGACACCTGCTGGTGCAGTGTGCAGTTGCTTCGATGGCTATCGCCTGGATACGGATCAGCGTAGCTGTGTAGATGTCGATGAGTGTGCCGAACAGCAACCCTGTGCCCAAATCTGTGAGAACACTCGGGGTAGCTATCAATGTCAATGTCATGCTGATTTTATGTTACGTCAAGATCGGGTCAGCTGTAAGAGCATTCAAGGTGGTGGCTCATCATTAATCTTCAGTAGCTACAATGAGGTTAGAAATCTTAGTGATCAGCCTGTAACTCTATCGGTTGCCTGGTCGGCAAATGATTCTCGCATCAGTGGCTTTGATTTGGACATGACCAGGCAATTGGCCTATTTCTCTACCGAAGAGCAGGATGCCATCTATCAAATTGATTTGCATTCCCATCACATTAAACGTGCCCTCACATTAAAATCGCCAACTAAATTGGCTGTCGACTGGACAACCGGCAATGTCTATGTTCTTAATGGAGGAGCCGGTGGAGGGAGTATCTCACATGAAATAAGCGTTTGCAACTTTGAGGCAAAAATGTGTGGCACTATTATAGAAATGACACCAAAATCCCAAATGCATCTCAAACATTTGGCCGTTGATGCCTATCATGCTCGACTCTTTTATGCAGCTGTGCGTTTGGAAAGATTTGGTCCATCTACCAGTGATCTTTATATGTCCCGCTTGGATGGCAGTCATCGAGAATTGATGATACACAAATCTTCTAGCTATATAACAGCTTTGGCAGTTGATCCACATCAACAATATATATACTTTGTGGATTTGCATAATCGTCGATTGGAGAGATTGAGCTATATTAAGAGATCGGGACCAAGTCGTCGTCCAGAAGTTCTTCTACAGAAATCGAATGCCATTGTACGTCCATCTGGTTTAAATATCTTTGAGAATCATGCATATATCATTAATTTGGGATCTATGGAGGCGGTTCAATGCCGTCTCTACGGTACCAGAACATGTCACGCCATCAATTTGAATGTTTTGAATGCTCAGGATATTGTTATTGCTAGCCAATCGCGACAACCAATCTCTCCGAGCAATCCCTGTGAATTGGCTCACTGTCATGGTATGTGTCTGTTGGCGGATTATGGTTTCGAATGCATGTGCGGCAGCCAAATAGTCCTCGAGGGAGAACATTGTCCCCATGGCCTTAATCATGAATTGGAGAATTGGACCGCAGATGGACGAGTTGAGAAGGCGGGATCGAGCTTTGGTGTTATATTTGCAATCATTCTGTTAATCATACTTATTGGACTGGCCGCTGGACTTGGTTATTTGTACTACCAGTATAGGCAACGTGGTCATAGGGATCTCAATATTAACCTGCATTTCCAGAATCCGTTGGCAAGGCTTAACAGTAAAACCGTCGAAGAAGCGGAACAGGCAGCAATCGGTTATGGAACCAGCACCACAACATCCACATCCTCTTTCGTACCTGAACAATTTTCCAAACCGCCAAGTCTCATGCAACGCATACTACAACCAAAGCAGACAACAGGCAACGGCAATGAGGAGGAAATGGCCAATGGTATTCTTCTGGAGAACACAAGAGTGAGTCGAATTCAGTATCAAAGAGCGGAATTCATATATATATTAATTGTATATATATATTCTATTTTATATTTAATTACAGGGAAATGAATTACAAACGCTCGCCAATGGACGGGCACGAGGAAGAGGTGCCGGACAATCGCCGCTCATCATGGTGGAAGACACTGGCGATGATGCCACCATATGCGGAGACTACACAAACGATGATGCACATGCACGACTTGTACCCTAAATAATATATGCCAACTAAACCGCACTTTATCTTACTTTTGTTCGTTTCTGTTATAAGTAAGTGTTAAGTAAATTATTATTATTATTTTGTATTTATTCAAATGTTTATTATGTCAAACAAAATATTTCATTTTAAGCACATTTTGTTAAAAGAAAAAAAATATATATATATATTTATGTACAAATTTATAAGCAATGGAAAAGTCAGATCGGTATTATATATAGGAACTAGTAAAAAGGGGACGTGCTAAACAATATTAAATCTAAACAAGAAATTAAATTTTATGTGTGATGGTTTATTAATTTTTAAATTCTTTAGTCATTATTAGATTGAAGGATATATCTATATTCTGGACAAGGAGACCCAAGAAGCATTTAAAACTTAACTTCATTAGCTAGATGTTTAAGGTGGGTGGTAAATTGGAATGTCTGTTTAATTATTATATAGCCAGTTTATATTTACCCTTCATTTCACACAGGTTGCTCTGTCTGTCACTGCGCTTTGACTTTGTAAATGAAATTTCTTATAGTTTATTTGTCGTTTCAAAGCGTAAAGTTGTTTTTACCTGCTGGGAATTTGGCTTTACATTCATTTCCGTTCTTTTTACCTTTGGCAAGTTTCTTTTTTTTTTGGTTTTTTTTTTTTTAATGAAAATCACATCAAATCGATATACAACAGCAGTTGCTCCTTCTTTCAGCCATCGCGCAAAACTTGAAAACTTGCTTAACACACACACAGACACAACAGGCATCGTGCTGTGTGTGTGTGTATGATAGATGTGTCCAGGGGCGTCGTATCTTAGTTAAAATAAATGTATTTGATTTGCTTTCGATTCTAGAATTTGTTGATAATACTTAGAATAGAGTCTAGATTTGACTCAATTCCATATTATTATAAATGTTTTAAATGTATTTATAAAGACCTCTAAAAGAAAACATTTATAAATATTTATCTTTTTAACTGGAAAAATGTTTTGTCATCTTGCTAATATAATTTTTTTGTATTAAGTATATATAAGATATTCCTATTAAGTTGGATCCCCACTAGGAAATGCTTGTGCTATTGGTTTTATGGTGACCACGTTTTTCATCTCTCCAATATTGACTGAGGTATATGTATATATGTACATATACATATATGTATATATTCAACAAAGTGGATTAGAATGGTCCTTATGACGACCACCAGTAGCAGCAGGAGCACACAACAGTTGGATGAATGGCCATCGATAGGTAGATGGAGCATGGCCACAGTAAACTGCGGTTAAGGTACAGCAAAAGTGAATGGGATAGCATTGGAAAGAGTAGGCAAAGCAATGGTCCACATGTGGAACAGAAGGGAGTGTTGACAACGCACTGGCTTTTGGACATTAGGGGCAAATGCATTTTGAATAAAGGGTCAAAATGCCGGTTAGTAAAAAACCACCGCAAAAACCACCAAACTAAAAACCATTCGAGTTCAACTCTATTATCGAACGTACTATCTGTACGATCTGGTTTATGTTGTTGCTGCTATACCGTTCGTCCCGTCCCGCCCCGCCCGGCAGTCAATCCGTCAGTCTTTTGATTTTTATATACAACAAAATATATTTTTGATATGTCTCTCCCAATCCTGCCAGAATGAACCTGTTGGTCGCTTTGTTGCTACCGCTTTGAGGATATTAAGTTGTCAACCGTGAAGGTACAAAATACCGTTACACAAAATAAAAGCAGGCAACATTTAAATCATAGTTTATTTAACGCTACAGCCTTTCGGCCAAGTATATAATATACAAATAGAAAACATTTCACATAGAGCATTGACTTTTGAATACCCTGAAATGCTCGTTGGTATCAAAATTTGACTACATAATAATATAAATTTAAATAATCAAAACTAACATTCACATTAATAATAATTTAGTTCAAATAATTAATTAATTTGCAGTTTATGAAAACCAAAATAATGTTCAAATGAAAAGTTTCTCTTAATTATTTGTATGATTTTTGTTTCGATTCCATTTTTAAAATCTTTCATCGGCTGAGTGTTTATTCCATTACCAATTTAAAGTGATTTTATTTCACTTTTTGGTTTGTTGTTTTAAGGGAAAAAAAAACTACAAATGCCAGTGGCACTGTTTTTAGACAATCCCAGAATCAGCCTAGCCACGCCTCTTTTTATTTTTTATTTTCAGTTTTCGAACTTTTAACCGAAAAGGCGCTTAGCCAATGCACTAGAAAACAAGCAAAACAAAAGTGAAAAACAAAAAGAAAAATGTTTAGTTACAGAGCGAAACCCCAATCACCTTCTATACATATGTATGTATATACATAAATGTACATAAGAGCCAATAGATGAATGTATGTACATACATTAGGATGGTACCAATTGGTATTTTGTTTTAATATTTCTACTAAGAAATAAAGTTGAATAATATTATAAATAAATATGCCCTGCACCGTAAAAGGGTATAGTAAAGTTTCATCAAAAGTAATGTCAATTGAAATATATGTATATCAGTCGGTTTATACAGATAATTACAGAGAACTTCGATATCTTGATACCGTTTTTTTATAATACAACTCTTCTAATACATATTATTAATTATTATCATTTATTTAAATGACTAATTTTTTTTGTATTTTCTTTAAGAAAACTGAAAAAAAATTGACATATGCTCTGGATTGGTTTATTCAGTAATTGGCAATGAAACGATGGATTGAGTGGGTATATCATGAACCACCCCAATGTATGTATATATATATATGTATATACATTTCCAGTATATTATCAGAGAGAGGAGGAGACTGTGATACCTCAAAACAAACATTCGAGGCACACACAAACACCCACTGGATGGATGGATGGATGAAGTACGATGACACATAAGCCGCTGGACATTCGTTGATTGCCATATTCTGTCTACCGTGTGTGTACGTGTGTGTGTGTGTGTGTGTGTGTGGGTGTGTGTGGGTGTGTGTGTCAGGACAACCAATTAGATGACTGACCCATCCGTCCATCCATTTGATATCTCTTACTCGTAACCCCCCCGCCTCACTGTATCTACCTTTATCTACTAGATGGATACTTGGATATGAATTTTAGTCGGTTGGTTTACAGTTGTGAAAACCGAGTTGTTTTTGGGTAAATAATTGTTTAGTTGTAGTTTATGAAAATATTTTATTTTACAACGGTTGCGTTGGTTATTTCGGTTATCTAGCCATATTTCATTTTAATTACAAACCAAAATATATTTCGGTTCAAGTGGCAAAATTATTAAGCGGTGAGAAAACTTTCTCTTTGTTTCATCAAGTATCTTAGTTATAAGATGAAAATGGCATATAATAAGTAAATAATATAATTTAAATAATTCATCAGTAGCAATAACGAAATTTGATACGGTTAAATTTTAAAATAATTATCGAAATAAATTCATGCGAACACCAAATAGGAATAGTTTCGACTGCATTATAACTGCTACTATTAATGTCTTGGATAGTACTTTTTGTGGTATATAATAAGATTTTTATACCCTGTATATAACAGGCAGAAAGAAATATTTCCGACATATTACATATATCTATTCTGTATCGAGGCGATTGAGATATGACAGTCCGTTTAAAAACCAAGATCTTAGGGACTTGAGGAGAAGAAAAGAAATTTGACTAAATTAAAATTCTCTACTTGGTACAGGGTACAATCAAAGTCGATAGGGACGATTTGTTTGTCTTATTAATAATTTAGAAAATTTACGTTCTTGAAATGTTCAGTTCGGACCACCACATCATATAGCCACCATGCAAAAAATCGGTTTAAAATGGAGTTTTTACTTCTTAACTTTCGTATTTTTTGAGCCAAGCAAATAAAACTCTCCAATGACAAGTTGTATATTATTATAAACTTATTTAGAAAGCTTCATTCAGTTTTGACAACTATATCATAGCATAATTTTTTGTCTTAGAAGTTATATCTATCTATTAATTTACAGACACTATTCTATAAAGGTGTTTATAACATAGAAATAATCGGTTCAAAGTATATACCAGCTTCGGCACCTTCTAATTTAGATTCTGAGATATTCTAACATCTTTTTGCTAACGTGCTTTCTATTTTTTTTTTTTGTTAATTTTTCGGTGCAATCTGGACTTGGCACTCTTTGGTTGTACGCACATTTGCGGAGGCACCTCGGCATAATAATGATGCATGATGATGATGTTGATGGTGATGATGATTATGATGATGATGGTGGTGATGATAATGATGCAGTCGTATGGCTAACCTCACCAAACTGGCCCCTGGCTGGTCAGCAGGTGCTGGACATGTTTGTTGCTGTAGCTCTTGCTGCAGCAGCTGTTGTAAGCTCAAAAACATTTGGCAGCTAATGAAAGGCCAGAAACAACAACAGTGAATGACATTAGAGGGAATGGGATGGTATGGGACGGGGTGCCTGGATGCTTGATACTAGTTGGATGACAACGGACATCACCATCAGGGCAAATAATCAGCATATGTCCGGCGGAAGTGGACAGCAACCACTCAAAGAGTTGACCAATGTGTGTGTGTGTGTGTTGTTGCTGTTGCTGTTGTTTCTATTCCTGTTGCTTTTGTTGTTGTTGTTTTATGTTATGTACGAAAAATGAAAATCAACAACAAGTTGATGGTCTACTCATCATATTATGGTAAATGCAAATTGAAAATGCCTTTCAAATAATTGCCACTGAAAAGTTTAAACTTGAATGCATCTCCTCTATTCCATTATGGCAACAAATTGTTTAAAAACTACTCAAATTAATATACAATAAATTGGCTAAAAGTGAAAAAATAATGTGCCACAACAACACTCCCAAATACTTCAGACCTTTATTGTCTTTGTTATGGCAAATTTCAAATTAAATAAGAGTGAGTTGAAGAGAAACCACTTGAGAAGCTTATTGTAAATGGGAGAGATTTAAAATTGTCAATTTACAAAAAAATTCGCATTAAGTTGCGATGAGGGCAACAAAAAAAAAAACACTTTGACTAACCAACTAACTTGGCTGACTGGCATTAACTAACCAATATAAGCTGCTAACGCTTCGGTGGCAGTTGAGAACGCATTGAAGCGTGTTGCAACTGTCATTATGTTGCAAGAGTTAATATTACCTAAGTAGTTTGCCTATTATCCTTTATACTTATTAAATTACTTAGTTTATCTTCTGCAGATCTTCAACCTATTATCAGTCCAGCATAAAGGGAGGCAAATTCAAGTGGCATCCAAGAAAACTTTAAAGTTTAAGATATAAATTTCAAGATTGATTGGCCAAAATTGTAAAATAAATCAAATCTCTTTACATGCCCAATTAGCAGTAATGGAATTGATTATTAATTATTGAAAGAGAACCAATAATCTCATTTATACATATATATATTTATATAGTATATATATATTAATATTTATAAGTAGCTGTTTGATTTGTCTCAGCGTTTATTTCAATACTTTTTAATAAACAATATTGTTAGCTTTGATTTTCCACATCAAGATTAATTCCACAAAATAATGTTTTGTTTATTGATATTGCTAATTATAATATTGTAAAATTTACAATGTAAATTTTTGTATGGCTAAAAGTAGAACTTAATTGGCTTTTAAAGTTTATACCGTTTCTATATATATTATATTAAAAAAATTTAACTTCTATAAAAAATTACTACTTAAAATTATGTCGAGGTATTTTTAAGAAAACTGAACAAATTGTATAACGAAATGATAGTCCAAATGTTTCTAAGACTATATACTAAATATTCTATATAAACACTGATTACTTTAGATTTTTGATTTATTTGAAGAATGGTTAAAAATATCCTAATCGTTTACCGATTGTGTATCGCAAAGTAGAAGGAAACAAACGAACGAACGAAACATAAGATTTAAAAGAGATCTGAATTTTTTTATAGAAAATTAGTAGTTAAATTTGTATTATATATATTATTATTATATAATATTTATGTTATAAATTTTCTGATATTGAAAGTTAATATTTATAGGTAAATTTTAAGTTTCGTTTGCAAAAATTGTTTGAAATTAATAGTTCGTAAAATATTTTTAATTTTGTTAGTTTTATATTAGAAAAGTTAAACTTTCTCCTAAAATTCATTTTAAACCAATTTCTTAAATAACTTTAGAAATAATTCAATTTGAAAAGGTATTCTTATTGGTTGTCTGTATATTAGCAAAATAAAAAATTTTTATTTTTTATATTGTTAAATCTTCGAAATTTGTCATTCAGTTGATTTTAAGTAAAAATACAACTTTTATAATTATATGGATTTCCGGTAAACGAAAAGACTTACGCATACCCATTGAAAAAGAATTGAATTAACTGAAGTAAAAAGGACCTTTTCTTCCTTAGTGTGCGTTTGACGGTTTGTGCGTGTGTGTTTGTGTGCGTGTGTGTGTGTGTAAATACGTCAACAATTTTGTGCAAAGAAGGATTTCAATTTCCTTTAAGCGGAAGCGCGCTGTCAGTTTCGCATTTTGCACCACAAATCATCAACTCTATCAGCCGCATGCCTGCCGTCTGCCTCTTGGTTTCCCTTTTTCCAATGCTCCGTTGTAGATAGATTGCAACAACTGCAGAGAGGCTTGTACTAGACCTGGTCGTCAGTCCAGCAACAGCTACACATCATCCATCTAGCCATCCATCCATCCATCTAACAATAAGCGTCCACTAGTACTCTTCTCCCTTCTCCGACCAACCATTGCCTCATCTCACCTATTCGGCCATCTGTCAGGAGGCGCCTCCCATGTTTGCCTTTGCCTTTGCCCAAGAGTTGGCCTGAAATTTATCTAGCAAAATGTCAACAGTTTGCAGCGCGTAAATATGCAAAAAAAAAAAAAGAAGAGAAACAAAAAAACAAGAAGAAGGCCACAAATTGATTGTAAATAGCAATTTCGATTTTTGGTTTTTGTGTAAATTGCGTAGAGTAAACGTAAACGTAATTTACCTGAAATTATTTGGAAACTGTATATAATGAGCAAAACGCAAAGCTTGTGAAACTTTTCAATTCTGATACCCAAAGATAGTGAAAATTTTCGTTTGGCATATTAGAACTATATTTGTAAAATTGAAAGCAGTAAAGCAATTTTATTAAAAAAATATATGAAATTTATATAATTATTTATATACTTATAAAAGTAGAATATTTTTTTTAATATTTATGTTTAAAATTTTTAATGTTTTCTGACCATATTAATTCTTTCTAAAGCAAGGCGTTCCCAAATAGAAAATATCCTTGACGCCAACTCTTGGATGGTTTTTAAAATTGAAGTAATCTTATAAATGATATGATAATATAAAATAACTGTAAGAATGATTTCAAACTAATCTAGAAAGGGATTCTATCTACTATATAAAAAGATTTAATACTCAAAATTTGCTTCAAATCTTTTGAGAGAAAAGGAACTTGAAAGTTCTGATCAGACAAAGTTATATTTTATTAAATATATAGGAACATAACATAAATATGAACAAAAACTTTGAATAACTGTATGTTTATTGCCTGGATAAATATTTAGCAAACTCAATTCGTTAACCAGCTCCAATTCGGTTTCCTTCGACTCCTTTGATTTGGATTTGGATCAAATGGAAGGAGCTACAAACAGTGGTTAGGCTGTTATTACGACAAATGTTTGGTCATGGATAATAGTGATCAGGATCAGGATAATACTCCGAGGATCGAGGTCGGAGGCTTTAAACTCCAATATCATCCGTTATGATATCCTGTTCATGATCCTGCTGCTGCTGCTCATCTTACTTACCTTGCGAATCCATTTCGAGTCAAAGGAATTATTGTTCCATTTTCGGTGCTTTTTTTGCCCTTCGTTTTTATTTATTTTTTTCTTGTCTCTCGTTTTTTTTAGTTTTTGAGTAAAAAATTGAGGCGAACTTGCCCCCAGTTTGGCACAAAATTCAATGTTTGCTCAGGCTTCGGCTTCTGTTTCAGTACAAAAAGTTTGGCAAGTGTATATATGTGTGTGTGTGGGTGTGTGTGTGTGTGTGTGTGTGTGGGTGTGGAAGAAGGGAAGTGGCAAATCGGTTTTTGGTTTTTGCATGCGGTTGCCCCCTCAATCAAGCGGTTGGCCAAACGAGAAACCCAAAAACTCTCTGTCAACAACCAACAAACAAGTGGGACCAGACCCAACACCCCACCCTTCCTGCCCAATTCACCCATTTTCATTCGCTATCCTTATCCATGATGGGCTGCCAGTGCGTTAATTGATTGTTCAGTTGCCTCATCATTAGAAGGACGTGGACAAGACGAAGTATAGAGGGACCCGATGACATGATAGACATAAGCTGCCGGCCAAAATTTGCCAAAACATTTCTACGATTCTAATTTCACTAGTTACCATTTTCTTTCAGGTATTTATTTTTGTTAAAAAGTAGAAAAGTGATTTGCACATAGTGAATCGAAAAGTGTTTTAAAAAATATTTAGTCACAATCGAAAAAAAAAGTATACACATACATAGATCTCCGTATTTGAAATTAAATTACCTCATTCAATTATTGATAAGATCATTTTGCATATGTGGAAATATCTTTAAAATAAAGATTTAAATATAATCTATAGACACAGCTGGCCAACTTCAAGAGTATATAAAATTCGTTGCCCTGAATATCTAACAATAAATATTTTTTCATTTAATTTTTATTTGTCACTTGTTTTTGCCACCTTTCTCAAATTGGCATCTAATTTACACTATTGGTCGTTTGTAAATTTAAAAGGGAATATTTAGTTTTTTTTTTTTTGGTTTCTTGGCCCACATTGGATGGATTCGGTTTTCTTTTTTCTCCTTTCATGTGCTTGGCTCTCAACTGTAAAATGGAATGGATGCAGTGCATTCAGTGCTTGTCCTAGTCCATAGGAGTCACTCCTCGGTGGCAACTTTTTTAATACGCAACACGAGTGACCCGCTTGCGGACAATTGGAATTGTAACTTTTGATTAAATTCGTTGGCAATGGTAACCAGTTTGACGGTAACAGAAGGGGTGACGAGACGAACCGAAGCGTATCCAACCCAACTGAAGCATCCTTTACTTCAAGGCAAAGGATAAACTTTTTTGCGCTGCTTTTTCAATTGCATTTGATTACCTTGTTGCGTGGCCTCGGCCTCGTCCTCGTCCTGTTACTGCTTCTGCTCCTGCTACTACTTGTGTGCCTTTACGAGATCGAGATGATGTCGACTTCAATGCTTGTTGCTGTCTATCTGCCTGTCTCTTTCACTCGACCTGTCTGCCTGTCTATCCGTCCGTTCGCCTGCCTGGAGTTCTCATCCAACACTTTTTTGTTCGACAGCTGGCAACTTGTTTGGTTACCACTTGTACACCAAAAAAAATAAAAAAAATAAAAAAAAAATAAAAAAAATACACACACAAACTTACATACAAAAATCAATTCGAAAACTATTTCCAATATTTTTCACAACTTTTTCTCCTTTTATTAATAATATTACGTGTATTTATGGAATATCATAAGGTATATTCATTTACATTAAAAGATTTATATTACAAAGTCATAAAATCATATACTGGGAAAATCATTAAATTTGTGACAAGAATACCCTTAACGCTATTCAAAGAAACCTAGAATTTTGATTTAAGCAATGTGATCTTTGTTTCATTTTGACCAATGATCCTTCAAAACATTACTTCTTCTTACAACTCAACAAGATGCTACTTGAGTTTATTAACTATATTAGCCTTAGTTAGTTTAATATTTAGAAAATTCTCTTTATTTTGTAGAATTAAAAATGTTATACCAGGGTATAGGCAGTGCTACATTGCCTTCTTAGTAATTTACAATTATTATTTGGTTCAGATATCAATATTAATAAACTCGAAAACTCAGTTCAAACGTACCGAAATTTGTATACCCTTGTACTTCTTGATTATGCAATCTGGAAAATTATTTTTAAAACTTTCTTGCACTGTCATAAGAGAACGAAAGAAACAAATTTCCAAGCCGGAAATGATTCAAAAGCTAATCAAAATGAATATACCCTTTTTCAAAATGTTTTATAATCGTAACAAACAGATTGCAAATATTTGCTATTGAAAATTCAAATTTCGATAGTACAATAAAAAAAAAACATTGTTTTTTTCAATATCAATAGCAAAAGAGAGATCAAAAATTTACACAAAATTAGAGTCAAAAGAAAGAAAAAAATTTGAATAAAATTGATCCAACTATCAATATTAAATAACATTTTTGCTGACTGAAGTCCAAATGATTTTTGAAGTGTCATGTGAGTTGTGTACAATTTTACAATTTTTGTTTTTTCCTTTTTCGATACAGAATTTGATTTCTCAATTAAGATTTAAAAAAAAAATTTATGATATATATAAATTTGTTTAACAATTAATGCTGAATGCTATTTTTTTTTACTTTTTACCATATTATAAATTTGCTCTGTAATTTTATTTTCTCAGAAACTAGCAAAAATTTATAAAACTTGGTATTTATCTTCTTTTGTTCTCAGGTGCTAATAAAGTTCTTAAAGGGAAGAGTCTTTGTTTTGTTTTTCATTTAACTAAAACAAAAGCATTGATAGAGAGATGAAAGTAAAAAGGAACAAATCTAAAATTTATTGACAACCAAATTCACAAATTTTCAAACATATTTTAAGGGACAAGAAAACATAAATTATATGCAGACCAACCATGTACAATATACAGACATATCCATGTATATATATATACATATATATGTATGTATATATACATATGTGGGATCCAAAAAAGCCAAGCACAGCAAAATGTTCTCTTTTCTTTGCCTTTTCCCCTTTTAAAATTTATGGTTTTGCCATAAATTGCATATTTTCCTTTTTATGCAATTAATTAATTTTATCATAAAATTTTTAGAATGAAAAAGTCGAACAAAAGCCAAGAGCTTGAAAGGTTTTCAATTTAAATATATCTAAATCTCAAGTTTATTAATTCTTATTACGAAAACTAAAGAAGATAAACATTTTGAATTTTTAAAATAAAATATTATTATGTATTAGTTAATATAAGAATTTCTTTCTAGGGTCAATTGCCTGTAAATTGACAGTTTAAGATTTAATTTTATTTTAAGCTTTCTTTGGAAACATTTCAATTGAAGTGCCCTTTGGATAACTGAAACATTTGAGGTGATAGCAATGTTAACCTGTTCAACTTTTACCATTTCGAAAAGACGCAATTACCAGGGTTAAGGAAAAGTGCTATTCTAAAGGACACCTTGATCGACATTTGCTTTCACACTAGGCAACAAAAAAAAAAAAACTTTACTTTGTACAAGCATATATATGTATATATATACATAGAACTTTGATGATGGATATATTTGAAGCATTTTCCTGAACAAAGTTATTCCATTTAGATAGTTCTGGGTAAATGAGTTTGGTATCTTTAGATTTTGACGAATTAAGTCTTGCATGAGAGGATTGAATGGCCTGGATTGATGTACATAGATTAAAAGCCCTATCTGTCTGCATTTGAAATTCATTGGACTTGTCTACTGCCAACTGACGAGTCATGTCAAAAGTGCAACGAGAATGTGGTCTCGAGCCTCGTAAAGTCTGCTCTGACATACAACAAGTAAAATCCATTAAATGTAGACGAAATGGAAATTAATTTCCAGTAGCGTATATACAAAAAATTTTTATGTTTTCATTATGAAACGGAATGTTGTCGGGCCGACCGAGAAAGTGAACTGTCTGAGTTGCATTTGGCGGATTTGGTGTTTGCTCCTTGGGATTATTTTGCAGAACCATGTTAATTTCAATTGCTGGTCGTTGACTTTTGTGAGCGGCAACTAAATCAAGAGATCAAAGCCACCAACAAAATACAACTACCATCAACCTAAGTGCCATTCCAAAGACTCCGTTCTGTCTCTGCACGTGGCACATGCACTTCCTTGTCGTCAACGTCATCGTTGAATTTGTCGTTGCCTTTGCCGTTGCCAGTGCCAGTGCCATTGCCATTGCCGACGACATTGTCGTCATTGCTGTCTCGTCTGAGACTGTTCCACTCTTATCGCTATTTTTTGGGGATGACATGAGTTGAGGAGCTGCACCGACTTTTTGGCAAATGTCGTAATGGGGCTGCGGCCATTGGGCAATGTGCATTGCCGATAAGGAAAAACGCGTTCCATGTTCAATTGAAGCGTAATGGCAACAGTTCAATGACTTTTTGGCATTTGCCATAAGATGCCCTCGATAACATCCCATAAGGCATTTTGTTTTCCAATTCATTTTTCTTTCTATCTCTCACTCTCATCGTACCTCCCGAATGTTTCACCCAATTGTTCAACTTTATTTTAAATAATTTACTAATTTGCCTGGAAAAAATAATGCCAATTATTATATATATATATAAATTTTAAAAGTTTCTCACAATTCAAAAATCATTTTATTGTATTTTGTATTGTTGTTAGGATTACAAATTGTAGATGATGGAAAAATGATGATGATGATGATGATCATAATGAATGATGCAATGCATTATTGTAGATCTCCTTTGGTATATAGATCAAGCATGTGGAACACATGGCTCCAGGTGGTGCGCACCTCCTGAATTTCTTTTGACTCCTCTAATTTATTTGAGTCATTCATGCGTTGAATATCATACAGTTGCAATTGATTGGTTAGTAGACGATGCTCCTCCTGTAGAGCACGTTTTGCCACCTGCATTGCAGTGACCTTAACATCAATAATACTCAATTGCTCAAATATTTCAGCCGGACTTAGTGGCGGCTGGGCCGTAAACATTTTATGCAATTTTTCATATTCACCAAGAAAAGTCTCGTATATAAAGATAGCAAGTTGTGTTAGCATTTGTACAGTGCAACTGCCAAATACCAATTCATTTGACTTATGAAGCACTGGAGATCGACAAAGTTGAAATTGTTTACTCTCGGCACCGATAATCGGTGGTGGAGGTGGCATCATTACGAAGCTTTTTTTCAAATTCTTCACATGAAAAGAATACATTTCATTGACACGCTTATGAATTTGTTCCTCCTCCTCCTTGGTAATGAATCGTATGAACGGCTCATTCGTATTAATACCACCGATTGTTGCAACTGGACGTCCTCTCTTTTCAACTTTTCCCATCGAATGCTGTGGCATCAATGAAATAATATCCGATTGACTATTCTTCTCTGCTGGTGTCTCTGTAGTTACCTTCAAGCGTAAACTCTTCTGCATTTCCACTTTTGCATAATGCGGCACTATGCCAACGCGTGTTAAATAAAGTCGCCTTGGAGTGCGACTAAATACCATTTAAATGGGGAAATAAATAAAATAGAATCGAATTAGATTATCGTTCAATTTTCTATTGTATTTAAGGTTGTTAATCGACTTACTTAGCATTGAATGGATATCGAGACATTTTAGTACACTCAGTTTTTAATAAATTGATATTCAAGCGATAAAGCACCTTCTCACCTCGAGAGTTCAAACGAAAAGAAAGAGCAAGCGTCACCGGAAACTAAAGTGCTTAAAGTGCTGGAAAATTACAACGAATATGTAAGTGTTGTTTAATTCTAGTTAATAAGCAAGTGTTTAATTTATGGCGTATACTCACTTGTCAATAGTATTAAAAAAAAAAAAAACAAAAATCTCTTCAAACGATTCGATTTATGTATGTATATGCTTTAAGAAAAACATATTTAAACAAATATAAAAGCATAGAAATTAATAATAATATATATTTAATATATTATATATCAATTTAAATCTCAATTTTATATATCTACATATTGTTAAAATTGTAATGTTTATACGACGCTGCAGCTATGTATGTATGTATTCACAACACTGTTCAATTCTTTTTTCACAAGAATCGATACATAGCTTTAACAGAGTTGCCAAATTTCTGTTATGGGGCAATTGTCCAGAGTTGCTATAGTTCCGGATAGGCAAGTTACAAAAAGGAAATGATTTTAGGTTCTTATTAAGTTAGTTTCACTTTTAGCTAAGCGAAAACAAGTATTGAGGTTAAATCGAAAATCCAGGTTAAATTTGAAGGTCTCTTCTCAATTAAAAAGAAAGTTTATTTAGTCTCTAATATGAAACTTATCTGAATTCCATTAATACACATTGAAGGATCTTATTAATTTACGTCTCTAATAGCAAAAGAAATTAGTTAGAATATTTGTGGAGCTAAGAGTGGGCAGTGGGGAACGTGGTGAATGCGAATGCACATCATCATAATGTGTATCAAGGAGCAACGCTTCACCGCTTCCTCTTCTGTATAATTCATTTAGATTAATGCCTGAGCTGAACAACTGCAAACGGAGAAGTATTTCAATTTGTATATGGCCAAGTGTCTGTCTGCAGTGGCAGCTTAAAGTTTTGCTTTTTGAGTATTTTGCTGCACAATCATCATCATGGCAACTGGTGGGTTGGTGGTGCTGGCGTGCGCACCTTTAGAAGTTGCAACTGCCACGGCTGCTGCAGCAGCAGCAACTATTGCTGCAGTTGCCGCTGTTGCTGTTGGTTCATGTGTTCATGGCGCAAATAATCGCCCGTCATCAACAATCCAAGCCAAAGGCATGAGAAGGATAAGTCCTCGTCGTCGTCCTCATCCTCATCGTCATCGTCGTCGTCGTCGTCGTCGTCGCCATCGTCGTTGATGCCATTAGCACCGAGTTTTAGCAGTAGTAGTAGCAGCATCAACGACAAACTTTAAATTGTTGCGTCATTACAATTCGAGTTTTGTGGCAGCTAGGGATAAAACTGAGGGAAACGTTATACAAGTGGCAGGAAGCCAGCGTGTGAACATTTGAGCCTAGACCCATCCGTCTCCGTCTTTCAGTGGCGTCTTTGCCATCGTTACCGCCTCTATCACCATTCTTGTTCCCGTTTACCTCACATGATTGATGTTGACTTTAAAGTTAAGTTTGTCTTACTCAACACACTTCCATAAAAAAAAAAAAAAATTAAAGAAAAAAAAAACAAGTCATAAAATACATAGATAACCAATACAAACGTAGACAAAAAATAAAAATAAAGTTAATGCAGGTGTTTAACTTAAAAATAGATAAGCTGCTCTACTAAAAGGTATATTCCCTTAGCTAGTACGTTGATCAGGAAACACTGTTAAAAAAATCAAAAATTTAACAGTTCCAAACTTTTTTTTTTTAAATTAGTGTTTAATTTACAAAATAAAAATATATGTATACAAAAATTTATTATCAACGGTTTATGTATTTAAATTAGCTTTTATTTTTTTTGGCGAAGGAAACCCAAAATATGTACATATGTATGTATGTAGGTCAGATAAAAAACTTTCAAATTAATTTAAGTGATTATAAATTTGCAAAAATAAAGTTTTACCTATTTACATATGTACAAACCATTTTCTATGTGATAAAACCATGAAATTAATTTTCAATGAAATAATTTGCATAAATCTGTAAATCTATGGAAAACAAACTAGTAAAAGAAATATAAGAAAAATGGAATTATTCTTACTTAATAAACATCTTAATAATTATTTATAGATATGTATATGTAATATCTACATATATGTACATACATATGTACATACATACAAGTTTAGAAAAACAAAAGTATTAAAATTAAAAAAACGAAAAATGTTAATTTGCTGGCTCCACATGTAGATAATTATTTTAAGTTGATATTGTCAAAAATATTTTACTAAGATAGACAACCCTAACTATGTATGTATGTATGTACATATGTACATACATATGTATGTATGTATGTGTGTATATTCCAGAACAAAACTCATCAACTAAGAGCTTAGGAGGGCAACAATAGCTGAACTATGATGGTGTTCCTGCTCCAATTTGTTCACCAATGGGATTTTCTGGAAACCCAATCCCTGTCTAACCAATTGCTGTTGGTCTTTCATATGGCACTAGACATTAACCCATTAGAACAATTTAGAGAAGTTTATTTATCTGCATGTGTGTAACACATATACACGTAGTATGTATGTATGTATGTATTTATGTATGTATTTGTGTACAAACTCATGCATGCATATGCATGCATTCTTGTGAATCCTGGTGAAAATGCTTTCAGGGCAAGTTTCATGTGCATGCGCCACTCCGCGCCAAGGCTAATGATATAATGAGCTAATCAATACAATTAATTAGCATTATCTGTATCTTAAATGGTTGAAAACATATATACACACATACATACATACATATGTATGTATGTATTATGTAGATGAAGCTCAACAGGAGGGAACGAAAGCCATCATGCTTCAGGCCAATTTGAGTGACAAGGCAAACCGAGTTGGGCTTAAGTCAGAGTTGTTGGAGTAAGATTCACTGCTGCGTGAAAAGTGGGCTATATGTCGTTCCCAGATTGGATTGTCCTCCTGTGGAGCAACTGAAGAGCTTTTCTCTTGTGCAAAGCGACCCAAATTAGTTCAATTGTTGTTCTACAGAGTTGCCCTTTGGCATTATTCGGCTAACAATATGCAGCCACACTATTCTTTCTATTCACGTTACGTAATTACAGAAACAATATTGATAACAAAAACTAATAATAAATTAAGCAAACTTTTTTTCCCCCGACATACATACATACATACACAAAAGAAAATTAAATACGAAAAAGAGGGAAAGGGAAGGGATACAAAAAGTAAATGCGAATACATATGTACATACATACAAATGTACATATGTATGTATGTGGCATATTGTAACTACAATGCTGCAATGAAAGCGACGGTTAGAGGGTGACTGGGAACTATGGCAAACATGCAAATGCGTGACAATACAAATATTTCGAAAACTAAACAAAATTCTATGGCCACTAACCGAAATTGCATTGCGCGTGGAGTGCGCTCCCAGTGGAGTGGAGAACTCCAACCTAGATCTGACCTGGCCTGCTTTCATCGTCGTGTCTGGCCCAATACTACGACTTCTGCTTTGACCTCATCATCCCCATGCCCATCGCTATCCCCGTTTTCTCCTTCTCTTGCAGGTTTCACTTGTTATTGTTGCATGTCATAAATGATGCTGCTAAAGAGTCGAGCATAATCCGCTTTTGTGTGCATATCACAATCAAATGCTACTGCGACTCTCCCTCAGTGCCTCCTTATGTCTCAGAGCCCTGTCAGTAGCTCACCCCTAGACCCACCAACATTACCCCTACTTCCCCACCATCCGCAGCACTCAGTTGCATTTGCCCAGCATGCAATAGCAGGGACTGGACGAAAAAACAAAATAAAGAAACATTATTAAAAAAAAAAAAAAAACCAACGTAAACTACAAAAAAAAAATGAGAGGAAAAAAGATAAACACAAACTTCGTGTGGAGGAAAAAAAAAAGCCGGCTTATAAAACGACAGTTTTGGTTGACATTCTCTGCACCCTAAAAAGCGAACGGGGCTAAAAGAAAATAAAAATAATAAAAACTAGGGGTACTATTATATATGGTGCACATTTTAAAATGTAAAATATTGAAAAAAATAAATTGTTCTGCATGTGCAACCGAATCCGTTCTATGAAACAATGTTCTTAAAGGGAAATAAAGTGAGTAACAAATGCCAGACAATATTTCAATTCGAGTAATATCCCTGTTAAAATTGTTTCATTAGTATTTTTGAAATGTTAACTCTTCAAATTGTTCGAATCTAACCAATAATTATAGGAATTTTAACATATGAAAGGTTTATTTTTCTTTTAGGAACAATTGGAAATGGAGAAACTAGAAAATCTTCTTCACTCCTAAGGTGAATTTTTGGAATATGGAAAGAATGATTTCCACTGAATAACATTCAAGTGGAACTACTTATTCTACAAAAACAGCTGATACTCATTCCATTATTCCAATTCCAGTATTCAATATTTTTTTGTGTCAACTAAATTTTAAAAGTTAAATTTAATAAAAGTCTTTTAGTGTCAAAATTGTTTTACTTAAACTTAAACTACAAAAAGGATAACTCTTTTAAAAACGGCAAGTTTCTTATTAAACATTTGGTGAAATAGTTGACAATTATGTCAAGCGATCTAATCCCATCCGGATATCAAGATGGTATCTTTTAAATATTAAAAATAATCTAATTTGGATTAGAATATTTTTAGCATTTCTTAATTCTCATTTCTTAGGCAAAAAATTATGTACTCTCTTTATCTGTAATGTTTTCATGTTCAATTAATTTGTAATGAGAGCTTCACTTTCATCCGTAACTTTTCTGAACTTTCTATATAAAGAGGATTATACACCGAGCAGAAAAGAGAGAGAGAGGAAGAGAGAGAGAGAGAGAGAGAAAAGAATAAAAAAAAAACTGGAAAACTAGAGGGAAATCGCACTGGGTACATATGTATGTATACAGTGGTGTAGAGTAACTCCGTTCCCACTCTCTTAATCCGGCAAACAGCATGGCGATGGCAACCAACGAACCAACCAACCAACCAGGCAACAAGAACATCAAACGTTACAAGAATTGGGCTAGGGGGACATTAGGACAGACAGGTCCATAGGCATGAATGCGTGTGAAGCAACGTGTGTGTGTGTGTGTGTTTGGGGCTCATGCAGTTTGTGCAAACGCCCGGTAGGTGGTGCTGCATTTGGCACTGGGATTGGGACATAAAGTCGTGGTTTAAAAAACAAGCCAAAGAATATACACAAAACAACAAACAATAAAAGAAACAAAGATGAAGAAGAAATCAACGCGCACACATATATAGATACAATACATACATAAACCGACATAGACATAGACATAGACATACACACACACACACACACACTCACACACACACATACAAATTAAAAATGCAGATTTCTATTGCAACATTCGGAAGTGCTTGAAAAATTGTTGCTGTTGTTACTGGCGATGGCATCGTCGTCACATCCTGGTCCTACTCCTAGTCCTAGTCCTAGTCTGGTACTGGTTCTGGTCGTCGTTATTGCCAGGCACTGGCACACTGCGTTTCCTGCTGTTCCAGAGCTTCTCCAAGCTTTCACGCTCATGCCCTTTTGCACACTGAGCGATAAAATTGCCCACACATGTTTTATTAAACTAAAATTTAGACATTGTCTCACATTTATTCTTGATTATAAAACTTCAATTGTTATTAAAAAAAAAGATTAATGTTTAATTAAATATTGAGTATCAAATAATTGAGATGGGAATTATTTAAATCTATTGCACACCGAGATGATCGTCTCTTCGATACTGAACGATCGATTTTTATTATTTTATCGATAACATAATTACTCTTTAAGATTACAATTTTCAATTCACTTACATTTCTTATTGAATTTTATCGAGATATATAAGTTCAAGAAACTTGTTTGGGGATTTCTTTCAGTGTAAGTTTTTTTTTTTCAGTAGCAATAGCATCAAAATTGCAAAGAAAAGCCAGCAAGCAGTCAGTAAAATATTGTAGCTGGCAGCTGTACGTAAGGCAGGGAAGTGGGAAGTTCGAGGAGTATATGGGAACATGAACAGAATGTAAAAGAAAGGGGTGGGTGAAGATGGGGAGAAGGGAGGCTTTAGGCTAGCGTAACAAAAACAATGAAAACATTGTCGTCATCACAATCATCGCCATGCGGTGTTTTCTAGCCATTTGTTACACTCCAAAAAAAAAAAAAAAAAAAAAAGGAAAAAAGAAAAGAAAACAAGAAAACTCTGGACAGAGAAAGTTCTAAAATTCAATAGTCTCCATGACATTCTCTTTCCCCTTGCTTCAATTTGTGCCCAGTATTCTTAGTTTTGTATGTAAAAGGAGATTTATATAGTAGATAGTAGGATCGATACTTAATCGATCAATATACATATACATAACATCTAAAACTTTTCTGATAACACCTGATAACGGTTTGTGTTCTATTTCGATTCATACCATATAACCCTTTTTTTCAAGATTAACATTTAAAAAAGAAAAAGCTTCTTCGATCATCAAAAGCCGTTGATGTACCAATAAATTTTGATTTCTACCAATTTTTTTTTTGTCCAGTAAACTGTCTACCGCATTGTCCTTTGCCTTGTGCATGTCCTGTATCTATGCCACGTCTATATCTAATGTTTCAAGCGTCAGCAGCAGGAGCCTTCTGGTAAAAGCGAAACAAAAGCAATGGCCAGACAATTAACCAGCCATCAGTCACTTGGGCTTTCCCCTTGTACGCACTGCTCAGATGGGGAGATTGGTGACCTAACTACAAGAATAACGTGTCGAAAAAAGTATGGCATTGTCCTTCCCTCTATGATGAAGAATCAGGTTGTATATATAAGTACAAAATATTTTGGTCTAATTTGGCAATTTGTCATTAGAAACACTGCTAAAACTGTGTCAATTACAAGTCGTTTTCACTCATTCTACTAAGAGGAATTAAACTGAAACAAATTTCAACTTTTATAAATTTTTTTATACTTTATATATGTACACAGATTCTTTAAAGAAAAATACGATTTTTTGGAACTATTCTGTAAATAACATAAAATAGTATTTATACCTATACCTTTTAGTCGTCCGATCCAATCAATTATTACACTTTCTGCGCTCATACTTAAAAAACTTTTCTCCTGGGTTTTATCAACATAGTTAAAAATTTTAGGTATAAAAGCTGCAAAGAAACGTACAGATATTGCTCGACTCTTATTGATACCGATCAAAATAAATCAAATTTGGTTTGCGTAATAATTTTTGCTAAAAAAAGCATTTTATTTATGTGACAAGGATAATAAGGTTGCGACTCCGAGTTTGATTCATTCAAATATTTTTGGTATTTAAAACAATTAGTTGAAAACTTGTAAAAATTTGGTAGTTCATTTAAAATGTAACTTTACGGTAGATTTTTTCCCAAAGACTGGTATTCCGAATACCGCACTGAGAGATGTTGGAAGCCCCTGCAATGTGTGCCGACAAAAAACCAATGTTACTGCGGCTTTGCTTATTTTCAGTGCAGTATCGCAAACAGAATCTTTTCTACGAGTAAAGTGACCATTATCCGGCAAACATAAGTTTCGGATTTTCAAATATGAATAAAGGCGCAAGACTTTTTTACAGACTTATGCCTAGTACTGCACTGAGAGATGTTGGAAGCCCCTGCAATGTGGGCCGACAAAAACTGATGTTATGGCGGCGTAGCTTATTTTCAGTGCAGTATCGCAATTGTCTTAGTTCTGTAGCATCTTTTCTATAAGTGCAGTGTTATGTAATTCGATTTCAATGCTATTCGAAAATTACTTACTATACGGTTCCAGATTTCCAGATATAAAAAACGGTGCGACATTCAGACATGAATCAAGGTGTTATGATTTTTTTATAGATTTTTTTCCTCGAAGATTGTCATGCCTAGTACCGCACTGAGAGATGTTGGAAGCCCCTGCAATGTGTGCCGACAAAAACCAATGTTATTGCGGCTTTGCTTATTTTCAGTGCAGTATCGCAAACAGAATCTTTTCTACGAGTAAAGTGACCATAATCCGGCAAACATAAGTTTCGGATTTTCAAATATGAATAAAGGCGCAAGACTTTTTTTACAGACTTATGCCTAGTACCGCACTGAGAGATGTTGGAAGCCCCTGCAATGTGTGCCGACAAAAACTGATGTTATGGCGGCTTAGCTTATTTTCAGTGCAGTATCGCAATTGTCTTAGTTCTGTAGCATCTTTTCTATAAGTGCAGTGTTATGTAATTCGATTTCAAAGCTATTCGAAAATTACTTACTATACGGTTCCAGATTTCCAGATATAAAAAACGGTGCGACGTTCAGACATGAATCAAGGTGTTATGATTTTTTTATAGATTTTTTTCCTCGAAGATTGTCATGCCTAGTACTGCACTGAGAGATGTTGGAAGCCCCTGCAAAGTGGGCCGACAAAAACTGATGTTATGGCGGCGTAGCTTATTTTCAGTGCAGTATCGCAATTGTCTTAGTTCTGTAGCATCTTTTCTATAAGTGCAGTGTTATGTAATTCGATTTCAATGCTATTCGAAAATTACTTACTATACGGTTCCAGATTTCCAGATATAAAAAACGGTGCGACATTCAGACATGAATCAAGGTGTTATGATTTTTTTATAGATTTTTTTCCTCGAAGATTGTCATGCCTAGTACCGCACTGAGAGATGTTGGAAGCCCCTGCAATGTGTGCCGACAAAAACCAATGTTATTGCGGCTTTGCTTATTTTCAGTGCAGTATCGCAAACAGAATCTTTTCTACGAGTAAAGTGACCATAATCCGGCAAACATAAGTTTCGGATTTTCAAATATGAATAAAGGCGCAAGACTTTTTTACAGACTTATGCCTAGTACCGCACTGAGAGATGTTGGAAGCCCCTGCAATGTGTGCCGACAAAAACTGATGTTATGGCGGCTTAGCTTATTTTCAGTGCAGTATCGCAATTGTCTTAGTTCTGTAGCATCTTTTCTATAAGTGCAGTGTTATGTAATTCGATTTCAAAGCTATTCGAAAATTACTTACTATACGGTTCCAGATTTCCAGATATAAAAAACGGTGCGACATTCAGATATGAATCAAGGTGTTATGATTTTTTTCCTCGAAGATTGTCATGCCTAGTACCGCACTGAGAGATGTTGGAAGCCCCTGCAATGTGTGCCGACAAAAACTGATGTTATGGCGGCTTAGCTTATTTTCAGTGCAGTATCGCAATTGTCTTAGTTCTGTAGCATCTTTTCTATAAGTGCAGTGTTATGTAATTCGATTTCAAAGCTATTCGAAAATTACTTACTATACGGTTCCAGATTTCCAGATATAAAAAACGGTGCGACATTCAGATATGAATCAAGGTGTTATGATTTTTTTCCTCAAAGATTGTCATGCCTAGTACCGCACTGAGAGATGTTGGAAGCCCCTGCAATGTGGGCCGACAAAAACTGATGTTTGGCGGCTTAGCTTATTTTCAGTGCAGTATTGCAATTGTCTTAGTTCTGTAGCATCTTTTCTATAAGAGAAATTTCCATGTAATTTGACATTAATGCTATTCGAAAATTACTTACTATACGGTTCCAGATTTCCAGATATAAAAAACGGTGCGACATTCAGATATGAATCAAGGTGTTATGATTTTTTTATAGATTTTTTCCTCGAAGATTGTCATGCCTAGTACCGCACTGGGAGATGTTGGAAGCCCCTGCAATACGTGCCGACAAAAACCGATGTTATTGCGGCTTTGCTTATTTTCAGTGCAGTATCGCAAACAGAATCTTTTCTACGAGTAAAGTGACCATAATCCGGCAAACATAAGTTTCGGATTTTCAAATATGAATAAAGGCGCAAGACTTTTTTACAGACTTATGCCTAGTACCGCACTGAGAGATGTTGGAAGCCCCTGCAATACGTGCCGACAAAAACCGATGTTATGGCGGCTTTGCGTATCTCAGTACAGTAACGGGAAATTAAAATTGTCTCTTAATTCTGCAGCACCTTTTCTGTAAGTGAGAATGTGAAGTACAAGGTAATACGGCCATTTCGCTATTCGAAAATAAATAGTTACCAAAGCGTTCCAGATTTCCAGGTATGAATAGTGCCAGCTTGGAATTTTTCGATTTCCAGACGTGGATGACTTTCGTCCTATCTTTATTGCTTGAAAAGCAGCAATTAGTCTGCCGGATCGACAAGGTTGGTTAGGCAATTTTCCCGAATTAGCTAAAGAGGAAAGGAAACTTAGGATTATGGGTAGCGTGGTAATGAGAATATACTTACATCTAGCCAGATTCGCGTTCTTTAGCTCGTTCTTAAGGTTCACGTTATTCTTACTATGCTCCATGTTTGTTTGCACTGGAAAATTTTTTAACAATTTAATTATAAAAAATATAAGAAAATAAATAATTTATTTTGAGATTTACTCGGGTCGACTGGTGAATTCAAAATGAATCTTTATAACAAAAATTGAAGGTAGTTGATTTAAACTCAAAGCAAGGCATACTGCAATTTGAAATTGTTAACATTATTTCAAATCGGTTTTATTTTGATGTAATAGACAACTCAATAACTTCATCATTAAAAAAGTATCAAGTTATTTATTTTTTGTCAAAACGAAAGGAAATAATATTACTGAAAGTTATCGAAGCATTGTTCAATAGATAAGCGCAAAAAACCATGCAACGACAAAATTACAAATAAAATTAAAGAAATGGCAAATTACTACTTACTACTACTATACCTCATAGTAATCTAATCCGAACAATTCTAAATCTAATGACTCGTACTTAGCTCAAAAATTAATGCCTAAAACTTACACAGAAACAGAAAGGCGGGAATGGGAGCTAGTCAATGGATTCTGATGCAATTTGATCGAGACAAAACTTAAGTCCAAGTTCAGCGTTTTTAGTAAGAAGGTTATTTAAGATATATTATCAATCGATCTAGAAGAGTTTGTATTCTAATTAAAAAATGTAGAATAACCGATAACAATTACTGGATAGACGATATTATATTCTTGGGGATCTACCATTGGAATATTCATTTCGTTCTTCGGCCTTTTATAATGTTAAATGATGTAGTGACTTGAGAAATGACCCAACCCAATGTATTTCACTTATATTAAAATCGATAAAAGAGTATGAAAGAGGAGTATCTGCGTGAAAGAGATAGTTGGAGAGAGAGAGAAAGAGAGAGAAATGGAAAAGGCGAAATGGACAATGTAATCATCGAAATGAACAAATTATAAATTACCCATGAAAATGGTTTCAGGAACAGAGTACGAAACAGGAGCAGGATTCACGTTTCATATGTCCTATGAATATATATGTATATATGCATATGTCTGGTAGAGAGTGTGTGTGTGTGTGTGTGTGTATGTATGTACATGTGTATGTATCTGTATGTGTGTCAGTGAGTAAATAATATATTGAAGGCAGACAACGACAATTTTGGCTCATTATAAATTTCCTTAATTTTAATGCAAAATGGCCCAGTATATTGTATGAGTGTGTGTGTTTGAGTGTGTGTGCCTGGATCTGTGACTGCCAGTGTGTGCATGTGTGTGGGAATCTGGATCTGCAGCTGGCACAGTGCCTTACATTTAATGTCGAGTCCAAACGCAAACCCAAACCAAAACTCAGCTTCAACTGAACTCCAATTCCAATTGTATTCAACTGCAATTGCAACTGCAGCTGCGGCAAGTGCAAGACGCATTTCCTCGGGCAGGAAAAGTCAGACTTCCATCCCTGTCATGCTCCTGCTCTATCTCTTTCTCTCACTCTCTCTCTCTCTCTCTCTCTTTCTGACTCCTCTTGGTAGGTAATCATGTTGCTGACAGCCGCCTCGTTGTATGTTAAATTGTTGCACGACAATGTGCTTCACCGCCAAAAAAAAAAAAAAAATATGGGGAAAAAAAAACATAGAGAAAGAAAGAAAGAGAAAAAAAAGAAAGAAAGCAAACAGAAGAACAAGAAGCTAGCAAAATGCACATGCCACGTAGTTATGCATATGTCCTGCATCCATTCTCAATTCCTACTCCTTTGCCCTTCCTCTCTGTGCCAGTCGTTGTCTTGTCCTGTTCTATTCCTTTTCTGTCTTGTCCTGTCCTGTCCTGTCTTGGCCTGCCCTTGCGGTACGTGGTGTACAGGCAATTCACAAATTGAACATACGAAATCATATTAGCTCCCCAACATCTTTGCTTCGCTTCCATCTTCAGTTTGAGTTAAAAAATTCTTTACCCATTTTCCATTTTCTTTTCTTTTTTTTTGGGTATTTCTTTTTTTTTTTTTTTGTTTTTGTTTCTTTATTTTTGTTTTTGCCTTTTTTTCCTGTGTATGCCCAAAACACGTCCTAAACTCAGGCAGTTCGTTCAGTTCACTTCGGTTCAGTTCAGTGCAGTGCAGTTCACTGCAGTTTAGTTCAGTTTAGCCCGCTGGCATTGGCCAATTTGGATGGTCGTTTGGTCGGATGGTCGGTCGGTCTTGCTTCTTGACGTGCTGCATCAGAAAACTTTTCCTCGTGTATTGATTTGCATTTGCATTTCTTTTTTTTTTTTTGGTATTCTCTCTCTCTTTCCTCTCTGACTCTTATTTTCCATCATTCGTCTAATTGCAGAAACTCATAGAAAACTAAAGAAAACGAATGTAGCAAATTGAAAATGCAGAAAGATTTTTCAAGATAAATTGAATTAAATTGTACGAAACCAAACTAAGAAAATCAAAAAAAAATTTGTAAAATAAAGAAATATGTCTTCTTCTATTAGATTTAACAGATTTGTAATATGAATAACGACAAAAAATATTGAAAAAGAAATTTGGTCAGAATGCATAAATTTGAAATTGAAACATAATAATATTACATTGTTTTATACGATAACTATTTGATGAGTAATAGTATTTCATAACGAACAAGTTGGTAATTATTGTGATGATAATATAAAGTTTCAGTTTCAAAGCTTTTTTCATTATATAAGTGTATAATATAAATATATATAAATCTTAACAATTTTAATGAACTAGTTAAATAATAAAATAATATAGTTAAAATGAAAATGGTAATATAAAGCAAAATGTATTGCCAAAATTTGTATGACAAAAATAAATTTTTAAGTCTCTCTATATGGAATTCCAGGCAAGTCGCAACTTTAAAGTAAATGAGTAACATTTTTCTGGGGCTATCAGAGGCGAGCCAAATGGCCACGAAAATTTCAGTCATCGCCCCTGTGCACTGTTCCCTCAGTTTTGGCCATGGCCAATGCTACAGCTCATACAGCCACATCTATGTACTATATGAACTTACCTATATAGGCATCATGCACATACTATATATATATATATATGTATGTATGTATATATATATACGTATATAGATATATAAGCATGTGTGCATGTGTAAGTACAGGGAACATGGGTTACCTGGTCCTGGTCCTCGATGCTGGATACTTGATGCTGGTCTGGTTTGGTTTGCTATCATTGCACAAGTGCGCAAAATTTTGGACTCAATTCACGTGCTTGGCTGCCAAAATTTGTAGGTAGCACTCCACCTACTAACTTGCTTTAAAAGCACAACCACCACCATTACCACTACTACTACTACCAACACTATCACCATCACCGTCACCATTGCCCATGCCCCTTTTCAGTTCTTGGCTCCATAAATTTGCACATTGATCGCCCTGTGGCGGCAGCGTCGGTTGCTCACATTACATCGGGTCTATATGTATTTAATTCGATAACGTCGGTAAGGGAGTACTTTTTGCAAGATTTTTGCTGCGCGAGTGAGCCACAAGCTACCATTGCCTTGTTGCAATCCTTTCCCGCCCTTCCTTTACCGCAACTATCATTTCTACGTCCATTGCACTCTCAAGTGCAGTGAAATAGTTGTGAAACACTTTGCCAAAGATGAAAGATAAATCTGGCAGAGTAACAGAGACAGAAATACAAAGAGAAAGAGAGAGAGAGAGAGAGAGAGGGAGTGTAGGAGAAAAGAAAAAAAAAAATAAAGCATTTTGCATATTGCAAAACTTTAACCTCTACTTTAAATACGCAATCCAGTTGACTTTAAATGTTTGGTTGCTTCTTGCTGACCGACCAGCTGCAAATTGAAGTTTTGCGGTTACGCATCCAACCCTCCCAAAAAAACATGTTAACCAAAGCACCCTAACCACTCGACAACTCCAATCACTTCTTGGCTATCAGCCGTCCTTCTTATTGTGGCCATTAAAAACGCTTGATTGAGCCGACCTGCGGCGTTTGGCTAAACCAAAAAACCACAAAAACAACAAAAAACAAAGAAAAAAATTCAACAACAACAACAACTAAACAAAGACTCTGTGCATAATTTAAATGTCCAAAAACCTTTAGCAAAGACCCTTAAAATTACCAGTCTTAAGGGTATATCAACTATTTAAAAAAAAATATATAAATAGATGATTTTTAAAAAAGAGTTTTACGATTTTGGAATATAATGTAAAGATTTGTTATTCTTAAAAAAAAAAAATACATATTAGTATATACATAATAAAACATAATTTATTTTCAATAAATACTTAAATTTTTTTTTATTTAATTGTAGCTAAATTTAAAATAATATTTGCTTTTTAAATGTAATTATGTATAATTTTTTTGTAATAATTATTATAGAAAGTAAAACATCAATTTTTATTTTAATAGAATAAATAAAGCTTTGGCTTTCGCTTTATTTAGTTGTAATTCTCAAGTAGTTAAAGAATTGAAAAAATTCTATGCTATGCGATTTTTAGAATCAAATTGGCAAAGTTTGCTAATGAGAAAACTGAAAGAGTTCACTGAATAATTGTAAGTTCGCTTTAAATTTATAATATTAAATATTTATCAGGGTATGTTGCTAATTCGTATTAGGAGTTTTAAGTATTTAGTGTTTTATTGAGGTTTTCTTTTTGTTTTTCACCCATTCAGCTGGGAATGTCAATGAGTGGAAAGGGGAAAGGCAACGGCAACTGCAAAGGCAATGGCTATGGTGGTGGCTATGTCCTGACGTGGCCTGCCAGTGTCAATAATTAAGTGCGAACCTTGATATAAACTTTTGTGCCAAACTTCCAGTTTATCCACGAAGCTTCAACTCCATCTTGAGGCTTTCGTGTTGGCTTCGACATTGTTTGCCCTTTGCCGTTTGCTTTTTGCATTTGCCTTTCGTTTTGATTAAATTAAAAAGTTGCCACACCAACACACACACACACATACACAAACATAGGACTGGCTAACTTCATCTCTTTGCTTTGCTCTCCTTTAAGATTGCCAACTCTAATTGTGTCTGGTGATTCTCTAACTGATAGCATCGACAACAAAGCTAATAGATTTATCATGAATCGTTTTACAGTTGGTTTTCCTCTTGCCGTCGCCATCTTCTATTCCTTGTCCTTTTTCTTTTTCCTACACAGGCTTCGTCCTTTGCTATTTCTCTATCTACTTCCAGCTTGACACTATTCACATTAAAATTTTAACTTCCTTCTTTCGACTTGTGATTCTTTGCATTTGTTAATTGAATGCAAATGCAAACAATAAGCCAAAAGCTATGCTAAAAAAATTCCTTTTTCTATGGCAGCAACACAACGCCGCAAAGTATACTGCAGTTAATTGCCAGTTGCTTAGTAACGGTACACTATGGATACTTTAGACATTTTTTTGAGCACTTTATTAAAATAAAAGCAATTGAAAATTCAAATGTTTTTTTTTTGCAAAATATTTAAGTTCAATAAAATATAAATATATAAAAAATATATCAAATAAATAAAATTAAATTCAAAATTGTAAATTTTGTGTATTTTACACTTTTACCATAGTGCAAAATAGAGTGACAGAGAGAGGGAGAGAGCGAATGAAAGGTTGAAAAAGCCAAAGAAATCTTCTTTTATACTTTATTTCATTATTTATTTATATGTTTAAGGCAAAATCATTTCCTTTGATTGATACAAAGATGTAATGAATTTAATTAAAAATGCAAAATGATTAAAAGTTAATCAATTTATTATTTTCTTTAATGTTTACATTAAAAGTCTCTGTGTACTTCAATTTATTATATTACACGGAATATTCAGTATTAAAATTACATAAGTCTCTTCTTTATGAGCTTGTGTGTGAAAGATTTCCAAGTGTTATAAACCAAAAATTTTAATTGCAAAAATCGTTTTTTATTGGTTTTTCTCACACATTTTGTTCATGTGAATGATTTTCTTTCTGCATTATTCAATTCACTTTCAGCTTAGTGGGCGTGGATTTAACATTACTATACCGTGACCTTGAGATTAGAATTAAAACCTTCACAACTTAAGGTTCTAACTCAAACTTGAGGGTTTTCTTGCTATTAATAAAAAAAGTTAATTTGTAAAGTCAAATCAAATAATTATCATTGATATAGTTCGGTTGGTTAGATTGTTTGTTAAATGATAAGATAACGTCGGACAGTATGCCACTGCTCTAATCTAATTGAAAGATACATATATAGAATCTATGTCCATCAAATTTAGACATTTTAATGGGAAATATATTGTACATTGACTATTTTTTGTTAAGTTTCGCTTGTGATAACGATAAACAATTTTTTTTGGGAATCAGTAGAAAGATTATTTTCTATTTATTATTTTTTTTTGTTTTTAATTTGATAAGAAACTTACATAAATCTATATTGATAGTTTTGCTACTTCTCCCATAAATATTGATGGCTTAGGCATTTCCTTGATGTGTTGAATGTATAAAAGGTTCGTTCAAATTATTGTACTCTTCCAGTTGCTAACAAAATGTCAGGCACGTCAAGTATTCTATTCAAATTTTTTGCCATAATTTGCCTCACTGTAGTGGTGGTGCAGTCAGCTCCTGGTGGCCGAGTTGTTGGCGGTGAGGATGCAGCTCTCAATCAATTCCCTCATCAAATCTCATTGCGTAATCGTGGCTCTCATGGATGCGGTGGTTCGATAATTTCTCGAAATTTCGTACTAACTGCTGCCCATTGTGTGACCTATCAGGATTCAGATGGAGCATATCATGCTTCTCCAGCCAGCCAATTTAGTGTGCGAGCCGGTTCCAATGATCGTCTTAATGGTGGTGTCGTTAAGAACATTATTGAAATAATCGTGCATGAGAATTATGGTAATTTCTTAAATGATGTCGCTCTCTTGAAAGTGGAGAGTCCATTCATTTATTCGAGTAGTATTCAAGCCATCTCATTGCCAACCCAAAATACACCTGGCAATGCCGATATCATCATCTCTGGCTGGGGTCTCCTTAAGCATCAAGGTGATTTGCCACGTTATTTGCAATATAATACACTGAAATCCCTTACATTCGATGCATGTGACAATGCCATTAATTGGGGAGTCGAAAATGGATTGTGTCTTGCCCATGAGTCCAATAATGGAGCCTGTAATGGAGATTCAGGTGGTCCGGCTGTCTACAATAAGGAATTGGTCGGTGTAGCTGGTTTTGTTGTAGGTGGTTGTGGATCGACCTATCCAGATGGTTATGCTCGAGTTCATTATTTTGTCGACTGGATTAGAAATCATTCGGATGCATAAACAACAATAAACCATAATTGAATTTTTTTAAATTTAAATTAATAAACTCCTTAGAAATTTTTATCCATGTTGAAAAAGGTGTAAATTAGAATATTTTAGAAAATTTAATAAAATTATTGCAAAGGTAAAAAAGTTTTCAAAAGTCGAAATGCAATTTGATTTGCTTTGGATATTTTATAATATTTCTTGTGATATTTTTTATTTTGATAATTTATTTAATCAATTATTGTTAATGATTATGTTTTTCGGTTTTGAGTTATGAAAAACTTGCCAATTGAGTGCAATTTTTTTGAACCAATTTACTTAAAGTATCCTTTGTATAAATGTGTATATATGTATGTATGTATATATATGAATATTTGCAGCTTTTGTTTCAAAATCTGTTGTTTGCTGGTGGGTTTGGTTTCTTCTTTATATTTTTTTCTTTTGTTTTTTTTTTTATTTTTTTTTTTTTGGTATTGGCATAATTTATATTTTAGTAGCATTTTTATCGCTGCGCTCGGCACGAAATATTATAAAATATAATAAACAATGGCAAACTGGTTGTCAGTTCAATGTTAGTCGAAATGTTCCTTCAGCCTCCAGTTGGTCTGGCCTGTTCTGCCTTGTTTTACCCCATCCAATGTAATACCCTTTTCTACCCAACTTTACCCTTCCCCTAGTGCATTTTGCGTCACTTTGCGCGCTTTATTTATTTACGATTTTTGCGTGCGTTTCTCTTCGTTCGACTCGTTTGACTTTTTATTTATTCACAATTTATACGACGAGAGCATATAATAATAATAACGAGAACAACAACAATGGGGCCAATGTTGTCATCATTATTATCATCATCGCCCATAGTCATCGTCATCATCATATTTAGCTGCTGTCAATGTCATCAATCATATCTATCTTTTAGCAGCAATTTTATGTAAATAATTAAAATAGAACACAAAAAAAAAATAAAAAATGAAAGAGGGGAAGCAATACATATATTTCTCTTCCTCTCCCTCTCCCTCTCTCTTTCACTTTTTTTTTCTTTTGGCGCAGTCTGCGATTATGAGTTTTGGATTTAGATTACTGCAGTCGATGTCAGTTTAGATGATTGGACGGGATAGAACATTTTTGCTAGTTCTTAATTTGTATGGCAAATCGATCATATAATTTGGGTCATTATAAACATATTTACATTCACCTACACTTATAGAAATGTAAATTAAAGAAACATTTTGTTTACAACTTTTCAAAATGTCATTTTTAATTTGAAAAGAGTTTTATTCTACAATAGATTATGAGCAACAGTGGTTCTATATTTTCCAGGTAACTTTATGTAGCTTTTCTTTAAAGAATACTATTTTGATTCTAACTTAAATTGTTTTTCCGGCAATATACATATTTGGATTCTGATAAAAGTGTGGCTGCAAATTTTCTACATAGAAATACCAAGAAATGTGTGGGAAAGTAGGCAAGCTAATTTGATTCTCTCTCTGTGTGTGTGTGTGTGTGTGTGTGTATTGAATTTCGATTTTAGGAGTGAACGACTGCTGCATGGATGCATTTCAAAGGCATACCAATTTGTCACATGCATTTATGCAATTTTCGCAGGCGCTGCATCTATCTATGTATACATACATATATGTATGTATGTATATATGTATATATGTATGTATGTATATATGTATATATGTATGTATGTATGATATGTGTAACTGGAATTGGGCGTGTAGCGCCAATTTTATTGAATTTTTGACTTGAAGCCATTTTACATTTTTAAACGGCTCTACCGAAAGGCAGTAACCAGTGTTGGTCTTGAACACACACACATCTACAGCGAGACACACACACACACACACATACAGAGTCACAGACACATAGGAGGAGACACGCAGATACGCAAATTGCCAGGGAATGCGACTGTGAATGGGCCTGTGTCTACCATTTAGGCGTATTTTGTTTTTCTTTTGCTGTGTGTGAGTGTGTGCCAGCGTGTGTGTCTGTGTGTGTGTGTGTCTGTGGCTGTGCGTACGTACACACACATGAAACGGAAATGAATTGAAATTTTAAAACCCACAGCTGCGGCCGCTTCCTGCGGCAAAAGTAGCACCCGGACAACACTTACAATGCGAATATACACGTCAATTTACATACATACATACATACAAACATACATATACATATATATATATATAGCGAGAGATATGGTATATGCACAGTATACATACTATATATAATAAATATATAAAATACGGAAGTGACAGCACTTCAGGGCTGTATTAAGCTATTTAAAGTGATGGCCCCTCCAAGTGGGCCTTCAATTAAGTGAAAAATTTAATCATTAAAAATTGTCCTTCAAAAGTATGTATGTATGTACATACATATATGTATGTAAATTGTAGAACTTTGTTTATTAATTATATATTTGATTACTTTTATAATTTAGTGGTTGTAAATATTAGTTAATTGCACTTTGAGAAAACTTTCTACCAATCCAATCCCATTTTAATCCACTGCTCTGAATTACAGTAAACATCTTTCCTCTCTCAGTGTTGCCACCTCGATGGCCTTTTAGTGTGACCCTCGTTGTATCGACACACATATATTCCTAATCTGCGTCAGAGTAAGACTGCTTTAAAATGTAACGAACCATTAATTTCATATGACAGATCATGGGAATCAACTTAAAATTATCAAATAGATTACATCAGTATGTCTATATAGTAATATTAAAAAGTAAAAAAAATACAGTTTGATCCAAAACTTTTATTTGATAATTATTGTGGAAGAACCAGAAGAGTAACTTTGTTAAAAAAGGCCATCGGAAGTTTGTTAAAGTTCAGAAGATTTTCAAATTTGTTAAAATAAAATTTATTTTGCTATAATGCAGGATATCTCATAGTCGACTCACCATAATGTATATATTTTGGAATCTCTTGTTCATTTACTATACTTTATATGCGTAGAAATTGATATCATTGATACACTTGGACGCATTCTTATGCATTTAAATATATACAATTTTCCTTTTTTTTATTGAACTTTTTGACTTTAACCCATAACACACATTCATGTACGTACGTATACTTAATATCAAATGGGATGACACATCACAAAAGAGCATACACAAACACACACACACACACAACAGAAAGAAGAGAATTCGTAAATTTTGAGATTTGTAGAGTTTGTCCATGCATGTTTATTATATCCGATTCAAACTTTTAATGCACACAACAATGAACTTTTACACAAACAAATACACATACATCTATACATACATACATTAGTATGTATGTGCCTGCATAGGTACATTATGTATGTATGTATATACATGCATTTGGTTTCATAACTAATAAAATTTAAACTATTGCAAACACAAATATATATGTACATACACTGACCTTTTTGACCCAATGCCTTGAGGCCTGAAAAGAGTCTTAGTTAACCAGAAAAAACAGTCATAGAGTTTTGTGTCCGTTTTTTAATTATTTTTACATTATTAAGTATTTTTCTTAAATTATACAGCTAAGTTGAAACAAAATAATAAATAAATAAAATATATCCTCAGATTGGTTAAGTTATTCATTTTTTCTATTCAACTATTTTTCCTTAAATAAATTTATTTAAGTTGAAAATCATAGAAGCTAAATTTAAGTTTCGATATTATTATTATTAGAACGCTTAAATTTACAGATGTGAGAAAATATAATTTAAGAATAATTAACTAACCTATTTAATAATTTAATAATAATTAAATAACCTATTTAATATATGTATATTATATTTTTATACGAGTGGCTAAGCTAAACTTCAACTAAATAATATTAGTTTTCTTTAGATTTGCAACATATTAGCAAAATTTTTCTTCGTTATGAAGGGAAAAACAAAAATTCATAATATAATAATAAACAAATTTACCGAATTTTATTCTTTCTTACATAACGTATTATGAATTTTTATTTTTTCCTTGGATTATACAAATGTTGAGGTTGCAATTTGGCTTAATTTTGTAAAATACCAAAAATTACAAGTGCAATTCATCTTCAAATGCATCTGGGATAATTGCTGCTCTCGTGTATGTACCGACCATGTTCTTGTGTGCGGTGTGTGTGTGTGTGTGTGTGTGTGTGTGTGTGTGTGTGTGTGTGATGTGTGTATGCAATTTATAATAACAACATAAAGCCAACTCTGGTCACGTGCATATTCCCCAAGTCACAATAACAACAAAAACAAGAGCAAACATCAACATGGACAACCTCTTGCCGTTACTGTACTACAAAATATCCTGCCGCTGCTGTTGCTCCTTCCATTCACCTTTTCCAAATATTCTTGCATTGAATGCCATTTGATCTTGTTGTTCTTGTTGTCGGTGTTATGACTTTTGTAAAAGCAAACATATTTCTGGCTCATATTTGATGCCCCTCCCCGTATTCCTATCCTTCCAACCACAAGAAGGCAACCAACTACCAATTTTCGGCAATGACAGCAACAAAGAGAGAGAGAGAGAGAGAGCAACATTTTTGACCGTAGCCTCTCGTTGTCTGTCATTATTCTTACTCTACATTCTTTCCGGAAATATATTTGTATGTATCATGTGCGTTTATATACATATGTATAATATTTTGACTATAGTAAGTCTTGATATTACAAAGAGTATGCCCAAGTCGTTTTGAAGAAATCTTATTTTTGTGTTTTTCTTTTCTCATTTTTTTTCTGGTTATTTGTGTTTCACTAGTTTCACTCCTTGTGCTCCCTTCTACGTGCAAAGATTTTGGCAAAAGTACTTAGGCAGCCAGCCAGAAGTTGGCCAAGTTGGAGTTGCTCCCTGGTCTCGGGTAATAAAGGTAACCTTCTTAATTTGTTATGACTGTCATTTTGGGGGTAAAATGTATGTACATGGGTACGCTGGTTGCCAACTGGACCTGGCCAGCTGGACCTATGGCCACTGAAAGAAATTGTTTGGGCTAACAAACAAAACAACAAATAATTCTAGCTAATTTTTTTTCTTCCTTTCCTTTTAAAACAATAAAAAAAAGTAGAAACAAAATGGAGACAAAATAGAATATAAAGTTAAAAGAAAAGATGTTATGTACAAAACAGAAATTTTAAGAAAAACTATAATAAAGAACAGAGAGTAGACGAGTTATAATACCATGGATAAATATGGAATTTAAATTGTAGGGTAACTTTAGGAGAATAAGTTTAACAATAGAAGAATTTTATAAATTCTTTTTTTTTTGTATTTCTGTATTTTTTATACACTTAAATTCTTTGAAAGTTTCAAGACAATCCGATAAAAATTTTTGGAGAGATTCCTAAATTTGTAAGCCACTTTTGAAACTTTAAAACTGTGTTATCAAAGTCGGTGATCGGTCTCAAATTTTTACACAATCCTCTTAAATATATTCCTCAGGTGTTGAACAAAGGAAAAAATTATTTTTTTTTTGTTGCATTTCGTAGTGAAAATTTCAATCCAAAATTTTTAGTTTTTAATTTATGTTTATTATTATTAAAATTTCTCGTTTTAAATCTGATTTTAATTATTTTTTAAAAGACATATTTTTAATTTTAAAATCCAAATCGCTAAAGTGTAGATCACCTTTGTTTTAGAGGTCCTTCGGAAACTATAGGATCGATGCATATTAATATTAACATAATCGACGAGCTGTTGTATTTTATAAAAAAGGCTCTATTTGAATTATTATTATTTGTAGTTGATAAATAAAATATTGGTTGCTATAAAAAAATAGTAAAAGAAATTATGCAAAAATATATTAAAAATAACCCTGAATCGGTGACTTTTCAGTGTTGTAAAATAAAAAGGAAAGAAAAGAATTATAAAACTATTTTATAATATAATATATATATCTAATAATAAAATATAAATAGAATTTAGAAAGGGAAATAGATAAGATAGGAGATAAAACAGAAAGGAAATACTTTCGTGCAGTTACACATTTATTTGCAAAGGATATAAGAAACTATAGAGAGCACTTGAAAGTCGGTCTTTCAATAATGTATTAACTGGTTGTATTTCTCTCTGTGCAACAAACCTGCAAAATGGCATTCACAAGAATTTCGTAGCGTCTCTCTCTTTCGCGCCATCTCTATCCCTCTCTCAGTCTCTTTGATTTCGCTGGAGTTGGGCCTGAGGCGTTGGCGTTGGTTTGTCACTTTGCATTGGCTAAGGTTTTGTTGTTGCAACATTGCAATTGTTGTTGTTGTTGGTGGTGGTGGCATATTTGCATTGCGGTGTCATATCCTCATCTCGTCCTCGCTGCGATTTGCAATGCGAAACAAGAGTGAAAGAGAACTTTCTGCATTGTTGGTTTACTTCTACTTCTTTTTCTTTTTGTTTTTATGCTAAAACTTTGCCGTGTTGTTATTTTTGTTTTTAGCCTGTTTTGGCAGGCTCGAGCACTAGAAATATCTTAACTAAGGCAAAAACCAAACAACTTTACTAAAAAAAAAAATAAAATAAATAAATAAAAAACAACTGGCAAATAAACGAAACACAATAGGCAAAAGAAAAAAAAAAAACAACGAAAATTGGAACCAAAGATGTAAGAGAAAAGTGGATGGACACGAGACGAACCTTAACTTGGCATTCAAACGATAAAAATTTATCAACTAGATTCAAGAATTTTTCATATTCATAAATCAATATCATAATCGTATCAATATCAATACCCTGTAAAAAGTGGAGTAGGAGCAAAGGTTCCGATAAATCAAACTGAAATTGCGATCAATAAATACAGAAGCAAAAACCAAACTTTTTAAGAGAAGATCTTCCTCTATATACAATATATAAATTCTTGAGTCCGTCGGTGTTGTTTAACGCAATATTCTCCCAAGCACATAGTCTTTTCTTTACAATACATCTTAAAATATCTCTATCAGGGAACTGTATCACTTACCTTCAATAGGAACGATCAGTTCAAAATTGAATTTAAGATAAAAAACTTTGTTGTTTATCAAGAATATAAAATTTAGTATTAATAAGTTTACCATACCAAACTATTTCATATATGTTTCATTGAAACAATCGGTACAAAAAGTGGTTCAAGTAGGAAAAAGAGTTTCCTTTTCTCAAAAGAAATCTTTTTTTTTAGCTCTCCATATTTATCAATGACTATGATGTATTTAAGCAAAATCTGTGGTTGCGAAGTTAAATTTTTGAGATGAATAATTTTCAAATATTTTCAATTTTGCGTGACCTAAAAAATTGTCCATGAAATTGTATACCATTAACCGTTTGAAATCGTTTCAATTGAAAACTCAAGTGAAAATTGTTGCACTAACCTTTGGACATTTATAATGAGTATAAATAATATGCCTGGTCACCTTTCTTTCTCTTGCTTATTCTCATTCTCATTGTAATTCTGCTTCCTCTTTTTCCCATTTGCCCCCCTCCCCCCCCCCCCACCCTTCTAACCCGGTGATGATGGCCAAACGATAGAAATGTTGCCCGTTGCGTGTTTATCCCAAGGCGTCTATGGGATAAGGTCGCAGGAGTTTCATTTTTTTTCTCCATTCCATTCCATTTTTTTTTTTTATTTTGGCTACCTTCTCGTCCCTCGACACTGTGTCCGTCATCCACCATTCCCACTGTACGTCAGAGCCCTCCAAGCGCCTTCATGCTACAATTTGCAAAGTGTTTGTGGGCCAAACATTTAAGCCCACGCGCTAAGCACACAAAAACATAATTTGTTTGCTTGTCATTTTGCTATAATACGCTGACAACAACAACAGCAACAAAAGGAAAGAGCACAGCAGGCAAGTGGGTGGCAGGGAACAGAAGTTGGGGAAGAAATGTAAAAAAAAAAGAAAGAAAGAAAGAAAATCAAGCACAAATACTAATAAACGCTCCTTGAGGGGCCCCCAAACCCAAGGAAGAACTCACGCTCACCACTAATGTGTTTTAATTTTGTTAAAATGCTCCAAAGAAAACACATTAAAACTGAGTGAGACAGGCTAAGCAGAAGACAGAGACAGAGACAAAGAGAGAAACAGAGACAGAGAAAGTTTGAAAGAGAGAGTATGTGGAGGCTTAAGAGAAAAAAACTGATTCTGGAAAGGAATCGAAAGACTTTGAAAAAATTTCACTTTTGACATTTAAGGTATAAAACAAATACTAAAACCGGATTTAAATAGTAAAAGAAGGAAATTTAAATTACAAAAACTAAAACTAATTTATATTGGCATTAATTTCTATACGGATCTATATTAAAGGCAAGTCCCTACAAAAGTTAAGCGACTGTAACTAAAAGAAGAGAGTTGCATTTGTGAGCTCAGTTCATTATCTTTTCGATCAGGAATATATATACATATATAGGTATATATATATATATACTTTATTCAGTCAATGATGTTAAGTTCTCTGCAGTGCAAAGTATAGTACAGGGGTGTAGTTAGTCATACAGAGGGGGGAGGCTAGATTGAATGCAGTTAGTGTAGTTTATCCTTCAGTCTACAACCATGGTTTCACTTAGCTAACATTCCTCTGGCTGTGTGTGTGTGTTGTGTGTGTGCTTACCGAGCATAATGAATGTGCTTACGAATTGGTTATTATTTTTTGGGGGCATACCCAGGATATGGGATACATGGACAAAGGACAAAGGACACGAGACATAGCAAGCAGCTTTTGTTTGTTTGTTTGCTGACCTGCTACAAAAACGAAAAACTCCTCATCCAAAAATAAAAAAAAAACTGAGAGAGACGACGAGAAAGAAAAGAAAATTGAGCGCAAAATGCTTAACAAATATTTTATGACTTTGAAGTTCAAACGCTTAAAATGTTGTTGCTATTGTTGCTTGCTGTTGTTCTTGTTGCTGGCAAATTACCCACAGGACGCAGGGAAAACTATTTTCTCAACACAGTAAAAGAACAAGTAGCATATTTCTGTTGCAGCCACCAACAAAAAAAAAAGAGAAAATAAGAAAAAAAATAACCAAAAACTAAAAAAAAAAAATATAAAGAAAAAATCAAAAAACAAAAAAAAAAAAATTGTAGGGAAAAAGGGGAGAAAAAATTGTTTGAAATTCCTAACAAAGCATTTTAACAATTTGCTGACATTATAACGGGCGACAAGTTGAGCGAAGTCAATAAACTGTTAACTAACAAAAAACCAGGAAAACAAAATGCGCCAAAGTGAAAAAAGTGCTGATAGTAATAGACTGGAAAGACGTGCATCAATAGCGCTTCGGTCAGCGAAAGGAGAAGGGAGCTCGGGTGTGTGCTCCCTCTCTCTCTCTTTCTCTCTCTCTCTTCCTTTCCCTTTTACTCTAGGTGTGTGTAAAGATAGAGTATATACAGAATACACAGAGATCTGCCATGGAAAGAGGGAGAAAAGGGAGAGGAAAAAAAAAAACTTTTTAACAAAATTCCTGCACCAACAGCTACAGCTACTGCTCCTCCGCACAACAACAAAAAAAAAAAAAAGAAAAAAAAAAACACATTGGCAGCTGGCAGCATAAACGGCATGAAACTTCATTAAAGCGATAAAAATCAGAGCCGAGGTGGCATCTTTTTCCATGTCCCATACCCATACCCAAACCGCCAAACAAACCATCAGCTATCTGAATGAAGTAAAAGAGTCGAACATCATTTACTCTCTCTCGCACATGGGTTAAGAAGAAAAAGGGTCGAGAATGGGATTTTGTTTAGCACTTAACCCACATTGATTAGGTGTACACGATTTCGATTTAGTTGGTTCATTTGAATTTTCTGTAATGGCAAATTACCGAAAAAAAAAGAAAATAGAATATACACAAAAGGAAAATAAACAAAAGATAAATAACATTAACATAATCTGGCAAAATATGGCAACTCTGCAAAGTTTAACAATAGAAACTATGGCTACGCCATTAAATCGCTGAAAAAATCTGCAGAGATATAAGAAAATGTTTGACAACAAAAAGTTGCTTAAAATAATAAATAATAATAAAAAAAATAGTTCCTATTGGAAATTTCTTGCTATTGTGAATTCAAGACAGATTAAATCGGTCGATATAGCAAAAAATGGTTTCTAAGCAGTTTGGAAAATTTATTAAAAAGGATGTTCATTTCTATAGTCTATAATCTCTATAGAATTTATAACTGTCAGTTGATCTAGCAGCTGATCAAATATATATGCAAGAGTATAAAAAATCATCATAGCATCAGCCGCAAAGTATGCAACTGGAAAGTTATTAAAACTGTTCAACATGTTCTTGTTTATAGCATAGCGTGCCGAAAGAGAATGACAGACAGATGGATAAAGTGAAAGGAAAAGAGAAAAAATAGAAGGAGAAAAACGGTAAGAGAGAAAGAGCGACAGAGAGAGAGAGAGAAAGAAAGAAAGAAAGATTGTGTGAGTGTGTGTGTGTGTGTGTTAGCTGGTCCTTTTGGTATGCAACAGTTTTTGCTGATTATGTTACCAAAAAGTGAATAACGGATATTGCTCCAGCTGTTGTTGTTGTTGCCGTTGATGGATTTATGACAAATTCCTTGATGTGTGTGTGTGTGTGTGTGTATCTATAGAGATTTTACATTGCAGGTGTTACATGGTCATTATTATAGCCGCCCTTCTGATGGACATTGATGGACATGAAAATAACAAAAAAAAATGAATTCCTCATTTTTGCAAAATATGAAAATACATTCAATCTAAACAACAATATGCAACATTGTGGAATAACGAGAAGTTCAACATAAGTTAACCGTTATAATCCTTAAAAATTGAAACGTAATATGACATAAATTAGGATCCTTTTTGTACTATATCGTTATGTTGTACATACTTAGTTCATATTCACAAGAAGATTATTTTTCTGAATGGTAAAGGATCTACAAGGACAAGGAACAGCCAACATGTTTCTTGACTTGCTCCTCTTTAGATATATTTGGTATATAGAGTTAAATAAAGACCAAAATATATAATTAAAATTAAATTTTGTTATATTTTACGCTATATAAACTATTGTACATATATATATATATATATATATATATATATATCTTTAACACGAAACTATATAGGATACTATTTACTTTTGTATCGTTTGGTCATATCATTAACAGTTGCTAGCTGCTATATGAGTTGCCTTTTGTCCCCCTAGGGTTCCACTGTTCGAGCAAACATAAAAGAAATCAGCTATTTTGATTGAGTGCACACAGAGGATAACATAGATTCATAATTACGATAGACAAGGAGAAAAAAAAAAAAAGAAAAAAAGGCAACAACACAGTCCTAAAAGATAAGCAATTGCTTAGTTCTCCCTTTCTCACAAACTTAGACTGACAATCAGACCCATACCCATACCCATACCCAAAACCCATACCCTTTTGGCCTTTGTGTGATTTTTTTTTATTTTTTGCTCTTGTTCTTGTAGTTGTTGTTTGACGTTTTCTCACATGGGGGAAAAGATGCTTTGGCTCGTGGCAGAGTGTTTTGTGTGGGTGTTTGTGTGTGTGTGTGTGTGTGTGTGTGTGTGTATTCTTGGTTGGTCTTAGTTGTATGTCGGTGGTCGCAATCAACGTTGCGTTGGTGCTCTTAATTGATATCGTTTGGCCATGATTTTAATTGAACTCAGTTGAGCGTTTGGCCATCATAAAACACTCGATAATTATGATATTCCTTTCAAAATTCATGACGTTCCATCAATCGCAATCAATAAAAGTAACAGCAAACAATTTATTTGCTGAATTTTTAAATCAAGTGGAAAATAATTGGCATTTGAAAATTGTTAAATAATTTATTAACATGAAAAGGAAAAACTTTTAGCTCAGTATTTCTATTATACTGTATAAAAATGTATGTATATGAATGTATCAGGGACGGATCCTGAAGGTTCCGAAAATATATACAAGTCTTTTCAGATATGTTTGTATACATAAAATATAAAAGTTTCAGTTAATCCCAATTTATTTTTGAAATAAAGCTTTATAATATGGACTTACTCCTATCATCATTTCTATCTGAATTGGAACAAAACCGCTTACTGGTTGTTCCAAAAATACAATAAAAATTAATGTTGAGTGCCAAATACTATATATAACTATAAACTATGAACTTTGTGTATTTAGTAGAAATATATAAGCCATTTATCTAATATCAAAGATTACTATAAAGTAAATTAATATTATTAGACGAAATTGAAGAAAGTTTAATCGAAAATATATACATATATATTAATAAGTTTGACCAGAAAAATATATATGTATATTTATTATTACTTTCCTAAATTTGATTAAAAAAACAGTTCTTTAAGTTTTAATAGTTTTTAATCAAGATGGGAAAAACTTTTATCAAAGTTTTTTATAATGGAAACAATTAACACAATTTTTTAGACTTTATATTATAAAATCAAATATATTATAATTCCCATATTTATATTGTTTATAGTTAAATATACATTTCTTTTTAACTATAAAACGTAATTCAGAACAACCCAAATTCAATTAGTTTATAACGCATCAGTGTAATTCAAGAACACCTTGTTTTAAGGATCATCTGCCATCCTACAATATGTGTCTGTGTGTGTGTGCTTGGCAGCCATTAATTGGATTATCTAGCGCCAAGCGAAAACAAAATAAAATAAAAACAAAAAACGAAAATAATTATAATTATTATGATTTCTTTTTTTTTTTTGCAGATGCTCACAGATGTGCAACAAAAAAATCCCGCAAAATAAAAGATACACAAGGAAAAACAAGAAAAAGCAAAACAAAAAAAAAAAAGAATGGCAAAAATTAATTAAAAATTATTATCTTCTGTACGTGTGTGGGTGTGTGTGTGTGTGTATGTGAAAGGAAGGCCAATCAATCGATGGAAGGTTGGATAGATGGATGAATGGATATATACATAGATGGTTGAATCACCATCACTTTGCCTGCTCGTCAACTTTTGCATTGAGCCTCAACCATCCGTTGCATATGGGGCAAGTGCATATGCGTGTGTTAGTATTAGCTGTATGTGTGTGCGTGTGTGTGTATGTTCAGTTGGCCATCAGCTCACGCTGGGTGTGTTGGTCAAATGTGCATTTGACATTTTCGTTATGTTCCCTGAGATGAAAACGGGATTTGGTGGGTGCAGAAAAAGGTTGTAGGCGGTAGATGCAAACGTGTGCCATTTAATGCTATCATGTGTGTGTGTGTGTGTGTGTCTGTGTGTGTTGCCAGCGATGGTGTTGTTTCTGGTTGCCTGATAGCCATAGTCCTGTACCACACTATAAACTGTTTTTGCTTTTGCATTTTCCATGAAATTTCTCAAAATTTTCCGCATTTGTTGAGGTTGGTTGTTATAATTTAGTTGGAAATTGCTGTCACACCCGCACACACAGACACACACACAGACACACATCTAGACACTCAGACATTTGCACAGTCAATTCTAACACCGTTTGCAATGTTTATATAGTAAATTAACCCTTTTTTATCCAAATGAGTTAAAGAAATTGATAAAATATAAAAAATTATTTTTCTATTTATATTCCCATTATAAATCTTATTCCATTTCTTATATTATATTTCTATTCTTGTTCTTTACCAACTCATATTCTAATTCTTATTTCTATTACTATTTATTAACCTTTTGGTATTTCTGGGGTTAAAGCAGGTTTTTACACATTTTCAATTTAATTTGGTGCAAAAGAGCCAAACTCATAGGTTCAGTTTTTTAGGCATCCCTTCATTCCGTTCCCTCTTCTGGCACTTTGTCTAGTTCATTCCTCTTTCGTGCTGGTCGTCCTGTCTCTGGCCATTTGCCATTTGCCAGTTTGTTGATAACATTTTTGCGCGCAAACTGTAATTTTCGGGTGGCCAACAAACGCGAATTGCGAATTGGATTGCGGCTTATAAGCACGTTTATAAATTACTGATTCGTCTCTCTCTCTGTGGCTGGATTTTATGTCAGCAAATGAATAAATTAAATATTCTACCTCTGACTCTCCTATCCACTTTCTGGCGCGTTCCTCTCTACCTTTCTCCATCACATTTTCTCTGTCTGTTGCTTTAATTACGTATTTTTTTGTAGGCAATTTCAATACCCACTACCCATTAAGGTATATTGGTTATATTGTAATTTATAAATATTAAAGAGTATATACATATACATAGATAGTAGTGAAGTAAATAATAAAATAATGTAAAGTTTCTAGGAATAGATTTTCGAAATTAGTTGGGATACTCGGTTTAAAAGTCAAATAAGTTAACGATAAAATAAAGAAAAACAATGTTAACATATTTCACAACATAATTATAATTATATTAAATACTAGGGTATCATAAAGTCGAAGCTTTTTTTTTTTTTTTTTGCAATTTTCGAGTATTTGTGTTTGTCTTTTATATGAAAATTCAATTTGATTCCTTTTCTAATTAATTTGGAATTTCAACATTTTTCGTGCACAATAATAATAATAATAATCATTATAATAACAAAAGTGATTTGCTAATTCCAGCCAATGTCATTCCGAGGGATTATCATGATAGGTCTAACCGACTGCCAGATGCCGAATGTCATGATATGAAATCATCAAAAAATTATTCGGTTGATTGCCTGCATTAATTTTATACAAAGTATTAAATATTCTGTTCGCTAAATGGAGCAGAAATTTTTTTTTTTGACGTATGGTGAGGTGTGGCAAGCGGGTGGAAATAAGCGGGTATTTTATGTTTATTTTAGATCTTTATATTTACATAAATATGTGCATGTATATATGTACATATATACATATATGTACATATGTAACTGGGGATTTCACATAACACTCTAAACTTTGTGGTAGATTTGAAAGTAGAGTCCGCTCTCGTCGAATATTTCAGTCATTGGAAAATTAATTTGGTACAATTATTATTTATATAAGCAGTTTATTTTCATTAAATTGTAAGTTACTACAACATTTATTTGTTAACCTCACTTTGCTTAGATAATAGAATTTTCATATAAATAATTATATATTCTGCGATTAAATCCATAACTTGAAAACTTTTTTACATAATAAATGTAAACACTTAAAGCTTGATCATAAGTTATCATCTAATGTTGATCTAATATATAAAGTACTTTAATTCATTTTAATTTAGGTTTATTACGTATACGTTGCGTTGTCAATATTATATGCAAGAGATGCCTCTTTATATTACAAAATGCTCGATTTCCATCTATACACTTTGTTTATACAAATAATTTTCCATTGTCGATCGATTTCAATATGTTTCCAAATCAAATACAATAACAAATACGTGTACACATTTGTTCAATGGAAAATCTCTGAATTTTATCTGTTTTAAAAGTAGGTTATTCAAATTTGTTTTATACCCTATACAATAAATGTTTGTTGCATTTGTGATAGATTTTTGCTTTGTTTTTTATTTTCGTTTATTAAAACACAAAAAAAAAAGAACAAATTGTTTAAGCCATCAAATATATATATATATATTAACTCAATTTATTGACATATTTCTGTTTAATTTTAACATAAAAATGACGACACAATTTTTAATAATTTATATTTTGTATTTTTTATATTCATATTCAATAGAAAATCTTATTGGAAATGTTTGCAATAATTGTTAGCATTAAATATTTATATCCATCATTTAGTTAAATTAAGGCACTTTATTTCATCTTGCTTTTGGCCAGCTGAATTTTTATATACATACATATGTATATATATATAATATTTGTTTATTTTTGTATATACATAAATAGATTAGAGAATTTTGAGAGCGCCTTTTATTAGGTTACCAAATTTTAATAATAATCATTAAAAAAATAATATATTGAAGTAGAAAATTCAATCGCATTTCAATGATTAAATTTTTATAGCTAATTTAATGCGCTTTATTAAACATAATCAAAGAATTTTAAGGTTATACAAAATTCGTTGTATTTTGCATGAAAACTGGTTATTTGAGGTGAAAGTAAAAATCAATAATAACAATTGTTATTAAACAAACGAGAAAGAACAAAATACAACTACCGAAACATAAAGCTAGTTAAATTGCATATAATTGAAAATGTTTATAATACAAAAAAAGAATATAATAATACAAAAAAAAAAAAAATAAATAACGTGGCAATGTGATATAAATATGAAATAAAAACGAGAAATTCAAATGGAAATTAAATTAAATCGCAGCGCAGTGCAGCAACAAAAATAAGCGAATGAATATCCGTTTTGAATTTTGTGAAATTTTATTTTCCCCACATGCGGAAAGTAGATGAAAAGCGTGGGAGAGAGAGAGGGTGAGAGTTGGGGGGTGTATGTAGGAGGGAGGATGAATATCGCATCGGGGAGTCATCATTAAATGGGGCATATGCCCCAAGCCCAATAACCGATTAATAAATATGCGAAAATTGTATTTTAATGCCTTCCTCTGTCGGCTCCAACTGCTGCAAACTCTTCTCCTATTTATGTACATTTATACGTGTAGGAAATTGCTGCCTCTTTCTGTCTTCTGTTGGCCATTTTTGTGTGAATTTGCGAATTTTCTACCACTTGGTGAGTTATGACCTGGCTTTATGGCCTAAAATGAATGGAAAGTTGGTAAAATTGGGCCGCACACAAAACACCAAAAATAAAATAGAACCAACAAAAGAAACAAAAGCAAAACACAAAGCATAGAACATTAGCCAGGAAGAAATCAATTAATTTAAATTTTTATTGCATATATAAACATATGTATGTAAATATATATAGATAAGTATATAGAAATATATATATTGCTTTTTTGCCACACTTGAGAATGTTTTTTATGATTTATTATGACCTAAAAATTGCTTAAAAGCGAAAGACTTCTTTTGCCCATAATATAAATACAGGGTGGGCCATCTAAATGTGAATTAAACAAATTCACACTTAAATGATAAAGGGATATATCATCGTAATTCTTTCATAAGGTTTGCCTTCTAGCTGGAAGTCACAAAATGTTTCCGCAATCTTACAATTTTGGTATTCAAGAAAAGTAATAGATTTATTCTCAACCAATTTCAAATCATATACTATATAAAAAGAAATATTGTTTTGAAAACTGTAATTATAATTTTCAATACCAATGTGAAAAAAGTAATTTTCAAAGTTCTTCATCATAATTTTTATATACATAAATAGGTCAACAGCCAGTCAATTTGCTTTAGTTGTTTGTTGTTCCACTTTTACACAACAATTTAATTGGTTGTTCTTTTTTTTTTATCACTTTTTTTTATATTTATTTTGTTGTACATTAGCAGTTTTTGAATGGCAATTATGTTGGCTAGATGAGAAACAAAATAAAAAATAACACATCATTTTGGCCCAATTGAAATTACACTTAACTTTTGATTCAATGGACTCATTGGACTCTCGTCTGTCGCTGTGGGAACTCAATTTGCACTTCATCTATCAGTTCTCTCTAATTGCTAATTGATTTTAACCATATGCAAATAGATGATTCATAATTTAATTGCCCAATAGCAATTGTCAGATAGCCCTTAACAGAATTTCAAGTGTTTTGAGCATATAAATCTTAATGTTGACCTCGACAGAGATAGACGTCGATAGACACACGTTTAAAGAGTGAAACAGAGAGAGAGAGAGAGAGAGAGATCGAAAGAGAAAGAAGAGTGGGAGAAAAGATACTAACATATTTTCTCTGGTTCATTGGCATTAAGTGATTATTCTTTAATGGGTGGGCGAGAAGGGCCATGGAACTGCTCTAAACTTTATTAATTTTAATTAAAAGCACTACACACTCATTTTGAGGGTTGAACGCTTTCTATTTGTATATACCCAATACTCTAACAAGTTAAAAGGGCATTTTCATTGGCCAATCTATAATGTACATATGTACATATATATCCTTGTTCATCAACGGTAAATAATTGATACAGGCAAATAAGTGAGTTTACTAACACTTTTTGTTTGATATAAAAAATGTGGTAAAAAAACTATTACTTCGCTAGATGGCGCCAGAGAGTTGATAAAGTAATAAGAGTGAGAAAGATGTCATTTATTATTCAGGACAGAATTTTTTAAACTTTAATGTAGGGCATCTTGAATTCGATGCTTTGACTCAACCCATTCGAGATTTTACCTATTTTCTCGTTTATTTTTTGTTTTGTTCGCTTCTGTTGTGTGCGTGACCGAGTCTTGGTCATGCTCTTCTTATCTCTATCCCATTCTCACTCTTTCTGGAGTCTCTTGCTTTTTACTTTTTATAAGCCGCAGAACGCGTTTTCCGGCCAGCAGGCGGTGCAGTTAAAAACAAGAAAAGCTATCAAAGAAACTTCGTCCTCGTCCAAAAATCCAAAAAAAAAAAACCAGAAAAAAACAAAAAAAATACAAAATCTGTGTAAAATAAGAATAGAAATTAAACTAAACTTTTAAATACCCTTTCAAAAGAAATGCAGAAACATTTTTAAATTATTTGTTACCTGGACAGGTGAGAGGAGTGTGAGCTGAGCAAAGTTCTCAAAATTTTCTTTTATTCCTTTAACTTTTATATTTCAATTTATTTAAATTTTATTTTCTGCTCTATTATTTTTCTATTATTCTGTCAGTTTCAGATAGTATCTTATTTTACTTATTTATGTATTATATATGTATGTATATATAATTACATTTAGTAATTGATCGGTTTATATTAATTACTTATTTAATTTTAATACTTGTAAAAAATTATGTAAAGAAAATTCTGAATCAATATAAATACATTAAATATTAAATAATAATTATTACAATTTAAGTTTTGTAAATAATTAAAGCTGAAAAATAAAAGTCTCTTTTTAATTATATTAATTTTTGCTATGTTAATTAATCAGATTTTTAGATTTTTCGTAAGTATTTATAAATTAAATACATTGAAGAACTTAATTGGACTATATTGTCAGTTTAGATTGGTGGAAAACTTTTACATTTTCGCCAACTGCTTGACCTATGCATGTGACTGTTTCTCTCTCTCTCTCTTACTCTTTGTATTGCCCTCTTTTTCACTCTCTATGTTTGTTAACTAAAAAACAAAAAAAAAAAGTCTGCGGCAAAATCTGTTGGTCCAGAAAGGCGTAACCCTCTTACACACAGAATCTTGTGTGTCTGTCGAGTTTCTTGTTTATTGTTTTGATGCAGGGCAAAGGGCCATAAAAACCTCAAGGTGCGATGGGCTATATACAGATATATACATATATACATATATACGTATATACGTATATATATACATATATGTATATAGTCTAACTGCCGTTTCAACATTTATGCAAATATATTTTATGGCTTAAAAAAAACGAAATAATATATTTTCTCTTTTCATTATTATTAATTTTTGTTTTTAAACATACACATACATACATATATACATACAGATACACATAGATATACAGTTATTTCTTGTATTAAGTCTTAAAAATTGAACTAAATGTCTAAGGTTTTCGTAATTGGTGTACTGCTTGAACTTCTTTTTGAGAGTCTATGCAATGGTCCCAATAGGCTTAAAATGACTGGCAATAGAATTAGGCCATGTGCTGCTCCAATTAAAACAATACCCAAATACATACGGAAATAGAAAATTTGAAAGACTTGAGAATTGGAAAATGCTAAAACAACAATGCCAGCAAATTTTGTTAAAGTAATGCCCGATAGGACACTACTTCCAGTGACATTTAACGCTTTTACAGATCTCTGTTGTGCTGTGCCAGTTTGTTTTTTAAATGATCGCACAATGTGGGCAACAAATTCAACACCAATACCGACACAAACAACCAAATTGACCAAAGATATCGCATTCAATGTTATACTCCAGGCCCACATCATTCCACCCATATTGATAAGTATGGAAATCACCATAAATAGCACAATTAATGCTGAGGTAATATCCAAACCTGTTATCAATAGGGTAACAACAAAAATGGCCACTAGTGATAGACCCAATGAGTAAAGGGCATCATTCCATATGGTTAAATATTGCTCATAGAATATATAAAATATGCAATATGGAAAGACTTCAGCATCGACACCATTCTCCTTAAACATGGCATTAATTTCATTCGCTATGCGACGAACTTCACGCAATTGTGAATAGAATTGTATTGAGGTGGTCGATGTTGTTGAATATTGCATAAAATAAGTGTCCTGTACGGAGGCGATGCCCTCATCATCTAATGTATAGACGACAGCCTGAAAAATAAACAAAAGAAAATTGAATGTAAAATATATATTTGCCAAAACGCATCATATAATCCAAACATTTAATTTAATTACGTATACGCCCAGTTGGCTGCGAACTGAGAGACTTATTTTATGGATTTTTGCACAGATTAAAGATTTTTCACTTTGGTTGGCTAAATGTTTCGCCACTTCTTCTTTCTTCTCTTTTGCTCGAGAGAGGGAAAAGTGTCTAAAATTCATAATAATTTAATTTTTTCTTTTATGTTGGTACAATTTTCTAACTTTAAAAATTAGAAAATAATATTTCAATCTTATCTTCATGCAATAAAGTTATGAAAACTATTTAAGTTAAGGACAATTGATCTTAGAACTTTTGCTTGAATTCTCTTGAATTAATTATTTAATAATATCTTTTTGATCTTTTAGATCTTTTGCTTGAATTCTCTTGAATTAATTATTTAATAATATCTTTTTTTAAATTTCCTTTCGTTTATAAATGAACATTTTTTTTCATATTTTCATTTTTGCAGTTTCAAGTTATTTTTATAAAAACTTAAAAGAAAAATTAGAATAATTTCAAAAATTTGGAAAAACAATATCTATTGTCAACTCCTTCAAAGAAACTTTATTTATAGATAAGAAATCTTTTTGGCATAATTTGAAATGCGTTGTCTTGACTGTTAGATTATAGCAATTTTCTTTTTGTTATTCACTTCTATTTTCAATATTTAAAATTTGTTTAATAAAAGTTGAATAATTTTGAAAAGAAAAACTGATAGCTAATAAATGAGCCCAAGATGATAATCATTAAAATCGAGATATATCTTTGTATCTTCTTGTCCCTTTTCCTTACTCTTACCCCCCTTTTACTTACATCAGCATAAGCCGCTCTGCCAGCTTTCGCACATTCAGCATCGGGCAAATCGAATAGAAAATATGATACATATTTGTTAAATGTTGCCTCATCTGGTCGCAGACCATCTTCGGTAAAACTTCGCTCACAGGGCAAACAATTTTCGCTTTTAGAATCTGAGAAGAAAAAAAATATTAGAAAATAATGTAAGTAACTTGATCATTAAAGAAAGACTTACTGCTCGCACAAAATCCACCAGTTGTTATATTATATTTACAGCAATCGGTAATGGCTAACCAATCGATATAATCATCTATCCATGAGGATGCCGGTCGGGCCAAGGCTGTGATTTCTGGATAACGTGATTGTGTATACAATTGAACGGATAAGGAATTATTGTTACATTCAACGCCACCGCAAATGAGATTCTGATACTCGGGTTGGGCATAATCCAAGCCAGGTTTAAGCACCCAATAGACAGGAGCACCCATGGCCAATAGATCGACCATATAACGAAAATATTTAACAACATGTGAATTTTTAGGCATTGACATTTCCTGATCCAAGCCGGGTTCAATTGATGGTACTACCATCAATGACAGACAAGTGACAATGGTAAAAAGCAGTAAAACAATCACCTTAACCGGTCTATAATTAAATAAGGAAGAAGGGGGTTATTATAAGGATTATCTATAACTGACTCCGCCTACTCACTTTGATAACAAAAATGGCGTATAGAAATTCTTAAACATCTTCTCCAATACGCCAACCTCTTTCGGTTGGTGTTCTATCTCTGTATCCAATTCCAATTGACGATCCTTTTTATCTTGCTCATTCCGTATACAGCAAAGCATATCCAATCGTCCATCCAAATATCGTCGTTCATCGATTGCCATGAGGGCAACAAATGCTGTTATTTGAAATAGAAAATCCAAGAGAATGGCAGCTGCCGCATATTGGGCAAATGTCTTAACCGCTGGCATATCGGAAAGTGCTCCAATTGCAAAACAGGCAAATTCACTGCCAGCCGTCTGTAAAATCGATGGTCCCACTTGACCAATTGCCTCGCCAATGGCTTCGTGGGTGGTCGGATAACGTTTGTGATCCAATCTCTGATATGTATGGACCATTATGAATATATTATCAACACCAACAGCTAGCACCAAGAATGGTATAACCTCAATGGCCAACATTGTTGTGGTAATGCCAACATATCCCCAAAATCCTAAACTGCATACAATCGAAGCCAATACAATGACAATGCCACCGATGGCCAGCATAATACGTGAATCCTTCAAGAAGCTACAACAGCTACGTATGTGACCCAAGGCAATGGCCACATATAGAAACATAACCATATAGCTGATAACCACAGTACCGACCTCACCCTCAGATAATTCCACAATGGCATCCTGTATAGAACGTTCCGCTGAATAGGCAATATCCAAACGATCGCTTTGATATGATTTAAGAAAGTCCACAAAACGTTTCTCCCATGCCATGGCTGGTTGGATCATTGAGTCATCATTGTAATTTTTGCCAAGAAATGTAAGAACCAAACCGGTGGCCAACATATAATCTGGATCATCACCGACATCAACTGATGGCATGCCGCCTACTGCAATGCCCGGTTCAATGGGTCCTCCATAAGAGCCAAAGCAATCCTCCATCATGGGTACACTGATAAGAAATAAATAATTAATTGTATAATAAGTAATTAAAGTAATTAGAGTATTTAACCTACCGCAGGCAATCCTCAAGTTGATTTAAATAATTAATTGTAAAGTTATTCGCATCGACATATGAGTTTTGAAATCTATTCATATCACTTTGAAAATAACCATAAATCGATTGTATTAGACAATCATCGAGAGTTGCTTTTTCGCCCGCCCTAACAATAGGGGCATAACAGATTTTATCCAGACCAGCATTATCCTCCTGACCCAATTGTACGATAGCTTCTTGTAGTTCAAATACCTCCTGCAGGAAACTCTGCTCAAAGGCGGGGCCAAAGGTTAAAAGGCCGCTACTTGCCTCATGAGTGAACTGTTCAAGATAACAAAAGAAATATATAACTATATAAAATAAAATTCATAAATTATTATTACTTATTATTAAAACTTACATTGCTCTGATTGATGGCCTTAATAAAGATCTGATTGGTACGATAGAATGGACCAAAATGCTGATCAAAGTAATCCTTCTCGATACGGGTCTGACTCTCCTCACCAGCCCACAATTCAACAGGATCTGTGGTTATAGTCATGTACATCATGCCATAGGCCAGACCGGCAATTGTCCAAGAGCATAAAGCTAATACCATAACCGGATGTTTGGCACAAAATGTTCCCCACCATCGAAAACCTAGATATAAAAACTCTCCATATAATGTTGGCATGCAGACATTTGGTGGCGATCGATGACCAATGGCGCCCCAACATATTAGGACAGAGAATAGAATGCCCAGAACTAATGCCACAATAAATGTGATGCCATAGAGACCGGCTATCTGCCAGGGATCCTCAACACCTGTCGGTGCTTCAGTCAAAGGACACGATTCGGCACAATCAATGCAAGCACAGGCATAATTATCCTCATACTTCTCACCACAATCGAGTGGATGCAATTCCAAATAGATATCAGTGCTAGTCTCATTAGCATCATTTGACCACATATAGTTAATGCCAAAGGGTACATAATCATTATCTGCATCGCCCATAAAATAATACCAACGACGATAATTACACGTTTTGGCATTATAAGCACCACATCCCAAATCCATTGCCGGTCTTCCAGTTTGCGGATGTTGTATGCTAGCACAACTATTATATATTCTTTCCACTGTATTATCAACTAGACGATAATCAATTTGTTTAACAAAATCTATATTATTCGGATTGCTGTCATTGTACGCTTTTAAAAATAGTGTATGATTTTTTGCACAGGTCATTGCACATACAGTGAGTCCCATATTTTTTGTACATGTCGGACAGCGAGAGTATACACCATCCGCTTGCATTAAACCGGCATCCATTGTAGCAATTTGTGCAGCATCGCAACAAAGTTTTAATTCATCAGTGCCTGTCTCACCCTTGTATTCCTTATAGAGGGTAGGACAACGTCGAGCAAATGTCGCCTCGGCCTCTGCATCATTTAAGGCACGAGCTGGTCGTGTATCAGCCAGATTTTGCCAATGTTGTCCTATTAAATGACTATGGCCATACCAAATGCAGCCCAACTCCTCCTCTCCATCGTTTTGACTGTTTGCCAAATTTACGCATAGCAACAGTAAACTTAATATCCATAAGGATCTCCTCATTTTGCGATTAACGAATCAGAAAAAAAAAAAAAAACAGAGAAGTAACGCAAAAATAAAAAAAAAAGGAAAAGGAAAATTAAAACCAATCAGCAACTGCAACAGTAGCCATCGGCAGTGTGCCACTAACTGATATATAAAACCCTTAGTGAAATCTACTTTCCGTTTTTTCTTTCGTTTTTATTTTCAGCTATCTCCAAACGGCGGTGAAGTGGTGCAGGCGTGTGATAAGAGCAATTTTTTTTTTTAGGTCGTTTTTTGGAAGCTTTTGGGCCAGGCGTGAAAAACCGAAAGGTGGAGCCGGCTTATCGTTCGAACTAACTACTGCTACTAACCATCCATAGATAAGCCGCTGGCGGTGTTCAATTGGATTTTAAGCAACAATGTGTGCAAATACAGCGCTAATGGATGTGTTCGCTACACTCTAAAAAAAGAAAAATAGAAAGAATGTAATCTGTTATCCAATAAAAATATTTCTATCAAGCTTAAATATGAGAAATTTTTGCATATCTAAATGTAAATAGTTTCTATAATTAATTATAAATTAAATTGAAAAAGCAAGAAGATTTTCAAAAAGAATATTGAACCAATTATTCCCATGATGTCTCTATTCTTAATGTAATAGACCGATTTTATTAAAATTTTGTATTATAGTGCAGAATTGTGTATATATTTATCCGCAAAAAGTTTATAGAAAATAAATGTTTTTGTAATTGGTTTCGGTCGTTCGAAAAACTTGATCTTGAAGGAAAAAATGGTATCTACATATACACATATAATGTATATATGTTTAATTTCACTCAAGCATTTAAGGCAGATCAAAAGTATATACATATATAACATTTTTGTCTTACAAATTTTATATCTTCCGTTGGTATTATTCTTTATATTACCCGATGGATTTAATTTTTATATCTTTTGTAAAGGTAAAAAAATCTTTAAAATAATAAATATATAAAAGCAGTTTTTCTTTTTATAATTTCTAAAAGAATTGAAGAAGATTTGAGCTATGAACGAAATGCAGATCGTTATGCTGATCAAGCATATATATTTGTATAGACCGATTCAAAATTTATTTTATAAACAAAATCTATAAAAAATTAATTAACATTTTGCTGAGTGTATCAATGATTGTGGGATTATTTTGCTAATGGACATTTTCAAAATTTTATGACTTGATCGAAGATATGTTACATATATATATATATATATACATATATATATATATACCGTACTCCAGCTGTTTTGGCGTAGCAACTCTATCTGTATAGGGTATCAAAAGTAAAAGGCAACCTTAAGGTTTTTAATACGTAGTTTGGTCATTTCTGAATCAATGCTGAATCATTCATTTGCTTTTCCCCCCGTTTTGTTGCCCCGCGCTTCCCTTGGGTATATAAAAAGTATTTTTTTTCTTGGTTTTTTTTTTTTTTGTTGCTGTGCCGCGGAATGCTTTATAACATTTTCTTTCTTGTTGTTTATAGTTTTTTATTTTCATTTTTGGTTTACTTCTTTTATGGCAAGCGTCTTGCGGTGGCGAATTGGTCAGCTTATCTGGCCTAAAGGGAACAGGTGTACACTTCAGAAAACATTTTTTTGTTGTTGTTCCTCTCGTTCTTTTAATTTTTCTTTTCTTTTTTGGTTTATTGCTATACGTACTTATCGCATTGGGCCAAGCAGCTGCTCTCAGGTGTCCGGTTGTGTTGGATTTGTGCAAGAACAAGTATATATATATATATGTATATATGTGCTATAGTTCCTGATAAGCGACAGGGCCTTGCATTACCCCAGGTGTCATATTGATAGGTGAAGTCTCTGTGACACGGTGAATGAAACGAAGTGAGGAGGAGGGTAAAGCGATTGGGTCTGATTCATAAACTCAAACTATTTGCAGAACAATTTGAAAGAGTAATTCTTAAGATAATCTTCAAATAAAATATAACAAAAAAAAAAAAAAACTTGACATGTGTACATTTGCGATAACCAAAATTTTTAGAAATTCCCAATAGTTCAGTGACTTAATCTTTTGGTAAATTGCAAAAGAAAGTCAACCGAAAGAATGCAAATGATTTTCCTTTAAATGGTCCTTGAATGTTGCTGGGCAGTGGGTAGAATGGATCTAAAAGGATCACTGGAGTATATAATGGAACCCATTACTCCATACTCCAATATCGAAGAAAATCTTTAAAGTGGCCACTTTCAAATATTTGGACTAGAAATACTTTTGGTTACGTAATTTTGGAGTAAGGCTAAACTAATAAAAAACCCAAAAGGATATCGTGCACATTTTTTCAAAAGACATAGCTTCAAAAGGCTCCTTTTCAGTTTAATGTTGAAAAACTATTTCTTTTTCCATTTTTTTAATTATTCTTAAAATTTGGACAGCTAATTTTGAACATTATTTTTTGCAATTTTTAAATTTCAAAGATTTAACATAGTTATTTACTTCTGAAATTAGATCTGATCTGAAATGATATCAAAAAAGAAACTGGAAAGTTCTTATTTATGAAACGAATATATTTATTATTCGGATTAAACTTTTTTTCAAATAAATAAAAAGTAGAAATTTTTCTTAGAAATAAAATATTCCTATATTTTTTATTTCGAAATGTTTCAAAGTAAACATTTTTTTAATCTTTCATTAAATGCATTACAATTTAATTCAATATTAATATAATATGTTTATTGTGACATTAAATTTTATAGTCTTGATATTCAATTAATCTAATCATTAATAATGAAATTCACAAAGCGTTTTGATTACAAGTCGAACAATAAATTTTTGCAAAATATACAACGAAAACTATTTTGTAATAAAATCGAAAAGAAAAGAAAACGATTCGATTTACATTTTAAAAATATTCGTAGAGTTCAAATTATTTGTCCTTATTATTAGTGTTGGTAACTTTTCGACTTGCAAGTCGCACGATAATCGATATGTAATCGAATAATTTTAGTAGAATGTCTTTAATTTTCCATCATTGGTTTTTTTTATATAAATTTTACCTTAATTTACTGTCATTGTTGTAAGGAAACAGAATCACCTTTAGGTTTTACTTCTATTTTATAAATCAAAGTTGTTTTACCCTAAACAGTCGTGTCTAACTCTCTGCCCGAATACAGAATTTTGTACAACAAAAAAAAAAAAAAATAAAAAACCCCACCAAAAAAAAAAAAAAATAAATATCTACACAAATACACAAAAAGATATGGAAAAAAAGTTCTGGTTTTCAGAGCAAAAAACAATAAATTTATTAAAAAGCCCCAAAGAAGGACTAAAAAAGGCAGATAAAAAGGGTAATCAGCAACAGCAACAGGACCAAGAACAACCCCAAGTAAAGGAAAAGTATCTTGAGAAGGATTATTCTGAAACGGAATTGTCTGTGGTGCCATCATCAACAACATCTCGTAATCATCACCAGTCTCAGTCAGTGTGTAAGTGGATAGATCTAATTGATAAGGACTAATCAAATTAATCGATCCAATCTTTATATTTAGTTAATAGCAAGTTGCTTGGTAACGTTGCCAGTGACTATTTAAAATTAGTAAACAGCATCGAGTGCCGCCTGTGTGTGCCTTTATCCGGCGATCTGAGAGTGCCGGGAGGTGAAAGTGCTGCTCTGGTACGTCATCAGGGGGAGGTTCAATCTAAGACAAGTATTGGATTTGTTGAGCTCTGTCGTCGTCGATCGCACTTTTTAAAACTTGGTATTCCCTTGACTCCTCTCGAGCTCATTGCAATGTCTGGATTTGATTGTAATAGGGAGACACAATCAGTGGCAGAGGATGAATTGCCAATGCCATCGCCATCGCAACAGCAAGTAGAGGAGCCGGAGGACTCGCAGCAGGAGCAGCTGACAACGGAAAGTGAATCGTGTTTATCCGTTGTGGACTCTGCAGATATGGATTATACAAAAGAATTCGAAGAAAGACGTCTTCCTGGTGGTTATAGACACCCCAATTGTGCATTTGCTGATATTGATAATGCTGAAATGCCTGAAAGTTCCTCTAAAAATGTGACTAAAGATCAAGAAGAGGAGAAGGTCTGTCCATGCAGTGAACATCATAATCATTATTACGAAGTTCCTTCAAATTCGAATCGATCAAGTGACCAACAAGAGATCGTATATAATACTCAAATTTTGGATCAGATGGAGCTTTCAGCTGATCCTTGTCAGATGACTCACAATATGAATAGAGGTCATACAAGCGATTATTCAAATCATCAGAATATATATACACCACAATCAGAGTATAGTCACTTACCGATAAATGAGAATACATACAAATTGCCAATTATTACCCAGATGAATTGCCCAACAGCTGTTCCGGACAGTCAACAAATGAACTCTTTAGCTCAGACAGAACTCCCGGTGGATCAGATGGAATTCAATCGATTCCAGACAAATCCCAGGAAATATGAGTTACAGATGGATGAAATAAAAACTGGACAGTACGGGTGCCATTTGGAAACGGCAGATACAAACGAATATCCACAGACAATTCCGAGTGGAGATCAGAGACAAAGCATATATAAAACTTCTCATTATTGTCAAACGGAACAACAATCATCAGATTCGAAAGAATTTTTGACCACTAAGGGTGATAATGGTGGTTATCGTACCGAAGAGGAAATACATCGTGATCAGTATAAAAATCAATTTCTGGTTAAAGAAAATTGTGAATATGGTGTACCACACAATGTTACACCAATGAAACATCCAAGGAGTGCATCTGTTGTCCCAGAGGAATGGCAATCACAGGTTCCTTTAATACGAGACGAACTAACACCAGATATTATACAACGTATCCAAGATGCTGAAATCAGAATGCCATTTATTTCATCTTATGATCTGAAAAAGGTTCCAATTGATTGTAATATTGCAGAGCGTTTAAAGCAACAACAAAGTCTTTCTATATCCGAAAGAGAATCAATCCAGAAGCGTCATGGCATGCAGCAGAGATTCAAGAAGGTATGGCCCCCCAATCCGGATTGCAATGATTTGGAAATATTGCTACCACCAAGATACTATGAGTCAAGTAGTGACGAAGATGAAATGGATATGAAACTGTTTACTGAAAGTAAAATAGATGAGATTGTATCATATAATAATGTGCCACCGACACCGCCGGCATCATCATCATTTGAGTCGCCTTTTAATTTACAACCGGATCGTCTGAATGCCCTTCTCAAAGCAAAACCAAAAAAATCATGTCTAAAGAATTCAAAATTCTTGGAAAACAGAAACGATAGCTTAATGCCAGAGAATCGAAATCAATATTCTCCCAGAAATGAACAGTATGGCTATGAGGCTGACTATGAGACGCAATCGGATGAGAGTTTGGAACGTACAATTAGCGATTGTGCCACAGATGAGCATAATTTAATTGAGCAAAGTTCCATTGATACATTGACCGATGTTTGGTATCGCGCTGGTGAGGATCAGCAAGCGATTATAGCAGCAGCAAGCGTTCCGGCAACCCTTCCTCGTCTAACTGGTGGCCTTTATAGTCAGGTTGATAAATTAAAATTTCAACCAATTGATAAGCTGGATGCCGGTTCAGCCGGTACACCCATATTGGATGAGCAAGCTGCTCTCACGGCTAGCGAAAGATCGGCATATTTTGTCACCGAATTTGCAAAATTGACACGTGAGGAGAGGGCCCAAGATATAGAGCTAAGAATGGGTCAATTACGTCTATTGCAGGCCACATCAGATCGAAAATATCGTCGATTTTTGAAAGCCAATGGTTCTCTAAATTGGCGACAATTGAACTCGGTGGCCATTGATTCGCTAAAACACTGCTGTCCATTAGCTGGATCCTGTTCAACACAGTGTCCATTGCTATTAAACGAATCTCTGTTGGGGCATTTCATTAAATCTCATCTGTTCGAGCCAGGTATGGAATTGTGTGAGATATTTGAACGTGATCGTCTCTTGATTATCTTTAATCCACGTTCCTTTGATTTGGGTAAAAATGTTTGCATGTCGGTAATTGTATATGGCGGATTTCGCGATAGCCCATACTCTCTGCCAATTTTGCGCTATATGCCAGTCTATAATGGTGGCTTATCGCATATGTATACCCGATATGCCGGTCATTTGCCTCTCTTGGTACTCGCATGCCGTAATCGAGTGAACGACATTGATGGCCTAAATGAACAATTTTATAATGGTAATTCGAGTAACAGCAGTACAAACAGCAATAACAGTAGCAAAAAGGTACGATTCAGTGATCAACCTGATCATAATACATTATCATATGGGGAAGGAGAAGCTAGTTTGTCGGGATCAAAAGTGGATGAAGATGTTTTGGCCTTGTGGGTTGTTAGCATGGAATTACCTCAACCGATTCATGTGGTAATGACGGTTTTCAATCGCCGTTTGGATATAACACGCAGTTCAATAATGAAAATTCGCGGTATAAATAAGTCACACGATTGCACCGAATTTATGACATCCAGTGAACATTATATGCGTCTCACCGAACAGGATATGCGTATATTAACAAATAATTATACGGAAGCCATTTATATGGAGTTGTCGGTGAGGGAATATGCGGCTTCATATCCAACGGAAACTATTTCGGCCCTTCGTTAATTAATCATCTAAAGAAAAACGATGCCCAAGAACCTGAAGATGCAAAACATGAAGAGAGTGCCATACAGGGATAAACAGTTATGGAAAGAAAATGAAAGAATTAGGTTCTTGCTATTATTAACATATTTTTCGATATTATTCAAAATTATTCATAGTCGACTTTTGCGGGATAGTAAGACATGTCTTGGATGTACTATATTTCATATATATATATATTATTACGGTTGTTCAAAATTATAATGGGGCGGGTGGGGGAAAAGAAAATTGGAATATCAATTAATTGCATTTGTTTTTTATTTTATCTTTGAAAATTTGAGTAATTCGAATCGTTTCAATTTTCAATCTTTAGGCGGATCATAAAATTTTAATTTGTTCAATTTGCATTTCTGTAGAAATCATATACAAAGAAGAACTCTCTTAAAATTCATTTCTTAATCGATAAGAGTAAGAACTTCTCTTACTGTTTGTTATTCTTCTGCATCTCACTCTATCCCAGTTTTACTTTGTCATTCGAATGTTTTCTTCTCTGTTTACCTTAAGTCAACGCCACCGAAACCGTTAGAATTTCAAGAATTGATGGCTTCATCATTCTTGCTCATTCTGTGATTATTTTAGTTTTGCTTTGCTGTTCGGAGTTGGCGGACGGTAAATTTGTTTTTTTTTGTGTGTGCCAAAAATGCTAAAAAAAATTAGATAATTCATTTATATATATGAATATTAGTATTAAAATAGCAATTGTGTTTAGCTCTGGAATGATTCTCTAAAATCAGTTTGCTAATTCTTTAGATTTTCCCTGCATTTTATCTTCGTTTCATACATTGTACACTTGCGGCTGACGTCACTGACAGGTAACGGCTCTTCCATCTCTCTTTATCTTTAGCTTTTCAGATCTGAGCATAGCGTAAGGCATAACCTATAATTATTTAACTGTAAATCTTGTAATTCGCATTCAAATTTTATCGAATAGAAAAATGACAGCGAAATGGGTTTAAACATTTTTATTACTTTAACAAATTGTATGCAATACCCAAAAAGAATTTATATATATCTATGTATATATACATGTATAATCTGGATCAGCATCTAAAGGGCACTTGAGTGTTCCTAAAACTTAAAGATGGCTTGTATGGAGCTTGCTGGGATTCGGTTTTAGGCCCAATCTAATACGCATGTCCGCATTCCTTTCCACATGTTTTCCAAGCCCAAGTGATTCTGTTTTATATAGCTGCTGCTCCTGCGCTTTGTCAATCCTTGGCGCCAACTAAGAGAAGTAACGGCTTTTACAACTTGTCCTCAATGCTGAATCCAAGCTATAATAAAAGCCAGGTTGCTGTCAGCTAGATTTAATAATGTAATATGTATATACATATCTAACCTGATGAATTGGTTTAATCGAAAACCAAATTTGACTCATTTCATTAGCATAATTATTCTCTTGGCTCTTCTTTGTCGTTCATCAACTTAATTAAACTTACTTGATCCTTCCGAAAATACCGCAAAGGAGAGGAAAAAAGTTCCTGCTGCAAGCACTTGTGCGATATTTGATGAGAGAAAAGCTTTTTTCTCACTGTTAAACGAACTGTTAATACGCTGTTAACGCACTGGCTCTTTCTCTCTCTAACTCTCTTTTTCCACTTTCTCTTGTTTCTCTTTCATTGTATGTCTCTCACTGCAAGGCATTTAGTCGGCATTATTTATTTTTTTATTGCCGGATGCCAAAATGCTATTGAACTCACACACACACACAGTCGCATGCACGCACACGCACACAAATGCATATACATACGTACATACATACATATATATATATATATAAATATATAGTATGTGTGTGTGTGGGAGAATGAGTGAATGAGTTCCAAATGCATAATGCATCAATTTTTGAATTCATTTGAATAGTTTGAAGTTGAATGCATAATAAGCAACAAAACACGTGTCCTGAAAATCCAGACCTACATCAACATGGAAACAAAGTCCCACATACATACATATGTATATACAAGTTCTGTGTGTGCATTCCCGAATTCCTGTTTCCCGGTTTCCCATTTCCAGTCGCATTTCTGGAAAATTGTGTCAAGCTGACACAATTTTCAAATCGCATGCCCGGAGTTGCAGTTTTTCACAGCTGCAGCTGCAGCAGCAGCACTACCAGCAGCGGAGAGCGAGAGCGATACTGAGAGAAAGAGTGAGAGAGTCAGCGTCAAGTTTTTGCCGGCACACTAAAAATAACGGTAATGCTTAGCCGCGCCATAACGGTACAGTAGCCGAACAGGAAGTGGTGCATTAAGACACGCGCCGCTTGCCAAAAAACACAAATAATAAAAAAAAGACAGTTCTCAAAATACAAAAAAAAAACACTTTAAAAACAAAAAAAAAAAACTCTATTATAAATTGTACAATTTTTTTTTTTGTTTTTTTTTTTGAAATAAACTAATACCGCGTGTGAGTTAAACAAATTAATAAATTGAACAAAATATTTGTTGTTGTGCATGTGTGTGTGTGTGTCTGTTTATGTGTGCCTATGTGTGTGTGTTTGTTTTATGATTCTATAGTAAACAATTTCATGTTTTAAAAACCGCAAAACACAGCCGGCAATGAAGAGACACAGGGAAAGAGAAAAACAAGTTTAAAGAGAAACAGCAACAGTGAGAGAGAGAATAAGCGTGTGTGTGTGTGTGTTAGAGCGAGAGAGGTAGGTGGAAAGCGATTGCAAATCAGAGAAAGACAGCTAGAGATGGGGAGACAAATAGAGAGAGAGAGAGAGAGAGTGAGAGTGAGAGAATGAGAGTCGAGCAAAAGAGAGCGGCAGCAACTTCTCTAACACGTGCTGCATATGCAGGACCATCAACTATAAGAACAACAACAACAATAAACAACAATAGCACCAACAACAAATTCGGTGTGAATGCCTTCTGCACAAAAACGTGTTTTTCGGCCGACCAAATACCTTAAGCCCCCTACCACCCTACCCTACCCCTCCCCCTCCCCCTCCCACTCCACCGGATACCATGGATCCACCTCTACCGACCGAACACCCTCTCCGCATTGCGAAGACATAACGCCGCTTTTTCATGACGTCAACTTCGCTGCGACGCTACTATAAAAACTTTTAACATTTCTGTCTGTTAACATACATTTGCTGTTGCATATGCCAAGGGGCAAATGCACATTACAAATTTCTTTCGACTCTCCACTAGCAATAAAATCTCTATGGACCAAAAATCACATCAGCCATAGTTTATTCTCGATTTATTATAGGTTTCTTCAAATTTTTTCTTTCTTTAATTTAATTATTTCTATAATTAAATATAATACATTGCGTATACGATATATTTTTATGTGTTTCAAAAATTAATTCAAAACTTATCAATTTCAAACGTGAGTAGATTTTTTGACTAAGTATTCAAACTTAATGTTACATATAAATTTTACGTTTTATGAATCAAAGATATTATTTAATATACAATTTGAGTAAATTGTACTAAATTAAGTATACGACGTGTTTTGCATATGTGTAGAGTAAATTTTGTGAATGAAACACATATTTATTTATTATATATATTTATTGGGACAATGAAAGATTATGCGCGATATTTAAACACTGTATGGTTATATGTGATTTTTTGTCCAATAATTTGTTATTTTGGCTTAAAGAAATATTTTAATTAATGCTAAAAGATTACCTTTAATCAAGGAAGCTTAAAATGTATATCAGATTACAAATTTTATTTATAGATATTGAACTAGATTGATAGAATATAAAACAAAATGTATAAAAATAATAGTTGCTAGGAAATTAATTGAAAAACTATTTTTAATTGTGATTATAAATAATTGATCAATTTTGATGCCACTGGACGATCTGTGGCATATATTGAAAATTGATACAATATTTGGTAAATAATTTGCCTTTTTAATATTACTGCCTCTTACAAACGCTTTTTTTCGATTTCATTTTGTTGTTTGATTTGTGGGCTAAATGTTCGCCTTAATGTATGCAATGAGTGTTACAATGTGCATTGCAGCAGGAGTCAGTAGTAGTATCAGCATCTAATGAGATGGGAAAACACACACACACACACACATACACATACACACACACACTCATACATAATGAGCTGGGAACATACCGGCTGCTGTTGTCTCTCCCTGCCGCTTCCGTTTCAGTTACCGGAAGTCGCACGAAAGCTTTTGCAACTTCGCCTCTGTTAACCGTTCACAAGGCAGACAGAAAAAGAGAGGTAGAGCGAGAGAGAAAGAGAGAGCGCCAATAGCAGCAGCAGCAGCAATGGCAACAGCAACGGCTACTGCGGCAGCAGCAGAGCCAGACAACGGCAGCAGACCACCGAAAAGTCTGTTTTCTGGCATCTCGATTCCTCATTCGTGTGCGGCCCTTCACCGCTAAGCAACGTGTGTTGTCTCTGCTGTGTGTGTGTGTTCGTCTGTGTGTGTCGAGGGAAGACCTCTTTTGTCGTCTTCGGGCTGGGTATTCCGTTCGTATTGGCTCGTGCCGCTTCGTGTTCGTATTTCGCATATTCGTTTCCCATTCGTACATTTATGCTTCGGCTTATGTTTTTCTTGTTTTTTTTTTCCTTTTTTTTTTTTGCGCTGCCTTCATTTAATGCCGCTTCCAAGCGTTTGCTAGCATTGCTGCAAAAACAGTTTACATTTGCTTTTCCGCGTGCTCGCACACGTTGACCGGGTCCGATAAGAAAAACCATCATGAAAGAAGAACACTCTTTCGTCTATGTGTATTTTTGTGTGTGTGTGTGTGTGTGTGTGTGAATGCCAAAGCCGAATTTCAAAGTCCGGCTTCGGTTTTCATCATTTCTTTGGTCCGTTTTATTAAAAATAAAATAAGAACAAATTTTCTTCAATTACCGCAGAAAGGATTATTCCTTTAAGAAATTTTAGCAAATTTCCAATTTCAATTTTCAATTTTTTTTTAAAAAAAAAAAGTTTTTAAGCCAAAGTCCAATAAGGCGCAGACTCGAATGCATTACAAACAAAAAAAAAAAAAAAACGACAAAAATCCCAACGATTTAGAACTTTGTAAAGATGACTTTACACATAATTTTTATTTAACAAAAAAAAAATAATAAAATAAAACAAAAGTTTAGAGCTGTTGAGCTGGTCTCATTTAAAACGATATTCGTGAGAATTTGCACACTTTCTTAAGATTTTCCTGATCTAATTGAATATGAAATTGTATTGCATTCTCGTGTAATCTTTATACACACACACATAGACACACACCGAGATGCATGCACATTAACACATACAGAGAACTGTACTTTTTTTTGTTGTAATCTTTTGTTAATTTCGCGCGAGTTTTTTTTGCAAATTTTTTTAACGTGTTACATTTAATCTACAGCTACAACAATAACAACAACAACGTGCGGGATGTTGTAAGCTTGCCACAAAATACAAGAAAAGAGAATAAAGCAAAGTAAAGCCAAGTAAAAGCGAAATAATTGAAATCAAATTAAGAAATAATTGAAATTAATTACAACCAAAAAGAAAAAAGCAAAAAAAAAAATAAAAGTAAAGAGAAGAAAGCAAAATGAAATGAAAATGTTACAAGATGCGTAAACCAATGCAGTGCTCTGTGTCCAAGCCAAAACGAAATAAACTTTGGACAAGTGTCGATGGATGAAAACAAAAAGAAATGAAAGCGAACACTAAAGGAATCCGATCTGAAGAATGTGTGGCTGTGGCAGCCACATTGGCTGCCTCAATTTGAGGCAAGCGCTCAAGGTGTGTGTGTGTATTTTTCATGTGTCTCTATATGAATGATGATGACTAACTTGAATTCACTATTGAGTTTTCTTTACCGCATTTTTCAAATACATCTATCTAATGAGAATTTCAAATATTTTTAATGTGTGGGCTTTCAATCGATTGAATTGTTTCCTGATGACGTTTGATTGAAGTGTGAAATATTTGCCTGGTAAATCAAAAATGCAAAAACAAATAATAAATATTTATAAATATGTATATAGATAAATGTACATATATACATTTGTATTGTTTTATGACTAATTGAGGCTCAGTATAGATGGAACATTTAGTAAACTTTTAAAAACGTTTGTCTAAATTAGTAATATATTTTAATAAGTTACACATTATTACTTTCTTATTACTGGTATATCTAAATGTGAAGATCCGACAAGCAGAATAATGAAATTAAAATTGAAAAAAGTACTAAGTTAAATAACGAAAAGGACAAATTCTTAGCTTCATTTTGATATTGTTAGCATTTTAATAAATTATATACTATAAATACCCGATTCCGTAATTTTTTTTTCAAATCGGATTCAATGAACATGGAATAAAGATTTTCTGTATTTATCTATGTAGAAGAAGATGGGGTGAATTAAAGTTGGAAATTAATATCGAGTGTTTCTAGTATTCTTTTGACAGACAATTAGTTCAGTTTGGATTAAGTATAGGGCATCTAAAGTCGGCTATCAGTTTTGCATTTGGTACAATTTTAAATTGAAGTGAAATATTTTTCACAAAGTTTATAAATTTTGCCATATCTACAAAAGACGAGAAAAAGGTTTATAAAGATCTCAAGGGTTTTTGTCTTTACTTGTCATAACCAAACTCGTTTAAATGTTTTTTGGAATGATCAGACAAATATACCGTTCAGTGTTAAAACCAATATTAATCCAATTACTTACTCATATGAATATATAGTAATTATTAAAATAAAAGAATTCCAAACAGCTAAATATTGATAATTGTGGATTTGTCTCCACTAAATTAGTTTCCCTTAAATATTTCTAAATGAATACAAAATTTTGTTTTAAAAATGTTAATGTTTTCCATTTTATCTTGCTTTTTTCAGTTAAATATCAGCAGAATTTAAAAGTCGGCCTAGACACGGTTTTTAATAGTACATTTTCTTTATTTGCATGTTTCTTTTTTTTTTGCTTAAATTTATCATTGTTTTTATCTTTTTTATCTGTTTCTTTTTGTGTTAATGAAACTGAATGAATTTTGTGTGCTTTGCTCAAGTCTTTTGGCGGCCTTTTCAATATAAATTGATCACAATTATAAACAAATTTTACCATCAGCTGTTTTATTTTGTTTTTCTTCTTGTCTGCATTGTAAATTTATAAACAAAAAAAGTAAAAAAAAAAAGAAAAGGAAAAAAGAAGAAAAGAAAAGAAAGCAGAAAAACTGTAGCAAAATTTAAAATTTTTCCAATTCGATTCGTTCCCGTTTTTGGTGGGAATGAAATAAATCTTCGCCAAGTTGTGGAAAACAAAAATGAGAACAAAAATGATGATTTCTCATCATCATCATCATTGAGAAAAAAAAGAGAACTCAATGAGAAACATTTCAAAGATGTTCCTATTAATAGATTGATTGATGCATTGCCTTTACGTTTTCGTTAATAATAATAATACTATAAATATTTCAAGTGATTTGAGGCTTAACATTTGTCGAAATCTTCCCAAATTCCATTCAATTCTGTTGACAAATTTGTTGTGAATAGAAAATTTTTAAATTTTCATAAAAGCTATGCACTTTAATAACATTGAATTATTTAATCTCTGTCATCAACAACTAAAAGAAAAGTTATTAATTTTTAATCAAACCAAACAAAAAAAAAAAGAAATATGAAAACCAATTGTCATAATAATAACAGATGAACTTTGAATGTAATTTGCATAAAGTTGCATAACAGGCAAGTAAAATGCATTTTGATCAGCAATGTCAACTGTACATAGTGAATCATCATTAATAATGAGTTCAACTCGTTTCAAAGGTCGGTTTTGTAGGAAACTTTCTTTTTGTATATGAAATTATATTAATGTTTTAATATTTTCTCGTATGTTGTCGTAGTTAGATTGATTTGATAAAGTTTGATGAAAATTATTTATTTTTTATTTAGGGGAAAGATGTCAAGCTCTGTCACAAATTCTCATTTGATTAGAAACAATAAGAATATATTTCTTTTTCTATCGAGTTCAATGTCTTTAAAGGTTCAATTTAGTTCAGAAATTTTATTTCTGTTTTTAGGGAACAATTAGTTGAGAGTTGGTGTTGAAAAAATATTTAAATAGTTCTAGCCAATAAAATGCATTTTTAGTAACACTAAAACTATATGTATTTATTATAATGTAAATGTTTCTAAATTATTAAACATCGTGAAAAATAAAAGAAAAATTAAAAATCACAATAATATAATAATGCTCTTACAAGCGAAACAGAGATTAGTCAGAAAAAAATCTGTTTTTTATTTAAATATTTTTTTTGTGTTATGGAAATTATTATAAAGAATGAAATATAATTATTTTAAATTTCAATCTGCTAGAGTATTACATTTTCGGCTTGCCAAACATATTGTTTCACTCTCTTAAAAGTAAATAAAAAAAAATCATATCCGTGGACTGTAAAATGGGTGTGCACACACAAATAATTGCATAAATAATATAAATAAATTAAAATGAAATAAATTCACTTTGACTGCAGCATTCTCTCTCAGTTTTTTACACATTTATTTTTTTCCAAATCAATGTGACTGGTTGTTGAGAGATATGATATGATATTGTCAGGGGTATAGTAAAAGAAATCAAGTGTAAAAAACATGCAGTTGAAATGGTTAAGGATAAAACTAAATATTTTATACCATAGAGTTTAATTAAATTAAAAGAAATGAAATGTATGCGATACTCTAAGGGTATTAAATTGAAATATGTATGTTTTTGTGTGTTTGCTGGTCAGTAGTTTACTTATTTCTTTTTTAGGCATTATCAATTGTATTTTCTATTGCTTTTCCATTTATATATGTGACCTAATTTATATGAAAAAAAAGGAAACATGAACAAAACAAAAAAAAAAAACAAGAAAAAGAAAAAAAGGAATTGAAAACAGAACAGGGACAAGGGCCAAAAGAGTCGTCGTCGTCGTCATCGGTCCGAACATGTCGCATATTTGTCGTTTTATGGAACAAAAAAAGAAGAAAAAACAAAAACAAATAGAAAAATAGAAGGGAAAATAAAGCAGAAAAAAAATGCAGCTTTTTAATATAACCACAACAGCAACAACAACAAGACCATAGAGTGGGGAGGGGGGTGTGATGAAGGAAAAGTGTTGCATGAGGGGCACAAACAGCGACAGTTAGGAAGAACTGCATAATGGCAAATAATGCGGGCTAAAAACAAAAGTGACGCTGCTGCTACTGCCTACTGCTACTGCTGACTTCCTTTATTGTCTCGACATATCCTTCCATTGTTGGTTGGCTTGGCTTGGCTTGGTTTGGCTTGGCTTGGCCTGGCCCCGTCGATGTCCTAGTTTAAATGGTCTTTGGGTCGCCGCCAGAGCGAATGAGACGGAGATAGATCGCGTATTAAACACTCACTAATACGCTCATAGCACAAATTTGCATATGTTTGTTTGTGTGACTGTATGTGTGTGTGTGTGTGTGTGTGTGTGTGTGTGTGTGTGTGTGTGTGTGGTGTTTAGTTGTTTGCTTGTTGGCTTTGATTTCGGTTTTTGGCCTGAGTTCGCTGCTATTGTTGTTGTTGCTGCTACTGTTGTTGTTGGTATCCGATATCAAATCAGGCACACAACCAACATTATTTTCTATGTGTGTAAATAGCAATTACTGCACAGCAACAACAACAACAACATCAACTAAAACTCTCTTGCACTTAAGCGCCTTCGCCTGCGCCCATAAGTATGCTTCGATAAGTGTGAATGAGGCAAGTAAAGGAAGAAAGAGAATAAGAAGAAACAGATACACACACACACACAAATGCAACCGTTTGCTATATGCAAGAGAAGTGCCGAAAACCCTGAGACTAACTTACTTAAAGTGCAACTCAAAAAAAAAACTTGTCCTGTTGTCTAGTCCATGATTATGGCTAACACACACACACAAACATACACATATACATATATTTATATGTGTGTGTGTGTGTATGCGTGTATGTCATATGAAAAAGCAATGACATACAGAATGTTTCTTCACATAGAGTAGTCAAAAAATAAATCATTCCTAAAATCGGCTTAAAATATCAAATAAAAAAGTAACAGAATAGACGAATTTTTCAATCTTATATATTTACTTTATGTCTTTTGCACGTTCTCTGCCTTACATACAGATATACAATATACATATATGTATATAAATGGCTTCACATTTTGATAACATTTCTGACATCAAATGTCAGAAAGAAAAACTAATGGATTTTGATCAGCATTAGAAGTCTTCAAAGTTAATGGCTTCTAACCAATTTTATTGATAAATAGACTAAACGAAAAGATTAATTCTAAAAATGAAATTAAGAGACAGGCATTTAAAACTGAAATAAGATATGTCACCAACAGATCTTCTTTAAAAATCAATGAGGCAGATGAAAATTTCATTTTTGGCCAAAGTATGAAATGAGAAGAAATGGTTTCATTTTAGCCCATTTAGACAAGACAAATTGCTTAAACTAACAGGTCCAGACAAATTTAATTACATATACTAAGTATATGATGATAAAAGGGTTAAATATAATAGGAAAAGGAGAATGGTAGAGTAGCAGAGACTTGCCTCTTCTTTTTCTACTGTCTGTTTATTTCTCTTTTCTCTCTTTTGCTCTCTATGTGGGTATTACACAATATTTATTTAATGGCATGACTTTTCATACATCGAAAGAGAAAGAGAGACAGAGAGAAGAGACAGAAAGGAGAAGCGCCAATTTATGTGTCGACCCTCTCATCCCCTACCATTGTGACCGAGATTCGACGACGACAACGACAACGACACCGACACCATACCCCCACGTTTTTGGACTAGGTCTTTGTCTTGAAAACGAAAGCAGAAAAAGAGCCCGGAAATGTTTACTAGCCACCATCTCTGGCAACTGCTCACCGGGCGGGCATGGACGGTGTCAGTGACGTTGACGGTAACTGAAACAGAGAGGAAGACGATGGAAATGGTAACGGGGTAACAGGGCAGGCACCGTGGTAGGCGGCAATGCGTTGTTTGAGTGGTTCGGTGCGATGCAATGTGTGCATATATTATGCAGTTACCTAGACTCTCTACCATCCCATCAACTCGTCTGTCCCATAATTACTTGCTTCATTTGCCTTTTGCCAGTTGTTGGCTTTAAGTTGACTTTAAAATATGAAATATACAATATACACTGTGCAAAAAAAGTATATGGCATAGTAGTGATAGTAAATAATAGCATTTTATTTTTGAACTCTTTTGTACTGATTTGTTTGTAAAACATTGTCGGAATCCTAATTAAAGATAAACTTAAGGAAATATTTGTTTTTGCTATGGAAAAAAGAGAGAAACAATTAAATTTCTTTTCAAATTTTCTCTATGTGTAGTTTATGGAATTTAATGTACATACATGTACAGGTCTGGCAAACCTTCTTGCCTCATTTGACCCAGTCCCATACCGTCTCATTTCCCTTTGGCTACCGCCTCTACCCCTCTGCACAGCTCCACAAAATATTTCTGTCTCAATAACTTTGGGATTTTGCTGCATTTCACGTTTTGTATGCAATTTTCGTATCCCCTTCTCTCTCTTTCTGTTTCCTCTCTTCCCTCATTTTTCCTCTTTGTCTGTCTGTCTGTCTGTTTGTGTGTGTGTGTGCGTGTATAAAACCACGCCCCCTGGTACGTGTTGGCAATGTAGGACATTGTTATGCAGGCAGCGAAATGAGCTAGTAAGAAGAGTTTGGTTACCAAAGGGGTGGTGGATGGGGGTAGTTGGAGTGATGAAGATAGGGCTACCGAAGCAGGGGAAAGTGACACGAAACGTGCAACACAAAAGTTTTGTCATTATTGGCTTATGAGGTGAAATTTATTGCAGCATAATTCAATGGGCCCAGGTCAACTCTACCGATTTCTATCTACCTCTCGTTATGCTCCTTTGTTCGGAAAGTCTCTTTCGATCATTTAGTCTTTCTTTCTTTCTCTTTGCTTAAGCTATTCTATATAGAATTGGGTATAAGAAATGAAATAGATAATCACCCTAAACATTTCATCGTATCGTAAGTTATAATAAGTGTAGCAAAGAAAATATTTTATAACTGATCTTGGAATCTATATATTATATAGATGTTTGATCTGAATTAAACTATGGTGAATAGTAGCGAAGTAAAGAACTTCTTGATATAACAAAAGTGTTTCTTTTTGGAAGAAAAACTATAATAATGTAGACCGATTCAGCAGAAAGGATATTAATTGATATAATTATCTAATTTCTGTAATTTCAAAATGTCTGATATAATTATTTTTGCAAATAAATTAATTAATATTTATTTTTGATTTTCTTTTTCTTATTTTCTTTCAGCAACTTTAAGCGGCGCCTGGAATTTGAAGCCAAAAAAATATAAATAAAAATTATACCAAATAGGAAAAAAAACTATTGAAAACTGAAAGACATAACAACAACAAGCAACCGAATACCAAAATCTAATTTTATTATATTTTCAATATTTAAGAATTCTACTTGAATTAATATTTATTCTATTAAACAATAGAAGACAAACGAAAAATAAAATAAATAAACAGAAGCTCAAATAGACTGAAATAGAGTCCAAATAATTATACTTATATATAAATATATATGTATATGTACATAAATATATATATATATATATATTTATATGTATATATATATAACGAAACTAAATGCAATTAAATTTAAACATATCATAAATTAATTAGTAATTGCATTTAAGTTAAACCGAAAAAACACAAAAATCAATATACAAAACGACAACCAAAAAAACAAATTAAACTCGCGACGTCGTGCAAAATGAACGGAAAAATTACAAAAATCTCTCAAAAGCTGCCACAAACCAAACCAAAAACAAAAACTTAAAGACGTCTCCAATATATAATAATCAATTAATCGACAAAAACAAACCAAAAAAAAAAAAAGAAAATAATAAGAAGAATAATCAACAAAATCAACAATAAAATAAAAGGTAAGTTTTAAACAAATTGAACACAGAAATCATTTCAATCAATTTACTTTTGCATTTCAATATTTATGCGATTTTCAACAAGTGTGCGCCCTGTGTGTGTTTTAACTGTGCGTGTGTGTCTATTTTTGGTTGTGCTTCCCCTACATATGTATGTATACGCACGCATACACACAGACACACACACACACACACACACACACACAGCCAAATAAACAAGAGTAAAAGCAAAACAAAGACGAACAAAAATGTTTGTGAAAAATGATTTCTTAATGAGTCGCTACATTGAGCACCACCTCAACAGGAAAATGTTGGTGGCGCATGGTTGTTGGTTAGGCGACGGTGCGGCAGGGAGGGAACAAACAAGAGGCAAAAGAAAAATTGCCGATTGAGACATATACAGAGATTTCTTTTTTTCCTTTGCTTTTCATTTTAGACGAGGGCTTAGGCATAATAAATTTAAATGAGCGAATTCAAATAAATTTGTTCAACAAGAGCAAACATTTGTCATCGAAATCAGTAGAAGAAAAACTCCCCTATGCGAGGGTCGTTTAATAAATGATGAAATAAAAAAACATCTTTGAACTTTCTTAAAATGAAAAGCGCACTAAGAACCACATGAAAGAGTTGTAATTTGTAAAATTTTTAACCGAAACCAAAAGCTTAAGTAAGAAAAGTAAAGTGAAGGAATAAAGTGATTAACCGAAACGTTGTTTCAGTTATTCAGAATAAATTTAAAAATAAATTATATGTGCGATTTCATTTGGTTGAAGTTCAAGATCTTTTACTCTAGGCCAAGTATGACTATGAATGTTCGTTCTATTAAAAGTGAATTCTTTTATATTATAGCACATAATTACATATATAAAAAACAGCTAATATTTACAAAAAGTTTTTACATTATTCGAGTCTTAATTTAGCTGCCTTATGTTATGTTTACTTATCATTTGCTCACTTGAGATTCAGCTTCAGTTCAGCTTCAGTTCAGCTTCTAATATCATTGGATTATACATATAATAAATATTAAACTAAATAAGATCAATGAAAATGCTTAACATAATTTTTGTCTCAGGTCAGGAAGAAGGCAGTTGTTCCAACAATTTCATTCGTGTGGTTTATTTTATATTTTTTTTCGGAGAAGAATTTTCTTCATGTATCGTTTAAATCAGTCATAAGTCTTTTGCCACTTTTGATGACGAGCATGTTTCCTGACTCTACCTTTCTCTTTCTATCTCACTCTCTCTCTCTCTCTTACTCGCACACTCTCTTGTTCTCTTATTGTGTATGTGTGTGTTCCAGAAATCTGGCATTTTATTTATTATTTTGTATGTGCTTTGGGTGGCTCGAAGATTTTCCTTTTGTTGAGTGACATGCCACAACAACGACAACAACGAGACAACACCTACAACAATCGAATGTTTGTTTGTTTATAAACAAACTTTTTATTGCCACAAAGTGGCAAGCAGCGACAAGATGATGAGGGGAAAGGAGTGGCAAATGGTACGAGACGCCATAGTCAGTGTCTGTGGGGCATATTTGGTGGTTGGTTGGTTATTGTATTCTCTTTTGGCAGAGGAAATGTTTTTCTTTTTTATATATTTGGTATTTTTATGCATTATATTGAATGCACACCCTCCAAAAGAAGAAAAAAAAAATCACGCACATACGTTGCAGTTTTCATTGACAAACTCATAATTGGGGTGAATTGTTTATATATTTGTTATATATATATATGTATATATATAAATTGTGAAATATAATTTTCTAACATCATTTATAAAGTTTGCTCGTTTCTTTTTTCATTTTCTTTTCATTTTCGTGTATTTTATGTTGTTCGTTTTGAATGCTTGTTAGATTTTTCCACACTTCTTCAATTGCCTGGCTGCTTATTTCCTGTGCTCTCTTACCCTGTAAGCCGTCTGCCACAGCGGGTATATTAGGATTGTAGATGGGAAAAGAGAGTATTGGATACTTGATATAAATTGAATTTTTTTTTTCAATTATTATTATTAGAGTATTTGTTGTGTCTCCTATTGACTGCTGGAGTTCTATTCGTATAGGGTATTTTTGAAATCGTCAAAATCATACAGAGCAAAACTTTACGTGTTTGTTAGCTCGGAAACGTGTGTTTTTTCTTCTTTTTATTTTTTTTTATTTTTTTTTATTTTTTTTTTTTTTTTGGAACTCTTTGATTTGATTAGGCTGCTGGGAAAAGGGGCAGAGGACCAAGAATGGCCAAAGCACAAAAAACGATTTTTTTTTATTTTTCTCTGTTTTTTTTTTCAATTTTGTTAGCTGCGAAATTGATTTGGCTTCGTCAGCTGGTTTTCTGTATGCCTGGAATTAGCTTGTTTCCTGGGCAGAGTATTTAGGGCAGAGGGGTAAGTGTTGTTGAAGGGTGGGGGAAGGCAGTCCTATATAGACATGTGTGTGTGTGCGTCTGTCTCTGATTCTTCAAAATTGAGTTATGAAACTGGAATGATGTTAATGAAGACGAAATACGAATGAAATTTCTTTATGTTTTTTCTTTTTTTTTTTTTGATTTTCCCACTTTCATATATGTATTTTCTTTTAATCAGATTTTCAATTTCTTGATATTTGTGGTTTCTTGTGTATGTTTGATAGAATGTTTTTCAAGAATAAAGTTAAAGAGCAGATGGATATGCTGTCAGTTACGATTGCTCATAATTGTATACCGTATACACTTTAGGATAAACGGGTATATTAATATAGGAAAAAGCTGTACAGACGGTAGAATATATTACCAATATAAGCTAATTGATGATAAAGCCAAAAGAACTGGGTTAAAAGAGTAAATGAATGAGTATCCATGATGCCGAAAAATAAATTGAAATATAAAAGAATAAAAATATAAAAGATGATAAACATGGAAGTGATGAATGAATTGATAATAAAGTTCAAAAGATTCCATACAAAATGCAATCAAAATATTTAAAAAATTGTACTTTGGTTTTCCCATGCATATAGAATTTCTCATGGGGAATCTTTAAATACCCCTTAAAATATGCTTTCATATATTATTTATCTGCATGTTTGTATGTTGGCAACATTTACTTTAATGTTTCGTAATTTGTATTCATCAACATTTTTAATTAATTTTAATGCGAACGGGTAACAAAAGGCTGCCCACCTACATACATACGTTTGCAACATTTTTGCTAATTTTTATGACCATAATGATTGATTGATTGATTGATTGATGGTTGGATGAAACCAAATGAATGCGGAACGCTGCTCCTGCTCTGGTTGAGTGAATTGCTTTTTGATGGAATGGAAATGTGTACGCAAAAGGCAGAGCATACAAACGATAGGAAAGGGAGGGGGAATCGAATGAGGGCGGATTACAAGGTAAACTGTGTCCATTGTTTCCCTAACAAAAGGAACTCAGCGATAGAGAAAGAGAGAGAGAGAGAGAGAGAGCGAAAGAGACAGAGACAATGAAAAGGGAAATTGAATAAATCAGAAGTTCATAGTTTTGGGAGTTTTACCAAATACAGCTTTGGGCCGACAAATTTTGTGTGTGTGTGTGTGTGTGTGTGTTTGTGTATTTTTGTGGGTGTGGATGTGTGTTTGTGTGTGTTAACTGAAGGATAAACCATAGGATAAGGGTAAAAATGGGAGGCAGCTCACAGTATGGTGTAATCATTAAAATAACAAAGAAATATTATATCTAAACGATTTGTTTAACACGAAAGCATAATTACATATTTAACACAGATTTGCCATGTTTCTTCTCTAATGAATTCAACAAGAAATTGAATTAAACGAAACTATTTTCTTAATATTAAATCAAATAGGGGGCTTTTGATAAAAAATATTTAATAAAATATATTGAGAATTGAAAAATTGGCATATCAAATTATGTGATCAAATATAGAATTATTGATAATGATGAAAAAATCCAAAATAATCGGAATTTAAACGGCTAAATATTAAATTTCTGTAGTTTATTTGTTTAGTTGGTGCCTTTTTTTTTATTAACATCTCTAAACTCTAAATAAATGAGTTTTTTAGATCCTGTAAAGGTAATGTAACTTTACTAAGTAAATAATAAAATTTACTCTAATACAAAAGATGATTCCTTGATTATACACGAATTCCAACTCCATAAAAATATAACCCCATCTGACAATTTAAAATAAAGCCTTAAAACTATCAAGCTACTATAGGATATGGATTTTCCCATAGTTATGCACCTATCGACAATTCAAACATCATATCTTTTTTCCTTTTCAATTTTGATTTTAAAATTTGTTGTTGTTGAAACCTTTGACCAAAGTGTTCCGACAAATTGCAAATTTGATATTTTGGCCTACAACAAAAAAATGCGACCAATCGGAAACACAAATGCAACAAAAACAACATGAAACAAAGTATGACTAACAGCATAATAAAAATCAACTTTAAATTAAAAAAAAGGGGGTGAACAAAAAAATTGAAGAAAGCAATTTTTCCACAACAAATAAAGGCGGTTTTATTGTTGTATGTCGCTCTCTGCCAAAGGATGAATAAATTTTATTCACATATACATACATACGAAAAGGAAAGAGGACAGAAAATGAGTTTTGGTGGAGAGGAAGTGAAACATTTGACAAGTTCATAAATTATTGAGTATGAAAAAATGTTAAGGCAACTCGATTGTTTAATTTCACTGAATGCCATTTGCAGACTCATCCAAACTCCCCACTTTAAATTCTATTAAATGCAAATCCAAAAAAATACAGAGAAAAAAGTGTAAAAAGTGGGGTCGGTCAATAAGGGCGGAGGGGGCGTAAAAATGCCTGGTCGCTGGGCTTAAAACGAATATAACAAATAAAAGTAATCTCTAGTGCTAAAGCATCCAATAAATTTTATTAAAAATAAATGGAACTGTGAGAGTTTTTCTAGAATATAGAAATGCACGTATTTGAGGCATATAAAATAAAGTTCTTAAATAGTTTTTCTACTTTATAAATGGGAAGGATAATCAAGAATATTGAACAGTACACACGGTCATTATGGGAAATTCTAAGAATAGTTTTAACAAGTTATTTTTCATTTGGTTTGTCCCACCATTATCCTTACTTTCAACTATCTTCTTTAAGTACATAAGAAATCAGGTTCATATATGTCCTACAGTTTCGAAAGGACACACAGTTATATCCTTTTTTAATTTAATCATATGTACATGTAAATAAAAGTCTCCTTTGTTTTGCTTCCCTTAGACTTTTGACTACCTGAATTTGCATTTAATCAATCATACGCCCTGTTGCATATGCAAAATAATTTTCTTTATTTGGAGTGCTCTTGCTTTAAGTAAAAATACTTTTACCATGATGTGAATATATGAAGTATTCTTCTTGCAATGGTTATTTCATCCACTACTTGATGTTTTTATCATCATCAGAGGGTTTGGGTGGCCGTTGACAACTATAGAAAATATTACAAGGATATGCGAGAAGACCATAAAGCAAGATCCAAAGAAATGATATATATATACACATATATACAAGTATATAAAGAAGGCAAATAAAAGAGAAATCGTTTATTGCCAAAGAGGCCATAAATTGATTTTCTCAAATAAAAATAAAATATCGACACACGAGAGCCAGTCAAGTCGAGTTGAGTTGAGTTGAGTCGAGTCGAGTTGAATTGTGTCGAGGAGAAGACAGATAAAATAAGCCATCGGTGGCTGTTCCTATTTGGTAATAGTAACAGCAACAGCACCACCAAAAAAAAAGATGTCGAAACTTGTGGAGGAGGACGAGACTTGCAGACGCCAAGCCTCCAAGACATTGTCCTCATCTACTTGTCTTTTATTTATTTTTTTCCCCCACCATTGGTTTTGCCCATTTAAGTTAAAAACTATTAAGGAGCCAGCTTCCTCTTTGGAGAACTACATAAATTAAGTAAAAAGAAAGGAACAACAACAACAACAACAAAACTATAGAGTAGATGGCAAATTTTTGTATTTTTTGTATTTTTTTTGTTCTTTCTCTTTTTATTAAAAACTATGGTAGAGCTCGACTAGGCTCTTTGGCTCTGAGTTTGCTTTAATAAAGATGTGAGAAATTGTAGAAGGAAAACAGGGAAAGCTCCTTCACAGCAATGGACCATAAATAAAGGCCACAACACACACACACACACACACCCACCCACATGGAAACTCACTCTAATATTTATCTGGCAAAGAAGAAAAATACAGCTAAAACGAAGGCAGGACAAAGTAGTTAGGCTTCAAGCATAACTAAAGAGGAAGGGGCAGATGGTTTCAAGTCGTCGGGGAATGGGAACACTGATGGTATATATATTGTGTGTGTGTGTGTGTGTGTGTTCGTGAGTGTGTAGGCTTGGGTAAGGAGAATGTGTAACGCCCACAGTCTTTGTCATCGTTGCCATTTTTTTCCGTCTGTTTCTCATTTTTTTCCCCCCTTATTTGTATCCCTCTTCAATTTTTTTCCTTTTTTTTTGTGTTTTATACTCTAGATTCGAGTAGAGTACCAAATACACGGCTGCCAACCGTTATGTAATCGTTAAAAATCGTTTTAAAGTAACCAATTTCTATCCAAAAAAAATAAAAAAATAATAACAGCAGCCTATATAATATTACAAGTCTGGCAAATAGTTTTCTTTAGCATATCAATTTTAGCATATTAAATAACCAAATTGTTAATAAAAAAACGTTATATAACTCTAAATTATGTGGCATGTGCCACATGTTGCAATGTATGCAAAAATATTATAGAAAAATCATATCTAAAAAAGCGACCTGGTTTCGGTTAAGAATAATTATATAGAACAGGATCAATTATATATATACAAAATTTATAGTGTGAGTAATATGTTCTTTAAAGATATTTTTATATTATTTTTAATAATTTTACTTTTCTTTTTCTTTAAAATATTAGATGACCCTTTGTGTGTCGTGATTTTAAAGACCCTTGTGAAATGTTGCTTTAGGGTAAATCGAAATGTCAACGTTTTGTCTGGAGTGTAAGCCATTTCTCCTACTGCTCCTTCTGCTTAGGTTCCTTAAGAGAGAATTTTTATTTATTTTTTTTTTTGCTTTAAAGAAAGCTTTTTACTAGTCATCATTTGCTCTATGCTTTTAGGGACTTGATTTTTGCCTACTGAGCGTTCAGGGTTAATCCATGTGAATGAGCCAAATCGTTGGGGATGTCATTTGTAAACGAAACTTATAAACTTGACTAAAAACCACAATGCGTGCTGCATAAATTGGCAATACAAATACACATACACACACATCCCGCCCTTTTTTATTTTTGTTTGTGTTTTGCCAGAGTTTTCCACTTGAAAGAAACTTTGTTTCAGCATAAATCTTTATATAAATCAATCAACAGACGAATTTTAATAAAAAATTTTTTTTTTACATTTTAGCTTATTAAAAACTACAAATAACAATGTTCAGAATACAAAATTTAAATTCACAATTTTAATTGGTCTACGAAACAATAAACAAAACACAAAAGGCAAGAAAATGAAAGAAAAGTGAACTGAAGCAAAAAGTTTGTCAGGTTATAAAAAATGAGAAAACAAAGTGTTGAAGAAAATTAAAAAGAAAAGCTTAAGCTTCAGTTTCAGCTACAGCTTGAGATGTAGGATTCGGGTTGCTGTGGGGGCGGCAGGGAATACAATGAGACGGCAGCGGCGGTAGTCCATAAACTTTATGGTGATGGTGATGATGATGAAGATGAAGGCATGGCCAATCATACATTCATATTCTCATGTTTATTTAACGATGCTTTTTACTCTACTGCAGCAGTAAGCGAAATGCAAAAGGATTAAAACGCCGGCAAAAGGTAGAACAGAAGACGCACAACAACAAACAAACTGCTATCTCTTTCCATCTCCCATCTGTCCCCTCTGTATGTCTGTGAGTCTTCCTTCTCAGCATCAAGTGGCGTGAAATTTGCCACGTTGAATGGGTCTCCCAAAAAGAGAAAGAAGAAAAAATATGAAACACAAAATAAAGAAAACTTTTCACTAAAACCCCAAGACAAGAAAAGCTCCTAAGGAATAACTTCAAGTGCCCACCATTCCCTACTCCCTCCCCGCTCTCTACCATGACTCGACGCGTATGTGTGCGGTCTTAAAATATTAAAAACGCCTTTTTATTTAACGCCCATCAACTGGTAAATGTTTCCACTCTCATCAGCGAGATGGGAAACGTTTTAATGTCAAGCAAAACTTTTGATAACCCAAAGAAATTTTATAAAATGTTTACAATTTGATGACGTTCATTTTTTTTTGGTCTTTTCTTCGTTTTTGCTTGTGCAACATTTTAACCATTATATTATAATGTAAGACATTATTGTAACTAAGGGAGACTTAAATCTATAAACTATAAATTGAAATCTAAAAATTTATTGAATACATCTATGGCAATTTTTGTAGCCACTTGTTAAAAAAAAATGTTGAAATCTTTAAATTGAAGAAATAATTGTTTCTTTGATTTGGTTTTAAGTTCTGTTCTTCAATTTTATTTCTTGATTTTTATAAATATAAGTCTATAAATTTGTATATTAAACACTACTGATATAGATCAAGAATCTATATAACCAAGTACTATATATATAATATACATAATTGCCAATTTCAAAATATTGGCTAATAATTTTAGCCGATTTAGTAGAAAAACTCCATTAAAATTTCCCCGACCATTCCCCTCGCTGTCTACCACTAACACTTGTGCGTCCATAATTTATTTATTCTCCCCTTTCCTTCTGTCTGTCTCTCTCTCGCTCTCTCTCTCTCTCCGCTTCTCTATCTCTGCCTGTCTGTCAGTGTCTCTCTCACTCTTTCACTTGTTCACTTTTGGCTCTTCTCGTGTTTCATTTGAACTGTCACTTGCACATTTGTTGGCCACTTCCGTTTCAACGCGTTTCACACAGGCTGGCTATCAATTATTGCTCTTGGCAATTAAGTAACATGGCAACTGAACAATTCAAAATAAAAAAAAAAAGAAGCACCACCCAACCACCCCAACCACCCAACTACCCTCACTCAATCACACAAAGCGAAGCGTAAAAAAAGAACTATTTCATTTTCTTTGCTTTTTGTTTTTGTAATTTTGTTTTTTTTTTTCCTTTTTTTTTTTGTCGCTTTGATTTATACATTTTATTTACTTTTGACAATTTTATTGGTTCATGGACTGCTGCTGCTTTTTAATGTGGCACATGAATTTTTTATATTGATATTATTATGTTTTTTTTTGCCTTTGTTGTTGTTATTTTTCTCTTTAGTTGTTGCTCTATAAATAAATTTTAAGCTCCAAGGAATTTTTTAAGCGGCTTTTGCCCAATAAAATAATGAAAAACCGTATATCTAACAATAAAAAAAAAAAATCTAGGAGACATCAAACAAAGACAAGACAAACCAAAAAGAGCCCACTCAGAAGAATTCTTTTTCCCCCAGCGATTAAAATGAACCAATAAAAATAAGAAAGAAAAAATAACTTAACAATATTTTGAGCACTGGGAATTCAAGATCGAAAATAATGAAATACAAAAAACAAAAATAAAGCATAAAATGGAATTTTTAATGAAATGAATTAGAAATGTGAACAATTTCATCTTCAATTTGTAAATCCCTTGAGGAGTAAATAAAATTGTGCACTTTCAATTCAACTGATTGCCAATTCAACAATGTCGAAGATTAAAATTTCAAAAACTTTTACTTTCATTCTCTATTAAAAATTAAAATAATTATTGCCATTTTTATTATGGTATTTTGATATCTCTTTTATAAAAACCTTTAGCCTAATAAGGAAAGTCCATTCCTTTTAGTATTTCATTTAAAAAATATTCTTTTATGGTTGCTGTGAAGCTTAAAAAACATTATCAGGATCAGTCATTTTCTTTTAGTTACATTAAATTATGCTAGCCATCTGGAACATAATAATTGTATGTTAAATATTTAGTAAGGATTTTATATTGAACTTTACTTTGCATATTAATCAATTTATTTAAATGATGCTAATGGATTCTCTTTTTCTGTTTACCACTTTAGTCTCAGCTTTCCACTCCTTAATATGGCAACTGTCATAAAGGGGCGCCATTGCATAACCCCTCCGCATTTCATACAAACACACAAATACATATATATTTATATATATAAATATATATATATTTATATATAGATACTGACGTTGCCCTTTACCTCCCCCATACACAGCACTTCACGTATTCTATAAAACTGGCAATTTCTTCGCTTTTTGCGCATTGGCCAATTACTTGGGACAAATAAAAAAAATATAAAAAGAAAATAAAAAAAAAAAGAAAAGAAAGGAATAAAAAGGATGAAGGGAAACAAATGTCAATTGGCAGTGTCTGTGCCGAGGACAACAAACAATATCACAGAATGCAGATGCATTCGTCCATGATACTCACAAATATATAAATAACATACATATGTACTTATATATATATATATACGAATATATGCAAGTATATTATAGAGATACCTATATACATATATGTATATATGTAGTATAAATTTTTCTTTCGCAATAAAACAAAAACAAGAAGAATTATTGAAATATTTACAGAGCAAACACAATTGAAATCTCAGCCATTGAGTAGGAGAAGATATAATTGTATAGGTCTTTCTACTCCTACTTCTCCATCTCCATCTCCACCTCCCTTTCCATCTTCATCCCCATTTCCATTACCATCTCCTTTTTCTGCCTGTCTCCACAGCGGAGATGACATAATTTATGGGAAAGTCCTCCATTGGGCTCTCTGTCTATGTCCCTTTTACTCCCTTTTCATCTTAGTATCTGTTTCGAGTGGACTCCCCAACCACCATTCGCACTGGCAATTAAAACGCCAAACTAATTAGATGAATTTTGTGTGATTTCCGTATAATTAAATTGCCCATTTGCTGGTGCTACTTGGCTAAGAAATTGCGAGTAGTTTTCTAGACCCTTGTTTATATTCATACTTCCTGTAGACAGGTACAGTTGACTCTGTACAAAATAACCGAATGGTATAATGTTAGCTTAAAATAAACAGACAAATAATTGAAAATTGTATAATTAATTAAAATTGTCGGTGCAAAATTACAAATGGGGCAAATTTTTTGAGCAGAGTGCAAAAGTTGAAGACATCGAAATAATAAACAAAAGTCATTCGCATGAGGTTTAACTGTAACCTCATTTATAGGACATTTAAAATAGCAAAAACTTTGCCGCTTAGACAGGAGAAAGAGCACAGGATATGAGTGTAGTGGGGGTAAAGCGGTGTACAGTGGTGTTGGGATGTTAGTAAAGAAATAGAAGTTTGAGAGGATGTTTTATATAACATTTATAACATGCTTAACTCTCTCTCTACACACACACACACACACACACAACGTGCGGACAATGCGGACATTTCGAGGACCTTTCTAACATTTTAAGTTTACGGTACTTAACGTAATTTCCATGCCCCGCACTCCATTCACACAGAGAGAACTGGCTCGGCCTTTATGCCTGCGCATCCTAGCCAAGTGGAGCCTAATGTTGCCTATCCTATTCTATCCTATCCTTACCCGTGGCAAGTTTTCGTAAAGTTTTTTGTAAAAAAAAAAGGAAAAAAAAAGCAGCTCACAAAATGGCCCCGTCGTCCAAAGATAAATAAGCAAATAGGCAAATAAATCTTCATTTCAACTTCTCATGAGGCAGCCGTTGCCTCCTTTTTCTTAGTCTTCCTGTTCTCTGGTCTCTTCGTCATCTGTTTTCCCACTTAACTTTTGCTCAGCTGTTCGTCTTTATCATTTCGCTTGCTTCTCCTCAGCTTTTCAGCTCAGCCAATTCAAATTTTCTTTCCCCTCCTTTAAACTTACGCTAGTAAATTGTTGGGGTAACATGCACTTAAGTATACCGCCTACGAAACTCCCAAGCCAACTTATCCCATACCATCTCATCACTACTCATACTCCTCTCCTTGGTGGGATAGTGGTAGTGGCAGTGGCAGTGGCACTAACTGTGCTGCCAGTGCCAGTTGTATGTAGTTGCCACAGCCCGCAGCCAGGACATGTGTATGTGCATGCTCGCTTGTCTCTTTGCTCTTGCCATTAAAAAAAACTTGAGCCTGCAGGGCTAAAGTTCTACACTTGGCAAAGTATTTTTGGTATTTTTCTTGGCTATTCCAATTTCTTTTATTTATTCTTTGGCTTCTCCTCTTTACGGCCATCTCACTCAATTCAAGTGCAACAATTTAGAAAGACCAAAAAGTAAAGTTTTAAATTGGTAAAGTAAATCGTTAAATACTTTACACACGTAAAGTCCGGGTCACTCGATGAATTGATTGAATTTAATTTAAGATGCTTTCCGGAATGGTTTACAATTGAGTGACTTTGTCCACCAGTTCACTGGTCACCGGTCACCGGTCACCGGTCACTGTTTTCGTTTTCCCCCCTCCGGTGATTTCTAATTTGTGTTGCATAGTTTCATTCATTCTTTTTTGTTTTTTTTTTTTTTTGTGTTTTTAAATTGATTTAAATTTATTATGCAGCGTGGCAAAAAATTTGATTACAAGCATAAAAGTTTATTTGTTTCTGCATTTTTTGTGTTGTACTTTGTTGTTTCGTTTATTCTGCTTTTGCTTCGCTGTTTCTCTATACTGTTTGTTGTTTTGTTTGTTTGAGGTTGTGAATGGGAATGGGAATGGGAAAGGGAAAGAGAGAGCTTGAGGCTTGAATCTGATGTTACTGCCACTGGTACCGCTCATGCTCCAACTGAATCTGATGCTGATGCTGCCATTCGCCTTCTTTTCAGCGAGCTTAACACTAATTTCATTTTGCAGACAGACACGGACAGAAAGACTCCGGTCGCATTTCCTTTTCGTCTCCGTTGCATGTAATTTTTTGTATCATCCGCCATCGCTAACGCCTTCTCATCGTAGTCATCGTCATAGTCGTCGTCATCGTCGTAGTCGTCGTCGTCGTCCTTTTCACGTACTTCAATCAGACAAGCTCTTGGCCCCGCTTCCGTCTTGCGTCCTGCGTCCTGAGTCCGTTTCAATCTGTCCAGACTCCAACCACTGAGCCAGTCATTCATTCATACACTTCCTGCCAGCCCGACCGCTCATCCTGCTTACCATTTTACCTCTCCTGCCAGCCAGCCAGCCAGCCAACCAACCAACCAACCATCCATCGAGGCAGCTAGGAAGGTCCTTTTGCCTTTTGGCGCTTACCTTTGCATATTTTTGCAATTCAGCGCAAAGCTCACTTCAGTTCGTCCTGCGTCCTGCGTTTCCCATCTTGCCTCGCCTCTTTCATTCTCGCCCGTACCGGCTTATGTCAGTAAACTGTAAATATTTAATTAATTTGCATGGATATTTTTATGCCAGGCAAGTTGAGTTTATTAGTCGGTCCTTGGTCCTCGATCCCGACTGCAGCTCCTCATCCTAAGAAGTGTGAGTGTTGGTTACTATCTTTCTCTCTATCTCTCTCCCTCTCAGTGTGTGTGTGTGTGTGTGTGTGTGTGTATGTGTGTGTGTGTATCTCTTTCTTTATCTCCTGCTCTTGCTCCTTGTTCTCTTTTTTGTTTACTTGGCCTGGGCATAATTTGCCCAACAGCTTTAAATGTTTACATGTGTGCCATTTTTTTCATTTTTCTTTCTTTCGGTTTTTTTGTTTTTTTCGTCGCCACGAAGATCTTGACCAGGACATCCGGGGTCCTCATCAAATGTTTACACATTTTTTCCCGTTGCATATATATGTATGTATATATGTATGTATGTATATTTTCCCCCATTTTTTAATGAAAAATTCTTGTACAATTTTCCACCTTAGTGTATATGAATTGTCGATTCCTTTGAAAGAAAAAAATTTAATATAATTTGAATGCCACGTCGGGGTCACCATTTTACTGAAGCTTCTCTACATTTGCCGAAAGCTATTGTATTTATAACTGTAAAATGATGGAACAAGATATTCTTGTTTAGTATACATGGACATTCCATGTTCGGTCCGTAAAAACTTATGTAAACAGAGTGACAACCTGCCCAAGGGAAATGTGATAACAAGTTACTAAAAGTAATTTGCTTTGCATCAACATTTTTTTTTTGTTTTAAGCACGTAAGTGTTAATATGAAGTATGTTTGCATACTTTTGGGATATCAATCAAGTTTTTCGTGAGTAAAGCAAAATAAACAATCAAAAGAGATCCCAACACTTCCTTCAATTATAATTTTTGAGATACCTTCTACAAGGATTTGTCGGTGGGTCAATCCAAATACGAATTATGTGTTTTTTTTTTTTTTTATTTTCAACTCCTTTTTCTTTATTGGAACAGATGGGTATGCCACAGACCGTGACTGTTAAGCCCCAACTGCCTGCCCTCCCCTTTAACCCCATACAATTTCATCCTTCATCCTGGTATATGTGTGTGGCGTTTTGTCCATGTTCATTATTGCGGTTAATCTGTTTGTTCTGCTGGTTGTTTGGAGAGTTCACTGGGCGGTGGCTGTTGTGAAAGTTTACCTACAAAAATGTTACCGTACTTGTTTTTTCATTTATTTTAATTTTGGTGTTGTTGTCGCTTTTATTTTTTTGTTTTGCCTTTTTTTGTGTTTTATTTTAATAAGCTACCTGGCAACTTGGTCAGGTGCAAAGGAACAAAAAAAAAAAAAACACACACACACACAAAAAAAAGGGGGAAAGACAGTTCATTGTTGACATCAAAATAATGACGAGGATGCGGTGGATGCGGATGCCCCAAAACTGCCACCATAACAAACATATGCTCAAGACACATATAACCAGCAAGCCTTTTCCTTCCTCTCTCTCTCTCTCTCTCTCTCTCTGTCTCTTTCTCTCTCTGTCTCTCTGACTTTGCATCTGCCTCATCATCTTCATTATGATTATCATCATTTGAAACATCATCTTGTTCTTGTTGTTGTTAATTACAAAAAAAATGCAAAAGCACGAAACATGCCGCTGTTTACCAAATTAAATGCTACTAATTGGACGAGTTTAGCGTCGCTCAAGTGTGTGCTTAGAACAGAGTGGGCGTGGCCAAGGGAATGGCAAAGGCGTATACATATATATATATATATTTATATACATACATATACATATATACTATACGTATGTATGTACATATTTCGAGCCGGTAGGAAGGAGGGCACATGGAATTTTTAATGAAAGAAGTTATTAGTATGTATCAGCATCGTTAGCATAAAAAATGAAAGTCATATTATGGTGTGTGTATCGTTGTTGCCAGCCGCTAGGGTAGTTGATAGGGGGATTCAGGAGGGGGGAGCTTAAATATACAGAAATATGGATATATGTCAGGGGGGTTGGTAGTTGATGGCGTTTGCAGGAAAATCTGATGGGAAAAAATTGTGACAAAATTTCACGGCATTCCCCAAAAAAAAAAGAAAAGTTTATACTTTTCTTTTGGCTTATACTTTGACTTTATCGTTTCGATATATAAACCTATATATATTTATATATGTGTGTTCATTGTATACTATATAAACGTCGGGGTCACCAGGAAAAATGCATGCAATCGGTTGGATATAAAATGTTACGAACCGTTTAGAAAAGTGTTGCAGTGAAAGTCATTTTATATTTAGAGTATTTTTCAAGTTTGCAAGAGGAAAGAGGGCCAAATAAAAGGATTTATGAACCTCAACACTTTCACCTTTGTAAAGCGTCTCTTTTTGGCTTTTTCTGAATATTTTGAGAATTGTTGTTTGTTAGAGTATTAAAAAATAAGTATGTAAATTTGTCAACTAAATGGTTTGTAACTGAATATTGAGATGACATCATTTAAAGAGGCTCCACTTGACTTAATCCGCTACTGCACTCTAGCTTCGGCCTTTTACTGCACACAGAACTCAAGAGATAGAGAAAAAAAAGTGAGTTTAAGTGAGCGAGAGAGAAAGGGAGAAACGGAGAGAGTGAGAGAAAAAAATGAACTCAAATTAAAAATAAGAACATAAGCTCCAAGGAGCTTGAGCCACTTTTTTTGTTGCCATCGTTTTTGCTCTTAAGCCCAGATTCTGTCCAGTTTTGTGCCATAGCATGTCAGCCGCTTTTCAGGGGCGCTGTACAAAATTCTAGCAATGACACACTAACAAAAACAGAAAACAAAAACCCATGCAGCATACATGCAGGCAGGTAAGGCAATTTCTACCGAAGTCCTTATACCCTTGCAACCAATTGCATTTAAGCTGCAACTGCGAATGACTGATCATAGTAGACATGCCCTCATTTTTCATAGGAAAGGGTATACGAACAGTAGCAGCAGCAGCTTCGCTCCACTTTTCATTTGCTCATTTACCACTTTCATTTCATCACAGCGAATGAAGAAGGCGAAGGCTTTATGTGGGGCATTAACGTTGCCAACGTTGCCTGCCGCATGCCGCATGCCTCCTGCTTTGCGTTTTATCCTACATATAGATATATATAGTAGAAATATATATATATATATATAACCCCATCAGCATTTGAAGTATTATTAATACAAAAAAATAGCAGGAGAGACAACTTGAAATGAGAGCAATGGGCGTGGCTGGCTGACAATGCAACAAAACCAAACACGAAACCACGACAACCAAAGCGAACAAATAAATACAAATTATATAGTCACATATAGTATTTGTTAAATATATGTAAATATATACATGCAAATCGGTCATAGCAATGCCAATGTGAACTTGTCTTTAAATTAGTTAAGCAACTTAGAGCCAAAAAACATAAATGAAAATTTGCCAGCAGCACTTAATAAATAAATAAATTTGAAGCAATTTCCTTTCTTTATGTGCCATTTTTTTTTTGTGTTTTGATATTTTTTGTTTGCCCCTCCATTTTGCAGTTAATTAAAAAATTTCTCAACATATTATAAAATATTTTGTGAGAAAAAAATAAAAGAACAGAAACAAAATGCAGACAAGAAACTGATGGCAAAGGCATGCGCCAAATGTCTGGAATGCCGATTAAAACATAGATAACCTAGCCCCAGAGGGAAGAGACAGATGTAGAGAGAAAGAGAGAGAGAGAGAGAGAGAGGGAATGATATTCTCATTGTTAGGCCATCCCATTCCCTCATGTGTAAATCAAGTTGAATGTGGGAACCAACAAATTGGTGAATAATAAAAACGGAGGCCATTTAATAATAATAATTAACATTTTTTAAGTCAAAAAAAACTGCTATATACCCTGTAATTTTATGGTGACAGGTTATATTAAATATATCTTCTAAAGTAGCTTAAATTATTTAATGTATTTTTTAAGATTTGATCAGATAGAGGAAAGGTTTACCATGTACCAAAATATATGTTATCGATCAGCATGGGGGAAATCTACTGCCAAGAATCTTCATTTTTTTACTCTAACTATACATTTATCTCTATCTATATATAACCCTCTATCTCTATATATAAATATATCTACATATATACTTAATAAAGGTTTCTCGAAATCTAATATAAAATAATTTTCTTTTAATGAAGTCCAATGTGAAAGCTTTTATAACGTATATTTAATGACGTATTATATTCTAGAAAAGAGTGCGATATAAATTACGTAATTTGTAAATTTGCTGATCTTTATTTATATATATTTTGTAATATTATTGGTATTTTTTTTGGCTAATCTTTGAAAAGTATTTAAAGTCTTTGAATTTATGAACCATTGAAAAGTGACACCAATTCCTCAATACATTCCCCATTTGATGGGTGTGTGTGTGTGTGTGTGTTTGGGGGAGCAAAACTTGACATGTGCCCTTGCAAACCCTCCCCCTTTTGTGCCCATCACAATTTTGACTAAATTCGCTTGGCTTTTTTTTTTTTTTTTTTTTGATTGCGGTTTTTCTCTGTTTTTGCATTTTTCCATTTGCTTTATTCCGTTTTTATTTTGGCATGTAAAAATCAACGCATTCAGGCCATCCATTTGGATGCAGTGAATCATGAGTTTTGATGAGTTGAATGCAGATGCATTTCTCCATCATGATGATGATCTGATGTCAGAATAGTTTTACTCTAGTTTTTTCGGTTATTGTCTAGATGAATGGTGTGTGTAAGTGTGTGTGTGATATGGTGTGGTGGGTGTTGGAGTGGGTGTGGTTGAGGTATATTGCGTTTCTATTGTGTATATTTGTTTAGCCATTTTCATGGGATGTTTACTGGCCAAATAAACTTTTCACACATCATCAGAGGCAACAGAAAAAATAACAGATAGCAATCAATGCCAATCTCGCTCTCTCTCTCTCCCTCTCTGTCTCTCTGTCTCTCTTTCTTCTCTCTCTCTTTCTGTTTTTCTCGGCTCCGTTTGTCTCTATGTCTCTGTGTGCTAATTTTGTTGCATTTTCCTCATCCATGGCAAACTGGAAACGTGCTAAGTGCTAAGCAACAAAATCACAAAAATAACAAAAAAAAAAAAGAAAGCAAAGAATGAAAAATGGGAAGAAAAAAAAATATACCAAGTACATTGCACGATCAAGTGAGCAACTTCATAATGTTTCTACGTTATATATAATTTTTAGTTATTGTTGTTATTGTTGTTGTTGTTATTATTTTCCTTTTGGGCCAGTGACTTTAGAATGACTCGACGACATGACAGACAAAAGCACTGCCAACCCAAGGTGGATGAGTGAAAAAACTGTTGGAGCATCCAGAGGCATCTGCCAGTTCTTCTTATTGGTCACGTACGATGGGAACAAAAAAAAAAAAATGGAAAAAGAGGAAAAATAAAAGGAATAAAAGGAAGCAAAAAATTGTGTTGACTTGTGCACTTTTTGGTCTTCACTGATTTAGGCTCTAAAGTATTAATAAGTGAACGTTGTCAAGTGCATTTATTAATAACACCCTCTCAAAGATGACAGTCTGGTTGGAGAAAAAGAAAAAAAAAGATGGCTAAACAGATGAGAGCATGAAATTTAAGTTATATGAAAGTTATGACATAAAAAATTGCTCAAAATGTGTGGAATAATTTAATATTGCGGCTACTGACTGCGGCTAACGGTTGATGGCCAATAAAAAGCGTTACCACAAAAATATATGTATATACATACATGTATGTATATATATACATACATATGTACATATATGGGTATCAAATATTATCTTTATTAGGCCAAAATATGCAGATATATACAAATATCTAATACACATACACATATCGAATTGTATTTATTGAGACTGTATCTGACATATATTATTATAAATCTGGCTCTAAACTGCTTAATTTGCCATTTGATGCCAAATCATTTTAATAAATTCATAACCACAGAATAATTTGGCATGCAGCAAAATTAATACCATGAAATCAGACAAAATTGAAATTAATGTGGCCGGCAAAATTTGTACCGCCCTCCGCCAGTACAAATGCCACCTCATTGCCTTATACCCAATCCCATGGAGTTGCCTCAATAATTCTTACATTTAGAAATCTGCATAATCTATAATCTATATGTACATATAGTCTAAATTAGCATCTGCACTTCATTGCCGACTTTGGCAATCATTTGGCAATTAGATTTCAAGTCAAGTGAAAGTGAGGAAGCCACAACCGAATCAGTTTAATTTGAAAGCAACATGAAAGGACATTGTCAAGTTACATCAGAGAAGTCCTTTGAGAAGCACATACATACGTATGTCTGTTGGATTGATAGGCCTCCTTGATTTAATTGTTCCTAGATACAAGGCTTAAAGTATATTTAGTTAATTGCCAGTTGTGGATAATTTATTTTTATATCATATGTATATTCAAGAATAATTCCAGCCAGATTACATTAACCCAACAGCAACAAAAAACATATTTTTAGAATGTTAAAATTAGAACAATAAATTTTGAAAAAAAAAATATGTAAACAAACTTTGATTATTTTTGAATTGAATTGCATTCAAAGAAGCCCAGAGAAGATTTATTTTCATATATAATTTTTAACTTTACGAAAAGGTCTGAAATTTTGAAGATTTTTGTATTTCCAGCATTTTATTTAATACTTTTCTTGTACTTAATCACATTATGTATTTATATACCTATAAATATATACCTTTAGATGTTGATATTGTTATTATTTTTACATTTGCTTCGAAATACGATATAATTATAGCAGGTATGCTTGTCTATATATAAATTTTGTTGTTTTCCCCTTTCTGATTTTATTAATTTCTGCCTCGATTAGACAAATCACATGATATCATGCACTTTTTTGTTCCTCTTTTTTTGTCAATCATTATTATGCGGCCATTATTAACAATGTTTTGCGTTGAGGGAAGTGGAAATCATAATTCTATTTGCCAGTAGAGTTTTTTATGGCCACCTTCTTGAATCCAAGACAAGTATAGAAAAGCCAAAACCATAGCCAGTAGCTTAATATTAACTTTGTGGTAGATTCTATACCCTATAATGTTGAAAAAAATTAAATATATCACTATTTATAAACTAAAATAGGAAAGAGGTTAAAATAAATTAGAATATGGAAGATGGAAATTAGATTTGCTTAACGATATAATCATCTGTTTACCAATTACGAATATATGAAATTATATATTAAATGGAGAATTTAATAGGAGCAATTAAGACAAGTAATTACAGTTTATTTTTTTTAATTGATATGCATACGATTCAAAATTCAAATTCAATTCAAGATGAGTGGAAGTACAAGAAATCTTATCTATATTAGATACGGTTTTTCCTTTAATATATATCTTGCGAAATTTCTTTTGTCTTATTGCAAAGTGCAGAACATGCTCTATATACCCTTTATATAAGCGTATGCCAAAAAAAAACAAAAAAAAAGAAATGAAAAGGTCGTAAAAGGAGACACACGCGCGCCCGTTTTATGCCCCCAAAGAAGGCTTCATACTGGTAGATCCTGGTCCTGTTTTTGGTCCTGGGCTTGGTCCTGGTCATGGTCCTTGGGTGTTAATGCGCGCCTTGCTGCGTTTATGGCATTGTTTAAAGTATAAAAAGCAAGAACAAATGTATAGATAGATATACATGTATATACATTTATATATATAAATACTAATAATAATAATAATAAAATCACAGGGACATAAAATTCGAGTTGCTATTTAGTTCAAGTGAAGCGTTTACAAATTTTCTGTTTTACGAGGCTTTAAATAAAGTTAATTATGGCCCGAACGTTAAATGAACATCAATTAAAAAAAAAAAAAGGAAAAAAAATGTTATTGTTGTAGTTGCTATTGTTTCGGTTGTTGCTTTTTTGTTGCTGTTGTTGTTGTTGCCATGGATTCAATATGTTTCGTGCATTTTAAAGACATTTTGCCTGCCTTCCTGCCGAGCACGACAATAAATATTCTCCTCGTAGTAAAAACAAATCAAAAGTCATCAAAAAGTGCACTTTGCTCTAATTCCTCATTCGTCGCTACGCCGTGACAAGTCATGCCATGAGCCCCAAAAAAAAAAAACTAAAATAAACTAGGCACAAAAAGAAAAAAAAACAAACCCCACCAACAAAAAAAAAAAAAAAAAGAAAACACTCAGCAAATATTTTTAGGCTACGATTTTGAGTTACTCAGTAATGGAAATAAATGCAATTGTAGCTGTGATCCTGAAATATATCCTTAATAACAATTTAGTCGAGGATTATTCTTCAAAAATTCGAAAAATGCAAACAACTTAAAAACTTAAATAAATGATCTTTAAGATCTTGAAAGTTTTATATTGTAAAGGATATAAAGAGCAATGAACAATTCGAATGGAATTGTATACATTGGAAATTTATACGATCCTTTAATAATTTTCAACATCTCTGTAGGGTTAGAGGTTGGTTCACCTTTTGCCTTGTCGCATAAATTTTGTCTATACGAATATAACTTTTTACCTAATGGCTGTAGGGTATAAAAAGGAATCAGCGGGCAGGCGGCACACAGCAGGAGCAACAGAACAGAACAGAACAGGACAACAACAACAACAACTGTAGCGAAACTTATTAATAAACGTTATGGCGACAACAACAACGACTACCAAATAGAAGAAACAACAGCAACACCAACAACAACATGAATAACTCAAATGAAGTCAGTTGACGACGTCTAAATTGGCAAAGTTGGAACCAAAAAGGCAGTCATCCAATAAGAAGAAAAGGCCAAAAAGGCAAAAGAGCTGAAAGCGAAGCCAAACGCAAAGCAAATGACAATGAGAAGCCCCCGTTGCGCTCTGGCATAATTGCAAAAACTGTTTTCATAAGGCCAACAGTGACAGTAACAACCAACACAACCAGCAACAGCAATAACAACCCCCAACTCATCCTCTGTCAAGGCACCCCTACCCCCCCACCTTCTTGTTCGTTTCTCTTTGCCTTTACCATTTATACCCTCCCATCATCATCTTCGACCCCTGGCCCCAATATAAGAAACAGGACAACAATCGAATCGAACTTGAGCCTACAAATATTTAACAAAAATTGTTTTGCACATTGGTTAGAAACTATTCAAAGTTGTAGATATAATTTATTATTTCATAACTAAGTTTGAGGGCAGTTGACAATTCTAGTTTTTAACCTTTAAAAAAATAGTGCATCAAATACATCAAAATATTAACAATATAAAAAAAGAAAATTACTTGGCTCAAATCTTCCTTCTAATCTTATCTAATTTAAAGTTTCTTGGTATAATTATATCATTTTTTCTAATGATAATGGTAATGCCATAATCAAAACCATTTCAATTTTATGATATGTATATTTTAAAATTTTCAAAAACTATTGCAAAAAGATATTAGGAATATTATAAAGAAATTTTTATAAGAAAATATATTTTTATATAGTTCACATTAGAGTTTCTTTATTTAGGTTGCATTTTATTTCATATACATTTGTTTGAGTGAAATTAAATATTAGATGATAATAATACCTTTTATTTATAATGTTAATGCTTTCTTGTTTTTTTTTATTAAAATGACAATACAAATTGATATAAGCCATTCGACAATATATACACATATGTATATAAAATTGTTATTCAACTGATTAATCCAAATCAATTAGTTGCATTGTAACATTTATATAATTGCCGTATAAAGTTATCGATTTTTTTTACATTTGCACAGATTTGTAATTATTGATATCTTAGGGTATAAAAAATTTCGTTATAGCCAAGTTTAGTCTGACCAATTGGGCCATTGCTTTGTTGTTTTGCTTTTGCAATTAAAATCTGGGATTTGGTGCCATTTCGTGGGTGTGGTCCTTGGCCATTTTATGGGACCGCGTGGCCTGTAAACAATTTACAGAAATTTTACAATCAAAAATCGCAGCTGTTGTCCCTATCTCACTCTCGGCCCCCCCTGCTCATAACATTTGTTTATTTGTGCCTGTGTGTGTGTGTGTGTGTGTGTGGGTGTTATTATGAAAATGAAATTAGTTTTGTCATAAAATATTCATTAGCCCAACCTTCCCCTCCAATGCAAAGCGACTCTCTTTTACGCTCTCTCTCTCTCTCTCTGTCTCTGTCTCTCTATCTCGTTCTCTTTTGCTCTGTATCTCTCTCCTTCCCATCATTTGGTCTCACCATTTCCCGTCAATTGTGTAATTTGCATTAATTGAATTGTTTGTTAAATTGGAAAATTTTCAATTCTTATAAATTCTGCTTAGTTTTTCCCACACAACCAATAACCATAACAAGATGCAATAATCATAATAATAAAATGAATTAAATATGTTTACAACAACAAAAAAAGAACACACACACACATAAATACATATATACCTGTACATTTACATACATAGATGTAACTACATATGTATGTATATAACTATATATACATACATACATATATACATATTTGTATGTATATATGAAAATTTATATTTAAATCGAAAATTCATTTTTCTTTTCTTTTCTCATTGCAGGTAAGCAACTTGCTTGGGGCTTCAATTTGATATTTGACTTGTAAGTGAAAATGTGGGTTTTCTCATTGATTGCTACCACTTACATATGTATGTATGTATATACATATATGTATATATTTACATCGACAAGTGAAGACATACACATGCAAATGCATCTGCATACAATAGTATATACATAAGCAATTTTGTTTATGTCAAGTTAGTTTCTACAATAAGACAAATATTGATAAATTCAATCAATGAACAAAAACTAAAAACTGATTTCAATAGTTTCGAGATATTATATTTTTTTTTTCAATTTATTTCATCTGTCATTACAACACAATTTTAATCATATAAACATGTTTTCATTTACCTATTTCATAAAGAAACCGAAACAAAAAAGTTAAAAAAATGAAACTTTAAGAAAAATCGATACATGAAAAAGTATGTAAGGATATAGCTTGGTCCTCTAATATGTCTTTGAATAGTTGACGATCAAATTTTTAAATACTTGAGATTAAATAAATTTTTTATTAAAGTTAAATAGTTCTTTTTTTTTAAATAACGTCTGGTTCTTTGACTTCTTTGACAGAGTTCTTTATCACTATATTGCCACTTGGTGAGCTTTAAAACTATGTCCAATGATTTAAATAATATTTAGTTATTAAAGTGTGTATTGAGGAGCGGAACCTAGATGCCAGAGAGGAAGTTTTTCGTTAGCAAACTAGTGTAGATATACTGAAAGACTTGCAACTAACTTCAATTTGGCTAGAAAAGTTTATCCTCAGTTACCATTTGCATCTCTTGGTCGTCTCCCTTGTGCTTCATTTTTGGCTTCAATCCCGTTGTTTGGTAGTGCCAAGTTTCAAATTACACGCCTCGTCTGTCATTGTGAAAGGGAGGTGGAGTTGAATGTGAAGGATGTGGAGGATGTCGACGATGTGAATGTGGATGTGGATGTGAATGTGAACGAGGAGGTGGACATGGACGTGGTGATGGCATTCAAGGAAAAGCAAAACTTTGGGAAAATAAATAAAATATAAAGCAAACTGAAGCGTAACACTTTACCGGCGACATGTTCAATCTGTCTAACCCCAACCCCAACCCCTATCCTCATCCTGTTTAAGCCTGTTCTGGTTCGTCCTATTTTTACTATCCTTCTATCGGCTTCTAAGTATACAATATTCCCTTTTCCTGTCTCATTTATCGGCAATAATTCTCAACTGTCCATTTATGTCTTCATTTTGTTGTCGCTAGCTCTTTCTCTCTCTCTCTCTCTCTCTCTCTCTTTCTTTCTTTTTGCTCATATTTATCTAAATGATTGTGTCTCGCTCTATCTCTATTTAATATTGAAGAGAATCATAACTGGTAAAGCTTGTCCCATAGACCGTAAAAGATACAATTCATAAAAACTTCGAGACCGAATCGAGACAAAAGAAAAACGAACGAAAACGTTTTATAGATAACTAAAGCAAAACGAAGACGATGACGATGGGGAAAGCAAAAATCAACGCAAAGAAAACTTTCTTCTTTTGTGTTGTCTGAGTGTGAGTGCGGGTGTGTGAGTATATGTTAGTGTGTGTGTTGTTTGTGTGTTGTTTGGATTTTGTTTCAGATGGCATAAATTAGATACGTGTTCAGAACACCACACACACACATTCACACATACACACACACACACACACATTCACACAATCCTTCTGGCCTCTATGGACGCAGATTAGATGCTTTTCGTCCTTTTCACTCTTCGTTTCCTTTTCTTCTGATAAAATATAAATCATAATCATAAGCTGACAAAATTTTATTGGCCCTTCTTTTTGTTTCTACAGTTTAAAGATTCCACTGAGAAACATATGTTCTATATACTTTGTCTATATAGCCAACATATGCTATGTACATATGTATATATATAGTATATACTTATATATATATACATACATATATACAACTTATAGTCATTTTGCTTTCAGCTTTTTGCGGTATTTGCTTGAGTAGATTTTTGTTTGATTAATTTCAAGTTGAGTGTAAACTGCACAAAAATTCTGAAGAGAAGCCACCGAAATGAAAATTTTTCAATTGCAATGTAAACTTCTGAAATATGAAATGTGATGAAGCCAGTGAGACAACAAGAGTTGGCAAAGCAGAAGAGAGAGAGAGAGAGAGAGAGAGAGGGGGAAAGGGAAAGGGAGACTTTGTGCGTCAATTTGTAACAAGCTGAAAATATTGTTTAAAACTGACCAAATAAAAGGGCTTCTCATTAAATGCTAAAATATATTATTGAATGGCAAGTTTAATAACATAAAATTTTTACTTAAATTGAATTTAGAAAAGTTTTAAATTAGCTGAAAATTTTCGAAATCAAATTAAGAATTAGTTTCAACAGTTTACATTTTTACACAGTTTAATAATTTTTATTGTTTATGTTATATATTTGCTTAAATTTAAATTGTGTGATATAAAATTGAAGTAAGAAGAAAATTTTCAATCCTGAAAAAGAAATATAAAATTCAAAATTGAAATAATATAAAAATTGGAATAAATATAGCTTTCATTGATCCCACGAAGCTATATAAATATGTCCTTATAGGGACTTATTGATTATTAATATAGAAAAGCATTGAACGGGCAGAGAAAATGTTGATTATATTGAATCCCAAAGATAACTTAAAAACATCTGAAATTTTAGTGTTGTTAAGATGATGAGGAATCGATTTTCTTTCAGTAGCATTTCGTAGAACTAAATTCAGATGACTGAATAGGAAAGCTATTGAATGATCGTTGCTGGACCAGAAACTATCCTCCTGTGTTAATTATTGTTTTCTTTTTTACTTTTCTTTTGAAATTTACAGCTAATGCTTTCTATATCATTAGAAGTCCTTTTCAGTGCTGCGTTGCCATTTCCGCATCTTCATTTCTGTTTTAGTTTCCTTCTGCTGCTGCGAATAATGTTGATGATGATGATGAAAGTTTCAATTAGCGCAGCGCCATTTTCATTAAATTACCAGTGACACTACTCCTCTACATACCCTACCATCTATCCCCACCCCTCCCGCCACTCTCTATCCATTTCTCTTTCACCGGTCCCTTAAACAGACAGCACTCAGTTCGTGTACATATTTTCCGGTGGCATATTTTCTGTTTTTTCTTCTTTTTTTTTTTTTTTTGTTTTTTTCACAGCCATTTTGCTTTTTTAGCCATTTTTATTTCTGGTCGTCGAGAACGACACAAAATGTCGGTCACTTGCGGTTTAAGAGCGCAACCAGGCACCACTCAATCCCTATGCCGCGGCAACCCCGCCTCTCCGCCCGCGTGCCCAATTTGAGAATGCTGCAAATAGCCAGGAAAATTACCTCATGCGCATTTTCTTATTACAGAAATGTGCATAAGAAAATGGATGTAATGAAAAAGCGTACTCAGCGTGGAAAAAGCAAGAGAATACAGGGCAGAAGGGAAGGGAAAAGGAATATAAAATGATATGAGAGAGAAAGCGAAAGGTATATACATACATATAGAAGCAAAAGAAGAGAATAGAGAAAAGGAACAGTTGCAGGTGGAATACCTCTTAAGAATTTATGATGAATTGCAAATTATACCTAAATAAATTGAAATTAGTTAAGGCAATCAAAGCAGCAAAAGGATTTTCTTTTATATTCATTTTGACTAAAAGGCAAGGAGTCTGCAATAAAAAGAAATATATATATATATATATATATATATGACTAGTAGATTTTTTTTAATATTACGTCAAATTTAATTTATGGTTTATGGAAAGTTCTGGATTATAAATATATATTATATAGATTCCCTTGTTAGTTTTGAATTGAAATTTCAAACAAAAGAATTCCGTATTATTTTCAACATTGGACGAACATTTTTTGTTTTACTTTAAATTTTAAAAGAAAATATTTTATCTTATTTTAATTTGAAAAGGGAAATAATTTCCCCAATTTGCAAGATATATAAAAACATTTTCTTTTATTTATAAATATTTAAAAATGATGAAGGGAAAATAGTTGTCTTCTTATGGTTTCATTTTGGGTTTGGTTTGTTGAACACTGATAGCCTGCAAATTGGAAATGACGTCAAATGGAAATAGATGAAATTGAAAATGGTTAGCGGTTCAGCGGTGGGTCAGCAAAAACAAAAAAAAAAAAGAAAGAAAACTAGAATGCAGAGCAGGCAGTTTGGTGGTGGTGGGGGAGGGGAGGCTAATACGAGTGGGAGCAAGAGCAGCACAGAAAATGAAAAATAATTAGCGCAATTAATGACCACGTAATTAGCGCTTCAAATCTGCCGAGCACCGAATACAACCGCCACCCGCTATCCCCTTTAACTGTACTTCATCTATGCAACCAACTAACCGACCAACCAAGTAACCCACTCCACCACCCAACACAATGTGTGCAGTGGCACGTAAAGCCTTTTACCATACCGTTGAGCCCCATCGTTTGTCCCTTGTCCGCACCAGCCGGCAGAGCCTTTAGCGCTAATAGTTAGCTGTGGCCACGTTTGATAACTCTATCGCGGTCCAGTTTCCTCTTTTTTTTCCCCCAGTTTTTTTTTCCTTTTTTTTAGCCAGAATCTGCAGGACACACTAATGAATGCCGCTCGCCTGACCTGGAAATGCAACTCAGTCATGACATTTCTTCATTAAAAAGTGGACTTTTATTAGACCGAAACAACAAAAACCGAATGAGGACTATTCTATGTAGGATTTCGAAAGAGATAGATGCAAAGCAAAAGAATAAGAGAGAGGGAGTGTGATAGAGAGAGAGAGAGAGAGAGAGAGCGGGAGATTGTGAAAAATGGAACAAATTAAAATTAAATGCAGTAGGCCCAACCTACTTCCGTTAACGCCCCCAAAAGACAAAATATCAACGCTAAAATACAAAACTTGCCTCCAACTTATAAACAACTTAAAAATTCATTGTCTACACATGCTGATGCCCTCCCCAGGCCATACCTAAGTGTCGCCATTCTTGTCCCAGCTTCCACACCACCGCACATCATTCCTCCCATTTCTCATACTCCTTGCCAGAAGGTCCTTGGAAATGAAAATCTACAAAAAGGGAGGGAGAGAGAGAGAGAGAGAGAGGAGAAGAGAAGGGAGAGAGACAAAAAAAAAAGAAAACTGTCATCATGTGGACGGGAATCAATCTAAAGTCATTTTATAACCCGAAAAGTCATAAATCTAACTTTAATGTTTTCAACGTGACTGCGGCAACGAAGCCACGCCCACGCCCACGTCCAGGACCAAGTGTAAGCCCAAGTTCTACCCACTCGTCGACATGTGTAAAGATGTATATGGCCCAGTGAGTGGGATAGAGAAGACCACATACAAGAAGTTTGGCCAGATAGATATAGACAGAGAAAGAGATAGAGATAGAGAGAGAGAGAGAGAGAGAGAGAGGTGGAATGAGTGGAGAAGAGAAGACAAAATTCCTCCGGCATTCGAAATTGGAAAAGTAAAACAAGCAAATGAATGTATTTCCGTTTGGGATTTTTCACTTTCCGGCCAAAAGTGTTTCGGGGCGTGGCTGAACAACCAGGACACCAAGCAAGCAAGCAAGCAAGTAACCAACCAACCAACCAACCAACCATCTAGGCAGTCAACCAGTCATCCATTCCACAATCATCTGGGATAAATGACGAAAAGCTTAAAGGAAACTTCAAGTGGAAATGGCCAAAGAAATAGATAGAAGAATTTATTAAATGGGCCCCCATAACAAAAACTATTTTTACCCACTTCTATCCCCATCTTTGATCGCCACTCTCTATAGTCGGAGAACAAAAGGTCCTCCACATGTACATTCGTACGTGCAGTCCAACAGATATACATAGATGGTAAGGGGGAACGGAGTATGGCATATGCCTCCAACTTGGCCATATGTGTGACAGCATTAATTAAGTAAAGAAAGGAAAAATCGTGTGCGAAGCGAATTGTGTGTGTGAATTGGCCGAGAAAATTGTTGCTCATAAAGTATGAAAAATTTGGATCAAAAAAAGAAAAACAAAAAAAAAAGGTCGAATAACAAATAGTACGGCTAACCCCATCAAAAAAAAGAAAAAGAAAAAAACAAATAAAGAAAATAAAGGAGAAAAAACAGTCACGCACACACAAGGAAACGTGTTTTTGGTAAAAGATATGCAATTTTAAGTTTTAATGCAATCAAAACGAAAAAAATAACCACCCTCAAAAATATGCTACAATAAATTGAGGAACTTAAAATAATTATTGAAGCAAGCGAATTAAACTAAAATTGCTTAAAAAGCTTCTTTAATTATTACCGTTCTATTTTACGTGTAGTTTTGTATATTGTATTACCGAAATCAGGTAGCATAACCTACATATATATATATATATATATACTATCAGGACTAACAGGATTTTAAACTGTAACCCAACTAAATCTATTTTGTTTTATCAATTGCATAGAAAACGTTAGCTATGCTTTAGCTTTATAGTTAAATAAATTTAGATTTTGTAATTTGTTTGATTCAATTTGCTTGCTTTTCATTTTTCTTTTTTTTATTATTTTTTCGGAATATCAAATTTTTGTTCAAATGATTGAAATCTACAGTTAGATTCCAATATAAATGATGTTGCATCTGGTGCTAAAATGTCGTAGAAAATTCATGCAGATTTTTAGCTGCAGCTGTCACTTTAGAGCCAGAACCAGCAGCTACATTTTGCTTGGATTGAAGATGAAAGATGCATGGACAGGCGAAAGAGAAGCATTGTGAAGGATGGAGAATGCAAACACTTTTCCATTCCAGCAACCAAATCACAAAAATTGAATAATATGCCACATTTGCGCTTGGCTCAAATCAATTTCATTTCTTATTTAACATTTTGATTAATGCAGAACGTTGAGTACAAGAAGGTTGGGCAAAGGTGCAGCACAAGGTGCAAAATGCAAAGTGAACAAACTACTATAGTAGAAAAAAGATAGAAATACATATCAAAAGAGAGAGAGAGAGAGAGAGAGAGAGAGAGTGGAAGGGAAAAGAGAAAACAGGACTTTTACAGCGAATGGAGATGGATGCGGGTTGACTCTCACAATGGCGGCCACTTGACACGTGCTTAAGCACACATTCTCACAGCACTCAGTGGGAATGGATGGCTTTTTGCTGCTGATGTTGTAGCCAAATGTTGTCAAATAATATTTACCAGGAACACTTGTAAGTGCATGTCGGGCTGCTTAAATTGCAATTTTCCATAGTTAAAATGCTATTTTTTGGCTTATTTCGTTACCCATTTCCCCAGATGTTGGATTGAAATTGAGCGCATTTTATATTGAAGACTTTTATGAAAATTTTGGCAATCACATTGGACGCCAATAATGAAGTTTTATTATCTTTGTTCTTAGCTTAAAATATTATGCACAAAAATTGGTATTGTTTGGGGAGAAATATTGCTAGTAATATTCCAATTTTGTGACATTTATATTATTATTCACAAACGGTTAACGGTTACGGATTTCTTGTACCCCTAAGATAAGATACATTTTTAGTATTTACGAATGGTTAAATCTTAAATTGTTATTTTATAGTTTCCTTTTATCAATTTTCCTTAGTTTTTGGTTGTAAAAGATCACTTCTATTGCATTTAGATTGCCGAACAACTATTTTCTATATGTTAAGACACAAAATGGTGTCTAGTGTGTACTATATATATATATATATGTATGTGTGTATGTATGTGAGTATGTATGTATGTATGTATATAGTATTTATAGGGTTGCTTTTTGTATCTTTTCTTTATGTGGCAGTGGGTTGGATGGTTTGAGTGCATTGCGCGCTAATTAAAATCCAAGATGCAACTGAAGAAGGTGCTGTGGGTAGAGGTTATGTTAGGATGTTAAGCTTTTTGACTTGCCACTTATTAACTTGCCAGCAATTATGGCAGAAAATGCAGCGGAAGGAAGACCAAGAACAAGAAGATGAAGATGTTGAGAGGTGAGGAAAGAAAATGCTTAGTGAGATTCTCTTTTGCAATTTTTCTTTTTTTTCTGTAACTTAAGTTGAGTTGAGTTCAGGTCGTTGGACGTTATGGTCTGGGATTTCCTTTAGCCTGGTTTTTCCTATGCCTTATACTTTTTAACTTCTTCTAAAGTGTTGTGAGTATTTCCCGATGCTTTTTCTGTAATTGCTCGGAGAAAGACAGAGATAGAGACAGGGACAGGGACAGGGGCACTGGGACAGAGCAAAAGAGAAAGAGTGTGCGAGAGATAGAGAGAGAGAGAGATTGGGAAAGAGTACAAAATGGAGGGGAAAGTCAGCACAGAGGAAGTCATCCCACATGTGAAACTGTCTGTCGGTGCCTTTCTTCTTCTCTATATGTATCTCCATCTCTTTTTCTATTACCTTCTCTCTCTCTCTCTGTCTCTTTTACTATACATGGGTGTATGTGTGTGTGCTCTTAATAGGTAACAAGTTGCAGACAACGTCCTGCCGACTGCCTCTCCACCTATCCACCTGCCACCCTCTCAAGATACTGCCTGTTCACTGACTGCCATTATCTCCATCAGCACGCGTAAACTTCGTTTGCACCAAAAACTGTAAAAAAAAGAAAAAAAAAATGTAGAAAAAGAAACGGTAAAGAGGCTTCTAGACTAGGTACAGGGGATAGAGACAGAGAGACGGAGACAGAGAAAGAAAGAGAAGGAAGGACCACACACACAGAGAGTAGTGTAAAGTAGAGTGTGTTGCGTCTATATGGCACAGTGCATCATTCTCCAGTCGCCTTCTGCTCCTGCTCCACAAATGGAACGGAACAAGAAGTCATTTCGTTTAAGCTCAGCGGAGGCACTTTTCTTGCACATTTGAACTCGATTCGCACGCAAGCAAGTAGTCAGCACAGTGGGTCGAGTGTTCTTAGAAAACTATATAAATTTCAATTACGTTCATTTTTATATAGTAAAATTTACACCCATATTGAATGCGTGTATAAATATTGCTCTTTCGGTACTTTAATCTAACATTTGAATATATACATATATATCGAAAAATTAATCAACCTTAAACTGTATTAACGTAGTGAATACTTTTATTTGATCGACTTTATTCACTTTTCTTTATATTTTCCTTGCTTAAACTTTTAATGTATCAAATGATTTATTTTTGAATTATTGTTCTGAAATCGAATCTAAATTTGCACAATTTAAATAAGTCGAAAATAAATCTAATTGTTACATATCCAACAATGAAATTGGCATAAAACTATTCTTATTATAAAAAAAAAGTTGCCACCTAGGGTCAGACCCTTAACCACCAAGTTGCCACATCGACAATATAGCTAAGTAGCACACGTGCTAATCCTGATCAACATCAAAATCAGTTAGATTGTTTTTATACACTTGCAAAAAGTGTATATTAATTTTGGTCAGAAGTTTCCAACGCATAGAAGGAAGCATCTCCGACTATATAAAGTATATATATTCTTGATCAGCATGATGAGCTGAGTTGATATAGCCATGTCCGTCTGTCTGGATCAACACAATCTCCTCCGAGACCCTTGGAGCTACAGAGCTGAAATTTTGCAGCTAGGCTTCTTTTTGCCGCAGGCATTGTATATCTCGGAATCATCCCGATCGGATGACTATATCATATAGCTGCCATAGGAACGATCGGTCAGGAATAAGGTTTAACATCAATAACTCTGTTGTTTTTCAATCCAATGTCACTAAATTTGTTGTTTGTGAGTTTTATATAATCCTCAACACATACACCAAAGTTTATCAGAATCGGTTGACTATATAGCTCCCATAGGAACGATCAGTCAAAAATATAGTTTTTGATCAATAACTTGGCTGTTTTTGAAGCAATCGTCACGAAATTTGTTATTTAACAATTTTATATAAAAAGAAATATATCTTTTAAGTTTTATCAGAATCGGTCGACTATATGCTATAGCTGTCATAAGAACAATCGGGGAAAAAAAATTGTATTAAATTTTTTTTATGCCACGGACATCAAATTTATATTTGATGGGTTTTATATACTTTCTTATGATTCTGGCAAATTATATATAAATCAAAAAGACAGTTTGCAAGGGTATACGAACTTCGGCCGTGCCCATCCTTCTAGTTTTACTATGATTTATTTACATTTTGAATGAAACCTTTGAGAATCCTATACGATATGTTTTTTAAAAAGAGAAAATTTCAACTTTAAAAATCCATTCAATCTAATAATAAAATCTAGATATTAACATGTAATATCTTAACGAATGTTTATTTTTTCATTATTTTTCTTTGAATGATTCTCTTTTTGTATTTGTTTTGGATATTCGATTTTTCTGAGAATCTTTCTTCTAATATTTTTAGATCTCGTAATGACATTTTAAAGAGGACTATAATTATTCAAATTTATTGGGTGTACGATATGTTTTTCAGGGATCCCATGAATTTGGAGATCCTTTGCCTCAGTTGGTTCCCAAAATTATTACCTCGTTAAATATTAAATAAAATCTTAGATGATCTAAGTTTCTTGATAGATCGTTTAAATTGTCCATTATCCATAATTATTAATGGGTATCTTTATGTCGAATCTCACTGACTTCTAGGGGCAACATAACGTCGGTATCATATTAATTTATTTTTTTCTTTGGTTTTTGGTACATTTTCTTTTCTTTTGTGTATTTCATGCGGCTTAGTTATTTATTTATGTACATAACATACATTTACCTACTTAACCGTGCCACGCCTACAATGGTCTTCCCCAGCCACGCCTCCTCTCATCCACAATATATACATACATATATATATACATATATATATATATTTGTTACGTTTCATTTCATTTTCTGGCCGAATCCGGAGAGCAATTCAAATGGGAATTTACAATTTTTGCACCAGAAAGCGAGCTGCTCCTGGCCCCCATCTATCCACCATTCTCGTCCTTTCAAACGTCCCGGCTGCTTGCTTGTTTCTTGCATAAAATGAAATTGTATTGCATTTTCCGCCAAACGCCCACTCCACCCTGCACCAATCCCTCCGCCATTTCCTCAGCTTACTCCATCACACTCTTGCATTCGGGAAAGTTTTCCTCTTACGCTGCTTTATGGTGCTGGACACACATACAGCGGGCAGGGGGCAGAGCAACAAGAGTGGCAAATGGAAAGTTGCTATGATGGGAGGGGTGTGGGAGTGGGAGTGGGCTGGGGTTGGCATTGGGATTGGGTTGGTATGTCGGTGTTGTGGGAAAAAAATAAAGTACAATGGTAAGAGGAAAGAGGAGAATTTCGCGCTGGCTCAGCAGCTACTCTCCAGTTTGGCTATCTTGGGCTTTTGCTTTTTATGTCAGTTTCATGCCTCACAACCTCTTCCCATAAACCCCGTATTCCCCATCCCCCGCATCTTCTACGGTACAACGGAACCCCCGCCAAACCCTTCCCCGCGGCAAGAGGCGAAACATACTACAATAGAAAATCGCAAGTCGTATTTTTAGAGCAACATGAAAATTTATGATGCATTTTTTGCCACGCCTCCTTCCAGCTACCTCGTTTGCTCGCTCGCTCTCTCCATCTTCTCTTTCTCTATATCTCTTGTAGCGAGTCCCTCCGCAGTGTCCTGTTCTCCTGTTTTCCCAAGGCTTTCGAATCATTGCAAGAAAACTTTAATAAAATTGTATATAATTGTAATGGAATTTATATTAGATTTTTAACAGGACAAAAAGTCAGGAAAATGCTAACAAACAAGGAAAAGTGGAAAGCGGACAAAATGTCATATGATTTACGAGTATTTCGATTACTTAAGCTTATCCCCCTCTCCCAATCCCGCTGCCATATACTCCCACACTTAACTGAGCAAACAAACATAAATAGGATAACTAAGCACAAACTTAAATAAAAACCAAAGAAGCAAAAAGGATTTTCCTTAAACAAAATTGAACAAATAAAAACTGATTGCGATAAATTGATTGCCCAAAAAGAAATTAAAGAAATCCACTCAAATTAGTATGGCAAAAAGCAAGAAAACTAAAAAAAAAAACCATACATATGTTTCTTTTCTTTTTTGATATGAAGCCGAAAAAGGAATACCCTACAATAGAAAAGGGACTAAATTTTAAAATAATGCATAGTCTATGATTTTTGGAAATTATTTGATTTTAATTGATTTAATATAGTCTTAGTTCCAGTTAGTTTGGAACATTATTAAGTGCTCAAGAAAGTTATATAAAGGAAACATTTTCTAAATTTCTTAGGAATTTTTTTTAACTGAGTTTGCAATCGCTTGAACATTAATTCAATTATGAATTGATGAAATTTGGCAGTCCTAATTTGGTTAAATGACCTTAACTAAAGACCAAAAGCAAAAACCTAAATCAAATCGGTAGCAATATCATAGTTTTATTGAGGCATAACACTATTTGCAGTCCATTTGGGCTAAACATTTCACGAACTTTTTATGTGGCACATAAATTTTTGTTTTCTAACCCAAATAAAAGCAGGAAAAAGAAAAAAAAAATGAAATAAAAACGACAACAACAACAGCCAGGACAAACCGAAACCAAAACCAAAAACGAACACAACGAACACAAAAAGGTGTCCTTTGCCGTCTATTGAGCCTGATGATGAGGCAAGGCTGCTTGGCCATAACTTTTCTTCTTTGAAATGAAATCTAAAATTCATTACGCATTTTATGCGTACCAGATGAGATAGAGAAAGAAAGAAACACTAGGCAGACAGAGAGAGAGAGAGAGAGCGAGAGAGCGAGAGAGCGAGAGAGAAAGGGAGAGAAAGAGATGGGAAAATTCACGTAATGAGGCGCGTGAGGCGTTCCTATTTTCAACATCTTCTCCTATTCCTTGGTCCTTTGCCAAATGGCATTTATGTCCCAATGGAAAAAGACACGCACAACGCGAAGACAGCAACGCCTTTTGCCGCAATTTACCCAACGGAATTGTAAGCCAGCTCTTTGGGTTTCTTTACCATTGGTTTTGCTGCCACTCCGACTGCATATCTATGGGGAATAAGATGAATTACATGCTTCTCCAGCAGGATCTTGCTGGCTGGCAGGCCACTTGAATCAGCGGCATGCAAAATCAGGCAACAGGATTCTTTTTCTTTTTTTTTTTTTTATATAAAAGGTACAGCAGATGAAACTAAATCCCAGAGCAAATAGTTTAGCCCGCCTGCTGTTTAAATACAGTGACCCAAAGTGCCAAGCAAATTATATTCAAAGTGTTACCATTTAAATACACTAAACAATAAAAACAACAAAAAAAAAAATACTTGAACTTGTAAGTTTTTTTATATGAAAATCTTGTAAATATAATTTTTTATATATTATTATACAGTTACATATACGATTTAATATTATATTTTATATTTATATATATTTCTTTTTTTCCTTCAATATATTTAAATCATTAAACTTGTAATTTTAAATTTATTTTTCTTTAAACTTTAAACTATTTTTTCCTGGATACAAATTAAAATGAAGATTTTGACTTTAATTTTAGGTTTTTATTATATTCTAATGAAAAAAAGTTTGCCTTTGTTTTTCAATATTTTGATCAGGTCACGACTATAGTAATTCAAGCAGCATTAATTCTGTTGAAAATTTAATTCATTTTATGAATCCGGATGCAGTGTGACTTACACTAACCATGAACTGTCGATCCCTAGTTGACCTCAGTTGAATGAATACCTATCGGAAGTGGGAAAATTTTTGTTCTTTTCCTCTTTTCTCTTTTTTTTTTTTATTGTTGAATTGTATAGACTTTAACCACTGTGCGTGCGGCCGAGTAAAATGAGAAATCAACCGCACGGAAATCATGTCTACGCATCATTCTTTGTGAGCTTGGGCTATTACTTTACTACCAACAAGCGACAGGAGGAGTAGAGTAGTCGCAGGAGAAGTAGCCACATACACGCACAACACCCTACACCCCCCTCATACTCACACTCACACTCTTCATCGTTTCAATGGATGTTCTCTTGCAACAATTCTGGTGTATTGTATTTCGGTTTGGTGGACGCACAGTTGGTGTGTGAGATTTTTGCGTCGCTGTGTGGAAATGTGTGATAAGCAGTTTTCCGCTTGGGAAATAGAGAAGAAGACATCGGCCCCAAACTGGACCGCTAGGCTTTTCTTTATATCTTGGTTCTCTTCTTTGTTTTTTTTTTTTTTTTTTGGTCTGACTTTGTGTATGGGTGCGGTGTTCCTTTTCATTGGCGTCACTGAGGCGGATGGGCGGAAAAAAAAACGGAAGCTGTGGCTACTAATGCAAATATAATGGCAAATGTTTCGGAAATATTACAAAAGATAAAAATTGATAAAGGCCTACAAACTATTTTTATTGTTCTCTGTATGTGTGTGTGTGTCCGTGTGTAAGGGCACGTGGCAATGTGTGTGTCAGTGTTGAAAATATTTTACCCAAAATGGAGATGGGGGATTGGATATCATTTGATGTCTTTTTAGAGCTTTACAAACTCTTAACTCTTCTTCTCAATTTATCGGCTCAATTAATGTTTCATTTGTTTGTCTCACTATGTCGGCGGCGACACATTTGTCAGACCTTGTCTAGAGCTTTGCACTTGAACCGAACAGAATGCCATTAAATGCCACCTTCACTCCACTTGCAGTTCAGTTTTTGCCAACCACCCACAAAACAGTTGCCCATTTCGATTCCCATTTTCATTTCCATTCCCATTCCCATTCCCTTGCAGGCCAACGAAAAACTTAACTATTCAAACAGCAGTTGAGCATAATTTTTCATTCAGGGTCGTTGGCTTCAACCAGGAGCAGAGCCAAAGAGACAGTGGAAAAGACAGAGAGAGCGACATTGCGGCTTCTTTTTATTATCTGCAGAACTTCTCCTGATCTCATCCTTCCATCCGTATCGTCCTCCATACTTTATGCTTGACGCCCTTCCCTCCCCCATTTGACCATAGTGCAAACATAATTTTTCTTGCTTCCTAATGCCCCCAGATAAACGCAGACAAGAGCCAAAAACACCACAAAAAAAAACTAAAAAAGAAAAAAAAGAAAACCAAAAAAACCGAACAAGTAAAAACGAACGGCAAAAAGAAAAGCTAAAAAGAAAAACGCCGAAAAACCAAAAAGCTGGCGTAAAAAGTTCTTTAACCCCATGTGGCCCCGCCTGCTCCTAAGTAAGTGTAACCCCTAGCCAACCACACTATCTCCTATTCCCCCCTCTAAGCCCCACTCCATACCGTCATCATATTATTTTCAACATTTATTTGCCATGCGTAAATAGAAAGAAACGTAAAAGGAAAAAAGAAAACCGGTCGCAAAATGGGAAAATTCTCTTCAATTTTCAAAAGGGAAAAGTGGCAAAACCTTTCTCGTTTTCCCTTCACTCTCAAATAATAAATGCAAAACTGCATTTTAGGTAAACATAGAAATAGCCTAAAAAGAGCGAGATAGATATACAAGGAGAGAGGGAGAGAGCGGCAGAGAAAGAGCGAGAGGCAGGACTAGACAGAGAAAGATAGAGTAGGGAACAAGGGGCAGATTGGCTAAAGGGAATGTGTGCATGTTCTGGCTACCGCCCAATTGACGTAAATCGTGCGCAAGAGATTTTTCCCCCTATCACCTTCCTCTCCCTAACCTCCCCCACACACACACACACACATCCTTTTAGCAATTTTTTTATTCTGGCTGCCAAATTGACTGCGCGACGGCTAAAACCTGTAAAAAGGTCAGCAAACTTACCATATAGGTGGAAAATAATGGTAACAAATGGCAAGACGAGATGCATTTTACGGATAACATAAATAACCAAAAACGGAGGCAAATGTTGCCATGGCAAGTTGTAGGACCTTCGATACCTTATTCAAGTATCAACACAAAGTTCTATCGATAAGTTAATCGATAAAGAAGCTAGAAGTAATAGGAGAAACTTGGCGATCATGAATATCAGAATTGGAAATTGGTCAGATATTTGATATTTAAACCTGTAATAATTCACCTGGGTTCTGCCTTCAAACCGATGTCACGAAAAAAATAATTAAATAGCAAGAACAAAGTAGGCATGGATAATTTTTCTTTTATAAATGTGTTCCGAGATTGTTACGTCAAGCAATATCGTAACCATAAAACAAAAAAAAAAATTAGTCGTTGAGTTCTCACCGTTCTCGCAGCAGTAACAAAAAAAAAAATGTTCAAAATATAACAATTTAATAAAAATTTACAGTAAACGACTTTTTAAAATTTGATATTTTACGATTGTGTGTTGCGGTATCTATTAAAAAAAAGATTTCAAGGTAAAAGTGACGCGATATAACTGATTGACTTCTATTGTAATTGAGACATATTTTTATATAGCATGGATCAGCAGCCGGCCAGTTCCGATTCCAAGAAAGTGACGAAATCTTCACCAGGCACTTCTCCAAATGTACCAGTTCTACACCTTTGTCTTGTACGTAAAGAGTCGCAGCGACATGTTAGCTTCCATGAGAGTGTTATCGATAATGAGGGTATGAATCGTCGTAAGTCCAAATGCTGTTGCATTTATCGAAAGGCACATGCATTCGATGAGAGCTCCTCGTCGTCAGATGATCAATCTGACCATTGTTTTGGTCATCCAGAGATGAAGCGAATCAATCGCGAAACCAAACAGAAGAGGACAGTCAAGCATTGTGACGGATGCTCATGCTGCGGCCGTTAATAGAAATCTAATAAATTTACTTTTCCAATACTTTTTGAGATATAATTGTATTTTTCTGAAATTTATTGAAATTTTTGTTAATTTCTTTGCCTTCCCATGAGGAGTAAAAAGTAAAGAAAAGAACGAAACGAAACGAAACGAATCAAAAATGAGGTCCTCAATCTGCTTTTCCATGACGTGGTCGATTATCACTGCTCTCTGTCCCACGTTGGGCAAGGCCACAAAAAAAAAAAAAAAAAAAAAAATGGGTCGCCAACAACATCATGCCCACAGGGAAATAGAGGGAACAAGGGGCAACTTCTATTGCTGCCACATACCAACCTATCCCAGTCCCCAGTCCCCTCTCACCCCATAAATTGTGGGTAGCCTTCGTCAGGCTTTTTCGTTATACCCGTCGATCTATTGATTGATTATGCGAACTGTCTGCGCAAACTTGTAACTAGATTAATGAACTTTTGCCTGGATGCACTGCGTCATGTTGGGGCGGTTTTTCTCATCGTTTTCTTTCGCTTTTCTTTTTTTTTTTTGCCCATTTTTCCTCTTGCTTTCTTGTCTGCTATGTGCCAAACCCAAACTTTGAACTTTCGTTGAGAAACATTCGAGCAAAAGCCAAGTTATGCAATCCATGTGCATGGCACCAATTTGCAAGCTACCAAAAAAAAAAAAAATAAATAGAAAAAAAACCAGGCAAAAAAAGAAAACAAGAATTTGTTTTTAAATGGAGCGAAACATTTCCTATTTTCCCTTTTTTCCCTTTCTTTTTTTTTTATATTCGAATTGAACCCTTTAAGTGGAGGGGCTGCTCTGGCATTAAACCACATTTTAATATGTGAGTGTGTGTGTGAGAGAGTTCCGTTAGTCGTTTTTATGAGGTCTCCGCGGGCCCTACAAACCGCATTTGAAGTGCCCGCTCAAAGAAAAAAAAAAAACAGTAAACACAAAATAAAATACGCTAAAACAGGCAAACCAAAAAGCAGAAAAAAAAACATCTCGCATAGACATACATTATACACATACATTTGTACATATTAATATACATGTACAATTTCCCATATAGTAGAGATATATATGCATGTGTGCCACATGTGGCAGAGTCAGAGAAAGTTGTCGAAGGGTAGTAGGGCTGCCGTATTTTTTATTTTATTTTGTTGTTTTTTTTTTTTTTAAATTCCTTTTTGCATTTAACTTGGTCAATGGGTCGACGTTGATTTCTTTGGCCCTTTTTTTCTCCTTTTTTTAGAGCTTCTGGCTTTACCGCTTGTTTGCTTTGATACATACTTGTCTCAATTAAAATATTAAAGTCAAACAAAATATCGCTTCATGAATAAAGTGCACTAAGTTTTGATTTTTGTTGAATTGTAAACATATGTGTTTCTCCATGAAATTCTCGGATATTAACGAGAATGAAATGTATTCACTAAAAATTGCCATAAATCTGTTTAATCTTATTGAATTTATCCTACATTTATATATATTTCATAGTAATATCACTAAAATAGAATTCGTTAAAGAGTAAAAAAAATAGTGTTTTCCCCAAGATATATCTATTTCTGAATGTTGTATTCTATTTAAATTTTTCATTCACACTGTATCTGAAATAAAACACAATTAAGCATATTTAATTAATGCATTAACCAATAAACAATGGAAGTGAACCCAACCCATTCCATTCTATTCCATAGGATGTTGTGAGACCAAGTGTTTGGGGTCTTTGAGGTTGAATAAACAATTAAAATAATACTAAATATTGTGGTTAAATGCGCAACACTACAAAGACAAACTAAATGTATATAAGCCACAATTAAAAATGCGAAACACAAGGGTGCAAAAAGGGAAAAGGGGGCAAATGGTATGAAAAGTATGTCTGGACTCTGGTCAGAAGAGAAAAGGAGAAAGAAAGAAAGAAAAAAATAAAAAGAACAGGAGCAGAAGCAGAAGGTAGAGGGTTCAAATAATGAGGCAAACCACAAAAATTGCAACAAACAATGAATGGAATGGAGAAAGAGTGAAGAGTGGGCGGGTGAGTAGGATGAGTGGTGTATGGTGGGGGTGGTGGTGGTGGTGGTGGTTGGAAAAAAAGGCAAATAGGCAGAATGAAAGTGTATATACTTCAACCTCATTCTCTAGCACTCACTACCAACCTCAACCGTACCCAAAACCCCTATCTCTTGGCCCGGTCTAAACCAAACTCAGCCTGCCTCTCTCTCTCTCTCTCTCTCCCACTCTATCTATCATCGCTTGGTACTCTTCCTCTTGCTTTTACCGCATTCCTTGTCGTTCTTTCATTGCTGTTGTTGTTGTTGTTATTGTTGTAAATGTGAAATGTGCCAAAGTGAATAATTTCTTTTTAATTTCCACTTAAGTGCTTTTTGAATGTTTCACAAAAGGAGTGCAATTGTTGGAAAGAGGGGAGTATTGTTGGGGATGGGGACCAACGGGTGCCCTACACAATTGTGCGTATGTGCTTCTGCAGAAGGTTAAAGATACATGAATCAGTGGCAAGGGTATAAGGAGGAAGAACACGTCACTTTGACGCTTCTGGGTGTTAAAAAAAAAAAAAAATGAAGAAGAATAATATAAATAAAATAATATTACCCCTAGTGGGCGTGTCATGCATTGAGTATTTCTCTGTTTTCCTCTTCTCCCATCTCTCTTCTCTGTTTTCGTATTCGAGTGAATTGCTTTGGTTTCCGGTTTCATTTCATCTCCAGCAGCTGCTCCTACTTCACCCGCCCCCACCCCAGCCCCCAACCACTTACATTTCTTTTCTCTGTTTTTTTTTTTTTTTTTTTGTTATATATTTTTGCTCTTCTGTCGTTTATGTAATTGACTTCATTGCCAACAATCGATTCAAGTGATGGCTCCTCCACAGTGGGTGGTTTTTTGCTTGGGCTGTGTGAACGGAAAGAGTATTCCTGGTAGGTAGATTGGGTAAAGTATAGTAGGCTCATTGTCATTGTCGTTTTTATTTATGGTCTTTGAGCATCAAAATGTGATATATGCAAAATGCGACCAAAGAATAAGAAAACCATAGAAACACTCAAATAGAGAGAGAGAGAGGGAGCAAGCAAGAAAAGAAGAGAGGTTCTTAGGCAAGATGATGGGTGAGAAACCAAACGAGATTTCGAAATTGACAGCTGAGTCAGCTGAGAAATTCACATTCGGTATGATATGTAAAAGTCGCAAAAAGGGATAAATGATGACTGCAAATTCCAAGTGATGGATAAACCCTAAAAAGGTTCTTCTTTATTTTTCCCTCTCGCTTTTCCAAGTGCAAAAAACTCTAAAATTGAGGAAAACAAATCATACAAGTATGTCTCTTAAATGAACTTGCATCACTTCTTCCCTCAAAAAAAAAAAAAAGAAGGAAGAAAAATTAAATGAGTCTTTGTGACAAAACACAATCATAAATAGGCCAAAATACACAAACTGCCACACACATGTGTACATTGTATCGTGGGTGGGGAGAGTGGGGGGTGTAGGTCATTTTAACGCTGATGTCTATGACATTATCAGCAAAATTTATTAAATGACAGACACATAAATATATAATATATTAGGCCATAAATATATGAGAAATAATACATAAAAAAAAATGGAAGGAGAACAATTTTCCTAAGGATGCCCCAAAGCAGCTGGAATGGTGTGCATGTATGTATGTGTGTGTGTGTGTATGCGGTGTGTAAGTGTTATGCAGGAAGTTTTTTTTTTAGGGGGCGGCAAATGCTGGCATACTCTATCCATATAAATACTTGAAAACTTTAGCTTGATTGAAATATATATACAAAAAGTCTTTTGCAATTGATTCAATTTAAATGTTTCAGGGCATTTGTTTTGTTTTATTTATTTTCATTTTATTTAATTCTGTCAAAGCGGATTTCTTATTATTTCTGTTGTTTATGTTGACAAATGGGCAGCTTAATATTGATTTCTTTTCGATCATTTAAAGCTAAGTATTGGCATTTTGTCGTTTATTTATTTATTAAATTGAAAAATTGAATTAAATCTAAATTACAATGCAAAGGTAGAGTGACTAAGGCCTTCGGGCTATTTCTTTTTCCATTTAGAAGAGTTTTAATAAACAAGAATATATTTATGAATTGAAATACATTGTTTTATAAAAAGAATTAAACATTAAATTTGTTTATTTTAGAAAGTTTTCAAAAGTTATAAATGTTCTCTGTAAACTTTCGAACTACATGTCGTATGAGTGATATAAATGGCAAGTGAATAAAAAATAAATGTATAATAAATAAATAATTAAGTGTATAGCCTTATATAATATAATTAATATTAAAATATTAAATTTATAGGACTACAATTTGGAAATTTATGGAATAGTATTGATTAAAAACAAATATTGAATAGTGGCAAAAAGCTTCTAAAATATTTCTAGACCCTTCTGTAAGAGTATGAAAATCCGAGGGTGGGGGTGAAAAAAACATAAAACGAATTACAATTTTAATTTGATGTTATTATTATCGTCATACACACACACACACACGCACGCGCCCTTACATCTTCACATATATTATTATCATTTATGCATCATTTGGGTTGTTTTTTTCCTCATTTTTTTCCTTTTTTTTTTTTGGAGGCTCATTGTCTTTTATTTATTTTATAAAAGCATTCTTCTTGTCATTATCACACACACACAGGCATATAGATGGAAAGAGACAGAGTGTGCTAGAAAGGGAGGCAGTAATATTCTTTTCTCTTACTCTCTCTCCGCCATCCCCAAAAATAAGTATGCAGTGCAAAATTATTGACATCTAAATTACGAGCTTTGCTCCGGCTGCAATTTGGTGGCCACCAACAAACAAAATGATGTCAAAATACATATACAGACACATACAGATACACTACCCGCCCCCATATAGATGTGTGTGTGTGTGTGCATTGGTGCTTATGGCTTTGTTTGCTACGTGGCCTGTTTTGGGATCGCCTGCCACTTCCTTTTCCATTCCTTTGCCCGCACCCGAACCAAATCGGCAAGGAGGCAGCAAGAACCGAGCCCCTTCTCCAATCATTTACCGAGTCTCAGCTGTCAATAGATTGTTGACATTTTTCTTTATATTTTCATGCCTCGCACACACACACACACACACACACACCACATACCGCATCTCACCCATACAAACATACATGTTTTAGGTGTTGTTTTCCTTTTCTCTTAACTGTTTTTTTCCTTTCCCTTCTTTTTTGTTTACTGCTTAAATCTGCCAATTTACTCGTTTACGTTTAGGCTTCTCTTCCTTGTCGGTGAAGAATGGTTATGAAATATGGCGAGGAGTGAGAGGAGGGGATTGGATGTGCGGTATACGGGCCATGTGTAGGTAAAGATGAACGCGTGTGTGCGGCAAATTAATATTTGTGTCATTTTTTCGGGTTAATAAGGCTAACTTGTGGGGAGAGTGAGAAAGATTCATGTATATAGATACATATAAAATGTGAGAAAGGTAGTCATCAAAATAAGAGAAAGAGGGAGCGAGAGAGATAGATGGAGAGAGGGAGGAAGTAGAGTGGGCTTATGTGTGAAACATACTTAATTATCCTTATATTTATAACCAGCTAACAACAACAACAATTTATAACGTTAAGAAAATTTTTACATTCCATTATGTTTGGTTACGTCTTACCTACCCTACCCCGCCTATCCTCCCGCCCTATCATTCAACTCATTTTTAATGTTTCCGGGAAAACGCTTAAGATAATTATCAAATCTGTGTGGGCGAAAATACAGAAAAGAACACAAAAAAAAAAAGAAAAAATACAACAAAAACTACATTGTTTAACAAATTTCAAACACTGACAAGAAGCGTTAAAATTTCATTAAAATATCACTCATACGCCATGGTGAACACAACTGTTTTAGACATTTTAGTATAATGTTATCCATACGCCATGTTTAACAATTAAGATAACATGCGACAGGAAAGATCTATGTTTATAGAATGGGCAACACAAATTCAATATATATACAAATAGATATATGTATATATATATAGCCTATCATTGAAATAGATTAACTCTCAAGTGAAGGCAGGCAAAGTGTTTGAAAGCGATATTATATTTCAGGCATAGTGCAGGTTTGGACCTGGAAAAGGGTTTTGAAAAAGATCTGCAAAAGTAATCCAACATCTAAGAATATTTATAACTATTTATAAGAAATATATCGAAACATTCGTGTTTAACTCATTAAATATCTTCTTAATTAGGTCGGCAAAGAAATAAATAAAAAATAAATCATTTTGCATGATTTTTGTATCGATATTGCTGAGAAAGGTAAAAACCTTTAGTTAAGATTAAAGTAAATTAAAGGGTATCATAAGGTCTTGTTGCATATCAAATTAGTCCATTGTCAACTCATTGATTGTTTTGTATCTTTTGGTGGCATAAAGGAAACAAATGTTTGCAAGTGCTAAGACTCTGGCTTACGTTACACGAGTTGAAAAAGGGGCAACTTTCGGTTGGCTTCTTTCACTTCGATTTCCAACGATAGATGGAAAATGATGGACATACAGATAGACAGACAGACAGACAGACGGTCAGACAGACGAAGAAAAACCTCTCATCATCTGTCAGTGTGAATCTCTAATCTCTCTCCCACTATCTATCTCACTCGATGTCTCATTGTTCCCTTCTCGCTCTGGATCAGTGACTTGTCTAATCTCATTTGATGACTGGGCACAAAACTCAAACTCAAACTCAAAGTGAAACTCTTCTTTGTCTTGGCCCCAACCCCATTACATTTCTTTTACCTATCCCCCTTACCCCTAGCTACCAATTGACTTCCATCAACCGCATGACTTAATCAATCATTTGGCTTGCAACTTGTGTAGGTTGTTCTTCTTCTTGTTGTTGTTTTTGTTGTTGTTTTTTTCATTTATTTATTTTCAATTTGATGGCCCCTCAACATGGCTTCAGTTTCAATTAATTTCCCAGATTATGGCCAACCATGCTGTAGAAAAGTTGTTTCCTGTTCTCTTCTAGCTTGAACTTTGAACTTGTCTTTTGGTCCGTTTTGTCCACTTTGATACCGTTTCTGTTTTAGCCCACTCTCCTGTTCAATGTTGTCCTGGCCAGGACTGTCTATGATTGAGGTGAATGGAAAGACAACGGCGACGAAGAGCAAGAAGAAAAAGAAGATGATGATGATGAAGAGTTTTGTTACACTTTTCAAACTTCAATTTGATGGCAATCGAAAGTCGTCTAAGTCTTAAAATGGCCAATCTCTGAAAAGAAAAGTTTTGTGTTTTGGTTTCTGGCAGCAGGGATTTTTGCCTTCTAGGGGTTTTGGGGGGAGGGGAGGGTTTGGTTACTTGGGTAGGTGGAAATTGATAGGGAAATTAGATTTCTCCATTGATGGTTGGAAAATTGAATTCTGTGATTTCATATAAATTGAATATGAAATGGATAAGAATTTTCTAACTTTAACACTTCAAACATTTAAAACAAATCAAGAAAAAAGAAGAAACAAAAATATATATTAAATCACTGAGCCTTTAAGCAAATGAAAGGCAAAACCAAAGTTAGTGACTCTTTTTCCGCTCGTTCGTTCACTCTTTCTCTCTCTCTCTCTCTCCCTCCCTATCTCTGTCTCTTCTATTGGCACACAGGTGCACAGATGTTGAGCAGAAAGTAAAACAACAAAAAAGGCCGCCTAAAACAGAAGCAGCATCAGCAGGAAATTTACATAAAAAACTTTGTCAAGGGGTCCAAAACGGAGATGCCTAACCATTCACATTTATATATATATATATGCTTGTATATATATATATATGTATATTAAAAATGAAAATGTTATGAACGCTTAAGCTACAGAGCAAAGTCAGGTAGCAGCCAATGGGCATGAGAATATACTAAGAAACATGTTGCAAAAATGTTGCGTTCATTTTTTACCCTTTAGCCACAAGGCAAAAGTATATACTCGAGACCGGAAACAGCCGATATCTATGAAGTTATATAGACAACAAAGGTCACCTTATGATTTTGTTTGGGATTATATTAAAATGATTAATTTAAATATATTTAAATAAATTTCTAATTTAATTAGTTTAGTAATATATAATTCCTTAATAATTTCTAGAGCTATTGAAATTTGTTATTTACATAAAATCTCTGAATTTAGGCCGTTAGGTGTCGCAAGAGTGCCAGGACTAAAAGAGATAATATTTCTTTTTTTGGTATTTCTCATAAATTAATATTATTTAAAATTGTTTAAAGTTATTTTTTTTTTGAAGAGGTAACCAGCTAGTCGATACTCTGTTTTTGGTGTGCCATGGAAATTCTTTCCTCTTTTCTTTTATTTATTTATTATATATTCTTTTTGTTTTTGTCAGGTAAATGTATGCATGATCATGTCTGGATTAACTTAATGAAAGCAAAAAGGCTGCACCAGCAGCAACAGCAGCAGCAACAACAACAACGACAGCTGCAAAATGTTTACAACCAAGAAAAACACTGCCAGAGGTTAAACATAAAAATACCTTAACCGTAGAGTCCGTTAGCTATATTAACTGTTGAGAATATTGAGTTACAAGAAGTTCCAACAATTGATTAAAATAGTAAAAGAAAAGCAAAACTGAATAAATTTTACAAACATTGCAAATATTTTAAAATGCAAATTTTAGAGTTAGTGTAACGAAGTTTAAAAGAAACGTTTAAATAATAGTTTTTCTCTTCTTCTGCTGTATCGTTTCTCTTTCTGAAACTAAGTTCTCATTCTCGATTCTTTTAATTTGTAATTTGGGTTACCTTCTCGTTGTGTGGAGGGGGGAGGAGAGGTCAATAAAAAAAAGTGTAGCTTTTTATTTCGTCAAGGGCATTACCAGTTCGTCTTTTGGCAAAGAAGATGAAGGGGGAAAAACTTCTTTTCTACTTACATTTTTGTACGTGATAGAGCTCTGACATGCTGACGGCAACATGCAGCCAACAACATACCAACAGCAACAGCAACAGCAACGGCAACAGCAACAATAACAATAACAACAATGGCAACAACACAAGCTAAGAAAATCCTTCACAGTCGCGTCGCGACGTCATCAAAGTCCTTAGTCATAGTTTTCCTTGTCGTCATCGTTGTCGTTGCCGTTGTCCTTGTCTGTAGAGAAAGATTTACGTAGAAGTTTTACAGCAGCCTCAGACGACATTTGTTGTGGCTTTTATAAATTGTCTGCGCGTAGGGCAACGTAACCATCGCCATCCCAAACCATCCCATAACCCCTTCCCCTCATCCTTAAATACGCCACCTTCATACTTCGCATTTCTCGGTACGTCGATTGCTGCAGTGTCAGCGCCATAGTACAATGCATGACATCGACAACAGCAACAGCAACAACAACAGCAACGGCAATGGCAACACGAACATGGAACACGAAACACGTTAAGCGCATTGCCATTTGTGCCACATCATGTTGAAGGCAGAAGGTGCCATAAGCGTAGAGTGCTGGGTCATGGGAAAGCCGAAAGCTGCTACCATACTGCAGACAGCTGGCAAACAAAATACACAACAAAAAAGCCAACAAACAAGATTAAAAAAAAGTAAAAAAAAAAAATACAATAAAGAATAAAAAAAATCAACCGGCTTAAGTTGAATTCCTTTTACCTTTGATCAATGATTGAATCAACATGAAATAATGCTAAAATGTTTATATCCCAAACATTATTTAACTAAAGATAACATCTTGATATACATATGTATATATGTACATACATATATACAATATGTATATTTTCCTTTTCTTACTTGTTTTATATCACAAAACGGACAATCGAGCAAATAGCTCTAAAAACAATTTTAAATGTAAAAAAAAAAAAATGTTATCAGAAGACATGAAAATTTTCTAAATCAATAACAATTTCTCAAGATTTTCTTGTTCTTTGTCTGCGAATCTTATTTTCCAGTTGAATAGGATTGACCATTTGCTGAGTGTTTCATGTGTCACTTCTTAATGGTAATTGACATTTGTTATCTATTGGACTGGAATCTTAAACATGTCTTTTGAAGAAACAAAAACTTTTCTGCCTACTGTGAAAATTGCATTGGCTTAGTTTTTATATATTTATTTATTTATTTATACAATTGCATTATTAACTATTATTTGTTTAATGAGAATGAAATAGTTTTAATTATATATCAAATCAAAATCAGACAATTTCACTGTTTCTCTGTGACTGACTTTCCTGTAATGATTATATTCTCTGATTGTATACTCTTTTACTATGAGTCTGATACTCTACTTTTTATGACTTTCATACTTCTAGAAGACTTTGCCATTATGTGTATGTTTTCTCTCTTCTAATACTATTTTAATATTGTAGCATTTAATTGATTTATTTTAATTTCTTGGTCCCAATTTTTTTATTTAATAATTTTTAATTGATTTTATTCTTCGGAAAATTATTAGAATATCTTTTTTTTTCCATACTATATACATATATTGAGCGGTAGAAAATTTTACGCGTCAAGTAATTAACATAAATTAAGTATAAACTTTGTCACATTACGTATACGCCATGTATGTGGTATTGTCGTTGCCATTTCAATTGTCTACAACAGGCACAAGAGATAGAGGCGGAGAGAAAGAGAGATGGGAAACTGTGATGTGGTGGTGATAATGATAAATAGAGAACGAGAGACAGAGAGAGAGAATGGAAGAGTAGTGAAGTAAGGGGAGGTGAGGGGGAATTGTAGAAATTAACTACGCGCACAATTGTTTAACACAAGACACAAGGCGAGGATACTAAAGAGAAGAAGCCTCAGCTGGAGTTGAGTCTCTCGCATTGTTTGCTTTATGCGTGCGGCAGCCATTTTACAAGTTTATGGACTTATCCTGCAGCTGAGAGCCTTAATAACAGCTACAACAACAATGACAACAACAATGGCAAGAACAGCAACAACACGCATGGTTGTTTGTATATATATACATATATATACATATATATATATATGTGTGTGTGTGTGTGTGTAAACTTCTGCCTCAAGTTGACTGAAAATTGCTTCAATTAACCTTTCAATTCTCCTCCTTTGTATTTGCCTTTCCACGCGAACACTTTTGCCTTTGATGGGAGGATGGAGACTTTGCATTAATTTGTTGTCATATTTGCTCGACTGAATTTCAATCTCAATCTGTATACATACAACCATTCTGTACACATATATATGTACATATATATACATATATTCACCATATATTTTATATGTAGATATGTATTTGACTTTGATTTGCCAAATCTTGCCCTCACATCACATCACTTTGTCTTTTCAGGTAAGCTTTAAATGGAGTTTTGTGGAAAACAAATTATGAGACAAAATGTTAATTGCTTATCCTGTCACGGCGACAGGCGAGAGGATAAACAAACCGCATTATTTGTCATCTACACGGTATGACAACATAATCATTGCTCTCAAGGTAAAAAGGATATTGCCTAATGACACAATTAAATCAATTGAAACCGATTTACCATATAACTTAAACTTATAGCAAAAGAAATCGATGCAAAATCAATAATTTACATTACTTCTTTTTGAAGTTAGAAACTCCAAATAATTTCCAGTGAATTGTTGGCTAAAACAGATGGCCAAATAACTATCACATGGGTTTATGATTTATGGTACACTTAAATTCTTTTGTATATACGTATATATAGTATCCTGTAACCGTTATTCATTTTGGTTTTCACCGTTTCTTTTGTCCCACTGACAAATGCAGGCCTAAAGCAAATGCTAAAAGTAGAAGCCAACTAATAAGTAAAAGGCAAAAACATGTAACGGACAAGACGAACTTAACAAAGAATAAAAAAGAAAAGTGGTTGGTGGGACTCGGCAGGAATAAACAAAGAGCTAGCCAAAAAGGAGTAAAAGGCATAAACAAATGGTGCATGCACGTGATTCGACTTGGTGCAAGTTTCTAGTTTTGGTCCTTGTCGCGGCGCATTGCATTGCATTGTTTATATGACGGCAACAGAAGATGAGAGAGCAAGAGGGAGACGGGGGTAAAAATGAAGAGTATCACCACCCATTTCGTGAAAGTTTTGTGGAGTTGAAAGATGCTTTTTCTTCCCTTTTGTGTATATGTGTGCTTCACACACACGCACAAACACACACACACACATAACAGAAGAACTTGAGTTGTTTGTTTTTGCTTTGTCGTGTGTTGACACATTTTTAGTGTAACTTCCATGTCCCGCACAAACTACTCCATCCTCCATCCCTCATCCCTCATCCCTCTCTCTCTCTCTCTCTCGCTCTCGTGTTTGTTGGTGTGCCAAACCGGAAATTACAAATGCAACAAGATGTTCTGCGGGAGAGTTGCCATATTGTTTTATTTCATTTTACTTTTTTTTTATTTCTCTCCCCCTTCTTTGGCTGTAAAACTAGAAGGCGGCTTACTTTCATGTTACTCCTGTTCCCCCACCACCGACCCACTGTGCCAAACGAATTTAGCTCAGTTCTTTGACTTTGAAACTCCACCCAGTGGGCCAATCTTTGCCTAAGAACTTTTATTGCAATTTAACATTTATCCTATATATATATATATACATATACGTATATATCTGTATAATAAAACAACTGCTTTTTGGCTGTTCAATTGGAACAATTTTCCGTTTTTTTTTTTTAACGTAAACATTTTTTTTTTGTCTATAACATTTTCACAATTTTTGGTTTTCTTTTGAAGGTAACATAACGAATTAAAATTGTTCAATACGTGTCTTGTGTTGAAAAAGCATAAAATTTTTTTTTTCCCTACCTAATTGTTTTACTAAATAAAGTGTTTTTCTGTTAATTGTTTGCATAAGCGACAGATACTACATATTTTGCGATGCATTTGCATCGAACTGATCAGATTTCTCATTATCGGTTTCAATATCCTTTTGCTCTCCGAATCTATGAACAGTTGACTTGGGGGAATCAAGCTGATTTAAGTCTTCTGATTTTTTCACATCCTTCACCCATTTGATGATTGGGTCGCATCTATCCGATTTCGGTTTCTTGAATTTTCGTCCTTCCTTGGATCTTTTCATTATATAAGATATTGACATTGGACGAAATTTCTTAAATGGCAAAAGAGAACCCTCCACATTGTCAGTATATCTTTTTTGTGCCTGTAAGCCGTCTTCATCTCGGTATTTTGAGATCTCCCCTTTGTTGTCATCATCTCCGGAAATCCGTAGTCGCGCCAGATTTTCTGCCAACTCATTTATGGATTGATTAGATTGGATTAGTTTTCCATTTACATCCTTCGATATTTCACACGGTTTATCGCAAACGATCAATTCTAATTTCAACGTTCCCTCAAAGTTCTTTGTCAATTCCTTCATCTCACCTTGGGTAAGGCGCATGATATTTGGGCCATCTTTTATCAAATCCCATTTCCTGAAGAACTGGGGACTTGTTTGGATGATTTGTTGACGGAAATTGAATTGATCGTTGTCCTCGAGATCAGTGAACTTATCGCCGCTACGCGATGATGCCGATATCAACGTAACTTTTATCGATAGTTCAGCCTCTAGACAGAGTAGCCATATAACATAAATTTGCGAAACCGTATGATCAGAGGGCACCATGGAGTCCCAAGAACATTTCTGGATCATCAATAGAATGGGAATGTGACGTGACCATTTTCGAGACATATCCATTAAGTTAGCATTATTGATACAATATTTAAGATCTTCAAAAAGTAAAACTGTGACACAATTATCATTGAATATTGATTTTGAAAATGGTTTCGAATTCAAAACAATATCAATTTCCTGATCGATATAAATCTCATGACGAGGAATTGCCAAATGGTATTTCAAATAATGGGAAAGTAAATTCGCTGCATTAATTACCTCTTGGCAACCATTCGATGGGCACACAATGGCCAAACTGTGAAGTTGGCGATATTTCTGCTGCTCCATGGCCTTGCGGCTTTGTCTCTCATATAGCAATTCCTGTGGAGTTGGATTCGGGACCAGAGATGGAGATTCTGCACCACCGCAGATATTCACATTCACATTCGATGGACGACACAAATCATAATCGACATATTGGCGATGTGCAATAATTGGCCGTTGGCACGGAGCAACCACTTCCTCAGTCATGAATTCTGGATAATCATTCAATTTGATTATGCCGAGTTCAATTTCATCATCGGTGCAATTTCCCTCATCCGATATCTCATTGATCTTCTGCTCATTACCAATATCCTCGGTGTCATTGGGATTATTATCAATTATTTCTTGCTCTGATGACGACATCGCCTGTTCATCTCCAGAAATCATCAAGGAATATTCTGATTGGGCATATCCTAATACAACCTGCAAGTTTCCCAAATTCTGAGAATCCTCATCATTGCCGGAGCTCTGTTTTGATGTGGACGGCTGATCCATAGTTTGCTTTTCTCTTGTATCCTTCGTTGTTACACACCAGAAATCGATTGAAAATGGAATTTTGTTTTTATTTTCAAACTATAGTAAAATATAATTTTACATGTGACTACACCGAAAAATGATTTGGTTGTGATATTTCTCGATGTTGGCACCAAGGGGGTAAACTTTTCAAGTATCCCGCCTACTAGAGAAAATCCAAAAATTTACTAACAAAATTATTTGATTTGATTTGAATTATAAGGTCAGACCCAGCCAGGAAATAGAAGTCTTAATTGCAAGTTGTCATGGCAAGTTGAGATATCTCAAACATCTATATATATTTGTATATAGCAGCAAGTAAATAGCAAATATGATTTACTATGATTGTATCTCGGATGAATTTCATTGAAAATCAATTCTCAAATAGTTTCTGTTAACAATTGTGTTCAAGAATTTTCGACTCCTGGGCCCTTTAACCAGTTGAGAATTACAACAAAATAGAGAGAGAAGACCAAACGAGTATGTATTGTCTCTTACATATATTTTATAATATTAAATCCTAATAATACCTTCATATTCTCATACAGAAAACGGATTCCAGAACATTGTGAAAAAAACAAATTTCTCTTCTCCGCCATTTTGTACTGTTGTAAACTTTTTTTTTTCGAAAAATAATTGCATTATTGTTCTAAATTAAACATTTTGTTACATTGTTAACACAATGTTTAATTTGTTTAAAATTTTTTTTACTTGTCTCATTCGTTTTTTGACATTTTTCGGGTTGTATATTGGTGGGTGAGCAGGGGTTGGGGGTTTTTATTTTTTTTCTTTGTGCTGACACCGCAAAGTATGCAACATGTTTGCCATGTGGTAAAGGACATCCATCCCCTATTCCCCATCCACCATTCTCATCAACCCGTCATCCCGTTCGCCACATTGCCGCTCATCACAGCCCTCAGGTCGTTGGCAGCCATTAGCACAAATGTCGCCGTCTGACCATTTGCCCTCTTATACCCTTTAACACCCGACGGCACTCTTGGGTTGAATTCGGACCAACAACAACGTTATGGTGGAGTAGCAGCAGCAGCAGCAGCAGCAAGTGCATCAACAACTTTTTAACCAACTTGCCGAGACCGCAGCAGCAGGACTAAAAGAAGGATGAGCAGGACACACCAAACTAACTAACTCGATGCTTGGCCTGCCACTTGTAATGTACCGTTATTGTTGCAACAATGCTGCATCCATATTTGTGTGTGTGTGTGTGTGTAGAGATTTTGCTTTGTTCGCGAAATAATTTTTTGCCCATTGCTAGTGAGTGAGAAAAAGACAGAGAGACAGAGAGAGAGAGAGCGGGAGGGAGAGAGAGCTAACAGAAGAAAACTGCGAAAAACTTCAACTTCAACTGCAGAGATTTTTCGCATTTTTTTTTTCTTTTTTTTGGTTTTTATTTTGCTTTTTTCTTTTTGCTAGCGTTAATGCAGACGAGAATGCCGCCAGTTTACTTCGCTCTCGGTTCCCCTTTTCCCCTCTCCTAACCATCTTTTACCCGAACTGGGACTGCTGCTGTTGAACGCTTTATGGCTTTTTTGGTCCTAGTCTCTTGGTCGTGGTCGTGGTTGTGGTCCTGTTCCATTGTGGTCTTGTGTCTGCCAAGTTTCTCTGCTATAGCTAAATAGTTGGCAACTTTTTTATGTATTCCCGCTGGCCATGTACCCATACACCGCTTCATTCTATTCCCTTCTCCCTTTGCCAAACTCCACTCATCGTCTCTGCACCCTACTCACCACTTAAAATTGCACACAAATTGGCATAGGTCTTCGTTTTTTTCTATTTTTTCTGCTTTTATTTTTTTTTTTTTAATTTCTATTTTATTTTTCTATATTTTTTTTCTTTTTTTTTCTTTCTTTTTTTTTTTGCTTTTTTTACATTTGCCTTTGACAACTTTTTGAGCATGACGCTTTTAATAAAAACGCATTTTAATAAAAACTAAGACAATAACAATTCGGTCACAATTTCCCCCCCTCTCGGTCTTTTTGCTATTGTTGTTAGAAAATTAAGTGTTGCGGTTTGACTTTGTTTTCTTTTTTTGTGTCTGCCAAAAGGAAATGGCATCTATAGCAATCGAAACAGAGAGCTACATGAAAGAATGAAAATCCGATGGAAACCACAAAATAAATTGCAATTGAATATTTGCACTGGTGACTGTAAAATTCAACAGAAAATTGGGACAAACAGAGCACTTAATATATGTACATACATATATAAAATGGCAAACAAGTTTTTCTGTTTATTAATAAAAAGAAAAAAGAAAACTCATTTAAAACTTATTCAACAATCGGTTAATTAAGAGTATATCAAGACAATGGCAACTTTTAATGCAATTTATTTCTATATATTTTTTTTCTGATCTTTGGACCAGTCACTTAAATAGAATAACTAAATATATACAGCTCTCAGTTTCATAAGAGTGCTCTTCCATAGTTTTCTTTTAAGTATGATTATTTATTTGATTAAATGTTTGATTTTCATTCTGTTGTTTATCGTATTTTGTATTCTACTCATGTGCATATTTTTATCATTTGCAAAGTGTCAGCAAATGCAAATAGAAATCCAAATACAAATACAAAATGTACATACGAAAATATGAGAAAGAAAGGTTCTGGCAAAAAATAAAATATGCAAGAGAGAAGCAAAATGCTAAAATACAGTCGAGTTAGACAAATAATGTGAAAATGCAGAAATGGCAGGATTTTATAACTGCAGCAGTTATAAATGATAAACAAGTGCAAGCTGTGCATAAAAAGGGGCGTGACTAGAAGATGGAAATGAAAATGAAGCTGCGACAAAAGGGATGCTGGCTGATATTGAAAAATGCCGAGTTAAAGAGAGTGGAAAGGAAAGGCAAGGACTAAGGCAAAAGTATAGCATAGAGTGCAGCAAATATTTGTCTCAAACGCACACACACACTCGGTCTCTCTTATTCTCTCTCCCTTTCTCACACTTTATCTGTGCGCCTCTTTTGTCTTTGCATCTTTCACACTTTTGCATAATTTATGCTTTTTTATGTTTGTGCGCGACTCGAACATGGCTTAAAATGCAGCTGTGAATACAGGAGAGAGAAGGAGTCTGGCCTAATTCCAATTTTTAGTTTTCACACACACACACACACATACAAAAACACGCCATACATGTGGCTTGTGTCAAACTTCATAATTAACCTCCTAATTCATATGCAAGCCAACTGAGTGGAATAACGAGCACCACAAATGGCTAATAAGAAATATTGGAACTGACAATATGCCGTTAGCGAAAATGTTTGCATTTGAAAATCCAAATCAAATCAATCCTATTTTTCCGCCTATTTTTCTTTTTCTTTTATTGAAAAAAACAGAACAAATTTGATTATGATACATTTTTATCATTCATCAAATTAAGTTATTTTTCCCCCTTTTAGTTGCTCTCATTTTTTCCTCTCTGTATTCGCCTGTGTGTCATGGGTAATTAAATTTACATTGTTTAATTGCTTCCTTAAACAAATAATATTGCAAATGTAATAAATAGAAATAAATATAAATTGATTTTAATTGTATGATTAATTGATTTAAAAGACAACCAACTAAAACAAAAAAAAGAAAATGTCAGACAAAAACCAACAAACAAGCAAATTGCTTTATACTTTTCAATGTTGTATATATAAAGCAATTATAGTACGAAAAATGAAACATTTTTGCGGTTATATTCAATTTTTTATCCATTATTCATTGGGGTCTAACGAATATTTAGCTAATTTGGTTTTTAGCATTTGAAGTGAAGAGGCGGCAAATTTTCTCTATGAATTTAATTTGATTCAATATACAAAAATAACTAATTTTCGGTCCAAGCTAATTTATATATGTATGTATATGTATGTATATTATTTACATGCAGTAAATAGCTAAAATCGATTTGTTTTTGTTCTCATAATCCTTTCCCATAGTTGATTTAAATTTAAATACCACGAACTTCAACTTTGATTATGTCAAGTAAGTCTAACCAGTCAAATAATTTTTTTTTCCGCCAACTACATATAAATTTTATTACCGTTTTTATAAGCGGATCAAATGTCTATTAATATGGCTTTGTTGTTTATAACATTCTGGTTATAATATTGGTACATAAACTGTTAAACTCTAAATTTGAATTAACTGTCAAATGCTAAACAAAACCAAAAAAAAGAAACAATTCTGTTTCATAAATGTCGAATCTATAAAGTCATAATAAAGGCAATGAATGAAAATTGTCTTGTGATTTTCACTAGAAAAGATATAAATTAGCATTGAACAATAAATCGAAACAGAATATATCTTTATATATTGACGAGTAAGATGTTTATGAAAAATTTGAATATAAGTGAAAGATGCGACGATATTCACAAAATATTTAATATAAAATCGATCAGAATTTTAATCCATTTTCGGTTTTAGTTTTGGTTTCAATGTATGAGAGATTTGTTCCATTAAAATATTATAAATTTTCATCTATCTTCATCTTTATTTTGATAATCCTGAAGTTTATACACTCTTAATTTTGGCTTCGTTGTTCCACTTTGCGTATACGTAATAATTGACTGACTTGCAAAAAAAAGTCAATTGCTAAAAACAGGGCCGATCTAAGATTTGAAAATTTTTACCCGCATACATTATCATTTTCAGTTCACCATAAATGCTAAAGTAAAAGAGTTTAGAAAAATCGGTGAGCTTTAAATCAAATGTCGATTTAAGTAAAATGTTGCCGTTGCATAAGAAATTTAAGCGTGATTCCTTTCAAAATGCAATGCAATTTTGATGTCTGTCCAAAAGGCAGTAGCACACACACACACACACAGATGCGCATATTTAAACTTATATACATATATATGTATGTATATATATATATATATATATTTATATATATGTATATATATGCATTCATACTATCATATGCCATGCATACAACTAGACAGACATAACTGCACCTCGTTGGGTGCTAAAGTTCATTTACCTTTTAGCGTTTATTTATCTCTCCATCTCTGTCACTCTCTCTCTCTCTCTCTCTCTCTCTCTCTCTCTCATTTTATCTTATTCTGTGTGTGTGTGTGGGTTCTCTTCTTCTTATTCTCCGCAGTAGCAAAAGTGTAATTGTCTATCTTATGCTTTACATTCACACACACACACACACACACACACACACACACACACACACACACACACACACACACACACACACACACACACACAGATTGCATGCGAGCTTTAACTTTGTTTGTTTGTTTGCATTTGACGCTGCTTGAGTTAAGAAATACTCAGACTCTGTCTTTCCCTCTCTAGTTGTCGCAACTATCTCTTTTTCTCTCACCCTCTGTGTGTCTGTGTGTGTGTGTGTGTGCTTAAGTGTGCAACATTAGTGCAGCGGGTCATGCCTGCTGCTTAATGTAGTTCTTCTTCTTCTACTGTTGGCATTGCTGTTAGTCGATTTGAACTTGGTTTTTGGAAAGCGACCAAAGCCAAACTGTAAAGCACTTTTTCGCGCCCCCAGTCCAAGTCAACATATACATACATATACATACATATATATAAGTATATATATATATATATATATAGAAGGGATCGAAAATAATTGTTTCTTACTTCGAAATTACCTTTAATATTGTTATTAATAAATTTCACATACAAAACATAAATAAACATAAAAACCTTTTATTTTTGTAATAAGTGTTATATATAAAAACTTAACAAAATATTATTACATAGAGACATCATTATATAGAAATTATGAATAAGAATAAGTAAGAGTTTTTGAAATTAATTAATTGTACGAAGAAGTTAATTTAAGGAACGATCGACTGTTTGTATATCAGTAGGAAACAACCCAAAAAATATCACATATTAACTTTTATTTACTTTATTTAATATTGGTCTTTCTTTTATCTATTTAACTTAATCGTTTACAACTTAAGGATCTCATTTAAGTCCAATCCTTTTTATGACCCAAGGTCCATGTAATGCAAACTCTGGGAATAGCTATTAGCCCCAAATCATTAATTTATTTATAACCTTGCCAATTGTTTACCTTATCCTCACTTCTCCATTTAGCACTTTAAGCTAAATGCTTCAGTCTATATATTCATTTTGTGTTAACTTCAATTAATTGCTATTAAAATGACTAATTAGATGCATTAGTTTTTATTTTTTTCACTAAGGTGAATAAAATGTTGTAGACTGTGCTTTAAATGTTTTTAGCCATCAAACTTGTTCGAAATGATCACTTTATATTTTAAACTGATGGAATAAACATTACGGAGAAACCTTCGAGTTAAGTTCAGAAATGATGAATCATTAAACAGAGTTTACATAGTGTACTTTACATCGAATTGATTTTACTCATTGAAATGGCAACTTGCACATAAAATGTTCAAATATTGCCCTCTCTCTTTCTTTCTCTCAGAGACTTCGTGTCTCTTTTTTTTTACTAGTTGTAAACTGAATTGAATTCGTTCCTATTTCTTTTTTTTATGAGTCGAACTGAAAATGCTTTATTGCCATTTCGCGGTGGCCTTTTATTTCGAACTTGCCCGAAAAGCCGCACTGGTAAAAAAAATGTCTGGCGAACCACTTTTTGGTCAAAAATCAAGAGAAATCAGTAAACGCAATTACGCACAAGAGTAGAAAAGTGAAACAAAAACAAAAAAAAAGAAAAAAATGAAAAGAGGGAAATTTGCAAATTTCAACCATGGGTAAACTTAATTACTAATTCCATTTGAAACACACATTCCCACACACACACACACATACACATACCAATGCAGCTTCAAATTGTATTGATGGCAAAAAAAAGGAGAAAAAAAAGAACGGTGAATGCACTTTTGCAACTTTCTCCGTTCATTGCTTTTACTCTTCCATCCATTCATTTATTTTCTTTTTTTGCAACAGCAATCAATGTGGTATTTGGCAATTGTATCGAAATGGCACCGTGTAATCAAATTGGTTTAAAAATGTTAATTTTTTTTAATACTAAGTGGGGGAAAACCTCAATACGAGATTTTTAAAGAATTTTCTTAGATAAAATTCAATGCGTCTATTACACTTCTTTTGTTCAAATAAAGTTTTCTAATGGATGTATCCAACCATTGCTTGGTTCAAAGTCCTCCAAATTCCGTAATATTTTGTTCTTGTATCTAATATTTCTACTGTATATATAGTTCTTCCGAACTAACTAGTTAGAAAAATTGTACAGATTAAAACTCTGCAATTGAAATAATTATGCTGTCAGTTAACTACAATCTGGTATATACATATATAGGAGTATATAAAACTTTTGTCACTTTAGTTCTGAAGTGTATGTATATGCATATATAATTGCCCAAGGAAGAAGTAATATATCAGAGAATCTTGGGCAGAATCTTGAGCATGTCTCATCTGTCAGTAATTTTTTTAGAATATTTTTAAAATATCCATAAAAAATATGTTTAAAAATGGAGATATGATGATCCGTTGAAAGGGATCTATTCTGATATAGATTTTGGATTGGTAAAGCTAGTTCTTCTGCTTCTTTTGCTCATCCGTGTCTGTCTGTTCGTCTCTCATTCTCTCTCTCTCTCTCTCTCTCTCTCTCGCTCTATTAATCTATGTGTCTCTTTCTCTGTGTCCCTGTTCGTTTTGGCTTACATTGTTCGGTTTGTTGGTTTTTTGTTTTTTCGTAGCGTTGCCATCAATTGTAACGGTTTCTTCCGCCACACTTATGCATCCCGCAATTCGCAGTTCCTCTCGCTCTCTCTTTCACTCCTGTCTGTCTGTCTCTTTCAGTTGTACAAGCTCACTCTTAGTATCTTTCTGGTGCTTTTTCTCGTTTCAGCTCACGATTTGGTGCACCCAATCGACCCATAAACCCAGTTATTTACTTAGAAGCGCCTTTTAACATTTTTTTCTGTTTCTCTGTGTGTGTGTGTTTTTTTTTTACAATTTTTTTTTTTTTTAAATTTCTTTTTTTCTGCTATTGCTTGCAACCGCCTCCGCTTTTACTTCTTCTCCCGTTTTTAATGGTGCATCGACATCGCTGCCATTGCTGCTGTTGCTGCAGTCGACGTTGTTGTCGGCTTTCTTTCCTCTATTTTTTTTTTTTTTTCCTTTTGCTTTTGCATTAAATCAACGCCACCAACAATAATCAACAAAACAGAGAAGCGAAACAAACAGAAAACTTTGGCCGCAATAAAAGCTAGCACACCTCATACATATCCCCAACATCCTATCCCATCCCCTTTATACCATATACATTCTAAAAGCCCCGCAGCATTCCCCAACCCTTAGCCTGGATGCTATTCACAACATACACACGCCTACCCCACACCTACACACCTCCTCCTCTTATCCTACTCTTGGCAGTAGCAACCAATTTCAATTGCAATTCGAACTCCAATACGATTCGAGAATTCGTTTCAATTTGTTGGCCAACCACCGCAAATATATGAAGGCTTGAAGGCGGTGGGACAGTGTTGGTGGTGCAGAGTAGAGCGGGGTGCAGATGCTTTGAGTTGGATTGGACTGATTCGCGGCTGCAACATGCAAATAAGGTCAACGTGCGCTCGCCTGCTTGTTCGCTCACTCTATCCCTTACTCCCTCACTCATTCTTCTCACTATACTCCATTGCATCGGTGTGTTTTGCTCCGTTCGTCTGTTTGCCTGCCAAACGTCAAGGAGCGGCCCATTTTTTTTCTCTTTTTTTCGTTAGGCGCCGGAAAGTATGCAACACTGCGCCAACCGCATGACTGATTGATGGTTGTAAGGGAGATGTGTGGGGCGATTGTGAAGAGGCAGGGGAAAGGCAGAGGCAAGTTACAAGGGAACGAAGGTGTCTCTGCCGCTTGTTTGCCACGTTGCCATTTTGGCTCTCATTTCAAATGTGCACCAAACTGCCTATCATATGCATGCGGCTTATATGTGAGCTTTAGTGACTAAATGTAGTGTGTTCGGATGTGTGTGTGTGTGTGTATGTGTGTTTGTGTTTGTGGTGAGAGGGGAGAGCAATGGAAAATGAAGGTACAGCATCCGGCCATCGCGTCACGTGTGCATGGAAATGAATAAATGAATATAACTCTTAAGGAATGAATGATTCAATAAAGTCAGCATTTCGCTCTAAAGCTCCTCAAAAAATGAGTATTCAATGATTATTCATGACTAAATGTAACTCTCTGTTCAAAAGTCATAACAAGTATATTCATATATGGCTAATTATTCTCAATTTTTTATCCAGTTATTGCCTCAATTTGCCACACAATTTCTTTAGCGTTTTAGCCATATATTCGAATCAAAAACATTAGCTAAGAGACCAAAAATGAATAATACTCCGTTTTTTCAAGTGTACTCATCGGTTAACGGGGTTGACTCTGCGTTCCGTGTTGTAAACACACTTGGAGAAAATTTTTGTAACTCTTTCAAGCGAAAGACAAGTTAGAAGCCATTTGACAGTTTTTAAATTTGATATCTGTCCAAACTTATATAGAGTTGAACTTGGCTATAATGAAATCGCACAATTAAAGAATATATCTTCATTATATATGATATATACACTTAAATTAGAATGAGAAATTATTTAATTAAATAGAGTATGAAATAATACAAAAGTTCATTACAGGGAAGTTTTAAAATTAAAATAAACTTTGATTATTCTTCAAATGAATTGCATTCAGCAAAATGTTAAAAATTTTAAATTAAGAAAGAATTAATTATAAGTTTGATTAAAAAAATTCTAATCTATTGTTTCATTTAAAGATATATATTATTTATAATATCAAAAACATTTCAACATTTTCTTCAGTGTATCTGTATAGGAAAATTTCATTTTCTTTTCCATTGATTAAAATCTTTTCAAGGGCAATTCAAACTCTATTTTTGTTGAGTGTATCGTCTACTTTACTTATTTGTTGGTTTTTGCTGCTTTTCCATTTCATTTTTTGTTGTGTTGCATTGGAAAATGGGGCACAACGTCGACGGCTAATTGATTTTATGAAAATGAAATGGCTAAAATACGCTCTATTTAGCAACAACAATGCTTGGGCAAAGTGTTGATGATGACGATGACGATGACGATGATTATTATGATGATGATGATGATGATGATGAGAATGAGAAGAGGGGACTTGAGAGTTTGGAAAGAGAGAAGCAGCTTGTTAGCAGGGCAAATTGATATAGGAGGTCGGGCAGTGGAAGAACTCGCTTCGTTTCAATCAATTAAGCGCCAATAATTAATTCAATTGATTTCATTTCATTCGCGAGACAGGAGCAGCCACAGCAACAGCAGAAGGCGTTCATGATTGCGATGGCTGGCAATGAGGTGATGGGTTGGGGTGGGTTGGGGTGGTGTATAATATGACGGTGGTTAAGTGGTGGATTGTGGGAGGACTATGGCCATGTCTCAAACGCCATTTGGATTTCAAACGTCATTAATTCAGTTGAAAATTTATGGCTTACAAATTGCCCGTCGCTCATTTCACAAATCTCACTGGCGCGGTTGCTGCCTATCCCTTCCCTCTCTCTCTCTCTCTCTTTCTCTCCCTCTCTCTTACTCTCTGTCTTTGTTTAATTTTCTAGGCTGCCTTCAGAATTGAGATATATATATATATACTTTTTATACAGATTTGTTTTCGGTTTGCGGTAATTTAATGGCTGTGACAGCTGCTGGCTGGGTCCCATTTTTCGAAGTTTAGGATTTATGGGATTAAATATCAATGAATTTTTCAAATAGGCCAAATTTTCGAAAAAAAAAAAGAAAGTGGAAAATAAATTTTCAACAATTTTCATTAAATTTTGATACGTAACAACAAACAAGCATAAAAATGAAAATGTGTCTAACCATAACCTTACCCATCTATTTTTTCTCTTCTTTTTTTTTTATAATTTCAGGTGAGTTATTTGGTTGCACATTCTACGTACTAGAAAAGTTAAGGAATTGAACGAACCACCCACATAGATTCCACATTTTCTTCTTCATGTTGACTTTCTTTTTGAAAGCCAGCCAAAAATCCATTTACATAATAAGATTTTCAGGCCAAAAGAAGAAAAAGAAAACGACTACAACGACATGAACGTGGATGTGGATGTGGGCAAGGACGAGGACGAGGACAGAGACGAAAACGAAAGGCAAGAGAAAAGTATGTAAAAGGAACATGGGGGTCAGTGGAACTTCGTTTTGCCCAACTAAATGCCACATAAGTCATATGTGAATTATTGTACATAGAGTTATGGGACTCTCTTTCACTCTATCTGTCTGTCTGTCTGTCTCTTTGCTTGGTCGTTCCTTAGAGAGTTTTGGCAAGAGAATTAACAAAACATAAATCGTCTTAGACGGGGCCAGCGGCCACTATGTAGATTATTCAAAATATATACATTCTCGTATAGGAACACATACGCATTTATATGGGAGGGAACAACAAAATGGAGAGGGAAAGTAAAGAAAAGCGAAATGAGAAATGACAAGAGAAAAAAAAAATATGAAAAATTCAAGCATAGTTATATGATTTCATATATTTCTTTAGTGTCGTAAGTGAAGAAACTTAAAACAACAGAAGAAAGAGACAAATGATACAAGAACTCTTAAAATAAATTTACTGGCAAATAAATTTCCTCGACATAAATTTAGCTGACAAATAAATTTTCTATGAAATTTATTCAATTGCGATTTTCTTTCAGTTTGAGGGAAATAATAAAGTTTTTGCAAGTTTTTCATAGATCAAGATGCATTCTCTCAAATTTATTTTGCAGTAAATCAGAGATTTGCATTTCATTCCTCAAGACATGCAATTAAATTTTAAATTGATTGCATTGATTTGCACAAATTTATTTGATAGCAAATAATTAACACTTTTTTATTCTTTCTTGAAAACGTTAACTAAGATCTACAAATGGTCTAACAAATTTCGACAAACTTTTTCCTTTTTCAAAATTTTGTTCTTTGTGCCAGTTTAAATGCCCAAGAATCCGAAAGAACTAGATAGAAGAAACATATAGTGGTAGAGTGAGGGGGGGCAGAAAAAGCGCAAAAAAAAAGAGAGAAGAAAAAAATGTTGTTTCACACTATAAAATCATAAATTACGCCATTTAAGTGGGTCAAATGGAGGCATTTGTGCGGAAGACGCCAAAATGCCAAAGAAGGGGTTGATAGTCGAGAGCCAGTGATGTGTTGGTGGTGAAACATGGTGCGGGGAGTAAACCAACAGTATGGTGGTGGGGTGGAGGGGTTTAGGTTGGGGATTTGGTAGCAAGTGCTGGGTGCACGATGGGACTGAGGAGACAAGCGACTGCGGCAGTTTTCATGTTACTGGGTCACTGCAGGCACACAAATTGCGGTGAATGTTGAACGGGGTTGCTGGAGAAGAGGAGGGGGGTAAAGAACTATGGTATTGGTTTGGGGGTTTGGTGGCAGTGCGGGGAATTGTCTTCAATATAAATGAGCAATGTTAGCTCTTGCTGTTACTACTACTCTTGTTCTTCTTACTGTTGTTATTATTGCAAAAAGAAGCCACAAAAGGAATAACGAAAAGAAAATAGGAGACGAAATGAAAACGAAACAAAAAGCCAACGTCATCGTCAATTACATTGCTCGTTCGTTTTATCGTTCGTTTCTTGGCTTGTTCGATGTTGTTGCCGCAGCGGCAATTATTGCAAAACAAGAAGGTCCCTAAACTAACCCACCCCACCCTACCCCAAACCCCAATCCAAACCTACCAGCACCCTCTTTGATTTTACCCTTTCCATTTTATCGACCTTGTCAGCATTTTCGTACCGCTGCAGTCACGTTGACAATTTTGTTTTCGTTTTTTTTTTGTTTTCTTTCTTTTTTCAATTGCAGTAAAAATAAACAAGACAAAAAATAAATACAAAAATTAGAAATTTCTGCTTCAATAATCATTTGGAACTTTCTCCCTTTGACCCAAACGACAACTAATGATGGACGAACTGATGACAAGGGGGGAGGAGCGAGAAGATGAACTGAAACTGAAATTTCATTAGACTTAAAAGCGCTAAGACTCAGTTCGTTTGTTTCGCTTTCATGTTCCATGGAGCCAACAGAGCGCAGTTAAGTGGAATCGGAACTGGTTGATTCCATCAAATGTCACTCATTTCCTATACTTGAAGGTACATAGACTTACACACACACAAATTTAAAAGAAAAGTACAAATTTAAATTTTAATTTTTGCAGGATATGTGAGGGATATTCAATATTTCTTTTATATATGTTTTTTTTCTGTGAGTTGACAATATTTTCTTGCCTTCGTTCGTCCATATTAAATCAATGTATTATATTTGAAATATATTTATATATATAAAAAATTAAATGTGTTAATATTAGCTTGAAACTGAAAAAGTTTGATAAAAAAAAAACTTTTCCTTCACTCATCAGGTTAAATTCAAAGAAGTTTTTATTTATTTTATTTCATTCATTATTTTTCTTTTTTTAATATTATTTTGATTTTTATGTTAAATTGTTCATATTAAATAAAATAATTCTTTGACCAATTCAGTTTGAAGCATTTTATTTATTAAGAAATAATTTTATAGGAATAGATATTTTTGGCTACCGACTATTAATATACCTTAAGGATTTTATTATTTAATAAATAAATAGACTTTTTGGTATATAAATAAATTTTCAATTACATTTTTAGTTAAACAAGATTTTTGTTTAGCCTTTTTTTTATGGAAATTAAATTTGGCAAAGTTTGGTAAATTTAAATTTGTATTTCTTGATAACTTTTGTTCAAATGTGGTTTAAATTTTCATAGCAACACTATCTACATCTCATTTGCTCTCTCTTTCGCACTCACACACTCACATATATGTATATATATTCACACATACATACACACGCATTTAGAACAGGCAGATATATGTTTGTATATGCTGGCAGAGTATGCAAATGATATTGTATATGTATTGTATATGGCCATATAAAACTGATATCTGGCGCACTAATCTTAGATACAAACAATATATTCAAAAAGCGACCTAGATCCTTGCTTAACGTCGAATAACAGCAACAACATCAACAAGAACAAGGACCTCGGCGATAATAATAACAATAGTCAAAGTGAATGCCAACCAGCATGAATGAATGAATGAACGAATGAACGAACCAACGAATGAATGATAGGAAAAGAAGATGGTAATATGAAGAGGGAGCTAGAGTCACAAAGCAAACGGGAAAATTCTTTTTGTTGCTTTTGTTTTCTTCTTTTTTGTTTTTTTTTTTTTTTTGGGGAAAAACCCAACTGGGAATCCTTGTTATGGTATCCTATAGAAATTCCTTTTAAATTTAATACAAATACGAAAGCAGTTAAAACATCAATTTCTTTTTCGCATAAAAGACACCGACGTTTCAATGCCCTACATTAAATGTTCGTGTACCAAATTCTGATGTATAATGCTAGTGCTACTTTTTTTTTAAGTTTATTTAGTTTTCATTTCTTTTTTTATGTTTCGATACTTTTTGTCTTTCTTTTGGCTTACATTCTATGTTCAGCTTTCTTTCTGTTACATTCATTTTTAATTTTTCTTTCTCTTACATTCCGTTTGCATCTTTTTGTCTCTTACATTCTTTCTGTCTTGGAGTAATCAACTAATATCAATCATACGCCACGTTGTGCCAAAAGTTTTCTGTCTGAAACTAAAAGATTGTAATGCTAAATATAATTCAATTCGAAGATCTTCGAATTAGCAGACTTGAGAAAGGAGATCAGTTAATGTGCAGAGTGATCTCTAAGGAGCAATGCCATAATGTCCTTTATATGCCACCATATCATGAAAGACCAAATATATTTCTTATATTTCGTAAAATACAATATATCAGTTCAATCAAGTGTGAATTAAAGTTATTAGGTTGCATTTATAGGGTATTTTAACTCAATTATATGTAGCATCTATTTTATAATCTAGTTTTCGAAATTTTGTTCTAGATTACTTAGACCAATATAATTTTTCGGAAAAATTTCTCAACTCTTTAAACAATTTTCTGTAGAATAGTTGCAAATTCCTTCCACGTTTTTATACTATATAATATGTAAGTGCCCCCAGTCCTCTCTCATTTGTTATAGAATCGTTTGGCGGGGGGCGGGCAAGATGGGAGTGGCAAGGCTTAACTTTTGAGGCATGCTGACAATTTTCTTGCCTTGTTTGTTATGCCAAAGAATTTTGTGATTATGCAACAATAAATCCTTTGGTCCATTTACCATGAACGAGAGAACTTACACAGAGAACACAAACAGAGTGTGTGTAAGAGAGGGAGAGAGAGAGAGCAAAGGAGAGGTGTATGTATTCGAGCCTGGCCAAAACTTTGTGTGCGCCTTTTGGGTATTTCGGCCGTTGTCGTTGTCGTCGCGTTGACTCTCACGTGAAATTAGCATGTGAAAATATTTGTCAAAGATTTGCCCAAAATTATGCGCAGTGTTTGCTGAAACACACGCACACCCATACACCCATACACACACGCACACACTCATCTACATATATACTTGCACATGCACACACATGAGATGAGGCAAAAGTTTGCAGAATTTTAATTTGAAATTTTGGAGCGACCGAAAAAACAAAAAAAAAACCAACAAAGAAAGAAAAAAGTTATATGAACATAAAACTAAAAAGCAAACAAAAAAAAAAAGAAAAAGTTGTTTGCTGAAAATATCCGGGAAAAAAAGTTCGCTGGCTTTATCTTTCTTTTTTTTTTTTTGGTTTTTGGTTTTGCCTTGTTTTCAAGCTATTTACATAAGCCAAATTTTTGTTTTTGGCTTTTTTTTTGTTTTTGGGGTCAACTTGAAAATACGCGAAGGATTAGCGGGCAAAAGCTTGTGCTGTCGCCACAGCCGCGGGATTCCTTTTGTTCCGTTTATATATGTATATATATACATATACATATATACATATTTATATGGATATATACATATGTATAATTTCATATTGTTGTTGCTGCTTTCTGTAGACCTTTTTAGTGGCATTGAAAATGCTTGTCGATGACCACAGCAATGCTAGAGTAGATTGGAGAGAGTGTGAGAGAGAGAGAGAAAGAGAGAGGGATGAAGGACGGACAGAGTTTAGATGAAAGGATGGAGGGGGAAATGTGGGGCATGCCTGCGGTTTGGAGTACGGGGTTGTTTCATGGTGTCCAATTACGTCGCATAAACAATGCGTTTTTTATGGCACTTGCGATTATGTAGCCCAACAACAATAACAACAATAACAATAACAACAACAACAACAACAACAAAATAAGATAAGCCCCAATGCCGCCACAGGCCATGCTGACGTATACGTGATTTTTTTTTCATCAGTTTTGGCCCCGATTTTCATTATTTACTATGGCCTGACATACATATAAACTATGTATAAGTATATGAACAACAAACAAACATGCAAGCCAGAAATATACCCTGAGAGAAGAGTATTACAAAGTCGACAGAGTGATCAAGCATTTTAATATCTAGGATATCGATTAAATTAAATTTAATCACATACTAGTCAACAAATATAGTTTTCTTGGGTTGACATTTTGGTTCTTAGTTAAAGTTTTTTATAGCTTGTTGATTTATTATTTTATTTTTAGTTCTGCAAAATAAAATTAATGAATATGAATATATATTCATAATTATGTCGATTTCTTGATATAATTCTACTGCTTGTCCTTTCTTCAGCATTGCAAATTGGCTGTAAACTAAATATAATAAAATATATAACTCTTTTTATAATTTTTTCAAGATCTTAGAAAATAAGTAAATAACAAATTTCTATTGCTAGAAATTGAACTATGTAAAATGAGGTTATTTTCCAGGTAGAATTAGAGTATTTAACCAAACTGCGTCCAAAATGCCTGTCATCATTTCCCACGTTTGTCTTTGACATTGTTTTAGTAAGTCAACCCGATGATTTGGTTTTGGCTTTTTGATTTTCTACCCACGTCATTTTATGTATCGATGACGTCGACACAATTTTTGTTAGTCTTACATTTTGGCATTGTTTGTCATCTGGGATCTTGGATCTGGGCAGGGGATTTCAGGGTATACATAGGATCTGAAGGTCTCCTGTTTCTGCTATAGCTGCCTTTATATTTATGTATTGTGTTTGCCTTTCATGCTTTCTGGCCTTTGTCTTGGTGTATTTCCGCTACTGCTGCAGTTTCCTTTGCCATCCCATTCATACCCTACCCTTCATCCCTCTATCCATGCGAACAGAAGCGTCAGTTCGCCTTTTGTCAATTGACAGTGAAAACTAACGATACGGAAAAGTAAACGCACTGTGAGTAATATTAGTTTGTAATTTGATTTTATGCTTGTTTTTCTTAGCTGCCCCATGCGATGGATTAATGTGAGAGGAGGGTATGGGGGATGGTTGGGACTGTTATGTTTCCGGAGGATGTGGTGGTCCATGGAAATGGAAGTTGAAGCAAGGAAGTGTGTGGATAAAGGAAGTGCTTACAATTGCAGGCAATTGTATAGCGCAATTGAAGCATCGTTCGTTCATTCGTTCATCTTCATTGTCGTCTTCTACTTAGCGTTAATGCGCTGACAATTGTTTATATGAGCGCCAAGTTGAGCCACTTAAATTAATTTTATGTGCTCTTGCTCATGTTTGCTTTTGCTTGCCATTTAGTTTGGTTTTCTCTTTTAGCCATCTTCATCGTCATCATGATGAGACAACAGTCCCAATATGGGATTCACGTTCAATCTTGTAATAAATGCGACAGCAAATGAAATCAAATTAGGAAAGTGCAGTAGAAAGAATTTATCGGAAATAAAATGAAATCTTATCAGTAAGCTATATTAATCAATTTATCACTTAACAATTTAAATGAAAACTAAGGAAAAATGATGTAATTTTTATTAGCTGAATAAGCTGAATAGCTGATAAATACAGTTGCACTGATATATATTAATGATTTAAGCAATTCTAATTTACCTTATGAACCTAAGGCAATGCAATAAATTGAGAAATATTTATAAATAATTTGAATTATTGAAACAACAATAAAATGGCATTTGTTACCATTTTAACTGTATATTCGGATATAAGTAACATATATTTTAATATAAATTGAAAAATCATTAAGGAGGTAAACATTAATTTACAGCCATTAAATTGACATAAGTGTAGGAAAAATAGTTTTAAATTATTTTTAAATTGTATTTCTCAAGCCTTTTGTTTTGAAAATTCTTTGGAAATAAGCTCACCAAATTCTCATTTCCGTTTCGCGCGGCTGTAATTACGGCACGCATACACACACAGACATAGAGATTTACAGGCTACCACTTTAACGATCGGGCTAAGGAAGGGTAAAACTATATAAACCTCAAAAGGAGTCAGAGCCGCAGTCAAAATCGTAGTCAGAGTCAGAGTTAGAGTTGGAGTCGGAGTCGGAAGCCTTGTCTTCGTTTCCACTTCGAACAGGCATTAAAACTGGGCCAAAAGCATTCATTCCTCAAGCTTGGCACCAAATTACACGCAACCCTTGCCATCTTACCCCACTGCCGCCCCTTGGTACCATCCATGTCTAACTATTGCACGTAGTTAAAAACTTTTCGTTGGCAATTTTTCTTGAGCTGGCAAGCCATTATTTCTTTTTCCTCATGATGGTGCAACGTGCAACGTCACCAAAAACGAAAACCCAAAAGAAAGCGAAAGAAGAAAACAGTCTTTCAACTCAATGACACGCCCCTTTCGTGTCTGTGTGTGTCTGTGTGTGCGTTTTTCTTAAAGACATTGCTAAAGTACAAAATTTAAATGCGGCTCCATTTTCTTTTCTTTTAAAGTTTAGCTTAATACTCACTCTTAAATCTATATCCCCCAATCCGCAGACAGAATTAGTTGCAATATTTTAAATTTACTGACTGAGTTTCCCATTCAAAAATAGCATTTACATATGTGGAATAGAGTTTTACCGTACAGGAAATTGGATTAAAACTAATTTTTGAATGAGGGAAAAAAAACAGAAAGAAGAAAAGTAACAAAACAAATAAGTGCCCTTTGGAAAGTGACATCAATCATTACAAGGACAGAAAAGGAGACGAAAAAAGAAGGGAGAAAAAAGATGGATGCGACATGTCGGCAAGTCACAAGTCAAAAATGGAAAACGCTACTCAAATTCACTCTCTTTCTCTCTCTCTTTCGTCTCTTTCATTTAGCTCTTATCTTTCTATTTGACTGTATCTGGTTTAATTAGCTTCAGTTTCAACAGGGCCCATCATCAACATCATCCAAAAGAGCCAAATCATTTTCGATTTCAAGGCAATTCTATTACCAATAATTGAAACTTAAGCATGCCATTAGCTTTGCTTTAGTTCCCCAGTCAAGTTCCCAAAAGCATAAACTCACTCACAAACATACAGATAAATGCTGAGACAGGCCAAGATGGCAGAAAGGGACAGAGAGAGCAGAAGAGAAAGAGAGAAAGAGAGAGAGAGAGAGAGAGGGAAAAAGAGAAATGAGAGGGAACGTGAGGAGAACATTAGCATGTATTTTTATCATTTATATGCATGGCAGGCCCTGGCACATGAAAGTCATCTTTATTTTATATACACAACAAACATACTCCCACACACACACACTCTCTCTCTCTCTCTCTTTTTCTCATTGTACGAACTAAAAGTCAAACGAGCATAAAGTTTAGATACCCTCACTTACCAATACATTGAAAGACACATACGAAATATGTGTGTCTGCATTTCATATGAGTTTTGCCCTAAAAAGTAGGCAATAGTAAAATATTAGCACATCTTTGATTCTCTATATATTTCAGTAAAATTTATTTATACATTTATAATTATACAAAATAATACAATTTTATTTAATTCTGCTTAATTATTTTTCTAAATTAATTTAAAAAAGTTTTAAATAATAATTTTCGTATTTATAATGTAGGAATTTAGTTTTCTTTTTTTTTTTTGTATAATACAAGAAAAAGAGTATTCATTGTGTATGTATTAGTATTGTGGTCTCAGTTGCAGCTGCAGTTTCTCTTCTTGAGTAACGACCGCGTTGCGACAAAAGGGGATAACCCCGGAAACGCCGTTTGCCGTCTCTGACTGGCTTTTTGAACGTCCTGTGACGTAATAGATTTTTACCATGCGGCCATAAACATTCATAAAACATTTCTGGCGCGTAACTCACATAATCTCGTAATCTCGGAATGTTGTTTCATTAAATAATTCATTTAATTTGATTTCGGTTTCAGTTTCGATGCGTTTGCGCGCCCGCATATCGATTAGATATACACAGATATATATATATATATATATATATTTGTATTAGTATATGTGTTTGTATATTTATATGCCATATGTATTAGCCATGGAGTGGCATGAGTTGGTGCTTGCCATTCCAATGGCTTTTATGCGCTCTATCGAAATTTATTTGCCAGCGCATTAAATGGAAATACACTCTGACTCTGTCTCTGGCTCTGATTCTGATTCTCATTTTGACTCTGACTAGGATTTTCGGCAGTGAAACATGCGAAATGAATAAATGAAAGTCATGGCAGGCAGGGCGGGGTCGCGTGTATTTATGTGTGTGTGTGTGCCACTAAATGGCTATTTGGTTCCTGTATTTTTTTTTTTGGTTTTTTTTATTTTATTTTGCTTGCTGCTGCATGCATGAATAACTTAAAACTGATTTAGTTGTTAGCAATTGCAATTTTTTTGCTTTTTATAGCATTTTCATTTTTCTTTCTTTTTTTTTTTTTTGTTTGTAAGCCATGATTTAGAGTGATATAGAAATTGTGGGCCTAGACGGGAAGGGCGAGAGTTGAAAGTGGTTGACCAGAGAAAAGACAATTAAAAAAGCTTTAGCAAAAACTTTAAAGCGCAAAAAAATGGAAAAGGTTCTTTGAACTCGGTCAGATAGATGATCCGATAGTGAACATTTTATTTTTCTACAGCAGCTTCAAGGACTTAAGCATTTTAGACCATTATCATCAATTAAATAAATAATAATTTATAATTAATATCAGACAAAGTGTTAGCTATAGCAAAAAATACTATATAAAAAGGAAATCAATTATGCGAACTGTTAATATGAAACAAAAGTGTTGTTTTTTTTTATTTAAAATATTTAAAAGAATATATAAATATATTTCTAGGCAACTAACTAAATTTTAATAATTTTTTCACGTTTTAAATTAAATTTTTCATTGGTCTGTTTGCTTGGGAAATTTATATGTTCTGATTTACCATCAACTTAAGCTATATTCAAATGAGTTTTACAGTTCATTTTCCATTGGAGTGGCAAAGTTTATAGTTGATGAATGTAAAAATCAAGGAGTTTCCCTTTTTGCATAATCATTAAATGTAACCGTGTCATTGCCATTATTATGGAATTCTCAAAGTCACTTCAAATGTTTGCTAGGAAACTTGTTGGTTCATTGATTTAACCACTTATCGCGTGCTCTCTGTCTGTCCCTCTCACCCGTCTATCTCTCTCTCTCTCTCTCTCTCGCTCTTTACTTTCTGGTTGGCTTTTTAAAACCATAAAAAAAGACAGGCAAAAAAAAAACCACAAAATTGAGAGGACTTTTCCATCTTGATTAGCTCTTGAGGTTGGGGCAATTGACATTGAATTGATTAAGTCATAACAGTGCATAGCAAGTGGCACACACAATCCTTCTCTATCCCCCTCGTATATCTCGCTCTCTCTCTCTCTCTCTCTCTCTCTTCCCCTCTCTCTCTGTGGCTCCGTCTCTTTCTTTAGTGGCACCTGTCTTCTTCTTGCGCTCTTGAGTTCGATTGTTCAATCAATTTGCAAGGTCGTTTTTGATGTCATTTTTTCGTTTCTTTTTGCCTCAGGTTTTGTAAGCTTAATTAAAAGAACAAAAATCGACAAAATCAAATGCAAGAGAAGAGTGATAGAGAGGGAGTGGGTGGGGGTAGAGATGGGGGGAAAGGAAGCAAGGAAGCACTCTTAGCCCTTATGTGGCCTGAGTGTTGTACTTCAACATCAATCAATGCAAAAATTGGTTCAAGGTGACCATATTATATGCGGGTTTTTTTTCTGTTTCATTCCTTTTTCCATTTCTGCTTATATTTTTTTTTTTTTTTGATTCTTTCTTCTTCTCTTTTTGAATTTTGATTGTTTTGTTAGAGCTTGAATCAGCAGAGCCGCGCGCGTGTTTATCTAGTCTTTGGGATTTTTTGGTCTAATCAGCTGTTTATTTAACCCTTGCCTGGTACGGCCACTTTGACTAATTAGTCTCTGAGGGCTGTCGGGTAGTGGCAGACAGCAAAATGATCAATTTGCATTTTCGCCCTAAACAAACCGACAAAATCAAGTAAACGAAACTAAAAGAGAAACGTACGGAATACATTTTTGCTAACCCAAACATAAAATTTTTGGAACGGGTTTCGAAAACTTACATAGGACAGAATATGGCAGGAAAGAAGATAGTTGTATAACGGAGACGAGTCTGCTGAATGGGCGAAACGGTTTGGTTCAGGTAACTATTTGAAGAAATTGAATTTTCAATTTATGGCCACAAGTTATGGGCGAGGGGGAAAAAGGATTGGGCCCACTAGGCAATGGGGAGTGGGATGGGGCAAACGGAAAGACTTTTACCCGTTAACTGCGCATGTAAGCTAAAAATTTTATCACTTGACAAAAACATAAATTTCTCGTTACCCTACCAGGACCACCTCCAGGACTACCTCTACGAAACGTTATTCCTCTGACTCAACCCTCTCCTACAATCACGCTATCATCCCTCATGCCTACTCCTACTCTAGCATATGGCGCTGAATTTAATGGCAAAAAGTCAAGGGAAGGAGTATAAGAAGAAGGACTACTTCATATTCAAGTCCCGAAAGGCTAATAAAGCATAATTTAATGAAGCATGTGGCATGTGGCATGGTATGTGGAAGGCTTTTTCACTCACTCACTTACTCATACACCCACTCATTCACTCATTCACCCGCTGACTGGGCAGAGAGAAAAGGAGCGGCGATGATGACGACGGCAACGGCGACGACGATGAGGACGACTTCCGCTTTGTGTAAACAATAGTTTATAATTCGCACACACACACACACACACACGCACACCACGGCAATAAAAGAAGGCTGGTAAAGGGTTAAAACACGTCAAATGAGCAGAGCAATGCATGGGCACAGTGCTTCAAGTTACAATAAGAAACGTATACTATATTTAAGTAGGGGTCATTCCATTGATCAAAAAATATGTAAACTTTCTTTTTTAGTTGTAGTAAAAATGAGGATTTTAGACAAGGCGCGAACTATCATTTTTTTTTAACGCTTCAACCAGTTGAGAATTACAATTAAATGAAGCAAAAAAAACAACCACTAAAATTCATTCAGTTGAAATAAAAAAAACTTTTATTCATCGATAGAGTTTTGCATCATGAAAATTTGAGTCTAGACGTTCCATTTAAGAACCACTGTGGATAATCGTGAGTCGAGAGGATTTGGGTATGATGTTGCCTAAGGCTTGGACTTGACTGGACTGGACTGGACAGACTTTTGCGGACTGATGGGTACAGGTTAAAGGTTTAAAGTGCCCGCTGCTTTGTCAATGTGTGTGTATGTTTGCGTCTGTATGTGTGTGTGTGTTTGTGTGTGTGGATGTATGTGTGATTGTGACTGTCGCTCGCTTGAGCACGTCTACGTGCCTAAATCATGGCAAGCACAGGCGTATGCCTCAAAAGGTCATGATAAGGCCAGGTGAATGTGAATTGTGTAAGTGTTAGTCTGTGTGTGAAGTGTGTGAGTGTGTGTGTGTGAGTGTGTGTGTGTGTGAGTAAAAGAGTGAGTCCACATTAAGTGTAGATGAAATCTGGCAATTATAGATATGCATGCAAAATGAACTGCCAACAAAATGATGATGATCATGTGAACTCGATCCAAAACTCTAACTCAAACCCAAAATTTAGTATATTAACTAAATTTATTTACTTTTCTTATTTTGCCAATAAAATGATCAATACAAATATTTTCGTTACCTTTTCTTGCAAGTTCAAGTTCCAATGAAATGCTAACCAAATGTCAAAACCTTTTGAATACACCTTAAGCAGCTAGTTTAACTTGATTTACCTAAACAAATTCTAGGATTAATTGCATTAGGGCAAGAGAAAAACTTTTCACCGACTTTGAGATACCGAATTCTGAGTAAATACAAAATGTCAATTTGCTCTGTCTTTGAGGCAAAACTATTGCAGGGTATAAAAAAGTATTTCTAACTCTTTAAAATGTCTCATTTCTTGAACTGAAATGAATCTGTTTCACAGATTTATTAAATAACTAAAATGGTAGATCTTTACGTAGAATTGTTGAGATCTAAAACAAGTTTATCAATTTCACGAGGATCATAATATACCTTTCACCTCATACAGGGTATGAGGGTAAAAAAGAAGAAATATTGATGGACATCAGCCGGCTGTCCCATGTCACTCGCTTCACCTGTTTCCTTATTTTTCTGTAGTGTTTTTTTTCCGGACCGCATTTAATTTGCTGCCCACACACACACACACACAAATATAAATTTTTTTCTCGGACTCGATCATAAAACACCTTTTCAAAAAAAAAAAAAAAAAACCAAATAAAAACCAAAAGAAAAACAAAACAAAAACCCACAAAATACAAGCCACGAAACGAGCAGCGACACAATATGCTGAGACACCTTTTCCTCCCTCTTCAACTGCCCCTCCAACTTCTGCTGCTGCTGCCGCCATCATGCCAACCTTCTTCACTGGCCTTTACATTTTAAATTTTATTATTTTTTATCGCTTGGCCCACACACACACACACACACACACACACACACACACACACACACACGGTCGTATATATACAAAAAGTTATTTTTTTTTTGGTTTTTTTTTTTTATATATCTAACCCTTTCGCCTTTCGCTTGGCTGGACGCCCTAACCCCGCGACCCTGTGCCCCAAACCTTAGACCAGAAAACAGCAAAATATGCTTTTTCGACCCGTCTCATACCACAAATCCTTCGCCTTAACAGATACCACACCTCCGTCATCTGTCCTCTGCCCTTTGTCCGTACTGTAACGCAGGTTTATTGTCTTTTGCTTTGTTCACCTTTTTCGTTTCGTGACATTTCTGGTTGCACACTTTTCTGTTGATGGGATGTTGATGGAGAAAGGGGGAGGTGGGGACAGAATTCATCTTTTGAATTTTCCTGTGGCAAGTTTAAGAAAATTTCATTGTTCATGTCTTTATCTAATTAGTTGACTTCTAATCAAAAAGTTTCAATGGATCAACACTTTATTGGTGTTAACAGGAAGATTCACTCGAAATTTGTTTTGTAACTTAATTTTATAATCTGTAACCAAAAATTATATATATATAATACATTGTGTTAATTTAAAACCTGTCTAAGACATAGAAAAAGAAAGAAAAGAAGAAAGGGAGGGAGATCCTTAAGTAATTGGTTTCCCCGTTTTTATTGTCTCTTAAAAGTGATTCTAATTATTATTTGTTAATTAACAAAAGTTAATTAATCCAATCAACAGGGTGACATCAACCATATCAGATGAATAAGTACAGTTTGTTTCAAAGTGTTGCAGTGATCAATGTTTATTTAAATAATTTTATTTTTTTTAAATTTTTTAATTTTTATTAAATTAATTTCCTTCTAAAATTTATTTCCTTTTTAAAATTAATTTCATGTCATAGGTAAAAGTATTTACCACTTAAAAGAAATATACGATAGGCGGCGCTAGTGAGTAGAATGCATTATCTCTATATACTAACTGAAAATGGGAAGTGTTTAATAGTTAACCGGCACCATAACCTACACTTGCAAAGGATATACAGTATATGTCTATATATACATATATGTATATACATATGTATGTATGTATGTGTGTGCGCCTATCGGGGGAGGGGGTATTTTGTTATTTCATAGAGTGTCATATGGTTTTATGGCCATCTTAAATTAATTCAAATATTCGCCCGATCATTTGAAATAGTTGTTGTAAGCTTTGTTGTCGGCAATTTGCGGTGTCGCCAAAGAGTATGCAATTCTTTTTTTTTTTTATATCGCGAATGCCACAACGCGAACTTGTCCTAAAGTGTTCTGGGCGTGTGGGAGTGTGTGTGTGTGCCTTATTTTGTTTTGTTTTTTATTACACATTTACAACAAATTTACAACAAATTCTAAAACGAAAGCTAAAGGCTTAAGCTCAGCAGCTCAGCTAAATCTACCAAAAAATGCTTAGACGAAGGCATTTACCAGATTTGTTATGACAAAATGGCTTTTGAGGCAAGGCGACAAGACGACCTCCCGGCGTTTGCCCTTCCTTCCACCCATCCTTCACTCTCCCTCTTACACTCTCATTCTTTTTTCTTTTTATTTTGTTTTTTTTTTTTTTGGGGGGCAACGGTTTTTTTTTTATTTTTTCTTTTTTTTGCTGTTTTTTTTATAGTTATTACACTCGGCGGTGCCTTTGTGTTGTGTTGTTCGTTGTGGGTTGTCTTTATTGTGTCACGCTGTCGCTTCAACTCTTGCCACGTCTGTTTCTCCTTCATTCATTCTCCTCCATCTTTGTGGTCCTTCTCATGCTGCTGCTGCTGCTGCTGCTGCTTTTGCTTCTGTCGATGTTCCCTTCCATCGTCTTTCTCAAGCACCGTTATTGTTCTTCTCGTCATCATCGTCGCTGTCGTCCTCGTCGTCGATTTCTTTCGTTCTTTTTTTCTTGTTCTTCTTTTGCGGTTTTTATTTCTGTAGTGTTGTTGCTGTTCTGTGTGTGTCTGGCTGTGTGTGTGTGTCTGTCTGCTTTTATGTGGTCTCTCAGTTTTAAAAGGATTAAGCTATCGTTAGGTTTTGTTCTGTCCGCCTTCTGTGGTGTCCACCACCTACCACCTATACCATCCCTTTCTCCATCTCCTCTACCTCGAGTGCGTCTCGACTTTAAGCATCGATTATCCATAAAAAGCTGCAGCAAATGGAAAAAGGACCAACAAAAGGAGATGAAGAAATGTTATTGGTATTCGTGTTGTTATTCCTGTTGTTGCTGTTGTTGTTATTGAGCAATCAATCGACATAGATGCCTCCAGCTTCATCTCTAGCTCCAGCTTCAGCTTCAGCTCCAACTCCACTAGATGCAGCAGATTTCAATTGCGAAATCGACTTAAGAAAATCGGATTGAAATTTATGGAGAATATATGTAAACTGAGCACAAAGTAAGAAAAAAAAAGAAATATAACAAACAATTGATTTACGCTTAAATCCAAACCAATAACCACAATTTAATTCAAATACAAAATACATCTTTGCTTAAATTATCTTGATTTTAGCTAGACATAAATTCTGTTCAGCCAAACTCATCAAAAAAAAATAATATTAATTTGATTTCAAAAATTCTTATATAAATAGTCAAACATTATTTTTATTACTACATAAATTGAAAAGGCATTGTACACAGCTGGACAACAAAATAATTCGAATATTATGGAAATATTTTAAACTATCTCCAGTAATCCATAATAAAATACGTGTCATTTAATTTTCCCAAATAAAAAACTTAAAACTAAAAACTATAATTTTAGTTTTATTTATTTTATAAACTAAAAACTCGTTAAATTCATTTTCACTTGTTATATTTTAATGAATACTTTTTATTTTCCTTAGTTTCTTCTTAATTTATTTTCTTTCCATTTTCTTTGTTTTTTTTTTTTAATTGATTTTCCTTATTGAAATTCTTTATTTATTTTCTTTATTATGTTGTTTTGCATTGTTATTTTCTGTTAAATTCTTCTAAGTACAGTAAATGGAAGAGGAAAAGAGAAAGACTCTAAGAGTATTAAGCACTTTTGCCAGTGGAATTCAAATTGCTTCAATTGGTAAGAAACATCTGAATTTATTCAGACTCAACTTAAATTGGCTATCGGTTTTGGCTTAAAGTTGCTATGCCAATTTGTTTTTCCTCATTGCCTCATTGTTGTGTCTCTTACCCACATTTTATAAATGTGCAAATCCAGGACCGTAAAGCGAAAAGAACAACAGGAGAATCAAAATCAACCTGTTTCGCCTTAAGGCTCAAATGATGCCCGCAAGCAAGTTTACAACGTTAAGCCTCTTGCCCAAACTAAACTAAATTGAAATCCTCACGGCTATATACCAGCAACACCAACAACAATCAAGTTAGTTATCCCCTCAAAAATGACAAGCTCTTGTCAAACACAGGAGCGAAAAAATAACAAAAAAATACAACAAAATTATAAGATGGTCGTAACCGAAAATAGGTTTAAGCTACTTAAGGAAACGAACGCGACAACGAATCCTGCCAAATACAGTGAGAGTTAGAAAGAAAGGGAGAGTGCGAGAGAGGGCGAAGGAATAGAAAGAACTGAGAGGTTGAGAAGGGCTCCCAACTGATGCGGCGATAATGTGATTTCAATGAGCATATGCGTTTATCATATTAAAATACAATTTGGCCCCCATTTTTTTTGAAAAAAAGAAAAAAAAAAAACGAAAACGAAAACTGAAGGCAAATCCAAGGAAAACCAATAGCAAACGCATTGTCAATCCTTTGCCTGCTATCAGTTACAACTAAAGGATAAAAGGATGGCAGAATAAAGGCGTACAGGGACTAAGGCTTGAAAATATGCAGAATGGCCTGAGAATTGAATCAATAAAATTCAAATTAGTTTCGGGCAATCATTGTGTTAGATGTGGTCCAAGACGACAACCAGAAAGACTTAAGCCAAAAGGAATACGACGATTTAGGGGAAGGATACAGTCTAGAGTGTGCAGTCACCAGGCCATTCAATCATTTATCCATAACAGGAACTTTTGCCCAAGCCATTTGAGTGGGAAACAAAAGAAGTTGAATATTTACCAAATCCAGTCAGAGAAAGATAGAGAGGGAGAGAGAGGGAGAGAGAGAGTCACGGAGAGTGAGAAAGAAAAAAAATCTTAACATCAGAATTGTTATCTAGGCAAATCAAATCAGAATCAAGTAATTTGCCATGATTCTCAACGTTTGACCGCAAGCTCAATTAAATTACCAAAAACCGAAACCAAAACCAAAAACGAAAACGACACTGAGCCAAAATTGTCGGCTATCACAAGAGAATGAACGAATAAGCCAGAAATAGGGTGGCTAAAACCAATAAAAAACAAAAAAAAAAAAAACCAAAAAAAAACTTCCATTCCGAATATCGAATATCGAATACTCTTTTATGTTTATATATGAAAAGAAATTGTAGAAGAAAATCATTTTTATACTTAAGATGAAGTTTCTTATTCATATTTCTATTTGATTCAAATAAATTTCTTTATAATATATATTTTTCAAAAGAGTATGTGGAATAAATTTATATGTATATATAAACAATTTAGTGGTGGGGTGAGGAAAGGATAAATGAAATTTGCTAGAAAAAGAATGAAGGCAAAGAAAGAAAAAAAGAAAAAAAAAACAGAGAAGAAATCCCCCCAAATGGGTGCAAAGGATTTGTGGCACATTAGTGAAGAAGTTGTTCTTGTTCTTCTTGTTGTTGAACAACAACATCACAAGTGGAAGAAGAAGATTAGGCAAAAGGGAATCCCACCAGATTCCTAACTCCCACCCCCTACTCCCGCACCGTACAACTCGTTTGCACGCCTTAACGCTTCGTTGGGTTTTTGGCGATTTGCATCATCCTCGCTCTTAACCACCACTGCCCTGCCACCCCTACCCCCTTCCTTCGCCTTCTTCTTCTATAAGCCCATTCTGTTGGGCAATCCCTCAGCTAGTTTGGCTGAGTTGAGGCCAAGGCGTTAAGTGTCTTGGATTTATTATTAGATTTGTCTCTCATGCTCTCTCTTTCACTCATACACTATGCCTATCCTACTCTCTCCCTTTCTCTCGCTATGCGTGTGTGTGTGTGTGTCTGTTTGAAAGGATGTGTGTTATGTCTTCCTGTTGTTGTTCTTGGTAGCAAATCTCAACAAATATGCGTAGCTCCCATCCCATTCAATTTTATCCCTACCTCCCATCCTCCCCTCTCTATCTCTCCCTCTCTCTCTGTCTTTCGTCTTTCTCATCATCTTCCCCTCCCATTTCTTGGTATTGCCGGCACGCTAATGTGGTTTGTTAGTTTTGTCGGTTCTGGCCATTAAAAGGCTTTGTTATGGGGATTTTTGTGTACGTGTTGGAAATTTACAAAGTTCTTTTTTTTTCTCTTCCCTTTTTTTTTTTGTCTGGCAGGCTGTCGGTAATAATCAATTTAGGTAAAATTTTTCGGGTCGAAACAGCTTAAAGCCATAAAACGTTCTTGGCTAAAACCGATTATGAGCAGAATTTCTCTTAAGAGTAACAAATTCTTTCCTCTTCTCTCCCTTTTTCTTTGGAGATGGTAGGAAAGCTCTCTCAGTCTAGTCACTTGTGCACTTTAAGTATTGCTCAATATTTAATGGCATAAAGTGTTTGGGCCTGTTTTTGGTGGGCCTGGGTTAGGGTACCCAAAGGACAACAATGGCTATAATGGACGAAACGTCACGTTTACCAGAACCAAGGTGAAGGAAAGGCGAATTAGTGACACGATGCCAAACAGAGGGTAATGCCAAAGCGAATTTTTGAAGTGCTATTCCGCTATATATATATATATATATATAGCTATCAGTCATTGAAATCCAACAACTAGAATTAATAATTCAAAAGTCTGATTTTATTTTAAAATCTAAATGTCTTCTATCATTAATAGTTGCTTTTCATCATAAAATTTATTACTTTATTTTATCATATAATTAATTTTTTTTTTAAATTTTAAACAATCAATCAATATGAGTTTATTTTTATTAAGTACATACTAAGTTTTTAAATTATTTCTCATGGATAAGATTTATGTAAAACGCATTTACAGCATGAGTAAAAAAGTGGAAATATGTTATTCATAAGAAATATTTTGAAAATCAATAATAACATTCATTTTCATGAAATAATAATAATTGTTTATCTATTTATTTATAATGTTAGATAAAGTATTAATACCAGACCTAAAAAAAAAAAATTAAATTGAGTACTAGCTACAAAAACAACGACTCGAATAATTGTTCAATTATAATTATTATTTTAGAAAAGTAAACAGTAAAAAAAAAATCGAAACAGTTGATATAAATAACTTTTATGCTAAAGTTTTTAAAAAATTAAATAATATTTTTTACTAAATTAATAAGTATTTATCACAACTGAAAAGTTATTTTTATTTTCTTATAACATAAAATTATAATTATTTTTTACTGTGCCTAATTTATAAACTTTGCCAGTGAATGGAACTTCTCTTATAGATATAGCACATTTCATATATTATATCTACTTCATATGGTATATCGTTCTCTGATTTGCTATATCCACAAGAAAGATTTCTTTCACTGGATTTTATATACATGAATATTAACTAAGGCCAAGAATTGTGTCATGAACCCAAAGCAGACACACTTGGTTCATCAGTCAGTCGTTTAGTCAGTTAGTAGTTGCTTTTTTTTTTATTCAGTTGCGGCAAATGTGAAGCGTGCCCTATCTACAATCAGTTCCAAGTTGCCACACCCTCTACCCAGCCCCCTTTAGGTCCCTTGCCACAGAGAGAAAGAAGAAAAAAAAAATTACGCAAAATTCCACCATAGCTTCTGTTGCTGTCCACGTTTTGGGCTATCTATGTCCAACTTATGTGTGTGTGTGTGTGTGTGTTTGGATGAGTGTTGTGGGTTTTGTGGGCGTGACAGTCTAACAGCCACTCAAATGCAGCAGCAACAACAACCAAGACAAAGAAGAAGCAAAAATTTTATGCCAGCAGCAAAAATAATGAAAGTATTTGCTTTGCTAAGCACAAAAATATGTCAAAGTAAATTTCACTTCACTTGGTTGGTCCCCGTTTTGCCACTGTTTGCCCCATCCACTTTCCCCATCCCCATCCCCATCTCCATCTCCATTTTCCCTTCCTCTTCATTCATCCTTGGGAGTTTTGCAATGCGTTGCACGTAGCCATATAGCAGATTTTCTTTTTAATATTTATATGCAACAAAAGCAACAGCAACAGCAACAGCGACAGCGGCAGCTTACTTGCTGACTGCTTGAACTTCATTTCTTTTGATTTTTTTTTTTCTTTTGGCCCCAAATGTTTTTTTCTGCTTTTTTCTTGTTTTGCGGAGACTGAGCCAGTTGTAATTAACTTTTGTTTGAGCGAGACAGAGCCAAAGAGATGCGGGCATTAGGCGGGAAGGAGGCGGAGAGGATAAATAAAGTGCGTGTGCTCAACTTGAAGACTTATGTACAGACATTTATACATACATTGTATATATATATATATATACGATGGCTGTTGAGAACGTGCTCTTTGCCTTGGTTCTCCATTCTGAACGAGTTAACTCGACACTCTTTCAATTGCCCCACAATTGTACAGTTTAGAAAATGTATAACACAATAAAATCTTTGCATATATCCATAATTTACATACAACTCAAATATTACATTATCTCTCTCCTTAATATATTAGGAAAATTTTCTATTCTTTTCTGTAAATAGCAGAATTGAGTCTCATTCTAAGAGTAAATATGCTCTAATATGGTTTATCTATAAGACAATAAAGTAGCACCACTGTTTCATAACGTTAATATTTAGAGAAAATAATATTTATTGTAGAGTATAATTTCATGCTCTATATAAAACCACATAAAATTGGCATTTAATATTTTCGATTCCATCAACTTTAAATATTTCAATGAATTATTTTATGAATAGTTCACGTAATGGAACATGCCCGCAAAAGTATGCTACGTTTTTATTGTTTGCCAACGCTAGAAAATATCAGAGATTAAAACTTAAATCATATATTCATCTACTTGAGTTAATTTTTATTTTTTCATTTTAATATGAAATATTTTTTGCATATTTAAGGTAATCTCCGTAAGTTTTATCTAATACGTAATGTGACTTCAAAAGAGTTTGACCTACTTTAATTGGCCATCAGAAATAGGCTATGATTTATATACCCGCAGAATTAAATTTTGTTCCCCTACCGATTTATGTCATCCCATTCCCCAACCCCCGTCTCTTCTTTTGGTACACCAATCCAATATCCCTGTAGACTCTTTTACACAACAGCTGAAACTTTTCATCATGATAATTTTTTTTTTTAGCTGCCAAATCAAAAAGGAATTCAAGCTAACAAAAACGAAGAAAAAAAAATGGAATGAAAAAAAAGGAAGAAGCGGAAAATCAAAAAATACCCATATCATATGGTATATCACGATTACTGCTGACTATTGCTTATTTCAAAAACCTTCGCTATCTCTCTCTCGCTCTGTCTCTCTTCGAGTATGAGATGTGTGTGTTTGCGTGTGGGTGTGTGTGTGTGTGTGTGTATGTTTTGGTTCTTGTTGTGGCTTGACGGGTAAACAAGCGAATCCATCAATCAACCGGCACACAAAAGTGACAAAGTGGAGCGAGGGGAAATCCTTTGAAAAAAGGAAACCGCAACAAAAAAAAGAAAAAAGAAAAAAAAACTCCAACAAACGAGAAAAAATCCAAATTCGATATGCATGCTTCGTACGACAAAGAAATGAAATTTCAGACATCATCCAACAATTGGGGAGAAAGCCCATACCAACTTCCCACCACTCGCTTCACCCTCCACCAAATAAAAGGGTTAACATTGTTCGTAGTTCTTAAACGTGTCAAACCTCTTGAGGCACTTTGTGCTAAGTAAAAAAAAAGAAAAATACCAAAAACAAAAAAAAAAAAAAAATGAAAATAACGAAACAAAAACTTTAATATGCAAACGATTTCTATACAACTTCTTGTTTATATACCCAAAGAATTACACTATCCTACAGAACTACAAAATAGTTGTATTAGCATTAGCATATTAGCATTGTGAAGAATAACTAATCAATTATTCATTTATTTAAATTAAACAAATTGAAACAATTCTCAAACACAATTTTCTTGAATTGTATTGATTCGCTACTCAACTAAGTTAACCAAGATTTATTCTTTTATTTATAATACAAATAAAACATTTTCCCAATTCTCTGATCAATTAACACATTTCCATCTAAACGATGTCCGTTTTATTTATTCGAATTAGCCAACATGGCGAAACCTGAAAGAAATTTTGTGTTATTTGCTTTGAAAAAAGCTTAGCAAGCCAATGAATAACTACAATGAATATTT